>CM030359.1:417859718-418459718 GCA_017893485.1 Hemerocallis citrina | reverse complement strand
AAATTTAATTAAGAACTAGGTCATTTCGCTAAATATTTTCTAAACAGGGTCGTTTCGCCAAATATTTCCAAAAAGTGGGTCAAATAGCCAATTAGCTCTATATTATCTCATCAAGGTTATCTTCAGATCTCCTCAAAATTTATACTGGTTTGGTGGACTGCATGATACACAGCTTAATATATGTTGCATGAAACATCAATCTTTTGAATAGTGCGGACTTTGATGAAGCAGTTAAGAAAGCTGTTTAAGATGCCAATAGAGGATTAGCTAAAGTGGGCCAAGAAAAAATTTTGGGCCCTAGAGATGACAACAGTATAGATTATACAGAGGAAAGGAGTACTAGTCCAAAACATTATCAGTTGGAGATTGAAGCGTCCAACCAACTTACAACTGACTATTGTACGTTGACAGATACCGAGGTGATCGACACTGCGGAGATTGAAAGGCTAGAGGAACAAGAGGCAGATATCAGGGAAGAGGTGCAGAGGATACACCTGCAAGACTATAATCAAGATGATGTTCTTAAATATGGCGTCAATAGTGATGCAAGAGGTGTGAGAATTGAAGCGCTAGATGGCATGGGTGAGGATTTACACTTTTTAGAGACCGACACTGACAAATCAGAGAAAAAAATATGGGAAGTGGCCAAAGGCGAGACCACGAACATGGCTACACTTGAATATAAGAGAAAGAGCAAGAAGCAACTAGACAAGTGGGGCGAGCAGGGACCAAGCGAAGATGATCTGATTAGGGTGGCAGTAAGGGCAAAAGACTCGGTCTCTACGATCGGAGGTAACTCTAGTTGTATTTCAATTTTAAACTTCATTCTCGATAATACTCTGCTATATTACGCTAATCTTTTCGGTCTAGACTGCAGCGCCCCGAATTTTCAATATGACATCTTGGAAATACGTTGCACAATTCCCAGCATCTACTTCAATTGCAATAGTAAACATAGCCAAAAATACAAATAATTTTTATTTCAACTTTTATTACAACAACTGTTTACAAACACAGCGGAATACAAAATACCTTGAATTACAAACTTTTCTTTACAACACATCTTTTTACAATTTTAAATAAGCCATAACATCAATTTAGCACAACCATCCAAATTCCAAGCTACAAGCACCTACCTGTAAAACATCAATTTAGCACAAGCACATCTTCTTTACAACACATCTTTTCTTTACAACACATCAATTTAGCACAGGACCACTACAACACATCTTTTCTTTACAACACATATTTTTACAATTTTAAATAAGCCATAACATCAATTTAGCACAAGCATCCAAATTCCAAGCTACAAGCACCTACCTGTAAAACATGAGGCTAGAGATAACCCTAACCCCAAAAACTACAGGGATTAGCCATAATGGTATGAGTGACATAAGATAAAATAACATAAATAAAATATAGAGCATAGAGTCATCAACAACATGTATTAACAGCAAGAATAAATAAAATGAGAAATAACAATAAGTAAAGCATGAAAACATCAAGGAATATAAGATAGTAAATAGTAATACATGAAAACATCAAGTGAATCTAGACTAAGTGTTAAGTGTAGGAAAAACAGAAAAACACAAGCATAAAACCAAGTCAAGAAAACACAATCGCTATATGTTGACTCTCTAATGCATACTTGTCGGATTCTATACATTCCATAGTATATAGGTCCGGTGCAAGCCCTTAACGATCTCCACTTATAGGGTTAAATTTCTCGTTATGCAACTAATCCTACTACGGTGATGGAAACAATATCTAGAATACTCCGCGAATAGGCACCACAGCCCTCAACGCGCAAGCATCATGTAAGAATAGCTCTAAAACTGGAGAATCACCTCCCAACCGTGTACCCCATGAATAGGCTTGCAAGGCCCTCGACGTGCAGAAACACCAGGTACATTCCGTGAATAGTCCTGCCGACCCTCGACACGCGAATGCACCCTGCATGCTCCGTGAATAGGCCTGCAGACCCTCGACACGCGAACATACAAATGTCCTCTCGAGATAGAACAACAAACAGTCCTGAAACGCATCTGTTGGACTAACAGACCAGAGCATATACTTACGTTTTCCAAGTTTCATCACATCTCCACTAGTGCCTGTCCTTAAGTTGGTTATTATTAAAACATAAAAATCTCCATCTCTAGAGTTAGTGTATTCTGTCAGACTTAAATACTCAACAACAACCCCAAGACCCAATTGGTCTAAATCAACAAATCTCATATGCCGGTTTACAGGACTCCCACTCGACTCCTAGAGATATCATCAAGACCAAAACTCACAAATCCATCATCAAAATGATCATATGAAGAGATTTCTTAAATCAACAAAACCCAAATCTTATACAAAATTCCAGAATCCAAATAAATATTAAATCTATTAAATAACTGAAAATCATATTTTTAAGTTGTAGAATATCACAAAACATCAGTTCCTTTGAAAGCACGTGTAACTCAAATAAGGTCCAAAAGAATACATTTACAGCTCCAATATAAATATGTGTAAAATATTTTTAAGCTGTAGCAAAATATCTTTTAAAATAATATAATATTGAAAGAACGGACATTCGAAGCAACATCAGAAAAATCAAGAAAACATCAGTCAGAGCGGTAACAGTCGACTGTAAATAGCAGTCGGTCGATTGTCCAAAGTGAAAACCTAACACTTCAAGAATTCAAATTCTAAGTAGTAGCAGTCGACTGCAAAAAGTAATAGGTCGACTATCCAGAGCGAAAATCCAAAACTTCGAGAAAACATCAAAACATAGCAGAGGCAATCGACTGGAAAAATGGGTCAGTCGATTGTTCCGCGCGAAATTTTGAGAAAACGAGAAAACACAACAGCCAGGTACACTACAAAAGAGACTGGTTTTACCGGCGAAATTTCCCCGGCGTTTTACTAGTAGCGCCGGGGTAGAGAGCAAATAGGAATTGGGCGCCAGATGGGATGGTTATACACCGGCGGTCGATTTAAAACGCCGGTGTATGATCGTATTCACCGGCGTTTTTAAGTAAAACGCCGGTGAAGTGTATTATTCACCGGCATTTTTATTATAAACGCCGGCGAATATATGGACACATTCACCGGCGTGTCTAATTGAAACGCCGGTGAATAACTGCGATAAAACCCGCGAACCCTAATCTTTCGCTCGCCATTTTCCCAACCCCCCCCCCCCCCAAAAAAAAGGGCGCTTCGTTTCCCTCCATCCTCGCTCTACTTCCCGCGCGTTTGCCTCCGCCGCTTCGTCCTCTTCGACGACCTTCGACCTTTCGAAATCGTCCCTTCTTCCCTTCGTCATTTTCGATTTTCCTCTTCCCTCTCTCTATTTGGAGGTGAATCGGCGATCGCCCCGCGCTCTCTCTCTCTCTCTCTCCTACGCCCTCGCCCTCGTCGCCCCGCTCTCTCTCTCTCTTCGGTATGATCTCTTGATTTTCCTTATTTTTCAAAAAAAGCAGTTTTTTTCAGATTATTCATCTTGATTTCCTTAACATGAATGGTTTAGTTGAGATGAAGAATTAATAGAATAATATATGCTTAGATACTGGTAATTTTCATCTTCTTTTACTGTTAATGAAGCTGATTTCATGCATCTGATTGCCTTCATGGCATGTTTGTTTTTTTACCCAAAATGGGTTCACTGTGAGACTGAGGATGCTCTAGGTACGTATGCCCAAAAACCTCCGGCCGGATATGCACAACAATTGGATTTTAGATTTAGTTGGGCACAGTGAATTAGTAGAGCAACATATAAGCTCAGATAATGGAAATTTTCATTTTCAGATACTGTTAAAGTTACCTGTTTGCCCTCGTTGGCATGATTTTTTAACAAAAAATGGGTTCACTTCCAAACTAAGTATGCTGCTAGCTTACCCATTTTCTTTCACTGTTAATGAAGCTGATTTCATGCATCTGATTGTCTTCTTGGCATGTTTGTTTTTTTATCCAAAATGGGTTCACTGTGAACTGAGGATGGTATAGGTACGTATGCCAAAATTCTCCGACCGGATATGCACAACAATTGGGTTTTAGATATAGTAGAGCAACATATAAGCTCAGATAATGGAAAATTTTTCATTTTCAGATACTGAAAATGAAAAATGGGTTCACTTCCAATCTTTGGCATGGTTTTTTAACACAAAATGGGTTCACTTCCAAACTTAGTATGCTGCTACCATGTCCATTTTCTTTCACTGTTAATGAAGCTGATTTCATGCATCTGATTGTCTTCTTGGCATGCATGTTTTTTACCCAAAATGGGTTCACTGTGAACTGAGTATGCAATAGGTACGTATGCCAAAATCCTCCGGCCGGATATGCACAACAATTGGATTTTAGATTTAGTTGGGCTAAAGAAGTAGTAGAGCAACATATAACCTCAGATAATGGAAATTTTCATTTTCAGATACTGTTAAAGTAACCTGATTGCCATCTTACGCATATTTTTTTCCCCAAAAATGGGTACACTTCCAAACTAAGTATGCTGCTAGCATCCCCAGTTTCTTTTCCTGTTAGTGAAGCTTATTTTCATGCATCTGATTGTCATCTTGGCATGTTTTTTTGACCAAAATGGGTTCGCTGTGAACTAAGGATGCTATAGGTACGTATGCCAAAATCCTTCGGGTATGCACAACAATTGGGTTTTAGGTTTAGTTGGGCTAAAGAAGTAGTAGAGCAACATATAAGCTCAGATAATGGAAAATTTTTCATTTTCAGATATGTTAAAGTAACCTGATTGCAATCTTTGGCATGGTTTTTTCCCCCAAAAAATGGGTACACTTCCAAACTAAGTATGCTGCTAGCATCCCCAGTTTCTTCTTTTGTTGTTAGTGAAGCTTATTTTCATGCATCTGATTGTGATCTTAGCATGTTTTTTTGACCAAAACGGGTTCGCTGTGAACTGAGGATGCTATAGGTACGTATTCCAAAATCCTCCGGATACGCACAACAATTGGGTTTTAGATTTAGTTGGGCTAAAGAAGTAGTAGAGCAACGTATATGCTCAGATAATGGAAATTTTCATTTTCAGATACTGTTAGAGAAGCTGATTGCCATCTTGGCATGATTTTTTAACAAAATGGGTTCACTTCCAAACTAAGTATGCTGCTAGCATCCTCATTTTCTTTTACTGTTAATGAAGCTTATCCCATGCATCTGATTGTCATTTTGGCATGTTTTTTTGACCAAAATGGGTTCACTGTGAACTGAGGATGCTATAGCTGTATGCCAAAATTTTCCGGATATGTACAACAATTGGTTCACTCTGAAAAATATGTGCTTACATACTGGACATTATCATTTTTCTTTTACTGTTAATGAAGTTGATTTCATGCATCTGATTGGCATCTTGGCATGTTTTTTACCAAAATCCTCCAAATCTGTACAAGATTTGGGCTGAACAAACCTCGTGCAGGTTTCTTTTGGCGCTACAAGCATCAATGATTTAGTTGGGATGAAGAATTATTTTAGAAAAACTTATTAGTAGCCATATTAGTTTCTTTTGTTTATTATTATTATTATTATTATTATTATTATTATTATTATTATTATTATTATTATTATTATTATTATTATTATTATTATTATTATTATTATTATCATCATTATTATTATTATTATTATTATTATTATTATTATTATTATTATGAGATAAGTGATTATTAGTAGTCATGAACAGAATAGTTCATGAGTCATCAGATCTTCTTGTTACCGTAGTTACAGCATGACGCGCTCATTATTCGGCCGATTCCTCTTCATCAGCAAAATACCCTTTACCATCATCATCTCCTTGAACGGAAAGCCAAATACAGGGGAGACTATAGTCGATTTTTTTTTAAGCTCGAACACAGGGTGTGCGATAAAATACCACTAAGGTGGTTGTGATAATTTCCACAAAAGGTAGTTTAGGGTTATGTGAATAGAGTAGATTGTGTTAAGATGTAGTTTTTTTTTGTACATTTTTTGGAACCACAATTTCTTTATTTTACAGTTAAAGATTATATCGTTTATTTATTTGCAGCTAGGGATAGTTTTCAAATAGGTGAAATTTAATATACAAAATACCTTTTACTGTTATTACTATTTAATATATCAAATTTTAATTTCAGATTGTGTGCTATTGATATAATGGATAGAAGTTGGATTAGTAAACCACGATTATCCAAGGAGTACCGTGATGGTAATAAAGATTTTATTATCTTTGCCAAACGACATTCCCGTGATCCCAACCTAATCCTTTGTCCATGCCTCCGGTGTACAAATTGTATGCTGAGGCCATGTGACGTAGTACATACACACTTGGCTGTCAACGGTTTCCTTCAAGGGTACACAAGGTGGTTTTGTCATGGAGAGGATCATACGTCAGCTCCTGTTCGTCCGGTTGTATTAGAAAATGAAGCTGAGCCCTTAGTGAACGAAGACTTAAGCGTTTCCGATGAGATGCATGCTTTGTTACAAGATGCCATGGAGATTCATAATGTTCCTTTCCACACCAATAACTCAACAACCGAAGTTCACAATGAGTCAACAGAAACAAACCAGATTGGTGGTGGGGTGGACGAGGAAATGCCTGGCCCCACCCCTGAAAATAATAAGCAGCAAGAATCCTTCGCTAAGTTACTTGAAGATGCTAGTATTCCGTTGTACCGCGATTGCACCAAATTTTCTAAGTTCTCATTCATTGTCAGACTATTTCAGATTAAATGTTTAAACGGGTGGTCTGCTAAGTCCTTCACTATGCTACTTGAATTGTTGAATGAAGCATTTCCTGAAATCTGTATTCCAAACTCAGCCTATAAAATCAAAAAATTCCTAAGTTCTTTCGACCTAGGATATGAGAAGATAGCAGCATGTCCAAATGACTGTATGCTTTTCACGAGTGGTAAGGAAAGTCTGGAGAATTGCGAAGTGTGTGGTTCTTCGAAATGGAAAGAAAGACCAAACCAAGACGAGGGAGCCAGTGGATCTACTAAGCGAAGTAGGAAAAAGAAGCCTGCCAAAATACTGCGTTACTTTCCTCTGATTCCTAGGCTACAAAGGTTGTTTATGTCTACGAAAATTTCTTCTGATATGAAATGGCATGCTGAAGGTCGCACTAATGATGGGATTCTTAGACATCCTGCTGATTCTCAATCTTGGAAAAAATTTGATGAAAGATATCCTGATTTTGCGGAAGATCCTCGAAATGTGAGACTTGGACTAGCTAGTGATGGTTTCAACCCTTTCAGGCAAATGAGTAGTACATACAGCATATGGCCGGTTGTGTTGATACCATACAATTTGCCGCCTTGGAAATGCATGAAGCAGTCCTCATTTATTTTGTCCATGATAGTTCCTGGACCGAAAGGTCCTGGAAATGATATAGATGTGTACCTACAACCGTTAATAGATGAACTTCAGAAGTTGTGGGTGGGTGTTCCAACCTATGATGCTGTGGCTAAAGAAACATTTTCTCTTCGTGTCGTGTTGTCTTGGACAATCAATGATTTTCCAGCATATGCAAATTTATCTGGATATAGTACTAAAGGACGTTATGCATGTCCATGTTGTGCTGACCAAACTAGTTCAAGGTGGTTGTACAATGGCAAAAAGTTTTGCTATATGAGTCATAGGAGATGGTTGTCTGACACACATATATTTCGGGCAGAGGCAGCGACATTTGATGGTACCGACGAGTGGGAACATGCTCCTGGGTCTTCTTCTGGTTCAGATATTTTGAGGCAGGTAGATGGTCATCAATTCAAATATGGAAAAGAACCAGAAGTCAGGACAAAGGGCAAGAAAAGGGCAAGGCCGGAGCAAGGTGAGGAGACCGATCTATATGGCGAAGATGAGGATCAAAACATGACGAGTTTAGGTGCATGGAAGAAGAAGAGTATTTTCTTCAAGTTGCCGTATTGGGAATTCAACTTACTGTGACATAATTTAGATGTGATGCATATCGGAAAAAATATTAGTGAGAATTGTATAGGAACAGTTATGGGAGATGATCGGAAGACAAAGGACAATCTCAAGAGCCGACTTGATTTGAAGTCAATGGGCATCCGACATGAGTTGCACCAAGAAGAATTGCCGAACAGAAAAGTACTCCTACCTCCTGCAATCTATTCAATGTCAAAATCGGAGTTGGAATTGTTTTGCAAAGTACTACTTGAACTTAAAGTCCCTGATGGCTATTCTTCTAACATGGCAAGATGTGTCAACTTTAAAGAGAAGAGGCTTCAGGGTCTAAAATCACACGACTACCACATCCTAATGCAGGATCTCCTTCCTGTGGCCCTAAGGTCTTCAATGTGTGAGCAAGTCACTACTGTCCTGAAAGATCTTTGTAGCATATATAAAGGTATTTGCTCAAGAATGCTTCGTGTTGAAGATCTGGACCAATTGGAGCAGCAGGCGGCATTGACACTTAGTAAAATGGAGATGATATTTCCTCCATCGTTCTTCACTATAATGATTCACTTGATAATCCACCTTGCTGGTGAAGCCAGAATCGGCGGTCCTGTTCACTATCGATGGATGTACCCCATTGAGAGGTAAAATAATTCATTCATCTTACGAAATTGAATTTTCAAAAGCCCATTTCTTTTAATCCCCTAATCCGCTCTAATTTATTAATTGTACATGTTCAGGTACCTATACCGGCTAAAGGGTTATGTGAAAAATAGAGCATATCCTGAAGGATCAATAGCCCAGTGATATCTATCAGAGGAGTGCTCACATTTTTTTTCCAGGTATTTGCCTGGTGTGGAGACATCTTTCAGTAGACCACGTAGAAATCCAGACATTTCCAACCTTGATGGTGCTCAATATCTTTTTGATACCGCTGGCACTACTTTTGGTAAAGTTGATGCATTTGAGCTCGATAGCTTAGCGTGGGAACAGACACATCGATATGTGCTAGACCATCATGCATCAGTGGAACCATTTCGAAAGTAAGTTGCTTTGAATTTAAATCGAATACAGTGAAAACCGCGGAGTTCGATATTTTTGATACTTTTGTTATTCCTAATTTCAATTGCTTGTTTTTTAGCGAATTTGTCAGGGACATCAAACGAAAGGCTAGACCAAGAAGACTACCACCACGTGAACAAAACAAGTTGATGAATGAAAAATTTCATAAGTGGTTTGAATCTCATGTAGGTGAATTACAGTTATGCAAGTTAATCTTTATTATATCTACATTTTCTATGGTGCATGATACGATTTGCGCAAAATTAATAGGTACATTCTTTGGGTCCTGAAGGTGCGTCATCTGAAATACAAGTACTTGCCAAAGGTCCCTATCAGATGGTCAAAAGATACGGAGGATATATATTCAATGGTTTTAGATTTCGTACTAAGGATCGTGAATGTAATTTGAAGTCTCAAAATAGTGGAATGGTAGCGACGTCAAGACTAGAAGTTATGCTTCCAAATCGGACACGAGGCCTGTAGATAGAGATCTCGACTACTATGGAGTGCTCATGGATATCATTGAGTTGAATTATTTTGGCCATTTCCGTGTTGTCTTATTTCGTGGGGATTGGGCTGAGTTTGATAGGAATTTTGCTAACAATAAGGACAAGCTTGGCTTCACAGTTGTAAACTTCTCAAAATTGATTCACATCGGTACACACATTAGCCATGAGCCATTTGTGTTTCCATCCCAAGTGCAACAGGTGTTCTACATTGAAGATCCAACCCTGCCAAAATCGTATGTGGCTCTCCCTATGCAACCAAGAGATGTATTCCAACTGGGCGATACTTCAGACGATGAAGACGGTGAAGACATGAACAGTTACATTGCTTCTGAGTTTCCTGTGTTTGATGTAAACACAACCGATGTTGGAATTTGCGGGACTTGGCTCCGCAAGGATGGAGAAGAGGGCGATGTACTGGAAGATGTCGTATTGTAGTTTACATGATTTTCAATTGGGTTTATTATATGTCTGTACTTTTATGTCTTAAATCTTGTTGTAATATTATATCTGTAATTTCGAATATGTTCATTGTGAATTTAATACACTGGTTTAATTATCTTTCTATTTTCTACTGCTTGGTATTATTTACATTAAACTATACTTAGTGTCATTTGAACCAAACTATCGTTGTAATTTAATCTGTTACAAATCTCATTTTTAAAATTTTTTTACAATTATGTTGGTTTGTTAATCCAACTAAAGTACAAATTTTATGATAGTTATTATAAACATGTTATTAATTAAATTTGCATCTCTAATGAAGTTATCGAATCCTTGACAGGTACAACATGCCGAGGCGTGGAAAGAGGGTAAATATAAATGATGGCAACGAGAGCCAAGGGGTTGAGCAGCCACTAAATAATAGTGGCAGTCAAACATATGAGAGTGAGAGTAGCAGGCCGCCCAATGTCAAAAAACATCGGTAAGTCTTTAAATTGGTATTTTTAAAGAGATTATGGTCTTGAATGCATGAAAGACACGTACTAGTGTTTGTGAGTCTGCATTGTGGCTGTCGTCTATAAGCATTCCGTCTATGTTTCTTAAGTGGGCTGTGATTAGAAAGAAAGGGCTGGAGTGGAGATCTGGAAACCCAAATAGAGACATCTCGTTTATTATAATCTACACTTATTTTTGGACCAACCCCCCTCTTGCTGTTTTTGCTGATGTCTCTTTGTGTGCGTGTGTTGAAGAGAATGAAGGGATGAGAGAGAGTTGAGGAAAATGCCGCTATGTTAGCCTGGTGTATCCTCATTCTCTACCATCCCTCTTTCTGGCTCCATATATGGCTTCTATATTAAATTGGTTTCCTTCCACGATGACAGTCCGTAATACTACACTTGATATGAGCCCTGTTCATAGTTTCACCCTATTGCATACTCACAAACAACTAATACGTGTCGGCCTTGCATTGTATGACCAACCCCACTTTGGCACATAACATGGTATAGATGACATTGTATGACCTGCAAACAAGGTTTGTTCAGCCGTGTTGTTGTACTGATTTGGAGGATTTTGGTATGCTAGCAGCATACGTAGTTTGGAAGTGAACCCATTTTGGCTAAAAAATCATGCCAAAGATAGCAATCAGATGCATGAAATCAGCTTCTTTAACAGTATCTGAAAATGAAAATTTCCATAATCTGAGCATATATGTTTCTTTAACAGTGACTGTGAACAATTGTTCTTAATTGGGCTGTGATTAGAAAGAGACGAGTTGGAGTGGAGATCTGGAAACCCATATAGAGACATCTTGTTCATAATAATTTATTATTATTTTTGTTCTTGTCGCTCTTGCTGTTGTTGCTGATGTCTCTATGTGTTCGTGTGCTGAAGGGAAAGAAGGGATGAGAGAGAGATGAGGAAAATGCCGCTACGTTAGCCTGGTGTACCCTCATTCTCTACCATTCCTCTTTCTGGCTTCTATATTTGGTTTCCTTCCACGATGACAATTCCTTAAAACTACACTTGCTATGAGCCCTATTCGTATTTTTCTTCAATGAAGAATTGATCTATGACTACAATCTCCATTCAAAACCCAATTGTTCTATATGAGGTTCCCTCTTGCTGTTGTTGCTGTTGTTGCTGATGTCTCATCTTCTTTTATTGTTAGTGAAGCTTATTTTCATGCATGTGATTGTCATCTTGGCATGTTGGTTTTTTTGACCAAAATGGGTTCACTGTGAACTGCGGATGCTATATAGGTACGTATGCCAAAATCCTCCGGCCAGATATGCACAACAGTTGGATTTTAGATTTAGTTGGGCACAGTGAAGTAGTAGAGCAACATATAAGCTCAGATAATGGATAATTTTTCATTTTCAGATACTGTTAAAGTAACCTGGTTGCAATCTTTGGCATGGTTTTTTAACACAAAATGGGTACACTTCCAAACTAAGTATGCTGCTAGCATCCCCATTTTTCTTTTACTGTTAGTGAAGCTGATTTCATTCACCCATTCTGATGGTCTTCTTGGCATGTTTTTTGGGTCCCGTTTTCTTTCACTGTTGGTGAAGCTGATTTCATGCACCTGATTGTCTTCTTGGCATGTTTGTATTTTTACCCAAAATGGGTTTACTGTGAACTGAGTATGCAATAGGTACGTATGCCAAAATCCTCCGGCTAGATACGCACAACAATTGGGTTTTAGATATAGTTGGGCTAAAGAAGTAGTAGAGCAACATATAAGCTCAGATAATGGAAAATTTTTCATTTTCAGATACTGTTAAAGTAACCTGGTTGCAATCTTTGGCATGGTTTTTTAACACAAAATGGGTTCACTTCCAAACTAAGTATGCTGCTAGCATCCCCATTTTTCTTTCACTGTTAGTGAAGCTGATTTCATTCACCCATTCTGATGGTCTTCTTGGCATGTTTTTTGGGTCCCATTTTCTTTCACTGTTGGTGAAGCTGATTTCATGCACCTGATTGTCTTCTTGGCATGTTTGTATTTTTACCCAAAATGGGTTCACTGTGAACTGAGTATGCAATAGGTACGTATGCCAAAATCCTCCGGTCGGATACGCACAACAATTGGGTTTTAGATATAGTTGGGCTAAAAAAGTAGTAGAGCAACATATAAGCTCAGATAATGGAAAATTTTTCATTTTCAGATACTGTTAAAGTAACCTGGTTGCAATCTTTGGCATGGTTTTTTAACACAAAATGGGTACACTTCCAAACTAAGTATGCTGCTAGCATCCCCATTTTTCTTTCCCTGTTAGTGAAGCTGATTTCATTCACCCATTCTGATGGTCTTCTTGGCATGTTTTTTGGGTCCCAATTTCTTTCACTATTGGTGAAGCTGATTTCATGCACCTGATTGTCTTCTTGGCATGTTTGTATTTTTACCCAAAATGGGTTCACTGTGAACTGAGTATGCAATAGGTACGTATGCCAAAATCCTCCGGCCGGATATGCACAACAATTGGGTTTTAGATATAGTTGGGCTAAAGAAGTAGTAGAGCAACATATAAGCTCAGATAATGGAAAATTTTTCATTTTCAGATACTGTTAAAGTAACCTGATTGCAATCTTTGGCATGGTTTTTTAACAAAAAATGGGTTCACTTCCAAACTAAGTATGCTGCTAGCATCCCCATTTTTCTTTCACTGTTAGTGAAGCTGATTTCATTCACCCATTCTGATGGTCTTCTTGGCATGTTTTTTGGGTCCCATTTTCTTTCACTGTTGGTGAAGCTGATTTCATGCACCTGATTGTCTTCTTGGCATGTTTGTATTTTTACCCAAAATGGGTTCACTGTGAACTGAGTATGCAATAGGTACGTATGCCAAAATCCTCCGGCCGGATACGCACAACAATTGGGTTTTAGATATAGTTGGGCTAAAGAAGTAGTAGAGCAACATATACGCTCAGATAATGGAAAATTTTTCATTTTCAGATACTGTTAAAGTAACCTGATTGCAATCTTTGGCATGGTTTTTTAACACAAAATGGGTTCACTTCCAAACTAAGTATGCTGCTAGCATCCCCATTTTTCTTTCACTGTTAGTGAAGCTGATTTCATTCACCCATTCTGATGGTCTTCTTGGCATGTTTTTTGGGTCCCATTTTCTTTCACTGTTGGTGAAGCTGATTTCATGCACCTGATTGTCTTCTTGGCATGTTTGTATTTTTACCCAAAATGGGTTCACTATGAACTGAGTATGCAATAGGTACGTATGCCAAAATCCTCCGGCCGGATACGCACAACAATTGGGTTTTAGATAAAGTTGGGCTAAAGAAGTAGTAGAGCAACATATAAGCTCAGATAATGGAAAATTTTTCATTTTCAGATACTGTTAAAGTAACCTGATTGCAATCTTTGGCATGGTTTTTTAACAAAAAATGGGTTCACTTCCAAACTAAGTATGCTGCTAGCATCCCCATTTTTCTTTCACTGTTAGTGAAGCTGATTTCATTCACCTGATCGATGGTCTTCTTGGCATGTTTTTTGGGTCCCATTTTCTTTCACTGTTGGTGAAGCTGATTTCATGCACCTGATTGTCTCCTTGGCATGTTTGTATTTTTACCCAAAATGGGTTTTAGATATAGTTGGGCTAAAGAAGTAGTAGAGCAACATATAAGCTCAGATAATGGAAAATTTTTCATTTTCAGATATGTTAATGTAACCTGATTGCAATCTTTGGCATGGTTTTTTCCCCCAAAAAATGGGTACACTTCCAAACTAAGTATGCTGCTAGCATCCCCAGTTTCTTCTTTTGTTGTTAGTGAAGCTTATTTTCATGCATCTGATTGTCATTTTGGCATGTTTTTTTGACCAAAACGGGTTCACTGTGAACTGAGGATGCTATAGGTACGTATGCCAAAATCCTCCGGATACGCACAACAATTGGGTTTTAGATTTAGTTGGGCACAGTGAATTAGTAGAGCAACATATAAGCTCAGATAATGGAAATTTTCATTTTCAGATACTGTTAATGAAACTGATTGCCATCTTTGGCATGATTTTTTAACAAAAAATGGGTTCACTTGCAAACTAAGTATGCTGCTAGCATCCTCATTTTCTTTCACTGTTAATGAAACTTATTTCATTAAGATCCAGGATGGCAAATTTTGATTGGGCTATGATTGGATTGTTTAGTGGATGTTGTCTATGTTCTTAATTGGGCTGTGATTAGAAAGAGTGGGCTCGAGTGGAGATCTGGAAACCCATATAGAGACATCTTGTTCATAATAATTTATTATTATTGTTGTTCTTGTCGCTCTTGCTGTTGTTGCTAATGTCTCTTTCTGTTCGTGTGCTGAAGGGAAACAAGGGATGAGAGAGAGATGAGGAAAATGCCGCTATGTTAGCCTGGTGTATCCAAAGTCTCTACCTTTCTTCTTTCTGTTTCCATTTCTGGCTTCTATATTTGGTTTCCTTCCACGATGACAGTTCCCTAAAAATACACTTGATATGAGCCCTATCTTATTTTTCTTATTTTTCTTATATTTGGTTTCCGTCCACGATGACAGTTTCATGGATTGTCTGAACAATCCATGAAGGACATGCTTAGATACTAAATTTTCATTTGTTTTACTGTTTTAGATAGTGGATATTCCCAATCAGAGGAGAATATAAAGGTTTCAAGTTAGATACTGAATTTTCATTTGTTTTGTTATTTTAGATATATTTAAAAACAAAATTAAGTACTAGATTTTTAGCATTGCAATGTAATTATTTTACCTCTGTATATATCATTAACAATTCCATTTGCAGTTGGCACTTTGATCTTATAATTTAAGATACAGGTAGTTTATTTTGCAAGTTCAAAAAATATGTATATTCTGTATTGTGGTCTACTGTTCAATTAAACTATTGATTTTTTTTCACAGAGCGGTCATCCAGATGAAGGAAATTCTGATGATCAGAGCTGAAGCTACTCGAGGGGTATGAATCTGCGGTCCTCCTTGCTGTTCTTATGTCCTCCTTGCTGTATGGTTGTTGTTCTTATGTCCTCCTCCTTGCTGTTGTTATGTCAGACTGATTTTTTTTATGAGAGTTATATCAGACTTTTAATTTGGGATATTTTGGATATTTTTCAGACTGGTTTGTTTAGATATTTGGGATGTTAGTCCCTATATTAATTTGTTAATTATGACACTGTTAATTAATCAATGAATTTGGACGTTGATATGACACGTGTGAAACTTGATTATCTTTAATTATTCTTGTGTTTGGTTGTGATTTGCGCAGTAATATGCAACGAAATTGATTGAATCAGTTGTGAGAATTAGTTTACAGGTTTTGTAAATGAAACTGTGAATTGAAATCGAACGGAAAAGCGGAGTATCGAAAATAAACGGGCATAGCCAGACCGGCATTTTAAAAACACCGGTCTATCTAATCTAATTGTTGGAGTGTGAGATACACCGGCGTTCTCACGAACGCCGGTGAATCTTGTTAGCTGAAACGGCACAGGCGTATACCGGCGTTTTATAAACGCCGACGTATATAACCACACCGGCGTTTTTTTGTCGCGCCGGTGCTTGTAAGTAGGAAAAACCAGGCACTCAGAAACGCACATACACCGGCGCTCCGTGACCGCCGGTATACTTTCGTTCTATACTGGCGTTTTCATAAATGCCGGTGAATGAATAAATACCGGCGGTTTACGACCGCCGGTGAATGTATATAGGGTGCAAAAGAACGGCACTCGGAGACCGACATACACCGGCGTTTTCTGGCCGCCGGTGTAGTTTTCACATTTACCGGCGTCCATGAAAACCGCCGGTGTAGACCCCTTCGTTTCCGCGACGCCCGCTTCGGCGGCATTTGGACCGGCGCTATTAGAAACGCCGGTGAAAGTTTCACCGGCGTAAATAAACGCCGGTAAAGACGTCAAAAAGCGCCGGGAAAGCCAGTTTCTTTTGTAGTGGTAGCGACGGTCGACTGTAACATTCAACTGGTCGACTGTTGACCTGCAGACTGCAGTTTTTAGTTGTGCACATTTCAACCAATACAGAGTTTTACTTTATGAAAACGAATTCTGTAAAAGGCGTATTTCTGATATGATAAAATACAATTTATAGGATATACAAAGATCCATAAAAACCAATTAAAACCACTTGAATTAATCAAAATAGCAAATTTGTTGATTCTCTTAAAAAAGAAAACGAATTTGTGCATAGATCAAAAGTAGAGTTTTTAAGAATCAATCATACATCAAAATAACTTCGTTTTTATATTCCAAACCATATCAATACCAAAATAAGTTGGGATATAGTCAAATTCTTCGAAAACACAAAGACTGAATTTCTTCAAAAGCAATGAAATATGATATTCATGTAAAAATGTTTGTGCATGTTCGTGCACTAAAGAAGACTTCACAATTCCATCGATTAAAAATTAACAAATTTTTCAGATTTAAATCTTAGCATTGGAGAAATCCAAATTCAAGTAAAATCTCTCACAAAATCACAAAATCGCCAATTTAGTTGTATTACATCAAATCCAATTTGATTTATCAAATTTCAATTCTCAAGACATGATCTCTTAATTCAAAAGTCCTCCTAAAACTTTCTCAAACTCAATCATCATGGTTAACTCATGAACATAAACAAATTTAACATTTCATAATCAAGTTGCGTTCATCCAAACTCAATAATAACAAAAATCTCATCTTTAAATCAAATTATGCATAACACAAACAAATCAGCATAAATCCAAAGGAAATAGCCTACTCATGATTTAGATTAGGCTAAACAACAATCTCAAATCTTCTACATGCAATTCAACTCATAAATAATTAGGTTTTCATAAAAGATCCAATTTAAATTCACCAATTCATCCAATCCATCATATATATTCATACCCAAACCCTAGCATGCTTTCTAGTAGATGAAACACCACATACAATATTCAAAAAATAAAACAAAATAAATATATCACTCACCTTGTTGAAGAAATCGAACGAAGACAAATAGAAAATAAGAAAAGCCTCTCCTTCGCAAGAAATCCAAGATCTTTTGCTTGAAAACTTCAAGAAAATAAAATAATGAAACCCTTTGTGTTGTGCAACGAAAGACGGCTGCACTCCACCCATAAATAGGCTAGGATCCAAGGTTTTTAGGGTTTTGAACACATTTGCAAAAATACTCCTTTTAAATATAACTTTACATATATAAATTCATATACTTAGAAACTTGATAAAACTAATTTATTTGCGATTTAAAAAAAAACAACCATCATAAAGCCAGCCGACACTGTTTGAAAAAGCCATAAAACAATTTTGCATTTTCATCCCTTCAAATAGCAATTTTGCAAAAAGATCATCTTTTATCAAAATTTGTAAAATAAATCAAATTCATCAAAACAAAAGGTAAACTTTTTGACCCTGAGTTGGCTAGGCTTCATACCCAGTCCAAAAATCCAAAAATCCAAAGTTTTCACTCCAATTGGTAATTTTGCACAAAAGTCCTTCTTTTTGTAATATTTGCAAATGGGTCCAACCATTGTCATAAAAATCTAGAAAAATCTTAAAAAATCAAAAATAATATCAAATAATAAATAATGATTTTCCACAAAATAATTTTTGACTTTGAACTTCCCAAGAAAATATTTGCACGTGTTTTGCACGTGTAATAAAATAAATTTTCAGAAAATATTTATTAAATCTCCAAAAACCATTTTAATTCATTTATAAATCTTAACAAAATTATTTAAAAAATCTGGGGTATTATATAGACACATGCTTTAATGAAGCTGATCAGCTTTAGACAGTGAGATCCCTTAACTTGTCCATTACAGACTTGGGCACCCATCTATTAGACATGGTATACATGGGGATAGCTTGAAGAAGAGACTTTAGTAGGACCCAAAAAGGAGAGGGTTTTTGCTTTCCAACCAACTAAGCGCTTCCTAACCTTCTCCAATAAGACTTTATTGTAGCATCTTATAGGAATGTGCTTACTACCAATGAAGATAGCCAGATCTTTCATGGGTAATTTCCCTTTGCCAATGCCCAATCCTCTAGAAACCTCTTATGCCTTCTATGAACCTTGCTACCACGTATGACTTTTCATAGTTCACCTTTTGCCTGCTTAGGTTGCAATAATTCTTAATGATGCTGCCCAATTCCTCAGCGTCAAACATACATTCAATCGTTATCTAGCCTGGGGGTTAGCCACAACAGGGTAGAAGATAGGGGGTAGAGGGTATATTAGTTTTTTTAATGTCATAGATCTTTTGGAATGTTAGAGGCATGAGGCAGGGATCTAAGACTAGGATAAATAACAACACGGTCTCTAAATTTAAACCCTCTATCTGTGCTTTGCAAGAAAACAAAATAGAGAATCCTAGGGGGGAAGACTTTGAGAGGATTAGATCTCTGACAGGATTTCACTAGAGATTTAAATTGGCGAAGGGATATTCGGGAGGAATAGCTATAGGGGTCGACTCGACAATGTTTGAAATCATTGGCGAGACGATTGGCACATATATTGTGCCTATTAGAATTAGGAGGAGGCACAATAACTGGGTACATGGTCCATACGAATCAAGAAATTGAGAGGCGCTCTGGGGGGAAATAAGAGCGGTCAGAGAAGGATGGACTGGACCATGGGTTATTGAAGGCGACTTCAGTATTACCAGATATCAGCACGAACACAAGGGTAGAGGGGCTAGTAGCAATGACAGAAATAACTTCAACCGCACCATTGATGAATTAGAACTCATGGAGCTTAATCCGAATAACAAAAGATTCACATGGACAAACATGCAGCCTAATCCAATTCTAGCGAGACTTGATAGGATCTTCGTGTCCACGGACTGGGAGGAGATTTTCCCGTTGGCGTCCATCAAAGCCATTATGAGATTTACCTCGGATCATACCCCATTAGCACTATAGTGCAGCGAGAAACAAAGATACGTCCGTCAACCATTCCGTTCGAGAAGGCTTGGGCGATGCATGAAGAAATCTGTAACATTATCAATGAGTCATGGAACGCAGATACCGACTCAAACAGCGCCATCGAAAGATGGATCATGAAGACTAGGAGATTACGAAAAAGGCTGAAAGAGTGGGCTAGACGGGAGTTTAATGACATCAAAAAAAAGAGGGATGAGATAGGGGAAAGAATTAAGTAATTAGAAGAGGCAGAGGAGGAAGGAGATTTACAGAGAGAGGAGATAGACGACCTAGCAAATTGTAAATTTAAAACACATCAGTTTGCAGAGATGGAGGAACAATATTGGAGATAATGGTCCAGAATTCAATAGCTTAAAAAGAGGGACGCAAATACAAAGTTCTTCTACATGGTGGCTAATGGAAGAAGGAGGCAGAATCGCATTACGGGGCTGGAGGTGGAATCAAGGTGGATGGAGGACGAGGGGGAGGTCAGAAGACACCTAGATGGAAAATTCAAAGAGCTGGTGGCTCAAACAAATAGACATAGATGTAGGCTAATACCTGAATTCTGGGAGGACCCTAGAGTAGACAGAAGCAAGGGGATAGTGGGACCCTTCTTAGAGGAAGAAGTGTTTCAAGCTAGCAAAAATATGGGACAAGACAAAGCTCCGGGACCAGACGGATTCTCAATCTTCTTCTATAGCCTATACTGGAACATCGTCAAAAGTGACCTAATGAATAACTTTCAAGAATTTTACTACCAGTCAGTGGATATCGACAGGTTAAATTACACAAACGTTGTACTAATTCCAAAAAAAGGAGGATAGGAATTATGGATACTACAGACCGATTAGCCTCATCAACGGTTCTTTTAAGATTTTCACCAAGGTTATGGCCTCAAGATTAGCACCGCACTTAAACGATGTGTATGCGCGTCACAGAGTGGGTTCATTAAAGGGAGGGACATTATGGACAGCGTCGTCTCTGTTCATGAGATAGTGTATAAAGGAAATAAGGACAACACTGACGGATTTCTGCTACAACTAGACTTTGAAAAGGCTTACGACTCGGTGGAGTGGGATTGCGTGGATGAAGTTCTATAACTAAAAGGTTTTGGAGAGAGATGGAGAGCGTGGATTATGAAATGTGTAAGGGGTGGAAAATCGTTCGTACAATTCAACGGGAAATTAGGAAAGGAAATTAGATGTCAAAGAGGTTTGCAACAGGGAGACCTATTGTCTTCATTAATCTTTGCATAGTCACCAATGGCATAGCTGAAATGATCAGAAGGAGTACTGAGGAATGGATTATCACAGGAGTGCAAGTAAGAGGGATTAAAGAAGCCATTTCGATCATATAATATGCGGACGACACGATAATCCTAGGGGAGGCAAAGAGGGAAGAGATCATGGCAATTAACGTAATTTTGAAATGTGTCCAAGCGTGGGCAGTACTGAAAGTGAACTTCACAAAGACCTACGTTACTCCACTAAGCGGAAACCTTAGCACCGAGATTAACACAATCAAGTCTATGTTGGGATGCAAGGTGACTAACTATCCGATAACGTATCTGGGCACACCAATTAGACTGGGACCTCTACGGAAAGATGATTGGTTGCCATTGATATAGAAAGTGGAAAGGAAACTAGCAGGGAGGAAGGGACGCTTTCTCACTTTAGGAGGGAGGATCACCTTGCTCAACTCAGTTCTGAGTAGTATGCCGACGTATATAATGTCGATTTATGAACTACCAAAGTGGGTTATCAACAGGATTGACAAATGTAGGAGAAGGTTCATCTGGAAAGGAGCAGACGAAATGAGCAAGGGATTCCATTTGGTTAAATGGGAAAGAGTATGTAAAAGAAAAGAGTATGGGTGCTTGGGAATTATTAATCTGAAGGATATGAATCGGACCCTATTGAGCAAGTGGTGGTGGAAGATGAACAGGAGAAGAAACTGTTGGTGGTGCAAATCGTTTCAAATATACCAGAAGAGGAAAAAAGTACGATTTGGGGGAAGAGCCAAGTTCGGAAGGTCGTCGTATCTATGGAAGGGAATAGAGAAGGTGGGGGACATATTCCACGCAAATACCACATGTAGAATTGGGAATGGAAAAAATATACGCTTTTGGAAAGATAAATTATGTGGTAAAAATACCTTAATAAGGATGTTCCCTGAAGCAGGAGGGAGTTTGGTAACCACAAACTCGATAGTCACGGATATCTGGTGTAACGGAAGGCTGCAGCTGCAGACAGGAGAAGATGTGTCTCAGGAAAGCATCACACAGTTACACAATCTGAACAGGTTCATTCGAACTGAAGGAAGGAATATAGAATGCACGGAAGATGTTAGGACTTGGAACTTGGTGCCTAATGAAAACATTTCAGTAGTATCCCTTTACAGCAGACTGAATGACGGAGGTACAAGAAGTAGATACAATGCGATGATTTGGGGTACACAAGCGCCGTTGAAGGTAAAGGCATTCCTTTGGCTGGTAACGAACGATGCGATTTTATCAAGAGTTAATCTACTGAAACAAGGTATGCGGATCGAGGTCCAGTGCTCTAGGTGCAACAACGACGATGAGGACACATACCACATATTTTTCAAATGTAATAGGGCAAAATTAATGTGGGAGGTTGTCAGTCGAGGGTTTGGGTGTTTCCATTGTCCCGCTTCAATTTCAGAGGCTTAGGACATTGGAAGGGGGGATAGCATAAAAAAGAGGAAAGAGAGGCCTGAGATTTATCAATAGCTGTGGGATTCTGGGGACTGTGGCTAGACCGAAATAACTTCTGTTTTTGTAATTGCAACCAGAGATTTTCTGTCTTTATGCATCAAATTTACGGTTTCATTTATGCATGGGCAGGTCAGGTGGCTAACAAGAAGTAGCTTCGGATGTAGAGAGAGTATTTCTATCGAGAAAGAGTATTTTGTATTTCAAGTTCCTGTATTTTGCTTTTGCTTTTGATTGTCGATGCATTATACTGATGAGATGCTAGACTTCCTTAGTTTCGTTTTCTTTTGTAGTTTGTTGTGTTGTAATGCTGGGTTTCGTTAATTATTATTAATGAAACGATGACGATGTCATCTTTATTCTATTAAAAAAAATATTTTGTTTATGATGATTTTTTACCATGGAATTCTGTCAACAGGACTTATTTTATGGTCTTACGAGTCAATACATTATCTAAATAATATCAAAACTACAATAAGCGCAGCTTAAAACACTCAGGACACCAGTACTCTTAGAGCATCCACAGTCATGATTGTGAAAAAATACATAAATGAATATTTAGATGTAGCATTTGTAACGTTTGTCGCAGTCGTCGAATGATATTTTATAGCAATTTAATATATAAAAATATCAGACGGAATTTGTAGATCCGTCATAGGTATTTTTTTTAATGTTAAACGGAAGTTGAAGTTGCGTCGGAAGGAAAAAAAACAAAAATTGAAAGACAGACCTTCATGTTGCGTCCGGAATTTAGGGAGGCCTCAGACGGATCTTGAAGATCCGTCCGACAATTTTTGCTTTTTTTTAATTACGAAAAATTAATTTTTTTAATGGACGGAAGTTGAAGTTGCGTCAGAGTATTAAAATATTTTTTTTGAGGGACGGAGCTTCAAGCTCCGTCCTTTAAATTGTGCATAATTCTTATATCTTCTCTCATTTATAGCAATCTACTGTTGCGTTTTTGGCTAAAAATACATAAATAGCAAACGACTACATCGAGTCGCAATGGCGGATATGGGCCCAAGCAGCTTAAGCGGCTGCTTTGGGCCCCCAAATTGTATAAGGCCCCTTTTTTAAAAATATATTCACACACACACACACACACACACACACACAAACTGCACCTGATTTATCTCTCCTGATTTTGACGCATTCACTGTTAAATTTTAATCCCTCTCTTCCTCACTCTCTCCATCCCAACTTTTCTTTTGCTTTTAGGTGTTCTTCTTCTTCTTCTTCAAATCTTCTTAGTTCTTAATCCAGAACTAGAAATTAGAATCCCTCTCTCCTCTCGCCGCGTCGCCCGTTGCCCATCTCCCGTCGCTGCGTCGCCCGTCGCCCGTCGCCCGTCACTTTTTACACTCCATGCGGTTGTCATAGTCTTAATCTTGCTCTTTGTGATATGGCTAACTCTTGTGCTAAAGCTACATCTTTTTTTGGAATTATCCACTGCATATATTGTTTATTTTTAGCTTCTACAAAGCGTTGAAAAATTTTCCAAGATAATGTGAAAGGCCTAACACTTAAACCATTGTCACAAACACGTTGGGAGAGTCGTATTGAAAGTGTTAAAGCTATATGATATCAACCTTTACAAATAAGAGATGCTTTAATTGATGTGGCCAATTCTAATGATGATCCTAAAGTAATTAGTGAAGCTGTATCATTAGCTAAAAATAACATGGAGAATTTTGAATTTTTATTTGGCATGATTATTTGGCATAATTTATTATTTGCAATCAACTCTGTGAGTAAAATTTTTCAAAGTGAAGATATGAATATTGATGTCGCCATAGAAGAATTAAAAGGGCTCATTTCATTTTTTCAAAAATATAGAGAAACTGGCTTTGATGAAGCAATAATTGAAGCTAAAGAAATGGCCAATGAAATGGGCTTTGAGGCAATATTTTATGAAAAACGGTTAGTTAAAAGAAAAAAATAATTTGGTGAAACTTCTAGTGAAGATGTGATACAATCAGCTGAAGAATCCTTTAGAGTTAATTATTTCATATTTATTGTAAATCAAGCACTTTCTTCTCTAAGGAGTAGCTTTGAACAATTTAAAACATATGAAAAGATATTTTAATTTCTGTTTGATTTGAAGAAGTTAAATTGTGCAAGTGATTGTAGTTTGAAGAGTGATTGTTTGAATCATGAAATTTTTTTGAAACAAGGTGACATCTCAATGTGGATGGAATAGTCTTATTTTTAGAGTTGAAAATTTTAAAGGAAGTCTTATCAGATGAAGCAAAGAGACCAATTCAAGTGCTAAGTTTTATGAAAAAAATAAATGGCAATATTGGTTTTCCTAATGCGTGGATAGCTTATAAAATTTTGCTAATTGTACCAGTTACAGTTGCACCAGTGGAAAGAAGTTTTTCGAAGTTGAAATTGATCAAAACTTATCTTCGGTCAACCATTTCACAAGAAATGTTGAATGGGTTAGCCATAAGCCATGTTATCAATTGAACATGATCTAACAGGAAAGCTCGACCATCATAGCATAACCAATGATTTTGTTTCTAAAAATGTAAGAAGAGTCATGTTTATGTGATATTTTTTTGTGTGTTTTATTTTGTAGGCAAATTCTGGATACAAACAATGAGTTTGCTTTGGTGAATATGGATTGTGTATGCAATGTTAAAGATTTAAATGTAGCAAGTAAGACTTTTTAAAATAGTTGAGATCATGTATTTCGTTTTTATTGTTAGAGTTTTTCCGAGTTTCTTTTTGCCATGATACATTTTATGAAAAATGCGTACGTTATTAATTAAATTTTTTTTTCGGAAGGATATATGTATAAATTTGATTTCATTTAAGTAGTTTGTCCTCCAAGAAAAGTTTATTTGTATTTAAATAATTCACAGATTTTATTTTGTAAACTTGCAAAATGCCTCATTTTAAAACTTGCTTAGGGCCCTCTGAAATACAGATACGTCCCTGGCAAGTCGTTTGCTATAAAATACATTTAATAGATAAATAGCACACGACTGTGAATGCTCTTATTACATGTTTTGAATAGGTTTGAATAGGAATAGGTACACGTGACTTTCAGATTTCAAATGATTCCTAAAACTAAATAACACATATCAGCATGACTACGTGGATATTTTAGTTTTAAAAAAATGAATTTCAGTTTTGCTTAAAAGATAAACATGCATGTGTAATTGTGTATCCGTTCAGTCAAAAGTTAAATACGCGTTTCGAAACAAATTATACACCGTCAAAAGAAACAAATTATACACATCTAATCATCTATACTAGTATCATGCACGTGCGATGCACGTGGAGGAAGAAGAAAAAAGACAAAAAAAAAAGGAAAATAATTTCCAAACTGATCCACCGTCGAAAATATTTACCAAACTGGTCTACTTTCGCACGTGCACGCGGAGGAAAAAGGAAAAAGACATAAAAAAGGGGAAATAATTTCCAAACTGATCCACTGCCGAAACTATTTACCAAACTGGTCTACTTTCGAAAATATTTACCAAAATGAGTCATTTGGCTTCAAAATGACAAAAAAAAAAAAAAAAAATAATTAATGACAAATACCACTAAGGCCTTCTCCCATTATAATAGTAGAGATATCTGCTCCTTCATTCGAAGTGGCAGTACGTGTGAGATAAAATTATGTAAAACAGCGTAATGTTACGGAATAATGTTACGTTTACTAATTTTTTTAACTTTCAAAAACTCTAAATCATAACTTAACCTCGATTCCGGCCCAAATGCTCCGTAAATATTTGAATAAGGTCAAAGTTTCTCAAACATCAAAACCTAACCAGACCGTCCTTTAAGGTTGGGACTACAATTTCATGCTCAAGGTCCTCAACAATCTATAATAGAAAAAAAATAAAAATTCCGCAAACCTCATGTGCTTTAAAAAAATATCTCCAACTAGCTTAACAGGTCCACAAAGAAAAAAAAAAAAAAAAAAACAACAGAAGATTTTTTTTATATGTCACTTTTCGAAACTATTTACATAAAAAAACAGTTGTCAAAGTATTTACGCTCGTGAACTCAACAACTAAACTGGTCGTTCTCAACGATGAATTTAGTTGTTTCATGCTAGTCATGTATTAAAACGGCAAATTTAATACTAATTTTTAGAAACTCGCCTTTTTAACGGTGAATAATACAAATATAGTACATACCTCATAACTACGTATTAACAACATAGATAGAATACAAATGCCAAACCTTCTAGTACTGTTGCCATAGTTTAGAAATTTTGATCCAGCGACAGTCATTTTTGCTCGATATTTGGTAGTAATATTCTGTCTACGTTTGGATCCCTGCAAACCTAAGAGCATCCACAGTCGTGGGCTAAATACCCAAAATTTGGAAAATTTTTTAAAAAACGAGCTGCAGTCGTCGTCCAAATACTCAAAATTTGGGTATACGATGAACAGTTCCTTGCCAAATATAGCAGAAGATTTGGCTATTTCCAAAATATAGCTAACGCAAGATTATACCCCGTCCGTCCTAATTGACGGAAGATAATCCTCCGTTTCGTACAAATTTGAAGTCAGACGAAGCTTTATACTGCGTTGGTTTCCGAAAAAAAAATAATTTTCAACAGACGGGTGATAATGAACCGTCCGATCAAAATGACGGTGCATATTTAACCGTCTGTCCGTTTTTTTTTAAAAAAAAAATTTAAACAGGGACGGTATATAAAACACCGTGCGATGTAATTAACGGTTCATAATGAACCGTCTGTGGGATTTTAAAAAAAAATAAATTTAAAACTAATGAACGGTTCAAAATGTGGGATCATAATTAACCGTTTGATAATTAATGTGGGATAACTAATGAATTGTCCGTGGGTTCATAATTAACCGTTTGATAATTAATGTGGGATACCTAATGAATTGTCTGTGGGTTCATAATGAACGGTTCATAATGAATTAATTGTCTGTGCGTTAAATTTTAAAAAAAAAAAAATTCCAACAAACGGATCATAATGATCCGTCTGATGAAAATGACGGTGCTTAATGAACCGTCTGTGATTTAATTTTAAAAAAAAAATTTAAACAGGGACGGTTTATAATGATGCGTGCGATGAGATTAACGGTTCATATTGAACCGTCCGTGAGTTTAAAAAAAAAAAATTTTTTTAAGAAGGGACGAAATATAATGAATCGTGCGATGAAAATAACGGTGTATATTGATCCGTCTGTGACTTTTTTTTTAAAAAAAAAAAATTTAAAAGGGACGGAGAATAATGAATCGTGCGATCAAATTAACGGTGTATAATCTTCCGTCCTTCAAAGAAAAACAAACGACAGATCGAATATAGCATTGAACGACTGCAGCAAGATTCTATTTTTCCTATTTCCAAATTGCTATATTCTCAAAATTTGGCAGCAACGATTGTGGATGCTCTAAGAGCATCCACAGTCGTGGGCTAAATACCCAAAATTTGGAAAATTGGGGAAAAAACGAGCTGCAGTCGTCGTCCAAATACCCAAAATTTGGGTATACGATGAATAGTGCCGTGCCAAATATAGCAGGCGATTTGGCCAAATGCAAAATATAGCTAACGCAATATTATCTTCCGTCCGAACCAATTGACGGAAGATAATCTTCCGTCTCGTACAGATAGTACTGACTCCAATAATTTTTGAAGCTTTTAAAAAAAAAAAAAAAATTAAAAATGTCAGACGGTGTATTATACACCGTCTGTTAAAAACCAGGGAAAATGAGGATTTTGAAGGTATATTATAATAGGGTATGTTCAAAAAAGTATGTTCAAAAAGGCAGATTTTGAAGGTATGGTCAAAAAAAATTAAAATAGGGTCAACGGACGGTACATTAACTACCGTGTCATGCAATTAACAGATCATTATCTACCGTTGTTGGGTTTTTTTTTAAAAAAATAATAAATAAATAAAACACGGTCAACCGACGGTGTATTATGTACCGTATGAGGAGATTAACGATGCATTATATGCCGTTCGTTGGGTTTTTTAAAAAAAAAAAAAAAGAAAATGAAACATCGTCAAGGAACGGCCTATTATATACCGTCGTAGGAGATTGACGATAGATAATCTTCCGTCGTTTAAAGAAAAACAAACGACCAATCGAAAATAGCTTTGAACGAGTGCAGCAATATTTTTTTTTTCCTATTTCTCAATTGCTATTTACCCAAAAATTGGCATGAACGACTGTGGTGTGGATGCTCTAAGGACCCTAAAATTGTCCATAAGTACATTTGCCCCAATCAAAATCTCAAAGTACCAACCTAGGTGAAGGTAACTTCAAACAGGCTACCAATCTACTAGCATACATCAAATTAAATAGCCCAGCCCTTCGGGCATTTGAAAAGCTTGACAAGAATCATGTGAAACCCTAGCTTAGCTCAGATTTGCAGCAGGTGATGATGCTAGCTGATGCTCCTAGCCATCTTTTAAATTTCTTTTCTGTAATCATTGGTTTTGATTTGATTGAAGAGAGGGTTTGGGGGAGAGTGTCTCTGTGTGTGTGTTTTGTGTTAAAAACAGCTCACATATCCATAGTACTTTTCCCTTGATCTTTTAGGGTTTTCATACCTCTCTTTCTTACGTCTGCTTACATCATTTTACCTGAAATTGCCTACACAGGGGCAGTTTTGGGAATCTGGGCCGTATCTTGTGACCCCTTTCCCTTTGTCCACATACTCCTGCCCCTATATTAAGTGCCTGACTTTTGCTCATAATTATTCCTATTCTGTATTTATCTTATACTCTTGTTTGATTATGTTGAATGACTGATTGGTCCTTCACTTTGTATAATAGGGTAGGTTTAGCTAGGAATAGCGAACGGCTCAGGTTGATCCACGACCTGTCCTCTCCAAACTGGCCAGTTCATAAGGAGTTCGGATTCGGGTCGAACCCGTTTATCACTACAGGTCGACCCGAGTTGAAAATTTTGCAGTTTCAACCCGCTCGACCAAATCCGTTGACTTGGTCAAACCCGTCCACAACCCGCCTGTTCGATCCGTGGGTTAGGAGCCGTTGGACCCGCGTGTCAAACAGTCGATCCACACGGATCGAACGTTTGACCCACGTGTCGATCGGTCTCTGGACTGGCGCTGGCGCAAAACAGAGAGCGTTTTTTTGTTTTTTGTTTTTTTTTTGTTTTTTTCTTTTTTGGGGTGGGGTGGGGGGGGGGGGGGGATTTTTTGGGGAATTTTTTCCTATAAAATCCTCTAACTTCAATCAAATATATATTTTTTAAATCTTACTCTTATTCTCTCTACTACTAGTACTACTCAATTCAATCAATTTCATTCAT
Source organism: Hemerocallis citrina (assembly GCA_017893485.1). Classification (NCBI taxonomy): domain Eukaryota; kingdom Viridiplantae; phylum Streptophyta; class Magnoliopsida; order Asparagales; family Asphodelaceae; genus Hemerocallis; species Hemerocallis citrina. The sequence continues at coordinate 418,430,385 of CM030359.1, read as the reverse complement.
CAAAGAAGCAAGCAACAAAGAATTTACAATTTCGACCGTATCGAATTCGTAGTAATTCAACATCGGTCTCGACTATAAACTCCCTCAACGAATAAACTCTTTCTCTATTTTCTAAGACTACCAGACTACAACTACGTCTACTACACTTCTAAATCGGCTACATCTACATTTACTATTATTTTTTTTTTTCATTTATATATACGATTATTCACGGAGTACGATATCAAAATTCACAACCTTCTCAACTCTTTATTTTTTGTAGTTCTAATTTTTTGTTACAAATTGTTTGTTGGTTTATCACATTTCTTTCTCTCAACCCTCATATTATTTTTTTAATTTTTTTTTTGAATATCTCTCCTAGATGTTTTTATTTCCACATACAGTATTAGAACACTATAAATTGTTATTTTTTACATACACTATTATCACATACACTATTGCCATGTCTAGATCACGAGGTAGCAGTCATACCCAAAGTTGACAAGATTCCACTGGTTCTTCACGTGGCCTCCAATAGTGCCACAAATAGAGCTCGAAATTACACCGAATGGTAGGATCTTATGACGATTGACACAAATATTATGACGAGAGGTAAGGGTAAGAGTAAAATAGACGATACCACTTTTAATTTACTGCTCAAATTCAATCAAAAAATCTTGGACTAATCAACCAGCCAATGAATTAAATTGGTATAATCAACACGATAGTGAGCATTTTAGTGCTAAGATTGATGTGCTACAATGGTAGAAAGAGCATGAACATCTTTATAATATTCTTCTACGTATGGTTAAAGATCTACTAACTCCTCCTGTCTCTACAGTTGTTTCAGAAAATACATTTTATATAAGTGACAGAGTTCTAATAGATTACAAGAATACAAGAATCGCTTGAAGTTGAAATCGTTGGAGAGACTCGTGTGCACGGAAGATTGGATAAAAACTGAAGATATGACTCAAGAAATCGGGGTCAACACGCCAACAAGTAGAAGCAACTAACCCGAAGAACAACAACAACAATAGAAAATTTGAAGACCAACAACATCTAGCAAATTGTATGTAAAAAATTTGTAAAAAAATCGTAGAAGTTCAAATGAATAATATATATCATTTTCTTTCACACTTTCACTCTTTTACTCTTATTACAATTATATATATATACAATTATATATATATATATATATATATATATATATATATATATATATATATATATATATATATTAGTTGATGTTTTTTTAAAAAAACCCTAAAATGCTCAACTGGGCCAACCGATGACCCGGACGACCCGAAACGGGTTTGACCCTCAAGAGTTGGTGGGTTGACCGGGTCGACATATTCATTTTCGAATCCAGCCTGCCGCGAACCGGTTAAGCTCGCGACCTGACCCAAACCAGCCCTAAATTGGGTTTGATCCGTGTTGGTCCGTCCCGACCCGATCAACTCGAATGCCACCCCTAGGTTTAGTGAGACCGTATTTGATGTTTCTTCTGTTCAAAATTTTGAATAGGTAAATTTCATAATACTCCTTTGAGTTTTCATTCTTTGATGGTAAGTCCTTGACATTTGAAAGTAATCATCCTATCTTTATAATCTCTACTGCTATAATGGGAGAAGACTTTAGTGTAATTTTTCCATCTACCAACCCGTGCAACGCACATGCATAATTATTGTAAATGAGGTTTTAGATCAAATCCAGACTACGTCTGAATTTTTACTTTTAAAAAAACTATATTTATTAAGACGTGCATCACACGTGTAAACTACTAGTAAGCGATAATTTAACAAATTTTCTCATTCAAAATATTAAAAGTAGCATATACTCATATTATGTTAAAAAACTAAGAAATACCTCCAGTTTGGATGGAACCGTTAAAATCCCTGTTAAGTGAACCCACGTGCGTCACACATGATAAGTAAAATGTCCTAAATACTCATGATAAAATGATTTTAGGAAATGACCTCATTCAGTATGTGAAAACTAGCATATACCCCCACTATTTAAAAAATAGATATTTGAGATATTTTAGCAAATTCCCTCATTCAAAATGCGGAAACTAGTATATACTCCCACTATTTAAAAAAAAAAAAAATACCGTCAGTTTGGACGGAACAGTTTTAGGGTTTTGAATTCTATATAATACGTGTTTGTTGTTTTGACAAAAAAAAACATCAATGCCAGCATGAAAGCTTTGTTTCCATATCTCAACTTAGATGTTGTTGAAGATGATTGGTAACCTAGTGTGACAGTAGGTAATATTCTATTAACACGAAGAAATAATTTGTCGAACAGATTCATGAATTATTTGTAAGTTTGTATTTAATTACCGCAATTCACGAATTTTTTATGAAAATCACGAATTAAACGAATGTTTCCCGAATAATTCGTGAATTTAACGAATTATGCAGTAAATATTTATGTATTTATATATATTTTTACTGAGGTGATGAGTACTAACTACTTTGGTGCATTAAATTTTATATTTCTTTCTTCTTGAACTTTTGCAGATTATTTTTCCGAATTTTCCGGATTTTTTTTTCCGGCATATTAAATCTTTGTTGAATTATTTATAAACGATGAATTTGTGACTATGCTAATATACAAGATACTGTTAAACCTATTGTGAATAAAGATGATGATAATAATAATGCACATTTTTTCTTAGTTTCTCTTTGTAGTACATAAAATTTGTTGAAATATCTATAAAAAAAATTTATAATGAGCCATCTTCAAATCTGAAAGCAAGTGAGAATTTGTAATTACATATAAATTACCGAACTTCATCGCTTAAATATACACTTCATTTGAAATTTGAAAGTTAATTTAGTAAAACTAAGGAAAATTAATCTGCAAATATGAAAATATGCAACATGACAATTGTCTAATAATACTTTACATCCTTCAAATAGTACTGAAACTATTCACTGTAGTTGATTTGATTTCTGCAAGTATAGTACTAATTAGTTTTCAGTGAACCACCGAAAAAAAGAGAATTTTCCAAACTAAAGAACAAACAAAGAGGACAAATTTAAGTAATTAAACCTCATTATTTAACAATTAAAAAATAATCATGGTGGTTAATTATAAAATTAACAAATAGCCAAGTGTCATTCTTTAATTGCAGGATCCCTCACTCTGAAAAGCTCCAGTTTCTTTGCACCTGCATGTTCGGCGGGATCTTAAACATATATTATTTCAAACCAGGGGGATTAAATTAATAAAATAAAATAAAATAAAATATTCAAAATTTATAGTGCGGTTTTAATTAAGCTTAATTTAATCTTAAATCAGACTAATTGTTTTTTTAATTAGAATTTGAAATTTTGAAAGGACAAGACATGGCGCTCTCTCAACCCTAAAAACTGGTTGTTTAGGCTGTTGGTTGCTGTAAGATTCAACCTAGGGTGTCTAAATTATTTATTAACTGTCATGATCATGTGTAAATATTAGTTAATTAAGTTGGTAGTTATGGGTAATGAATTAATTAAGTGGTAATGATTAATGGCAAAGTTTTTATATCTTTGTTGCCATCATTGGTCCAATCAAGTTATGTAAAGTGATGGTACAATACATTTTGTACAAAGGGCAAAATCATCACTGTCATTCTATCTATGTACAAGAAGATAAAATGTAATTTCGTGAACGACTTGTTAAAATTAAGCTACGACTCCGTACATATTGTCTAGAAACTAAACCAACTACTTTCCTCGAGTCTTCTTCAATTTCTTTTAGAGCATCTGTAGTCGTTGGTCGCTAAATTTTGGGTATTTGGTTTTTAGAAATATAAATTATGGATGCGCGCTGCAGTTGTTGAAAGCTAAAATATGGCCGGACGATCGGTTATCTCTCGTCCCAAAATTTTAAAAAAATTTTTTTTTAAAGCATTAAAAGACAAAAAAAAAAAATCAAAAATAAAAAATGCCAATAATGCCTGGGATGCTTCGTCAATTCTGTTTTTGGCATCTAGCTAAAATTTTGCAATTGACGATGTATAATCTTCCGTCTCTGACATTTTTTATTTTTTTATTTTTTTTTTCTTTTTTCAAACGCTGTTTAATCCTTCGTCCGATGGTATTTTTGTACGTCTCACCTATGAGACGAAATTTAATCCTTCGTCAATTCTGACGGACGAAATAAAATAGGTCGTTAGCTATATTTTGCATTTGGCCAAATCGTCTGCTATATTTGGCAAGGCACTATTCATCGTACATCCAAAATTTGCAAATTTGGACGACGACTGCAGCTCCCTTTTTCCAAATTTTTCCAAAATTTGGGTATTTAGCCCACGACTACAGATGCTCTTAGTCGTTGTTCATTTTGTAAAAAAATTCAAATTTTAGCAAAATGGCCGCTGTAGTCGTTAGCCAAATATTCTAAAATTAGGTTTCGCTGCTACAGTAGTGAACTATATTTGGCAGACGAAATAACAATTACCAAAATATAGCTCACGTAAGATAATCTTTCGTCCGTTCGATTGGACGAAAGATTATTTTTCGTATGAGAATTTTTTTTTCACGCGTGCTCATCGCACGAGGGATTATTTCCCGTTCCTTAATTAATTAATTAATTAATTAATTTTTTTAAAACGGACGAAAGGGGAAATGATTTTTCGTTCGTTCCATTTGAAAAAACAAACCACAAACGGTACATTATCCCTCGTCCCTACATCAGGGAAGAAATTTGATTTTTTTTGGTGTTCCAATGTCACTATCTGGCCATCAATTCCCATTTTAAAGTTTTTTTAAAGTCGGACGGAAAATAATTTACCGTCCGTCCTATTTGGATTTCGTAATTGTTAGGAATTGTGGCCTCAAATACACGTAAGCATGGGGTATTTGAAGTTAGAGAAGAAGAGGAGAAGACAAAGAAGCAAGGGAAGACAAGCAGCAAGTAGAAGAAGAGAAGTCTGGAGGGTTGCGGTCGACCGGCTAGGGGTGCGGTCGACCGACCCAATCGACTAAGAGTTCTTCGAGTGTAGGCATCCAACAAAGGAGGGGACAGTCGACCGGTCTGGGCGATGCGGTTGACTGGTCCGCTCTCTGGGTTGGTTCTACACATTGCAGTCGACCGTCACTAGGGGTGCGGTCGACCGGCAATGTCGGCTGATTGTTTTGGGTTTACGGGAGAAAGGCCCAATTTGCTAGATTTGTGTATATCTTTTAGGGCTTACTTGGGGGCTATATATATGGCCGTAAACTCTAGGGTTTAGTTATCCAATCCAATTTAGAGTTAGATCGAGAGATCATTATTCAACTTCACGAGAGATTGTGCCGAGTGTTTCAAAGGTGAGAGAGAGAGATTGAGAGTTGTAATCTTTCATGTAATTTTTGTATTTCTTTGGAAATAAGAAGTATTGGTCATCTCTGCATATTGGTTGTGTTCTCGTGAAATCCATATATTGTGGTGACTTGTTCTTGGTTCATCTATTTCTTGAGAGTTTCTATTGCTTGTGGTGCACTTCCGCTATTAGCACTACGAGTTGGGAGTAGATTTCTCCAACAGTAAAATCTAAATTTTGGCTAACAACGACTACAGAGCACTACTATTTATCCTATTTCTATTTACCAAATACCCAAAATTTGGATTTTGACAACTACCGATGCTCATATAACTTACAATTTTGAACATCAATTAACTTGCAAAAGTTTTGGAAACACTAGTATTGTGGTTCTGGTACAACGGAGACTTCTTTTGTGTAGTATTATTTGGTTGTTTGTCAAAAATACTTGAATACATAGTACATTCTTACTATTGGTTTAGCTAAAAGAAGTCATGGATAAAGATCTAAGACTCTTAGGGTCTGTTTGGTTCAAAGGATGGAAGGGGAGGGGAGGAATTTTAATTGGGGGGGGGGGGGGAGGGGAGGGAAAGGGAGGGAAAGGGAGGGGAGAGATTTCAATCAAGACTCTGTTTGGTTCAAAGGAGGGGAGGGGAGGGAAAATAAGTATTCTCTTGTTTAGTTCACAAGGGGAGGGAAGAGATTTTTTAATAAAATTACTTTTATATCCTTTTATATTTTGTAACAAAACTCAACCACTATAAAAAATGTACATGCAATTCAGTTCCTCAGCTCACCTAATAAATTATTATAGCTGGAAATTTTAAAAACATCCTGGATGTTCTAATATGTCGCGGAAGTGTGGAAGCAATCTTTTTTTTGTGATAGACTTGTATGAAAGCATACATGTTATTCCAAACATGATAGGCTTTCTTCTTTGTGATGGACTTTTCAAGAACACTAGTCCTACAATAAAATTAAAGCCTGTAAACCTATTAGATAGTCATTCTTATTGGCTATATTCTTAATCCTTTGATTGATTAATAATCTGTCTTTAAACATTGTTACCAATACTAATCTTCATCACCCTTTTCAATGCCTCGCACATTTTTTCAAAAAAGAAAAGAAAAGAAGATTACCTTTCATATATTGCCAAGTCTGTAACAATATTCATGCTTGAGATGTCAGACTTTGTAAATCAGGCGTACTACATTTTCTAACAGGACGTTGTTTTCTTATTCCCGAATGTTATCCAAGGGTAACTAATCCACAGAAATTGTTTGGGTTTAATTCAGGTGGTTGGCCACATGAACTCATTTGTTTAACATTGATATTCATCAATTTGAGAACGAATTTAGTGACCAAGCCAACTTATGTTCTGCAGTCAACATGTATTTCAAAATTTAAACATTTCTATCTAGGAGGGTTAAAAAAAAACTGGAACCGTATAATAAGTTTAATGAAAAATTGTACATAAGAATAATATTGAAACGATCATTAGAGACTTGGAAATGTGAAGGGCAATTTTGTCTAATCACTATACAAAAATTTGACTCTATTTCTCTCCCCTCCAAATCCCCCAATATTGGAGGGGAGCCAAAAGTGGCTCAGGAGGGATTCTGCAACCCTCCATTCCCCTTCCCTCCCCTCCTAAAAAATTGAACTAAACAAGAAATATTTAAAAAAACCCTCCCCCCTCCCCTCCCCTCCATTTCCCTCCAACCAAAGACATAAATACATGATATCTTTCATTCATTAATTAAGTAAGACTTTTTGAAATCTAGATTTAGAGGGAAGGATTTTGATTATTAGTATATTATTATTACTAAACCCCAATTAATTAGGTAACGGTCCTCAACAAAGTGACTCAATGCTTACATAAGATTTTGTTTGTACAGTGTTTCTTGGTCTTGAATTCCTTTGTATTAATAAAAAGAAAGAACAAGTTTCGGATATTTCGGGTTATCCTCGTCAGGGTTCCTGACTCGGGTGTCGGAAAACAACAGGTGTTAAATTGTGGACTATGTTTTGGGCCCTAATTCACGAGGCTCACCTTTTATCCATTAATGCCCATTAATTAATTAATTAATGGATAATGCTACACCTACTACCAAATCTACTACATTTATTTTTACTACCTTAGGTGGTACACCACTAGGGAATATTTCTACCACCTACTCTACAATAACCTCCACTAATAGTGTGTCACATAAGATAGTAAAAAAAAAGTAATAAATTTGGTAGTAGGTGTAGCATTACCCTTAATTAATTATGATGTTGATGCATGTGATTCTGAGTCAGTTGCACAAATAGGATACTTTTAGAAAACATCGACAAATATAGAATACACCCAAAGTATTTATGAAAATAGAATGGTTGGAAGTAATTTTCTAATAAAGCTCATACCTTTTGAGGTATTTATACAACATTAAAACTAAAAATTTACACATCTCACAATCCTATTTAAAAACTGGATATTTCACAGAAAATAAAGAAATTAAGATTAAAAAATCTCTCAAAATTTAAAATTAGATACATTGATAGAAGATTAACAGAAAGAAAGCATATAGTTGATAACGAAATATCAGAATATTTGTTAATAACAAGTAGAACAACCAAAAAATTATATAAAGAAATACAAAAAGAGATAGCATACAAGGTATTAGATTACAGTAACGAAGAAACAAGTTGGTATTATCAACACCTGCTAACATATAAAATATTAGGCTAAGTATGGCTAATGAAGTAGAAATATTAAATTCACAAATAGAATCAGAAATTTATATGATAAACATATAAGAGTTGGAAGAAGATTACAATGGTCAAGAGTTTATAGGAACTATAAGAAAAAGTTTAAAAATCATAAATAAGAATATAAAAGAACTAGATAGATATATAACCGAAGACTCAGAAGAAGAACTATGCATAACGGAAGAAGGTATGAAGGAGTTAGAAGTTATAACAAAGCTTAATATAAACATTTTAGAAATAGAAGATTTAATGGCAAATCTAAATTCAGTGGAAGTAGAGGAAGTCTTAAAAAATCTAGATATAACGAATGAAAAAATAAAAATGGATCAAGGGAAAGAAAAGATTATAGCAAAGCCTACAAAAATTCAAACTGTCATGTACGAAATCTTAAGACAACCACCTAACAAAAGATCTTATCAATTACCATGGAAATGACAAAACACAAAAAATAATAAGTTAGGAAGAGACAGAGAAAAAGAAACTCCAAAATATGAATCTACAGAACACTATGAAAAATGAATAGTAGGAAATGGAGAATGGCTAGATCTAGACAGTGTAAAAGACGTAGATAGAACAATAGAAGAATGGGTAAAAGCTTCACTAATAGTAGGATTTAGGCAAAATCTTTCAGAAAACTCATTTGAGAAATTTATAGAAGCAACCTTTATAGCAGTAGTAGCAAAATTGTGGAATGGACTAAAGGAAGAAGAAAAAAATACTATCAAAAAATCAAGACCAATTGATGATAATGGAACGGAACAAAGCTCGGCACAACGAATCTTAGGACTGAAAGAAATAATTACAAATTACGAAATAACAATAAGAACAAAATTCAGTCTCTACGATAAATAAGAAAAACACACTATATACAAAAAGAACCAAGTAAGATGGAGACTAAGCAATTTAGAAATATGCGACATGTATTATTTTGGCAACTATGCTTGTGAATTCCGAGAATATTTTCAAGATAGTTATTATACAAAAGAAGAATAAAGTCCAATCTTGGACTCATTCTTTCTAAAACTACATGATCCCTAGAGTATAAACATATACAGTGCATACATAGGTGAGAAAGTAAAACCAAAGGTAGATAATTTAGGGTATAGAACACAATTTGAAAAAGATTACAGGGATAAAGTATGCCAAGATGCTAGAGCAACAATGAAATACTATAGAACATATAAACAATGAATTTGTTGTGAAGATGCAAGACCGAATTATTGGGGATATAATAATATCTATAATTATACAAGGAAGAGTAAACACAAATTCTAAAAATATATAACAAAATATAGAAAAACTTTTAAGAGAGATAAAAAAACCCTATAAAAGATACTTCAGAAGAATAAATAAAAAAAGATAATATCCGAAAACCCCAAAGAAATGTAATTGTTATATATGTGGAGAAGTAGGACATATACTACCAATTTTTCCTAAGAGAATGCTAAAATAAAATGTAAAATACGTAGAAAAAATTGAAAAATGAATAATATAAATTATGAACTCATAAATATGAGGATGACTGGTCACAAATTAGTGAAGATGAAAAAATAATAGTACTGGAAGAAGATAGCGGAAGTAGTGAAGGTAAAACAGAAGAATGTGAAATAAAGATGATGAAAGAAATAACAGAAATAAGAGAACAATTAGAAAGAGAAGAAATCAATGAAGAAGTGAGGAGAAGAATGTGCTTTGACATACAAAAATAGGATAAAATAAGAGCAAATTAAATATAAACCCAAAATAAATATTTATACTACCAATATTCGAATGGAAGAAGAATATCATCATAATAGCTAGGAATAATGAACAACTTATGCACATTGAACAAGCACAAGGAAAAACCATTATCCTATTAATAACTGAAAAAATAATAAGACAAGAGATGGAAAAAATAAGTGAGAAAACCATAAAAACATTAAGACACATACATTTAGGAGTTGTGCAAATAATAATAAAAGCTTATTTTAAGGAAGAAATAAATGTACCCCTGGAAATATACCTAATGGATGATAGAATAATATCAAGTACACAAGATGCTTTAATAGGAATAGTACAAGGAAACTTAATGTATCAAAAGATAAAATTTATATTAAAACCTAATTTCTCTATAAGCATGATCGAATAGCAAGGACAAAAATCTAATCATGTACCGCAGATTATCAGGAATCAAAATGATAGAAAAAAGCAAAGTTCTAAGTATACAAATAAGAAATATTTATGCTTTCACTAGTAAGCATGAAGTAAAAAATAGAAATAAAGATAATTTTAAATTAGAACCACTATTCAGCTAAATTATAAGATACAAACCAGCTAGAGAAAACTCTGAAATGACGATACTAAATTATATAGAATTTGAATTTAATAAAGCAAAAGAAATTACAAAAGAAAAATCACCTTAAATAATGTCCGGAAAGAGATCACTATCAGTAAGAAACAAACAACTAACGTTGAAATTTATACCGATAATAAATACATTAGACAATAAGAACAATAATCAATTTAAAATTGAAATAGAGTATTTTGACAGTGGAAAATGGAATAAACAAGTAGCCCTGATAGATACAGGAGCTACTAATTCACATATTAAACAAACAAATATAAAAGCAACAGAATTAATACAATTAGAAAACCCATATTACTACAATTACAATAATAGATATCCAACTGTACATAAAATAATACTGCCACTAAGGATAAATGCTAGAAATAAAATGCTATTACATTTACATGTAGATCCAAAATACCATGTTAATGAAATGTTATTCGGAACTAACTTCCTTACATCAGTACAATCTTACTCAATTCAAGAAGAAAAAATTACAATAACAGTAAACAATGAAAGTATAGTAATAAATAGAATATTGAGTAAATGAATCCATTAAGAGCAACAAAAAACACATTATATATACTAACTGAATTTGTTTACGAAGGATACAAATCAAGAAACAATCATAGTCTAATAGACACCAGAGCTGTCACTAGCTTATACCGCAAAAATATACTACCAAGATGGAGATAAGATGGATATAATAATAAAGCTATAACCGTATTAATTAGACAAACCGTCATACCTGATAGGTATCAACAAAATGTTAATATACAAATAAAAAATTACGGACTAAAAATATCAATAATTACCAATTTGATGATATGAATAATGATGTACTATTAGGAAATGAATTTTTCCAACAATACTATCCTTTAACATATCACATAAATCTATTATTTTTACAACACCTTGTCAACACCAAGCAATAACAATTAGAATAACCCAACCTTATTTTAAAACCGACTTGCCGCATATCAGAGTTTCTTCAACCTAGCGTGGTGAATATCAATATTTACCAATTACAAACAAATCTAGAATATAACAAGTCCAGAAAATAACTACAGAAGAAATTTCACAAAAAGAATTAGAAAATCTGTGCCGAGAGGACCCTTTAGCAAAATGGGACTTAAGTAAACCCACAATACATATAGAGTTAATACATAAAAAAAAATGAAACCTATAAAATACACTCCAACAGGTTTAGAAGAGTTCAAAATACATATAAAAGAAATGAAGAAAAATAATTACATAAGAAAATCTCAAAGTCCACATTCATCACCAGCATTTATAGTAAGAAAATATTCAGAAAAAAAGAGGTAATGGTAGTAAATTATAAGGAAATAAATAAAAATACTAAGAAATTTGGATATCCATTACCAGATATGCAAATACTACTTAACACAGTAAGAATAAGAAAAATATATTCAAAATTCGATTGTAAATCAGAATTTTACCATGTAAAACTAACAAAAGACTCGAAACAGTTAACAACATTTAGTACACCTCAAGGATTCTATGAATGGAATGTATTACCATTCGGATACAAAAACAGTCCAGGATAATTTTAAGAATATATGGATAAAATATTTGAAAAATACAACAATTTCATATTAGTATATGTAGATGATATTCTAATAGGATCCGAAAACGAAGAACAACATAAAGAGAATTTACTAAAATTCATAGAAATAGTAAAAATGCAGGTATTATCCTATCAAAAAAGAAAATGGAATTGTTCAAAACTGAGATAGAATTCGTAAAAATAAAATTGTCACATGAAGGAATAGAACTACAGCCAAATATAGCAGAAAAAATAATAACATTTCCCAATGTCCTAAAAGAAAAAAGAGAAGTACAATCCATAATCGGACTACTAAATCAAACAAGAGAATATATACCGTATTTATTAGCAAAAACAAATTGGTTATTGTAATATCCCGAATTTTCCTAATATATGAAGATTATTTATTTTGTTGCGCGTGGTATGCACGTGTAATATTTTGCCTATTATTTCCAACATGATGAATAAGCATATTGTTTTCTATAAGGATTTCCCCTAAAGCCCAAATGTTAATTTACTTATCTTTCTTTTAAAAATATTTATTTTTGGCCCAACTAATTTAAGCCCATGGATTTAAACCCTTTCAGTATTTTCTACAACTTGTAATGTGTAGCATCCTTCCTTTTATTTCCGGGTATTTAATGTACAAATTTTTGTAGTGCGGTTTGTGAGTGCACGTGCACTCAATGTACACGTGCACAAGGCACAAAGCTTGGCCGGTTGGAGTAAGTAATGGGATAGAGTCATGGGCGGTTACTCTTGAAGTGTGGGTAGTTTTCACAACTTCCTAGTGAATCCTAGCCCTTGATTTTCCAACTCCCTAGTGCATCCTAGCCCTCCATCTCACTCTAATTTGTGTATAAATACCCCCTCTCATTCCCTATCTCTTTTACACTAAAATTATTATTGTAAGAGAGGCATTCTGTGAGTTGTGTGTGGGAGCTTTGCTGTGGAGGCCGAGTAGTTCTCTGAAGGATTCGGTGTGGAACAAGGAGCAAGGAGTGCGGCACTGCATTGAGGAACCTTGCTGGATTCGATTACTTCGTCAAATAAGGTGGGTGTTTCTCAGGACTTCTAATGTAGGAGTTATGCTATAATTATTATGATTGCTACCATGTTATGAAAAGTAAATTGAATGTATTAGAAATGCCTGAGCTTGCTGTTGATAACAAGAACGACTGAGTCGGTACAGTCGACTGTCGCATGAACCAGTCGACTGGTACGAGACAATTATTTTTATGATGTGGTGATAAACATGTATGCAAATAGACATAATGGTGTGATTACTAAGTTTGTATTTTCCCTATGACACATATGTTGGAGGGAAGGTAAATGGATGAAAAGAACTAGCGATGATTAACAAAGTTAAGAACTGTCGAAGCAGTCGACTGACAAGGTGTTCAGCCGACTGGTGCATCAATTTAAGTATGATTATCTTGGTAATTCCGTGAAATGAGATATTCTATTATGTTGACCTAGTATAATGACTTGAGATTTATATCTTCATCTTCGTAAGAAGGTTATGAATAATGTGAATGCATGTTTAAAGTATTTTTCCTTGAAGAAAAGAACATATTAGTAACTTGAAATTCCATGCTACGATGTTACTGAACAAGTAAGAAGTGTGGTGTTTATAAGATATGAATGTATGCATGCTGTGATGAAAGTGCATGTGAGAACGGTTAGAAAGATAATTCCTGTTTTGAATTATGAAACTGATCAGTCGACTTAGTGCGTGTAGCCAGTCGACTGAGCTGAACTTAGAATTGTGCTATTGAAAATCCCAGGACAGACGACTGGTAGATGAACAGTCGACTGTCACGTGGATGACACTGTGAACATGAAAAGTTACGGGACAGCCGACTGATCGTGTACAGCAGTCGACTCTCTCGAGTATTTATGATGAACCTGTATTTGACTGTATGAGTCGACTAGTGTTCTTCCAAGTCGACTGTACAGAGTGGACTTTGATATGTATGAGATTTCATTTTATTTATTGCTGTTGGAAGTTGTGAACTTTATAATTGAAGTCAATGAACTCTTATGACTGTATGGATTTATGTAAAAAGAATCATAGTTGTGAATTGAGAATTAAATGAACATGAAAGGCTAAGATCATGATAAGAAAGTCTGTGAGACTCTAAAATGAATTATGGGCTGAGAATTCTCAATTGGAAATTGTGAATGGGAAATTGAACGAAAGAGTAGCTAAGTCTCCCCCGGCAGTGAAATGAAATGATATTGAAAAGAAGACCAAGGTTGGTCGTGTGTAAATGAAATGATAAGTCCGGTTTGGTGGAGAGGCTAACTCTAGAGCTTTGATTTTGATTCATGATTCTAATAATTTTAGTACATAGTGAGGGGGTGATGAAAGTGAGAGAAAAACATGAGTATGAGAACTAGAGTTTACGGTGCGGGTGTGTGAGCCGCAGAATGCATGCTTGATGAGTCAAGACATGGCGCGGGCGCAACTCAGAATGATCGGACTCTAGTCATGCTTGTGGGATGTTTGGTGACTGCAAGAGGATCGTGTTCAGGGAGGAGGCTAGAATTGCCACAGAATGCATGCTTGATGAGTCAAGACATGGTGTGGGGTTCCCCTCCAGGGTCCAGTGCACGAGCTTGTACTCATAGACCATTTAAGATACTCACTGTAATTACAGAAGCAGAGTAAATCATGGCGAGGGATTGAACCCTACAAAAATGAAGAACGATTAAGAGGCTTGCCCTCGGACCTATGTAGTATGGGATGCATAGAATCCGAACAAGTGCACATTAGTGTCATGTAAATTAAATAATTGCATTAAGGATTAAGTGCACAATCACGACACGACATCATTAAGAGTTCCCTTTTGATTTATATTCTTATTATGACCAAGTTTGTGATTTGTCAGAAATAAGATTCGTTATACTGTTTCTGGCATAGAGAGGATGGCCATGTATAATTATCGTCGGTTGAATAAACTGACATACCCACAGTTTTGTATGCAGGATAAATTACATGTAAAGAGGAATGGATGCATAAAGATTTTATCATGTTGTTGTACATTCATGTAAATGTTGTATATTTTTACTTCCGCTGTGCAAATGTAAATGTAATATGATGTAAACTCTGATGTAAAAAGAAAAGTTTGAATTTCCTTGTGAAATTGTACTCAAAGAAAGCGAAAAGATCCTGTAGAACATCTCAAATTCAGTGATTTGGGATTCGGGGCGTTACAGAGTGGTATCAGAGCCACGTTTTCTACGCTTTCACACTTGTACAAGTTTATAAGGAACGACACCCTAGATGTGGACATTAGAGTGTGTGTTTGAGTTTAGAGATTTAAATGTAAGTGACATACATTTGTGTTGCTCTATGGTCTATGCTTCTTCCTCTCTATTCTAACATGGCTGATCACTTCGACCGTGCTGGAGGCGACGACTGGCATATTATTGAGGAAGAGTACCATCCTGGACAGGCTGATTCTGAGGACGAGTATCACCCTGGGCAAGCAGATTCTGATGATGAGAAGTGGCCTGAATCTCGAGAGATTACCCCACCTCCAGATTCATCTGACGATTCTTCTTCCGATGAAGAAGAGGGACCAGCTCTGAGTGGCACTGTAGCTTCTCTTCAGAGGCAAGTGGAAACCCTGAAGGAGAGAGTTGGAGTTTTGGAAGCTCAGCTGGCGCAGCGGAAGGACGATTTCTCTGTTCTCAGTCACCGAGTGTGGGAACTTGAGAAGAGAAAGAACCTGACAGATGTGCTGAAAGATGAAGTTGATGAACTGCGGGAAGAACTTCGAGCAGCGAAGAGGACCCGTAGGAGTTAGATTGTTGTAGCTTCTATTTTCTTCATTTCTGATGTCAAAAATGTTTTAATTCGAAAGTATAAACTTTGGAATTCAATGAAATGCAAGTTGGTTTAAATTCTTGTCTTATACTTCGAATTTAATGGGTCTTTTGCATCAGAATATGTCGAGAAGAGGGGCTAGGAATGGTGAAGGTTTGGACCTGGAGACCGAGCTTGCAAGGGTTTACCAGACGCTGAATGCAGTGGCTGTGAACCAAGGAAGGGGGCCGGTGAATCCAGTACCTGAGGCAATTAAGCTAGTGGAATCGTTCAAGAGAATGAAACCACCATTGTTCGAGGGAAAGTCAGACCCAGATGCGGCTGACAACTGGATTCGACAAGTGGAGACGATCTTCGAGGTGTTGGAAACACCGGAGGGCAGCAAAGTCAAGTTGGCGACTTTGCAGTTGGAGAAGGATGCGGCTGTTTGGTGGCAGTCGATGAAGAGGACCATGGGAGGCATGTTGCTCGGCTGGGAGGAATTTCTGGAAGAATTCCGCAGCCACTATTTCCCCTCCGACGTCCAGGAGAAGAAGGCAATGGAGTTTCTGTCACTTCAGCAAGGCAGCATGTCAGTGAGGGAGTATGAGACTAAGTTTACTCAACTCTCCAGGTATGCTCCAGAACTGGTGATGGATGAAGCTAAGAAGGCTCGCAAATTCGAGCATGGGTTGAGGCCAAGCTTGAGATCCCGGATGATACCTCTTGGTATCAGGCGATTTGACAAACTGGTCAAGAGGGCGGCAGCGACGGAGGCGGATATGGAGCAGTTCCATGTTGTTCAGAACCGGAGGAACAACTGGCAGTCCGGGAAGAGGCCTGCACAATCGGGGAGTTTCAAGGGGCAACCATCTGCACAGAGGTTCAAACCGACAGGGGCGAACGCTATCAGTGTAGCTGGAGGACCTAGAAACAATGTAGGGAGACCTTCTGCAGTCACCTGTTACAACTGTGGAGAAGTGGAACATTACCAATCTCAATGCCTCAAACCACGGGCTGGCAATCACAATGTGCCAATACAGCAGACTGGGAAGAGGCCGTACCAATCAGGGCGAGTATTTGCTTTGACGGAAGCTAATGCTGATGAGGCAGATCAGGTCATCTCTGGTACGAGAGCTGATGTTTAGTGGTTTTGTCATTTCTTCTTCCCGATTATATTGTGAAACTGTTATGTAATGGTGTGTATTATGTAACAGGCGAACTCTATCTTAATGGAAAGAAAGCTGTTGTGTTATTCGATACTGGATCCTCTCATACTTTTGTGTCTCCTAGATTTGCTAAAGTGTTGGGAGTGGAACCGAAGATTTTTCCAGGCAAGATCTTAGCAGTAGCTACTCCATCAGGGAAAACTTTGACCACTGATCGATATTATGCTGATTGCGAGATTGTGATTGGGGATAGAATCTTTGGCATTGATCTGATCGAGCTGACTATCTTGGGAGTCGATGTTATCATTGGCATTGATTGGATGTCGATGTACAGTGCAAGCATCGAGTGTAAGACCAAGATGGTAACAGTGAAGGCTCCAGGTGGACCTGAAGTCACTTTCCAAGGGAAGCAGAAATGTTCTAAGCTGGTGGCAACTATCCGCAAGGAAGAGACTCCTGTGGAATTGCAAGGGATTCCTGTGGTTCGGGACTATCCGACCGTGTTCTTGGAAGATTTTTCTGGGTTACCCCCGCATCGTGATGTAGAGTTCAGCATCACTGTTCAACCGGGAAGTGCACCCATTTCTAAGGCACCGTATAGGATGGCTCCAGTGGAACAGGATGAGGTGAAACGGCAGATTGAGAAACTATTGGGGAAAGGCTTTATTCAACCTAGTGCGTCACCTTGGGGAGCACCAGTGCTTTTGGTAAAGAAGAAGGATGGATCGATGAGAATGTGTATCGATTACCGGGAGCTGAATAAGGTCACTGTTCAGAATAAGTATCCGATTCCTCAAATTGATGACTTGTTCGATCGTCTACAAGGAGCAGCTGTATTCTCCAAAATAGATTTTCGATCAGGATATCACCAAGTGCGAGTGAAAGCCGAAGATGTGCACAAAACTGCATTTAGAACTCGGCATGGGCATTACGAATTCTTAGTTATGCCATTCGGAGTGACGAATGCACCCGCAATCTTCATGGATCTGATGAACAGAGTTCTGAGGCCGTTTATTGATTCTTTCGTCGTGGTGTTTATCGATGATATCCTCGTGTACTCCAAGTCAGAGGAGGAGCACACCGAGCATCTGGCAGCAGTTTTGCAGAAGCTGGAAGAGCAGAGGTTGTATGCCAAGTTATCCAAGTGTGATTTCTGAAAATCTGAAGTGACATTCCTAGGTCACATCCTTTCTAAGGAGGGAGTGGCAACTGATCCTCAGAAGATAGAGGCAGTGAGAGATTGGGCTAGGCCTACTACAGTGAAGGAAGTCAGAAGTTTTCTTGGGATGACTGGATACTACAGGAGATTCATTCAAGGTTATGCTCAGATAGCTGTACCGCTTACTAGACTGACCAAGATGAACGTGAGCTTCAAGTGGACTGAGCAATGTGAGGCGAGCTTTCAGGAGTTGAAAGATAGGTTGACTACTGCACCTATTTTGGCTTTGCGTAGAGCAGGTGTTGAGTATGATGTCTATAGCGATGCTTCACATCGTAGGCTTGGTTGTGTCTTAATGCAAGAAGGAAGAGTAATCGCTTATGGGTCTAGGCAACTACGACCGCATGAGAAGAATTACCCGACTCATGATCTAGAGTTGGCTGCGATTATCTTTGCCTTGAAGCAATGGAGGCACTATGTGTACGGTGAGAAGTTGAACATGTACACGGATCACAAGAGCTTGAAGTATGTATATCAGCAGAGGGATCTGAATCTGAGGCAGCGGAGATGGTTGGAAGTGCTCGAGGATATGCAACCTGAGATCAAGTATCATCCTGGAAAGGCTAATGTTGTTGCTGATGCACTTAGTCGGAAGAGCAGTTTGGCCAGTTTGATTACAACTCAGAAGCATTTGATTGAGGAGTTGGATCGAGCGGGTATTGAGGTTGTCTTGCAAGGATTGGGAGCATCTTTGGCTCAGCTGAGGCTTCAGCCTACTTTGAATGCAAAGATCATTGCAAGTCAGGAAGTTGATGCTGATATCTTGGAGATGAAGGAGCAGGTTGGTGCTGGCAGGTTGCCCGGATTTCAAATCAGGGATGGAGTGCTGTGTTTCAGAGATAGGCTGTTTGTTCCAAATCAGGCGGACCTGAAAGAGAGTATTCTTCAGAAGGCACATGCTACTCTTTTGTCGGTATATCCTGGGAGTACTAAGATGTACAAGGACATCAAACAACATTTCTGGTGGTCAGGTTTGAAGCGGGATGTGGCTGATTTTGTCGCGAAGTGTGAGGTTTGTCAGCAAGTCAAAGCCGAAAATCAGAGACCCGGAGGTCTATTACAGCCGTTACCTATTCCGGAATGGAAGTGGGATAACATCAGTATGGATTTCATTACGGGATTGCCTAAGAGTCCTAAAGACAATGATGCGATTTGGGTTATAGTCGATCGACTGACCAAGTCCGCTCACTTTTTGGCGATGAAACTCACTGCTTCGATGGACAAGTTGGCTGAGATGTATGTTGGTGAGATTGTCAGACTTCATGGTGTTCCCTCAACTATTGTGTCTGATCGAGATGCACGGTTTACTTCGCATTTCTGGAGGAGTCTTCAGGCAGCTTTGGGTACCAAGACAGATTTCAGCACTGCTTTTCATTCACAGACCGATGAGCAGACCGAGAGAGTCAATCGTATTCTTGAGGATATGCTTCGGTGTTGTATACTAGACTTCGGAGGCAGTTGGGAAAGGCATTTACCTTTGGTAGAGTTTGCCTACAACAACAGTTTTCAAGCTAGCATTGGGATGGCGCCGTATGAAGCTTTGTATGGCAGGATGTGCAGGACTCCTGTTTGTTGGTATGAAGTTGGGGAGCGTCAGTTGTTTGGTCCTGAGCTTGTACAGCTGACTTCTGAGAAGATTGATCTGATCAGGAAAAGGTTGGTAGAAGCTCAGAGCAGGCAGAAAAGCTACCGGAGAAGGGACCTTGAGTTTGAGGTTGGTGACTTCGTCTTTCTGAAGGTATCGCCCAGCAAAGGTGTGGTTCGATTTGGCAAAGGCGGGAAGTTAGCCCCGAGGTTTATAGGCCCATATAAGATATTGAAAAGGATCGGGAAAACTGCTTACCGGCTTGAATTACCGGGAGAGTTGTCTCAGGTGCACAATGTCTTCCATGTGTCTATGCTGAGAGGTTATATTCCAGATCCGAGTCATCATTTGCCTGAAGTGCCGGAAGGTTTGCAGTTAGACCTAAATTACATCGAGACTCCTGTCGAGATTGTTGACCGTAGGGAGAAAGTCTTGAGGAATAAGACGATACCGATGGTCAAAGTAGTCTGGAGAAACCACTTGGTTGAAGTGGCTACTTGGGAATCTGAGGAGAGGATGTTGAAGGACTATCCTGAGCTTTTTGCTTGATTGAATCTTTGTATCTTTGTATCCTTTGTTTTGATGTTGTGTTGTATTTTTCTATTTTTCTCGATCTTGGCTGTAGTTCCGGGGACGAAACTATTCTAAGGAGGGAGTGATGTAATACCCCGAATTTTTCTAAAATATGAAGATTATTTATTTTGTTGCACGTGGTATGCACGTGTAATATTTTGCCTATTATTTCCAACATGATGAATAAGCATATTGTTTTCTATAAGGATTTCCCCTAAAGCCCAAATGTTAATTTACTTATCTTTCTTTTAAAAATATTTATTTTTGGCCCAACTAATTTAAGCCCATGGATTTAAACCCTTTTAGTATTTTCTACAACTTGTAATGTGTAGCATCCTTCCTTTTATTTCCGGGTATTTAATGTACAAATTTTTGTAGTGCGGTTTGTGAGTGCACGTGCACTCAATGTACACGTGCACAAGGCACAAAGCTTGGCCGGTTGGAGTAAGTAATGGGATAGAGTCATGGGCGGTTACTCTTGAAGTGTGGGTAGTTTTCACAACTTCCTAGTGAATCCTAGCCCTTGATTTTCCAACTCCCTAGTGCATCCTAGCCCTCCATCTCACTATAATTTGTGTATAAATACCCCCTCTCATTCCCTATCTCTTTTACACTAAAATTATTATTGTAAGAGAGGCATTCTGTGAGTTGTGTGTGGGAGCTTTGCTGTGGAGGCCGAGTAGTTCTCTGAAGGATTCGGTGTGGAACAAGCAGCAAGGAGTGCGGCACTGCATTGAGGAACCTTGCTGAGTTCGATTACTTCGTCAAATAAGGTGGGTGTTTCTGAGGACTTCTAATGTAGGAGTTATGCTATAATTATTATGATTGCTACCATGTTATGAAAAGTAAATTGAATGTATTAGAAATGCCTGAGCTTGCTGTTGATAACAAGAACGACTGAGTCGGTACAGTCGACTGTCGCATGAACCAGTCGACTGGTACGAGACAATTATTTTTATGATGTGGTGATAAACATGTATGCAAATAGACATAATGGTGTGATTACTAAGTTTGTATTTTCCCTATGACACATATGATGGAGGGAAGGTAAATGGATGAAAAGAACTAGCGATGATTAACAAAGTTAAGAACTGTCGAAGCAGTCGACTGACAAGGTGTTCAGCCGAATGGTGCATCAATTTAAGTATGATTATCTTGGTAATTCCATGAAATGAGATATTCCATTATGTTGACCTAGTATAATGACTTGAGATCTATATCTTCATCTTCGTAAGAAGGTTATGAATAATGTGAATGCATGTTTAAAGTATTTTTCCTTGAAGAAAAGAACATATTAGTAACTTGAAATTCCATGCTACGATGTTACTAAACAAGTAAGAAGTGTGGTGTTTATAAGATATGAATGTATGTATGCTGTGATGAAAGTGCATGTGAGAACGGTTAGAAAGATAATTCCTGTTTTGAATTATGAAACTGATCAGTCGACTGAGCTGAACTTAGAATTGTGCTATTGAAAATCCCAGGACAGACGACTGGTGGATGAACAGTCGACTGTCACGTGGATGACACTGTGAACATGAAAAGTTGCGGGACAGCCGACTGGTCGTGTACAGCAGTCGACTCTCCCGAGTATTTATGATGAACCTGTATTTGACTGTATGAGTCGACTGATGTTCTTCCAAGTCGACTGTACAGAGTGGACTTTGATATGTATGAGATTTCATTTTATTTATTGCTGTTGGAAGTTGTGAAATTTATAATTGAAGTCAATGAACTCTTATGACTGTATGGATTTATGTAAAAAGAATCATAGTTGTGAATTGAGAATTAAATGAACATGAAAGGCTAAGATCATGATAAGAAAGTCTGTGAGACTCTAAAATGAATTATGGGCTGAGAATTCTCAATTGGAAATTGTGAATGGGAAATTGAACGAAAGAGTAGCTAAGTCTCCCCGGCAGTGAAATGAAATGATATTGAAAAGAAGACCAAGGTTGGTCGTGTGTAAATGAAATGATAAGTCCGGTTTGGTGGAGAGGCTAACTCTAGAGCTTTGATTTTGATTCATGATTCTAATAATTTTAGTACATAGTGAGGAGGTGATGAAAGTGAGAGAAAAACATGAGTATGAGAACTAGAGTTTACGGTGCGGGTGTGTGAGCTGCAGAATGCATGCTTGATGAGTCAAGACATGGCGCGGGCGCAACTCAGAATGATCGGACTCTAGTCACGCTTGTGGGATGTTTGGTGACTGCAAGAGGATCGTGTTCAGGGAGGAGGCTTGAATTGCCACAGAATGCATGCTTGATGAGTCAATACATGGCGTGGGGTTCCCCTCCAGGGTCCAGTGCACGAGCTTGTACTCATAGACCATTTAAGATACTCACCGTAATTACAGAAGTAGAGTAAATCATGGCGAGGGATTGAACCCTACAAAAATGGAGAACGATTAAGAGGCTTGCCCTCGGACCTATGTAGTATGGGATACATAGAATCTGAACAAGTGCGCATTAGTGTCATGTAAATTAAATAATTGCATTAAGGATTAAGTGCACAATCACGACACGACATCATTAAGAGTTCTCTTTTGATTTATATTCTTATTATGACCAAGTTTGTGATTTGTAAGAAATAAGATTCGTTATACTGTTTCTGGCATAGAGAGGATGGTCATGTATAATTATCGTCGGTTGAATAAACTGACGTACCCACAGTTTTGTATGCAGGATAAATTACATGTAAAGAGGAATGGATGCATAAAGATTTTATCATGTTGTTGTACATTCATGTAAATGTTGTATATTTTTACTTCCGCTGTGCAAATGTAAATGTAATATGATGTAAACTCTGATGTAAAAAGAAAAGTTTGAATTTCCTTGTGAAATTGTACTCAAAGAAAGCGAAAAGATCCTGTAGAACATCTCGAATTCAGTGATTTGGGATTCGGGGCGTTACAGTTATAACAAAAACTAAAAAAGTTTAAGAAATGAGAATGGACCCCAGAGGATGAAGAAAAACATAAAATATTAAAACAACAAACTTCAAAATTAAATAAGCTAAGATTACCGGTTAAAGAATGTTCATAGATAATAGAAACAGATACATGTGACAATAATTGGGGAGCAGTATTAAAATTCATTGAAATAGGTGAAAAAGAGGAACCCAACAAAATTACCACATAAATGAAAAAGAATTACTAGCAATCCTAAAAGCTATAGAAAAGTTTGAATTATTCATAATACAAACAAAATTCACAGTAAGGAAAGATAATACACAAGCAAAGAATTGGATTAACAAAATAATAGACCCAACTATAGCAAATAAAATATTGATAAAATTAAAAATATAGTTAGCACATTATGACTTCTTAATAGAAAATATAAAAGAAACAAATAACATCCTAGCAGGTTTCTAATCAAGAAACTAACAATTTTATTTTTACAGGATGGAAGTTAGAGTTCAGCATATAGAACATGAGTCTACCTAAAGGAGACTGTGAAGCAATTAAAAGGAGCATTTAACCAAATACACTTGCAAATATGTGGTCTTCAAAGTATATTTTACCAACATATAAATGCAGAACATATTGAAAAAAAATGAGCGAAATGAGTGAACCTATTAACCCACATAATACAAGTGAAATCACAAAAATAGCCACACAAGAGGGAAACTCCACATTTATACAATCTACTACCTGCAAAGAGAGTTTATTCTCCAATCCTCCAAAATATTTCAAGAATGATTTATTTTTACAATATATTGAGAAATTATGGCAGACCACTCAGGTCAATCAATTTATCAAAACTATTTCTGAACAACATATGAACAAAGCGATCATACTACCAGAAGCAAATCCAAAGATAGTAAGAGTATTATTCGAAAGAGGGCTTATCCACTGCATATATCCATCCCAAGAATGTGAAGAACTTAGCAAGCTATCAAGAGAAGTATATAAATCTGATAAGAGTTATTTTGGCCTTACAAAGGCCTCCAAAATATATGTCCGGGTATTTTAAGCTATTCCAGAATTTCTTGAAGATGATGAAAAACTACACACTGAGCATATTATAAAGATAGGGATGACTACACAAATTCTATTTGGAGCAACCAATATTATACCATATAAAAATGAAAAATTTGAAAAACTGATCCCAGAAAGAAGAGATATGAGATTTACAACAATGTATTGTAAACTAAAAGACATCCAAAATAGAGACAGTAACATATGGATCTATGATAGCCATGACCCACAAAAATTAATGATTTACAGCATAGCAAAGATTAAACAAGCACAGTCAAAGAAAGAAGATTTTGACAGCTGATACCAAATTCTATATAAAGGATTCATGACAATGACAGAAGAGACAACTGTCCACTACTATAGACTAATGAGGATGGAATGCAGCGCCCTAAATTTCAATAAATATAACTAGAAATACTTGGCACAAATTTCAGAATCAACTTCAATTGTAACCATAAATATAGCAACCGAATACAGGAAAAATTAAAACTTTTTATTACATCAACTCCTTTACAAAGCACGGCAGAATTAAACACTTTGAATTACAATTATTTTTACAACACAGCGGTATTTAAAAGCACCACAAATAAAAATTTTCTTTACAATCATGCCTTTTACATAATATGCAACAACATTAAACATTCTACCACATGCTCCAAATTCCATGCTAATGGTACCTACCTATAAAACATGAGGCTAAAGATATTCCTAACCCCCAAAACTAAAAGAGTCAGCCATAATAAAACTTAAATAGAAACATAAAGAATAAAATCATAAGTCAACAAGTGAAACATATTAACATAGTAATAATAGATGGAACATGAAACAACAATAAATGAAGCATAAATCATCAAGTGAAACTAGGCTAAGTGCCAAATGTAAGAAAACAGAAAACAAGCATGCATAATACTAGTCAAGTAAAACACAAATGCACCTGATGAATACTAATGCATACTTTTCGGATTCTATGCATCATGCTCCACATAGGTCCGGTGCAAGCCTTTATCATTCTCCAATTTATAGGGTTCAATCCCTCGTTATGCAACTAATCCTACTACGGTGATTACTTTAAGATTTAGAGCATTCTGTGAGTATCTAGTACTACGCCCCGGTAATCCCGGAGAATCAATTTTTCCATCGTCCATGAAATTGGGTACACCCCTCACACCCCGATAATTTCGGAAGTTGAAACCCACACGTCCGCCAATGGTACCTCATCACAAAAATGTCCCATAAGCGTCGCCTCGACTCCCGGTAATCCTGAAGATTCATCCTACACCGTCCGTGATCACACCCTGGTAATTCCAGAGATTTATCTTCCACCATCCGGTCATAGGAGGCCCCCCTACCCATGTTTGTTCTTAATTCACCATAACTTCAAATAGTGTCTGTCTTTAGGTTTATTATTATTAATTAAGTCACAATTTTCCCTAGAGTTGGTGTACCATACAAGACTTTTCTTTTACAAAATCAACGACAAAAGTCCCGTTGGCCAAAATTTCTACAAAGTCTCATTTGCTGGCATGCTAGGGTCCCACCCAACCTCTAGAGTCTTATAACTCAATACAACAACAATCTTTCTAGTGTCCACACAAATCCCAATCCTTAAATCGAAACTCAACTTAGTTTAATTATTTAAACTACTCTTCATTAATCACATTCCTTTTAAACAACCAATATTGCCATGAGACTCGTTTATATGTATGGAAGCACATTTCATCTATGAAAAATAGATTTTTACAAAAATTTGAAAATTAAACGATTTCGTTAATCAAAATAGTGCACTCTAAAATAAATATTAAATTATGCAAAAATTCACATAAATCCAGCACATATCAAGGAATCCATCATAAAAATCTGGGATCAATTAAATTAGTTTGAAGAGTTCATATTCAATAAATTCTGAAAATTATGATTCGTCCAAAAATATGAAAGTTACATGACTTCGTTCCTCAAAACAGTATAATAAAAAATTAATATTAAATTCTGAAAAAAATCAAATTAAACTCAGAACATAATGATGAGTTCACCAAAAAAATTTGGAATCAAATAAATTTGTTTAAAGGATTCATATTCAATAAATTCTGAAAACTATTATTCGTCCAAAAATCATAAAGTTACATGACTTCATTTCTCTAAACAGTACATTCAAAAATCAATATTAATTTCTGGAAAAATCAAATTAACTTCAGCAAATAACGAGGAGTTCACTACAAATATCTGGAATCAAATAAATTTGTTTAAAGGGTTCATATTCAATAAATTTTGAAAACTAACTGTTATTTTAAAAATCTGGAACTACGATAGTACAGTGGTAGAATTTGCATATCTTACAATCTATAAGTCGGATTGAGGATCCGTCAGATGTTCTGAAAACTAGACACAGTGAGATACAATCTCTATTTTATATGCTTTAGGTAATTCCATCAACAACTAAGTCGAAATATCGTTTCAAACTGAAACAGACGACAGTCCAGACCATACAATATATTCAAAATCTCATCAAAACTCGATCAAACCACTCATTTATATATGTTAAACTCATATACAGATGTTCCCATATGTATACTAGAGTCCCCCTAACATAGAATACAAGCCACACACACAAAACCACTCGAAAAACACTCCAAAACCCAATTGAAAAACACAAAACAGCAACAGCAGCCCCCGGTACAGTTCACCATGAATAGTAAACCTCGGTACTGTTCACTGTATACAGTAACCCTAACCTAGGTTTTAATTTTTATTGTTTCTTTTTATATATTTTTCTTGCCAAAAATATTTTCTACATACACAACAATATTTGGAATTATACAACTTTATTTTAATATTAGAACAACGAAAAATTCTCATCTTTTAATCATCCAAAATATGTTTCTTGAATCATACACCATGATCTAACATCTACAATCATATATATTCTCATTAGATTTATTTCTTTAAGCAAAATATTAATTTTTTATGCATAAGCCAGTTCAAATAAGTTACTTTCGATTCATACAACAAATATTCAAACCCTAATGTTTAGTTTCAATTTTTGATGATTAAAAACAACCAATAACATGGAAAGATCTCAACTTTATAATCAATCAAACATGAATTTAAGAGCATAGAGAAAGTGTTAATTTTCCCTACATATCTTTATTAACTACAATTAAATCCATAGATCCCAAGTTAGATTTTTCATCCATCATCAATATTTAACATTCAAAATTAATAAAATATGATCATCTCTCATAAAAATTCCATCTTTAGTTCATATAAACATCTATAAGTTCATTTATCATGATAATATGAGTAAAACACATCAAAAAAACTAGAAGTATAAGACCGTGAAGAAAACCTAGAACTTCTTTTTGCTCAATTTGATCAAAATATCGACCAGTTTAGTTCTTCGTGACATATAATAAGATTATTCCTCAATTTATAAACATTTGCATCGGGATGTTCGTTAAATTCATAAATTTTTGGAAGATAATAAAACATACAAATATTTACATTAAAGATTTCAACAAATTAAACATGGCAATGGCATAATATTTTGTGTTATAATTATTCATCTAAAAAATATATTTACAAAAACTAAGCTAATTGCTACTAGTTTTATGCCAATCTCTCAACCTTAAAAGGGTCTAATTTTTAAACATTGTGTATAAAACTCTCATTTTGGTGAAACCAAAATGATCATCCAATCAAAAGGATGATTGAATTGAGCAACACAAGAATCATATAGTTAATTATTTTTTGTGTAATGTTTCATTCACTATCAATTTCACTATATTTCTCTTCACTACCTTAGATATCACACTTTTATTGGAGAGTTTCCTCACCTACACTCTCTTCCCTCACCTACTGAAGTGTGCCACCTAAGGTAGTGAAAAGAAATGTAGTGAAATTGGTAGTGGATGTAGCATTACTCTTATTTTTTTAAGACAAAATTTGAAAATATTTGCAAAAATAGGAAAATGACCAAACTATTTGCAACTAAGGGATCGTTTTTAATTAATATTATATGCTTACTATCCTATAGATTTTTCTATAGGATGTGTGATCATTCTGCAAATTTAAAATTTGTTTTTTTAATATTTTCTATTTCTCTTATCTAATCAATTTTTTAACTACTTAAATTGTACTAAATATTTTAAGAAAGCCAGATAAGAATTACTTACTTAGAAATAGGCTCTGATACCAACTGGGGTTGCGAAGCGTAAAAACACATGCAAATAGAATAAAACAGAGTATCAAAAAATCTCAAAATGATAGTTTTCTGTAAAATAATATGTTTCGAAATAATGTGCATTGTTTATCTCAAAAATATTAAAGTAATCATGCATAAGTTCAATATCTCTCATAGATCCCGATTCTGTTCCAGATATTTCGCTACTATTATCATATTGAAGTTCTTCTAGTTCTTCCATATGTCCATTTCCTTCTTCAATATGTTTATTTTCTTCTAGAAATTGTCTATATGTTGTTGTAGGACTCCAGATATAACTACTAAATTCACCATTTTCATAAAATAATAAAAAATTTCATAAAAAGTTAGATCATCAATTATTTGGATATTTATATTACTAGTTTCTCTAAGATTTATTTGATTTATTGTTATAATTATTACTCGTTTTACACTAAAAAAAATTAATTTGAACTCATAAAAATCATTCATGCTTATTACTCTATGAGGATAATAAATATAAAAAACTAGCATTAATTCTATCACTTCCTTGATAGCTAGTCATTAGTTCATAAATTTCTGAGGCAAGACTGAAACTATTATTATCCATTATTCCTTTGTAGCGATTTTGTGATTTAAAACAACAAGTATAAAATTAGGAGTAGAGAGAGATTTCTAAGGATACCACAAGAATAAAAAACAAAATGGTTCATCATGCTTCCGACCTAGTTAAACTTCTTTGAGCTGCTCTATACCAGGTACTACCAGTGGATAAAATATATCTGGTATACACCCCGATTTCAGTGCTCCTTTTTCGTCCCTCTCATCTCAGGACTACTATGCTCTCCAAGAGAGCTTCATCCAAGAGATACGTCTAGAACAACTAGTAGCACTTCAGTACAGACAACCACCACCTAGCTCGTTTCCTGCAACTAGTTGTACAGCTTAACTATAGAAGGTTACAAATAGGTCTTTTTGCAAGATCCTTCAAGTAGAGCCTTACAAAACTCTCCATGAGGGTAAAAAATTAATTATTCATACCTTATATTGTACAAGAGCTTAATAAAAAGATAGTCTTCATTGATTCCAAATTTCTTACAAACTCTCCTTATCAGCTTATATGGAATTTTTTCTCTCGAAATATCCCGCCTTCTCCCTTTTCCCAGCCTCCCCTTTTATAGAAGAAGAGATGACTTTACATCAGTTACAATTATAGTTCTTATTACATCACTGCATACATCATAGATAAATAATTGAGTCAATTATGTCACTGCTTACGTTAAAAATTCTTTTCTGGCCAACATCTTCACGTGCTTCACATTAGAAATAACTCTTCATCAGCCTTCTCTTGTTCTTTTCCGCATTGTCCGCATTTATGTTTTGGTTCCATATAACGCTCCATAATTTTTTAATACAATATTTTGATTTAATAAGTAATTTTTAAAACAATTTATTTAATTATTTTGAATTTTCGTAAAATTGACATTTTCACACATGTAAAACACATGCAAATATTTTCGAAGTGTGAATTTAGAATTTTGAGTTGATGAACAAATTCTATTATGTGTTATTGGGTATATTTGAATTTTTGGGATTTTTCTAAATTAAGAAAACTACTTTTGTAAATTTTTTAAAGAAAGTGGTCTTTTCGTAAAAAGTCATTTAGTGGTGAAAATTTAACTTAAAAATTGTTTGGCTGCATTTAGGGCCGGCTATTCAGTAGAAGGCTTTAAGGAATTAGATTATTTCCATATTTGGTTGATTTTTATTGATTTAATTGTATAAATATATAATTATGCAATTTTGAGATTGTTTGGGGCTTTATTGAAAATATTCCTCCTGGAGACATAAAAGCCAGAAAATCTGTTTGGGAAATCTAACATTCATTAGTAGTTATTATTTATAAATTTTCTGGATTTTTTGGAATAATTTATAACATATTTGCAAATACTAAAAAATGAAGTACTTTTGTGCAAAATTGCCACTTTGGGGGGGGGGGGGGGGGGGGGTAAAACTCCAGATTTTGAAATTTCAGGTTGTATATGTTGGCCGGTCAGATCTGGGGTGTTAGGGATTTAATTATTTTATTTTAAATTAATTTGATTAACTAATAATTGGAAGAGATCCATATATGTAAATCAATAATCTTCTTGGGAGTAATTTTGTAAACTTTTGTAAAATCCTAGGAGGCCAATCCCGGCCTATAATAAGGGCAGCAGCCGGCCATCTCTATTGTGTACTCAAATCATCTCTTTCTCATTATTTTCTTGGAGTTTAAAATTTGGATCTTGGACTTTTGCAAAGAGAAGACTTTTCTTTATTTCTATTATTATTCTTTCAGTTGGTCTTCTTTGAGGTGAGTTATGCATTTACGAGGATTAGAGCGGCCACAAAGTGAAGGACGTCGTAGAGAGGAAAAACGGGTGAACTTGAGGATAATGCGTGATATGGTGGCCAATCCTAGGTGGAGCTGTTCAGTAACAAGCCGAAATGAAAAAAAATCGGTCAAATCATCGGTTTGTTATAGTACATCAGATGCCTAAACCTAAAATGACACACAATGCCAAGGATTACATTGAAGAGGCCCACATTTAAACTTGAACACTATCAATTCCTTTATCTCCTTTATCTTGTTCCCTAGAGAATGAATAAAGAGGAGGACCACAAAGTTAATCATGTCATTGATGAACAGAAGCTGAAAGCATGATAGGGTTGGTTTTGCATTTCAGAGTTCAGAGATTTCAGATATCATATATATTAGCCAAAATGATCGATATTGAAGGCCATATTGGCCCACATCTGTGAAATTTAAGTGAAGGGAAGTTAATGCTGAGATTGGAGGGACATGCATGATGTTCTGAATTCCAGTGGGAATCATGTGATATATTTCTGATCAATGAAGGTAACAATTCCTATTGAAGTAAGAGTGTACTGGACTCGACTAGCTGAATGAAGAAGAGAGAGTAAGCATAGATTGAGTTCGAGAATCAAAGGATGGAGGACCACCCTAGCTAGTCCCTCTGTTTGGAAAGAAACAAAGAGAGATTCATGTCATGCAATCACAAAGATATATATCAAGGACAAGTATAATCAATTAATCATATCGATGTCTCAGAAGCAAAGCAGGGCCTTTTTCTTCTATGCAGTCAATTCAAACTATATGAAGAGTTAGGGTTTGAATGTAAGCATTTTCTGGATTATTATTATCGTTTGTTTGTTTTTCGTGAAATTGTCAATTGTCTACCTTTATTAGCTAGTTTTTAATGCTCATGACTACGATGATGATAACCATTTAGTTTCAGAGAAATGCTACACATGTTAGAGATCAAGATGAGTAATTAAGGTTAATTAGGGTTTATCTCATAGCCGCTTAAGATATTATACCCTGCTTATCAGTATTGGAATATCACAGAGCACTATCTCTAGACCAGTTTTTATATGAGATGAACTGGGTTTAGGGTACTGGGCTTATGTCCAGTCAACCCGATCCAACAATTAAACAAATAGCACGTACAAAGCATGTGTTTCCCCATAGAACATTATACACAATAATATTCTATTATATTGAGAATATACCTATATATCCAACAATCTCCTCCTATATTCTCAATATATTAGGCAATGCCCCGTTAAATCATTGGATCACAAAAATAATATAGTTCACAGACTAAATCAATTATAACTCGAATAGTTCAAATGAGACTAAACCAAAATAATCAAATAGTTCAAATGAGATTATATCAAAACAGAATAGTTCACAATGACTAAACCAACTAGAGAAACCTGTCATAGTTTCAAAATCAACCAAAGCAAATAAACTTCAAGAACAAAATATGAGTTTTAAGCTCATGAACACAAGAGTCTTAAACTCAACAGAAATTTTATCAAGCAAGTGACAAATTTATTTTTTAGTTAAATAAACTAAAAATATATCCTTGTAAACTGTTTTATGTTTACTCCTCCATTTTGAGCAAATCATTATTTTGAAATCTATGTTGACAGATTTAACTCCTCCATCTTTGCTAGCTTATTGAAAACAAGAAAATCAAGGGACACATCTGTAAGAATTCTAGCAAATTTCATAAAGTATCTGGTTCTACTAAAGAACTTAGTACAATTCAACGATAGCTTAGCAAAATGTAACGCAAGCATCACAATCAAGTTTTTTTAACAAAATAAAGAACAAGAACTATTATAGTTTCTGCACAAGAACTATACTATGTTTCATATTGGAATGATAGAACAGTCAAATCAATTATGGTTAATTCTGAATCATCAAAATTGTAATGAAACATGAATCCATACAAGAGTTATATCATCAAAATTGGAATGATATAACAACAATTCTAAACATCGGAATCACATCGACAAGTTTTCATGTTTTCTTTTGGAATAATGAGATGATTCTAAGTAAATTATGAAAATATATAGCATCATCAAAATTGGAATGAAATTATATATTGACAGAATTTACATAGAAACTTTCAAATTATCTAAAGCATGCCAACTGCCAAAAATTGATGCTTCAGTTTGAACTTCTCTATGGCTCCAATTGAATTCTAAATCTCAAAACACACTACAACACATGTGCGATTTACCGGCGTATATTCCCCGGCGTTTTACCATTCGCGCCGGGGTAGGGAGGGACCAGGAATGGGGCGTCAGATTGGATGGTTATACACCGGCGGCCTCTATAAAACACCGGTGAATCATGATATTCGCCGGGATTTTATTAGAAACGCCGGTAAAGGGTATTATTCACCGGCGTTTTAATAACACACGCCGGGGAATATACAGATACATTCTCCGGCGCTTGTAATTTAAAACGCCGGTGAATTAACTGAGATAAATCCCCGCGTACCCTAACATTTCGCTCGCTAATTTCCCAAATCCAATTTGGCCGCCTTCGTTTTCCCTCCTCCCTCTCTCTATTTCGCGCGCTTCGCCTCCGTCCCTTCGTCATCTTCGACAGCCCAATTCGATTTCCCTCCTCCCTCTCTCTATTTCGCAGTCAATTTGAGATCGAAAACCACCGCTCGTCGCCCCGCTCTCTCTCTATCTCCTACGCCACCGCTCATCGCCCCGCTCGTCGCCCCCCTCTCTCTCTTCGGTAATTTCTCTTGATTTCTCTCCTTTTCACTGTCAAAGATGCTGAATTCATGCATCTGATTGTCATCTTAGCATGATTTTTTTACCAAAATGGGTTCACTGTCAACTAAGGATGCTAGCTGTATACCAAAATCCTCCAAATCTGTACAAGAATTGGGTGAGAACAAACCTTGTGCAGGCTTCTTTTGTAGCCACAAACATCAATGGTTTAGTTGGGATGAAGAATTAATAGAGAAACATATATTCTTAGATACCGGAAATTTTCATTTTCTTTTACTGTTAAAGAAGCTGAATTCATGCATCTGATTGCCATCTTAGCATGATTTTTTTACCAAAATGGGTTCACTGTCAACTAAGGATACTGTATGTATACCAAAATCCTCCAAATCTATACAAGAAGTGGGTGAGAACAAACCTTGTGCATGTTTCTTTTGTAGCCACAAACATCATGATTTAGTTGGGATGAAGAATTAATAGAGAAACATATATGCTTAGATACTGGAAATTTTCATTTTCTTTTACTGTTAAAGAAGCTGAATTCATGCATCTGATTGCCATCTTAGCATGATTTTTTTACCAAAATGGGTTCACTGTCAACTAAGGAGCTAGCTGTATACCAAAATCCTCCAAATCTGTGCAAGAATTGGGCTGAACAAACCTTGTGCAGGTTTTTTTTGGAGCCACAAACATGAATGATTTAGTTGGGATGAAGAATTAATAGAGAAACATATATGCTTAGATACCGAAAATTTTCATTTTCTTTTACTGTTAAAGAAACTGAATTCATGCATCTCATTGCCATCTTAGCATGATTTTTTTACCAAAATGGGTTCACTGTCAACTAAGGATACTGTATGTATACCAAAATCCTCCAAATTTGTACAAGAAGTGGGTGAGAACAAACCTTGTGCTGGCTTCTTTTGTAGCCACAAACATGAATGATTTAGTTGGGATGAAGAATTAATAGAGAAACATATATGCTTAGATACCGGAAATTTTCATTTTCTTTTACTGTTAAAGAAGCTGAATTCATGCATCTCATTGCCATCTTAGCATGATTTTTTTACCAAATTAATGGGTTCACTGTCAACTAAGGATACTGTATGTATACCAAAATCCTCCAAATCTGTACAAGAAGTGGGTGAGAACAAACCTTGTGCAGGTTTCTTTTGGAGCCACAAACATGAATGATTTAGTTGGGATGAAGAATTAATAGAGAAACATATATGCTTAGATACCGGAAATTTTTATTTTCTTTTACTGTTAAAGAAGCTGAATTCATGCATCTGATTGCCATCTTAGCATGATTTTTTTACCAAAATGGGTTCACTGTCAACTAAGGATGCTGTATGCACTGCAAGAAAAACCCTTTTTCGCAATGCCAAATGTCGTTGCTAAAACTCGTTTGTCGTTGCGAAAAATATTTTTTGCAACGACATTTGTCGTTGCAAGGTCGTTGCGCGTCCGGGCGTCGCGAAAGATTTTGACTACGACTTGCTGTCGTTGCCAAACATAGATTTTTTCACAACGACATTGTCGTTGCAATATATTTTGTCGTTGTCATACCTAATTTCACCCGTGCTATGGTATAAAATCAATCGCAACAACTTTTGTCGTTACCAAACATACTTCATATATTTGGCAACAACTCATGTCGTTGCTAAAGATATTTTTTTCGCAATGAATTATTGTCGTTGCCTTATATTTTCTATTTTGGCAACGACTACTGTCGTTGACAAAGCTCGACTGTTTTGCAATTATTTTTATAATTGCTTTGCATTACTTGTATTTTGGTAACAACTATAGTCGTTGCTAAAGCTACCAATTATCGTTGCGAAAGTTTAATTCTTTTCGAGACAAATTATATATTGTCGTTGCATCAGCCCTATCCAAACTAGCATACACTTCAAAAACATTAAAAACCAACATCATTCCAAAAACTATAATATTAACATTGTCCAACATATTACATTTATATCACATATAAGAAGCAATGCCCAAAATATTACATTGAAAGAACTGATTCAACTTAAAACAAAAGAACATTTTGGGATGAATATTCTCAGAAAATACACTGTCAAAAATTTGGGGTTGATGTTGGAGAGTTAATAACCTAAACCAACAGCTAACTCATATAAGATATAACTAAATCATACACTGTCAAAATATGATACAAAAATATATGCTCCCGGACCAATGGCTTCATTCCCTAATTCTCCAAGTACAGTTCCTTCTCGTGGTACCTACATATTTGAAATAATGATTAGTCGAGCAGTATACAATGAAACTATGAAAGATTGCCAAAACTATTGGAACTTGTATGCACAAATATAATTTGATGGATACATGAATTATTTTTTATAAAACAAAAGATACATTAATAGAATCAATAAATAATGTAAACCAAACTAGATACATTAACAGACCAGGTGCCATGTTCCATCACAAAAATAAGAAATTTACTTTACGGTCTCTACACGTGTTATATCACACTTTAAATTATATGCTTTTAACCCATTACTTAATCTTGATTGGATCACTTTAATTTGGGTTAGACTTTAGAATAGCAATAAAATAGGGCATTATAAACTTCTCTTTGTGAAGTAGTTTGTGCATTGTTGCAAGAGTTTATTGCCACGAGGCAAATAGCTGCCCAAGATAAATTTGTATGTGTAAACTGTAGGCAGTAAAATATAAAATCATCGCGCTATTGTGATGATTAAAACAAATTTCAAAACTTGTAAACTGTAGACTTATGCTATCATTGCAACAATAGGTGATGGAACCGTGCTTAGGCTGCAATAGCTATATGGATCATAGATTCATGTCTCCAGGCAAAAACTCAGGAGATATCTCAATGCAAGCAATCATACAGCGATAGAGAAAATAAACAATCATATATATGCATATCAAGTTGCTTAACCAGTGGAAAGTCTAGCTAATATATCAAGGAAATTCTGCAGAAATTGCTACTGATTCAATGGCAACACAAGTCACACAGAGATTTGTGCGACTTAATATATGCAAAAAACCAGGTGGTCTGGTAAGCATCCTAAAGTGCAAAGCGTATGCTTTTGCTGCTGACACTTAATATAGTTTAACCCAATGACCAAAATAGCAGTCCAATAAAATTCTGTATATTTAACTATAGTTGGCAGAAAATAGAAAATCACAGTGCTATTGTGATGATTAAAACAAGTAAAACTTATAAGTCCAAATATACACTGACACAACCCCAAAACAGAGTGAATTTCACTGCAGGCATCCTCACAGCATGAGCTAGATCGAAATCTGAATCATTACATCTATCAACAGTCCTTAAGTATACAAAGCTACAAACTCATTGGAGTAATAACATAAACAGGTAACTTATGCATGGGTATTGTAAATGAAATATACTATTGATAAAACTTAGTATATTTATAGACAGTATTATAGACAGTATTATGCAGCAAAAATTATTCTTTTTAATCCTTTTAAATTCTTATAGATAATATTTGGCATATCATAAATGGTGTAAAGAAAATTAGATAAATTCCCAATCAACAAGAGTAGTAGATATACTCCCTTACTCTTGCTGTCAACTCCATGCACACATTTTGGAGACTAGAAAGCTGTTGTTGGAAGTGTCCAACGAATGTACATGAAGTTTCAATATCCAACACAAAAGAAGTCTCAAGTGTGCCAGAGCTCTGGTGTTTCAAAATTTTGTAAATATTAAATTCCAGTCGTTCTTACCAGCTGTTCTGCCTCTTGCTTTCCAGTAGTCAGTGCCTTCAGAGTTGCTTCTTTATCTTGATCTCTTCTAAAAGCTGCAACCAGGGCAGCTTCGTATTCTTTCCTCTGGAGTGAGAATCAAATAGAAATTAAATTTAGAAATCTTGAAAATGTACAAAAAATGTTATAACTATAAACATTGTTCATCAGTTTGAAAGTTTTATAATTTATTAGAATAAAATGATACATACCTGCGATAATCTTTTATCTAATGTCAGTGGACTAAATGATCCTTGTACTCCTTCCCATTTAAAAGTGTTTGGAGACCCAGGAGTGAAGGCACTTAAGCAATCGGCTCTGAAGTTCTCAGTTCCGCCATTGACCAACCCTTGTAAGTGATGCACTTCTTTCTGCATATATTACAATCATAAGAGATGAAATAGAAGTATAGAGGCGATTGCAATACTGCCATTCCATGAAAAGGAAAACAAAGAAGCATTATTCTTTAACAACATTCTTTCATCTTTTGGTTAAAAAACAATATTATTTAATATTAGCTATAGTAAAACCAATATCCAAAAAATTCAAATAGCATCAGTATTTTCAAATAGATTGGCAGTCAAAACAATGTAGTTTCTCTTGCTTTCATATTCACAGTAGATCAACGATAGAAAATATTCTGGTCTTCTTCAACACTAAAGTCATTTTGCGAAAACAATGTTGTGCAAAATTACACATCATAGTGTAACTTCTGATTAAAACTGGGTAGTGTAGCTTCTGAAATGTTTCAAAAAGGGGAGCCTTGAATACTCACATTGTTCCTGATGAATTTGGCACGTTGTGCAAATTTCAATGTGCTTAGTGTCTCCAAAGCGCAACTACAAGAGAAGGGATCAATCAACCAAAACTGTTAATTGATAATACCTATAATCAAGGTATAATGGGCATAATACCCAAAAAAAAAATGTTATGGAATAAAAGAAATTTCTCAAAAAAGTGTTACTGACCAATTAGAAAGGCTTATATTGGCAATTATTGTAGTTTTAGAATTCCCTCCCAATGAATCCTGCAAAACAAAAACAGTTAATAAAAAATATATAAAAGGTAAAAAAAATAACTGTAAGGGAAGAATTTTTGCTTCAAACATAATCATAAATTATGTTATTCTCAATAGAAAATCAGTGTATTGGTTTGATTGTAAAAGGTTCAACACATAAAAACGCATTTTACAGATATCGGTATATCATGCATAAGTAACCCATTACATGTTCATATTATTACAAATTAAAATATGAATTAACTTTTATTCATATCTAAAGCTTGTATTCAATGGAAACAACTATTATTACAAAGTATTGATACTTTTTTCAAATACTGCAGGGAAACAACTGTAAATTAGGATCCATTATCCTCAAAATCAGAAACTTGATTAACTGTCAGAATTAAGTAGGACAGTATATAACATAAATGACGGAAACAATACTATACCTTACTGGTTAATGTACAACATCAGAAAGACAGTTCCCAGAGAAGATCATTTCATTGAGTTACCAAAATATCTTCCTTCTCCACTCACCTTCCATACAATTCTCCAGCAATCATAACATTTCTCTAACTACGCACATATGACATATGATATTGATAGCCCATATAATTCTGATACCTACTCCTTCAAATTATTAACATGAACAGTTGCAAAGTTCCCAATAATGTCATCAAACAATTTTTTCTGCAACAATCAAGAACACCACCCAATTCTTGCAATCCTATCCAGTTTTTTCCAAGATCCAACAAAACCTAATCAAACTTCAGAACTAATAGTCAACTACACAGTTCTAACAAATTGACAACAAAAAATCTTGAATTAATAAATCGAAGTAACAGGTTAAAAGTATAGAAAATTAGGGTTAGAATTTGAGGGAGTCACTTACCATGAGATGGGAGATCAAGAGAGATCGCCGAAGAAATAAGAGAGAGAAGAAGAAGAAGAAGAGAGACCATCTCCTCTCACGATTGAAAACAAAGCCAACCTTTCGACTGCCTCACTTAGGATTCGGGATTTGGGAAGACTGGGATTTTGATTTGGGGTTCAAGTAGGGTTTTCGATTTGGGTATTTTGATTTTGGTTTT
Organism: Hemerocallis citrina; assembly: GCA_017893485.1. Classification (NCBI taxonomy): domain Eukaryota; kingdom Viridiplantae; phylum Streptophyta; class Magnoliopsida; order Asparagales; family Asphodelaceae; genus Hemerocallis; species Hemerocallis citrina. The sequence continues at coordinate 418,390,994 of CM030359.1, read as the reverse complement.
GGCTTTTTGGTTCAAATCGATGCTAGGGCTGGCGGGGATATGGGAAAATTTTTGGAGAATTAAGAAAATGTGGGGATTGATTTAAATTATTTTATTTATTTTTATTTTTTTATATTTTTGGCAACAATACTGTCGTTGCAGTAGATATAAGGAAATATACGCAACGACATTTATCGTTTCCAATTTACACAATCTGGCGGGGGGATTTGCAAAGGCCCGCGCAAGTCATTTTGGAGGATGGAAATTTTATTTTATTTTTAGCAACGACTTTTGCGTTGCCGTAACTAATTTTCACAACGACTAAAAAGTCGTTGCCAAAACCTTGTTGTGAAAAAGGGTTTTTCTTGTAGTGATGTATACCAAAATCCTCCAAATTAATCTGTACAAGAATTGGGTGAGAACAAACCTTGTGCAGGTTTCTTTTGTAGCCACAAACATCAATGGTTTAGTTGGGATGAAGAATTAATAGAGAAACATATATGCTTAGATACCGGAAATTTTCATTTTCTTTTACTGTTAAAGAAGCTGAATTCATGCATCTGATTGCCATCTTAGCATGATTTTTTTACCAAAATGGGTTCACTGTCAACTAAGGATACTGTATGTATACCAAAATCCTCCAAATTAATCTGTACAAGAATTGGGTGAGAACAAACCTTGTGAAGGTTTCTTTTGTAGCCACAAACATCAATGGTTTAGTTGGGGTGAAGAATTAATAGAGAAACATTTATGCTTATGTACTGGAAATTTTTATTTTTTTTCACTATCAAAGATGTTGAATTCATGCATCTGATTGTCATCTTAGCATGATTTTTTTACCAAAATGGGTTGATTAATTTTGCTCCTCTAATGAATTTATTGAATCTTTGACAGGTACAAGATGCCTAGGCGTGGAAAACGGACAAACATAAATGATGGCAACGAAAGCCATGGGGATGAGCAGCCACTATCTAATAGTGGCAGTCAAACAGAGGAGGGGGAGGGTAGCACGCCGCCCACTATCAAAAAACATCGAGGGCGAACTAAGATGCCGGGCATATGGAAACTTAATAATGACGAAAGGATTGTGGTGGAGGAAAACGGTGTCGGGCAACCGGTTGGTGATAATGCAAGCAAATTCTCATCCTTTATTGGGGTAATAGCAAGGAACCCACGGATAATTCCTTTGTCGTATGAGAGTTGGCCGAAGGTGCCAACCACGACAAAGGCAACTGCAATTACAATAATCAAGGTATTTCCCATCTAAAATAAATAATTGATAGGCTCAAATATGTTATTGAAATATGTATTTTTGGTGATGGGTATTCGGTTTATGCAATTCAGTTATTATTTGTTAAACTTCATAAATTTTGCAGCAATACTTCTCGTTCTCGGACTCCCTTACGCCTTGGGTTGAAAAGTCACTCTCCAAAAAGTGGAGGGACTACAAGAGTGACTTGAAGGCTACGTTTTTTGACAAAGACCTTACAGAGGCGGATAATGCAGGGGCTGTGCCACCGAATGTGGAGCCTTCAGATTTGCAATTTCTTGTGCATTACTGGTGTTCGGCGGTCGGTCAGGTATTTACATTACTAACCAAAATTTAATGACTTTGTGGTTGTATGGCTACTCTAATTAAATTTTTTGTTAACTTCATTGTGGCATGTACAGAAAAGGGCGGAGGTGGGTGTTGCCAGTAGGTCAAAGCAGCTAGTGTTGCACACTGCTGGTACACAGAGCTTTGCTCTGGTTCGGAAAGAATTGGTAAGCGCAATCAAATTGAACATTTTTGACTTACAGTTATTTGTTTATAAGCATTTCATCTTACTAATATATAGGAAGAAGATTTGGGGGGTCCTACGGAGTTTGGCGACGTAGATTTTTTCGATCCCACCCACAAGTCGAAGGATGGGACGTATGCGAGTCCTGAGGCAGAACGGATTGTGGTAATTAGAAATTTACTACTATATATAGGCTATGGCAATGTTATTGTTTATATATATCTTCAGTTGCGTTTACTTTTTGATGATCTCTTGCTATTTTTGTAAATGGCTAATAATTTGTCGAAATCTCATCTGTTTTTAACTCTGATTGTTATATCCTTTTACAGACTAACGCTCAGAAAAAGTTTGGTGAAATCTCTTCCGCTTCAGATTCTGACCCCACGACGGCATCCACAGATTTCCGTACCCGCCAGTGACTTGCCTTGACCGCAGTTAGGGAAAAGGAGAGGCATGGACGTGTCCGTGGTATGGGGCTAGGCCCAACCCCCTCGCGGTTATTCGGGCGGAGTGAATCTACTTCAAGTGGGTCTCGGGATGAGGAGATGACTTCATTAAAGGCACAAGTGGCACCCTCCAAGAACAAATGGCCCAGTTAATAGGGCAGCAATCTCAAGTCCCACCACCGGTAAGTCTTTAAATTGGTAATTTTGAAGAGATTATAATTTTGAATGCATGAAAGACACGTATTAGTGTTTGTGAGTCTGCATTGTGGCTGTCGTCTAGTGGCTGTCGTCTAAGTTTCTTAATTGGGCTGTGATTAGAAAGAAAGGGCTCGAGTGGAAATCTGAAAACCCATATAGAGACATCTCGTTTATTATAATCTATTATTATTGTTGGACCAACCCCCTCTTGCTGTTGTTGCTGATGTCTCTTTGTGTTCGTGTGTTGAAGAGAAAGAAGGGATGAGAGAGAGTTGAGGAAAATGCCACTATGTTAGCCTGGTGTATCCTCATTCTCTACCATTCCTCTTTCTGGCTCCATTTATGGCTTCTATATTAAATTGGTTTCCTTCCACAATGACAGTTCCGTAAAACTACACTTGATATGAGCCCTATTTTTATTGTTCTTCAATAAAATTGGGAGTTTTGGTGATCCAACTAGTGATCATAGCTGCACCCCACTGCATACTCACAAACACTAATACGTTTGCAGTATCTAAGCATATATGTTTCTCTATTAATTCTTCATCCCAACTAAATCATTGATGTTTGTGGCTACAAAAGAAACCTGCACAAGGTTTGTTCTGACCAATTCTTGTACAGATTTTGGGAATTCTGATGTTTTTAGATCCAGGATCACAAATTTTGAATGGGCTGTGATTGGATTGTTTAGTGACTGTCAACAAGTGTTCTTAATTGGGTTGTGATTAGAAAGATACGAGTTGGAGTGGAGCTCTGGAAACCCATATAGAGACATCTCGTTCATAATAATTTATTATTATTGCAGTTCTTGTCGCTCTTGCTGTTGTTGCTGATGTCTCTTTATGTGCGTTTGCTGAAGAGAAAGCAGGGATGAGAGAGAGTTGAGGAAAATGCCGCTATGTTAGCCTGGTGTATCCTTATTCTCTACCATTCCTCTTTCTGGCTTCTATATTTGGTTTCCTTCCACGATGACAGTTCCTTAAAACTACACTTGATATGAGCCCTATTCATATTTTTCTTCAATAAAAATGGGAGTTTTGGTTATCCAACAAACATGTACCCGCATACTTCCAAATGGCATTTTCTTTACAAAGTCGGGCACCAAAGAATCGATCTATGACTAGAATCTCCATTCAAAGCCCAATCAAAATTTGTCATCTAGGATCTAAAATCTTCTTTGGAGCCACAAACATCAATGATTTAGTTGGGATGAAGAATTAATAGAGAAACATATATGCTTAGATACCGGAAATTTTCATTTTCTTTCACTGTTAAAGAAGCTGAATTCATGCATCTGATTGTCATCTTAGCATGATTTTTTTACCAAAATGGGTTCACTGTCAACTAAGGATACTATATGTATACCAAAATCCTCCAAATTAATCTGTACAAGAATTGGGTGAGAACAAACCTTGTGCAGGCTTCTTTTATAGCCACAAACATCAACGGTTTAGTTGGGGTGAAGAATTAATAGAGAAACATATATGCTTAGATACTAGAAATTTTCATTTTCTTTCACTGTTAAAGAAGCTGAATTCATGCATCTGATTGTCATCTTAGCATGATTTTTTTACCAAAATGGGTTAACTGTCAACTAAGGATGCTGTATGTATACCAAAATCCTCCAAATCTGTACAAGAATTGGGTGAGAACAAACCTTGTGCAGGCTTCTTTTGTAGCCACAAACATCAATGGTTTAGTTGGGGTGAAGAATTAATAGAGAAACATATATGCTTAGATACTGGAAATTTTCATTTTCTTTCACTGTTAAAGAAGCTGAATTCATGCATCTGATTGTCATCTTAGCATGACTTTTTTACCAAAATGGGTTGACTGTCAACAAAGGATGCTGTTTGTATACCAAAATCCTCCAAATCTGTGCAAGAATTGGGTGAGAACAAACCTTGTGCAGATTTCTTTTGGAGCCACAAACATGAATGATTTAGTTGGGATGAAGAATTAATAGAGAAACATATATGCTTAGATACCGGAAATTTTCATTTTCTTTTACTAATAAGAAGCTGAATTCATGCATCTGATTGCCATCTTAGCATGATTTTTTTACCAAAATGGGTTCACTGTCAACTAAGGATACTGTATGTATACCAAAATCCTCCAAATCTATACAAGAAGAGGGTGAGAACAAACCTTGTGCAGGTTTCTTTTGTAGCCACAAACATCATGATTTAGTTGGGATGAAGAATTAATAGAGAAACATATATGCTTAGATACTGGAAATTTTTATTTTCTTTTGCTGTTAAAGAAGCTGAATTCATGCATCTGATTGCCATCTTAGCATGATTTTTTTACCAAAATGGGTTCACTGTCAACTAAGGATGCTAGCTGTATACCAAAATACTACAAATCTGTGCAAGAATTGGGCTGAACAAACCTTGTGCAGGTTTCTTTTGGAGCCACAAACATGAATGATTTAGTTGGGATGAAGAATTAATAGAGAAACATATATGCTTAGATACCGGAAATTTTCATTTTCTTTAACTGTTAAAGAAGCTGAATTCATGCATCTGATTGCCATCTTAGCATGATTTTTTTACCAAAAATGGGTTTACTGTCAACTAAGGATACTGTATGTATACCAAAATCCTCCATATCTATACAAGAAGTGGGTGAGAACAAACCTTGTGCAGGTTTCTTTTGTAGCCACAAACATCATGATTTAGTTGGGATGAAAAATTAATAGAGAAACATATATGCTTAGATACTGGAAATTTTCATTTTCTTTTACTGTTAAAGAAGCTGAATTCATGCATCTGATTGCCATCTTAGCATGATTTTTTTACCAAAATAGGTTCACTGTCAACTAAGGATGCTAGCTGTATACCAAAATCCTCCAAATCTGTGCAAGAATTGGGCTGAACAAACCTTGTGCAGGTTTCTTTTGGAGCCACAAACATGAATGATTTAGTTGGGATGAAGAATTAATAGAGAAACATATATGCTTAGTTATCGGAAATTTTCATTTTCTTTTACTGTTAAAGAAGCTGAATTCATGCATCTCATTGCCATCTTAGCATGATTTTTTTACCAAAATGGGTTCACTGTCAACTAAGGATACTGTATGTATACCAAAATCCTCCAAATCTGTACAAGAAGTGGGTGAGAACAAATCTTGTGCAGGTTTCTTTTGGAGCCACAATCATGAATGATTTAGTTGGGATGAAGAATTAATAGAGAAACATATATGCTTAGATACCAGAAATTTTCATTTTCTTTTACTGTTAAAGAAGCTGAATTCATGCATCTCATTGCCATCTTAGCATGATTTTTTTACCAAATTAATGGGTTCACTGTCAACTAAGGATACTGTATGTATACCAAAATCCTCCAAATCTGTACAAGAAGTGGGTGAGAACAAACCTTGTGCAGGTTTCTTTTGGAGCAACAAACATGAATGATTTAGTTGGGATGAAGAATTAATAGAGAAATATATATGCTTAAATACCGGAAATTTTCATTTTATTTTACTGTTAAAGAAGCTGAATTCATGCATCTGATTGCCATCTTAGCATGATTTTTTTACCAAAATGGGTTCACTGTCAACTATGGATGATGTATGTATACCAAAATCCTCCAAATTAATCTGTACAAGAATTGGGTGAGAACAAACCTTGTGCAGGTTTCTTTTGTATCCACAAACATCAATGATTTAGTTGGGATGAAGAATTAATAGAGAAACATATATGCTTAGATACCGGAAATTTTCATTTTCTTTCACTGTTAAAGAAGCTGAATTCATGCCTCTGATTGTCATCTTAGCATGATTTTTTTACCAAAATGGGTTCACTGTCAACTAAGGATACTATATGTATACCAAAATCCTCCAAATTAATCTGTACAAGAATTGGGTGAGAACAAACCTTGTGCAGGCTTCTTTTGTAGCCACAAACATCAACGGTTTAGTTGGGGTGAAGAATTAATAGAGAAACATATATGCTTAGATACTAGAAATTTTCATTTTCTTTCACTGTTAAAGAAGCTGAATTCATGCATCTGATTATCATCTTAGCATGATTTTTTTACCAAAATGGGTTAACTGTCAACTAAGGATGCTGTATGTATACCAAAATCCTCCAAATCTGTACAAGAATTGGGTGAGAACAAACCTTGTGCAGGCTTCTTTTGTAGCCACAAACATCAATGGTTTAGTTGGGGTGAAGAATTAATAGAGAAACATATATGCTTAGATACTGGAAATTTTCATTTTCTTTCACTGTTAAAGAAGCTGAATTCATGCATCTGATTGTCAACTTAGCATGATTTTTTTACCAAAATGGGTTGACTGTCAACAAAGGATGCTGTTTGTATACCAAAATCCTCCAAATCTGTGCAAGAATTGGGTGAGAACAAACCTTGTGCAGATTTCTTTTGGAGCCACAAACATGAATGATTTAGTTGGGATGAAGAATTAATAGAGAAACATATATGCTTAGATACCGGAAATTTTCATTTTCTTTTACTAATAAGAAGCTGAATTCATGCATCTGATTGCCATCTTAGCATGATTTTTTTACCAAAATGGGTTCACTGTCAACTAAGGATACTGTATGTATACCAAAATCCTCCAAATCTATACAAGAAGAGGGTGAGAACAAACCTTGTGCAGGTTTCTTTTGTAGCCACAAACATCATGATTTAGTTGGGATGAAGAATTAATAGAGAAACATATATGCTTAGATACTGGAAATTTTCATTTTCTTTTACTGTAAAAGAAGCTGAATTCATGCATCTGATTGCCATCTTAGCATGATTTTTTTACCAAAATGGGTTCACTGTCAACTAAGGATGCTAGCTGTATACCAAAATACTCCAAATCTGTGCAAGAATTGGGCTGAACAAACCTTGTGTAGGTTTCTTTTGGAGCCACAAACATGAATGATTTAGTTGGGATGAAGAATTAATAGAGAAACATATATGCTTAGATACCGGAAATTTTCATTTTCTTTTACTGTTAAAGAAGCTGAATTCATGCATCTGATTGCCATCTTAGCATGATTTTTTTACCAAAATAGGTTCACTGTCAACTAAGGATGCTAGCTGTATACCAAAATCCTCCAAATCTGTGCAAGAATTGGGCTGAACAAACCTTGTGCAGGTTTCTTTTGGAGCCACAAACTTGAATGATTTAGTTGGGATGAAGAATTAATAGAGAAACATATATGCTTAGATATCGGAAATTTTTATTTTCTTTTACTGTTAAAGAAGCTGAATTCATGCATCTCATTGCCTTCTTAGCATGATTTTTTTACCAAAATGGGTTCACTGTCAACTAAGGATACTGTATGTATACCAAAATTCTCCAAATCTGTACAAGAAGTGGGTGAGAACAAATCTTGTGCAGGTTTCTTTTGGAGCCACAAACATGAATGATTTAGTTGGGATGAAGAATTAATAGAGAAACATATATGCTTAGATGAAATTTTCATTTTCTTTTACTGTTAAAGAAGCTGAATTCATGCATCTCATTGCCATCTTAGCATGATTTTTTTACCAAATTAATGGGTTCACTGTCAACTAAGGATACTGTATGTATACCAAAATCCTCCAAATCTGTACAAGAAGTGGGTGAGAACAAACCTTGTGCAGGTTTCTTTTGGAGCAACAAACATGAATGATTTAGTTGGGATGAAGAATTAATAGATAAATATATATGCTTAGATACCGGAAATTTTTATTTTATTTTACTGTTAAAGAAGCTGAATTCATGCATCTGATTGCCATCTTAGCATGATTTTTTTACCAAAATGGGTTCACTGTCAACTAAGGATGATGTATGTATACCAAAATCCTCCAAATTAATCTGTACAAGAATTGGGTGAGAACAAACCTTGTGCAGGTTTCTTTTGTATCCACAAACATCACTGGTTTAGTTGGGATGAAGAATTATATGCTTATATACTAGAAATTTTCATTTTCTTTCACTATCAAAGATGCTGAATTCATGCATCTGATTGTCATCTTAGTATGATTTTTTTACTAAAATGGGTTGACTGTCAACTAAGGATGCTGTATGTATACCAAAATCCTCCAAATCTGTACAAGAATTGGGTGAGAACAAACCTTGTGCAGGCTTCTTTTGTAGCCACAAACATCAATGGTTTAGTTGGGATGAAGAATTAATAGAGAAACATATATGCTTATATACTGGAAATTTTCATTGGGCTGTGATTGGATTGTTTAGTGGCCGTCGTCTATGTTCTTAATTGGGCTGTGATTAGAAAGAGAGGGCTCGAGTGGAGATCTGGAAACCCATATAGAGACATCTCGTTTATAATAATTTATTAATATTATTGTTCTTGTCGCTCTTGCTGTTGTTGCTGATGTCTCTTTGTGTGCGTGTGCTGAAGGGAAAGAAGGGATGAGAGAGAGATGAGGAAAATGCCGCTATGTTAGCCTGGTGTATCCTCATTCTCTACCATTTTCTGTTTCCATTTCTGGCTTCTATATTTGGTTTCCTTCCACAATGACAGTTCCTTAAAACTACACTTGATATGAGCCTCTTCTTATTTTTCTTATTTTTCTTATATTTGATTTCCTTCCACGATGACAGTTTCATGGATTGTCTGAACAATCCACGAAAGACATGCTTAGATACTGGATTTTCATTTGTTTTACTGTTTTAGATACTGGATATTCCCAATCAAAGCAGAATATAAAGGTTTTAAGTTAGATACTTGATTTTCATTTGTTTGGCTATTTTAGATATATTCAAAAACAAAATTAAGTACTAGCTTTTTAGCACTGCAATATAATTATTTTACCTCTCTATATATCATTAACAATTCCAATTGCAATTGGCACTTTGATCTTAGAATTTATGAATTGGGTAGATCTTTTTGCCAGCTTAAAAAATATGTATATTCTGTATTGTGGTCTACTGTTGAACTAAATTATTGTTTTTTTTATAGAGCGGTTTCCAAGATGAAGGAAATTCTGATGATCAGAATTGAAGCTACTCGAGGGGTATGAATCTGTGGTCGGCCTATCCTTGCTGTTGTTATGTCCTTCTTGCTGTTGTTATGTCTTGTATTATTGTTTTAAGTTTTCGTTGGGATATTTGGGACGTTCGTTACTGTATTTGTATTTATTAATTATGACACTGTGTTAATTTTGCGGTGGATTTGGACGATGATATAACACGTGTGATACTTTATTATCTTTAATTCTTGTGTTTGGTTGTGATTTGCACATTAATATCCCTGAAATTGGTTGAATCAGTTGTGAATTAGTTTACAGGTTTTTTTAAATGAAATTGTGAATTGAAATCGAATGGAAAACTGAAGCAGGAAAAACAAACGGGCATACACTGGCGTATGAAATTGTTAATTGAAATCGAATGGAAAACTGGAGCAGGAAAAACAAATGGGCATACACCTATACACCGGTGTTTCATAAAACGGTGGTGTATCTAATTGTTTAGTTGAAAATTTCGTTAGAGAGGCGTTTCCACACACGCCAGTGTACCCGTAAGTTTCAACAGTCCTAAGAAACACTGGCGTTTTACAAAACGCCGGTGAATAACTCTATAGCGGCGTTTTACAACACGCCGGTGCTTGTAAGTAGGGAAAGAAAGGCGCTCAGAAACATGCATACACCGGCGTTCTCTGACCGCTGGTAAATATTACACATTCACCGGCGGTTGTACAATCGCCGGTGAAAAGATATATACTGGCGGTATGTAACCGCCGGTGAATGTATATTGGGGGGAAAGAACGGCACCCAGAAATTGCCATATACCGGCATTTGTCTGGCCGCCGGTGTATTTTGAAGATATACCGGCGTCCAGTATAAACGCCGGTGAATATGCCTATCTTTCCGCGATGCTCGATTCGGGGGCATTTGCATCGGCGTTTTTATAAACGCCGGTGAATGTTTCACCGGCGTAAAAAACTGCCGGTGAAGGTCATAAAAAGCACCGGTGAATAACTTCTGTGTTGTAGTGACAGCTGGATGTTAAAGCTTTTGAATTAATAGCTTTTAACTCCATTTCCCCCACAGTTTTGATAATTAGATCACTTTCAAGTCTCTTAGTAAGAGCATTGGCCGTACTTGTCACAATTGCACTTTATCTAGGAGATAGTTCAACTAGGCTTCTTTCAGCCTTAATATACGTCTCTTACTATTATAGAGTGAGTTATGAGCTACAGTGCATTATAGCTTGATAGTCGCATAACAGAATTAGAGAATTTACATTAAACTTCTTAAATGGATGATTAGAAATAAGTCATTCAATCCACTCAACCTCTTGCCCTGCAGAGGATAACACATAGAGGTCTGATTTCTTGGATGAGAACGCAACGCTTGTTCGCCTATTAATCTCCATAATTTTTTTTCTGCTCCTCCTAATGTGAACACATATCCACTAGTTGTCGACTTTCACTAAACTTTGAGTAGCACAAAGCAAACTCTTAAGTACCACTCAGGTATCTCATTAGCCTCTTAAGGGCACTCAAATGTGTATGGGATTATTAGTGAGTCTGCAGATCATACCTACCTCAAAAGCTATGTCTTTTTAGTGCAGATCTTTGTATACATAAGACTTTCAACATGTCTCATAGTTGCACCATCATTAGGTATCAACCTTTTTATCATAATCATAAGGTGTTTCAAAACACACTTTCAATCACTATATCCCCACTTTTGAAACACATTATTGATTTATCGAGTTTGACTAAGGGTTATCCCTTGCTAACCAAAACTCACCCTTATACATAATATGATGCCCACAACACTTAGGTATTTCATGCTAGATTTATTTGGATAGCACAATTTAACTTTATTTATAATAGAGATGTCACTTCCAATCAACAAGTATGTCAATAAAACCAAGTAAATAATAGCCATTATATTTGACACACCACAAAGTTAAAGGCACTTATCTGAATTACTTAATTCATATACTAGGCTCTTTGAGAAATTTGTCAAATTATTTATACGTTAGCTATATTACATGTTTTAAAATATACGATAATTTTAATAAATTGTAAATCTTGTTCAGTAAACATATTAGTTCAAAACATTTCAATACAAAACTGTTCAGTACAAAATATCAAGTACAAAACTTTTAAATATCTTTTATGAATGATAATAGATGTAAGGGTAAGAAGAATACTTATTGTAGCAATATGACAAACATGTGAGTAGACAGCAAATAAATCTACCCCATTTTTCTCAGTCAATCTGTTAGCTACTAAAAAGCATTAAAGTTGCTACTGAACACTCAAAATTATGTTTCTTCTACAAAACCCTACTTACTTACTATAGTTTTAGCCCCTTTTGGCAGATCAACTAAATTAAATTATTATTGTATGACACAAAATCATCTCATTGTCTACTAAAGACTCTTCTTAGCTCATTTGTCATTCAAGTTTAAGTGTCAGTAAGACTGGTTCTTGATTCAAACTGTGAATCATTGACCGTGACAGTAGGACTGATAATTTCATAGATTTGTCTTTAATGAACACATCGTCAAAAAAAAAACTTTGCAAGTACATATTCTACTAACCCAAATTAGATAGATCCAGAACTGTCCATAGAACCACATTCTACACTTTCTAAATATACACAAATATTTGTTATAGGTCATACTTTAGGCCTTCTGGGATCATGTGCTTTAACAAATGTATCATACCACATTTTTCACTTTGACAAAATTATTTGTGTTTTTATACCGTTAATCTACAAAGTGTAAGTAACTTAGAATGTGGTAACAAATTAGATATATGATTGATAAAGTAACATCACTCATAATTACTCAAAGTCAAACTAACAATCAATAACATAGAATTCAACATTTCACTGAGTGTTTGATTCTAACTTTATCAATACAGGTTGACAATGGTAAATATAGTGCACTAGAGATTATGCCAAGTGCAAATTACTCTAAAATTATTAAACATATTCTGTAACACCCCAAATTTTTTTTTATTACTAAACCTCTAAATTCAATTCTATCCATTTCTATATCACTTTAAACATAAACTAAAATAGTTATATTTCAATAAAAATTTGGGCAGAATCTCCCCTGTAATTTCTGCCCCGAAACACAATTAGCTTACGGAATTCTGCTCTAAATTCCGTAGCTCACATCACAGTCAATAATATCACGGGCTCCCCAGGCCAAAATGAGCAGAATCACATAGGCAATATAATATCATGCTCTTGGGGGCAAACTCATAACAGTGTATCAGTTATCAATTAAAAATCATAATTTTCTTTGAAAACGTAGTAAAATTTTTAAAAAAATCTTTGTAAAACCTACCACAGGGCCCAGTACGCCACACCGAGATGGGTTCGGGTCAAGAACATACTATACTACCCCATACTATACTCGTCATCGACATCCAGGTACTTTTACATTTAAATTACAATTTAAATCACGAATTTCACTATTAACCTAACTAATTTATACAAGAATTTTAAAAATAAAACTCCACCCTACAACCTACGCCTCACCTCTGCACTGCTGAGGACCTGTAACAGTAGAGGATCTAGGGTAGTCCAGGGACTCCATAAGCCCCTAAACACTAAGGGGTCAGCCATTTCTGGTGTGAGTATAGTTATTAATCAAATAAACAAATTAAAATGGTATAAAGAAAATACTTTAAACTTACGAATATCAAGTTAAGATAATGCCACTTGAATTCTGAACACAACATCACCAATACGATGTATTATCAAATACTTTGCCAACCTGCATTCAACGATTTAATTATCCATAACTTCACACATTTCACCATAGGTTTCATATCAACCTCGTATATATATATATATATATATATATATATATATATATATATATATATATATATATATATATATATATATCCTTAGTTTACAACCGCATAGTACGAATATTCATTGTTCCACAATTATCGTCATAACAACATTCTGTTATTTAGGTGAATATATCCATTTTCTTATTGCATACATCGCACGTATCCAAACAACAATACCATCTACATCATCATAACATCTCATTACAAGTATTTATTTTAATGCATAACATCACGTTTATCTGTTTTTATAGCATCATAAACATATGCATTCATTCCCAGAATATCATACTCATTCATATCATATAACACAAACATCACATTTCATTAATACCTCACTAATTAGAATGCTTATTCACATTGCATCTAAAGCATGCTTTATAGCTCATTCTCATCTCATTATATCACTTAGTTACTACACAATCTTATTGAGAATTAAACTTATTTTCATTTTCACTTATATCTTAATTACCATTAATTTCACTTTCATCACATCAATTTATACTCCATATCCCCAAACATAGTTTGATCAATAATATATCACACCCCAAAGCCGATAGCTTGGGTAATAATCACCACACCCCAAACACATAGTCTGGGTAATATCACATCACATCTCAAGTCGATGGCTTGATTATTAATTCACTTCAATCACTATTCATCTTCATTTCACTTAATTCTTCATTTCTATTAATCATTACCACTATCATGCCAACTCACCCTGCGAATTATGCCAAGGTAGGTAGTTCCCACCATTTCCACAGAAATAGCAGGCAGGTAGTTCCTTGACACAATTCCAAGGTACAACTCATATCATACTGTATTTTACTTTAATAATCATTTACATAATATAATTACATTATACTATTCATATTAACACATGTCTCTTTTACTCTTTTCATTCTAAATTAACAACATACCGCATTTCATCCACAACCACTTTCTTTCACATTCACAATTCACTTTCCACTTTCTTTACTCTCATACTTTTATTTACACTTAGTTATTTTATTAGTTTGCCGACCAGTGAGCCACAGTATCCCAACATACTGAAAGCCGACAGCCCAGTAAACACGCGGCCTGATACTCACACAGAGTCATACTCGTCCGAGGCTACGTCTTCCTCCTAGCCGAACTAGCGTGGGAACCACTAACCCCAAGTAGAACTTGGGTACTCTCTCTCAGGTCTACCCTGAGGTATCATCTCTCTCTTCGGTCCATCCGGAGGTATCTGCTCTTCCAGGTCTATCCTGGGGTATCAATTCTCTCTCAGGTCTACCCTAAGGTATCATCTCTCTCCGGTCCATCCGGAGGTATCTGCTCTCCCAGTTCTATCCTGGGGTATCAATTCTCTCTCAGGTCTACCCTGAGGTATCATCTCTCTCTCCGGTCTATTCGGAGGTATCTGCTTTCCCAGGTCTATCCTGGGGTATCATCGAGGGAAACCGGACCTCAAGCCGATAGCTTGGGCGATAAAAGCCACTTACCCCAAACATAGTTTGGGTCCACTATTCCCAAGCCGGTCCTTGGGCGTTAGGAGGTCTAGCCCAAACCCCCATGATTGCTGTAGGTACTGGTCAACAAAACCATATGTTATTAGCATTAATCATTTCATATTTTCAGCTTACTTTTTCACACAAGCATTTCACTTTTGCTTTACAACGAGTCATATCTTTGACTTTAACCACGTGAATTAATACCACATTTTATTAGCACGTACTAGCTGATCTTTTATCTTCATATCATCATACCACATATGCATACACCCTGTTATTCAACACATAACTCATCATATCATATTATTACCCATTAATTCACTTCGAACATAATTATAATATAAACATATACCCACCTACTAATTTCATCAATTATCACATCTTGAGTCAATATCATGATATATATATAACACAAATATACACCACACATGCGGGTTTCCAAGAAAAGGGGCCAAAATCACTTATTTCCTCTAATTAAATCTCATAATATCCAATAATAACATACTAGCTCATACACCAGGTTCCATGTAAGTAAAATCACCTATAAGGGCCTATATGCCCCAAAACATGTACAAAACATGCACTATAAATACACGGGTTTCCAAAACATGACCACAATCACTAATTTTGTCTAATTACATCTCATAACATCTATCCATAGCATGTTAGCCTATACACAAGGCACCACATATACCAAATCACCTATATAGGCTTATTCTCACAAAAACATGCACGAAACATGCACGGGGTAAATATATGCATAAACCGTTTAATATATTTAGCTTTTATACTACAACACATCACATTAACCCATAACATAGATTTTATATACTTAAAATAGTTAATTTCATCAAATATCTCAAAAACTCAATTTCGGACCCTTAAAAATCCGTATTTTCATTCAAAATCAGTTTTTAGCATAACTTCTACGAAATACATCAAAAAGCCACGAAATTCGGCCACAATATAAAATATTTATAAATACAACATACTCACCTGACGGATCGAGCAAACAATGTCCCACGTCCGTCCGGTAGCCAGTCGAAGTTTGACTTTTCCCACCTAATTGGAAAATTACAGAACCGATTAGTTTAAAACTCATAACGTGACCTACAAACCTCCAAATTCGAATCCGTCTCCACCCAAGCATCACAAATGACATATGTAGGTGAGCTACAGCAATAGATTTTGAGTTTGGGTCCCAATACAAAAACTCACATATTAATCGGAGGCTTTCTAATAAGAAAAATTCATATTTTCTAAATTCCTTAATCCCCTTTGTCCTAATCTCTCAAATTAGGATTAATGATAGTAATAAAACTCAATGATACCTCAGAGTCCAACAAATTCTCTCCTAAATCTCGCTCGGGCATTTCACCGAATACCCGGCGTGCACTTTTTACCAATAATCCATTTCACTCAATTTAATGGAGCTTGAAGCCTATAAAAATTACCAAAATTTCTCATTAAACCTCTTATAACATTTATCACCGTCCAATAATTTTTCTATCATCAATGGACCCAATTTTCCTTCCCAAATTCACAAACCCTAATGTATTAACAACTAGCCAACTCTTTAATAATATACTAATCTCTCACCTCTACTACTCCTACCGTCTCCAAGCCTCCCCACTATAATATTTCTACTCAATAAAACAAACCACACTTAATTTTATACAATAAAATAAAAAGGGATATACCTTATCGAAAAATTTCTCGAAAAACCGACACCGTCACGAGCTAAAGCATCCTTCAATTAGCTTACCCCTCAAATTAATTTAGAAATAGTGGAGAAATGAAGTGGATTTGGAGCTGGGGAGTTTTCCACCGAATGGGTTTCGGTTGGATTGGGAGAAAGGAACAGAAGGGAAAAGGAGAAGGAAAGAAAGAAATGGGGAGGGTGTTAAAAAAAATAATGTATATAATAATAATAAGAATAAGGTATATTTACCTATAAACCCTCCAAATGCAAAATATTACAATTAAACCCCAACTCTTTTCTATCATAATACAAACAATACAAAATACATTTAAATGATCTTATAATAATCCCCCAAAATTATAAAATAAAATAAATAATATTTATTCACATAAAATCTCAACTCATGGCCTTAATATATCAATAATACCAATCTACCACAAATATCATACCAATATCAATATTGAAAATAAATAAAATAAGATATCACTTAAAAATAATTCTCACCCCTACAAGATGTAAAAACGAATATTTTCGGTATTTTAAAATCCGAGGTGTTACATTCTACATACCTCAAAAGAAGCGTCCTCGAGCTATGGGGTTTAAGAAAACTCCTCGAACAAAGTCAAGATACTTCCTCCTTACCATTTCCTAAGGTCCCAAGTACATTATCTGCATCAGAACTTCATTGCCTCTTTAACAACTTTGCAACTTGTCGTCTGGTTGATCGCACTATCGATCTATAATAACCACTAGCTTCATAGGATCTGTCACATCCAATGCCACATCCAGCTGGACTTCACCTTGTGGCGGCTCCTCAACTTGAGATAGATCTCTCACACTTTTTAACATAAAACAAGAAATACCTCAAGAATGCTTGGCATCTCAGAGGTAAGCGTCAAACGATATACCACGGTTCCAATTCTTTCTATAACTCTGAAGGGGCCAACAAACCCCAGGTCTAAATTTCTCCGGTTCCTGTAACGGCGCACTCCATGGATGAGGAATACCTTCAAAAATACCCAATCTTCAACTTTTAATCTTCAAAAGACTTTCGCCGCTGATCTGCATAATCATTTTCTTTTGTCAACTACACACCTCAAAAGAGGCTTATCCATGCTCACCTGGTAATTAATATTCTTCGTCGTTCCGAACCACTAAAATATTCTCCTAGAATTTGATACAGCTTCCTGCCATCGTGATAGACAATATACTGAGCATAAGGAACATTCTCCGTCACCCGCTACCACAAGCCATCCTCATCAAGAACACCAAATCTACGATAATAACAAGGATCTTTCCTACTGCCTACTGACCAATCTGCATTGCATTCATTAATCCCATCCAGAATTCGACCATGCATCCTCTGTCGCAAGCTGAAATTTTGAATTCAAGTTTGACTAATCAACTGTAGGATAGACAGCTGTATTGATAAACTACCGATATATAAGGTCGGGTCAACCTCTATTACGGAAATAAAATCAAATTGATCTAATGAATTTAACACCGTCCACTCCTGGGACGTCATTAGGACCAAAACCTTCTTTCCATTTAAATCATCTGTCACCATATTGCTTCCCCGGGTGATATTTTACTTCCAGAGCCAAGCTACTAATGAACTCGAGTCACCTCTATTGCCGCCTGCTAAAATCATTTGTAAGAACAAGTGTTCAAACTTTACGATCACAGAAAAAGCTAAAACTATTTTCTGAAAAACTAATTTCTCAACACCTTCAATACATGCCCTACAATCACTAATTTCAAATCTGCGTAATTCACGCACCCCGTATAACCACAACTGCCTCAATGTATAAGCCACAAGCTTGCCTTCATGCATCGAACTGCACCTGATCCTGTACTACTTGCACTCCCTTCTCGGGATGATCAAAACATGAGTTGTCGTTAATCTTCCTTTAATTCTTGAAAATATCTTTCCACGCTGTTCTGGTCATACCAATGGCTCATTCTTTATGATAAAATGAGTCATCGGTACAGCAATAATATAAAATTGAGGAATGAACCTCCGATAATAACTAGTTAAAACCAAGAAACTCTGAATTTCCAACACATCCGAGGGTTATTTCCCGTCTTTTCACATTTTGTAATTCCTTTCTGATCCACAATTACGCCTTTGACAGACACAATGTGTCCCAAAATTCACACTTCTCGCCCCCAAAAATGACAATCTACAGACTTATCATACCGCTTCTAGTCCCAACAAGTCTACAACTTAGTTCTGAGGTGCCATATATGCCCCTCCATACTGCGGAAGTGCACCAAACATCATCTAAGAATACAATCACACTCTGTTAATATAAGGGGGAAAGGTCCAATTCGTTAAATTCATGAAAACTACAGGGGCGTTCGCCAACCCAAAAGACATCACTAAGAACTCATACAATTCATACCGAGTACGAAAAACAATTCCTGAGATATTTTCCCTCTTCAAGGATTATCTTATCGTACTTGGTGTGCAACTCTAGCCGGGAGATTAGTGGCACTCCCCGCAGCTAATCCAACAAAATATATATTCTCAACAACGAATACTTAATAGTCACCTTACTCCGTACACCTTCTCGGTGAACTACCTTCTTTGTTACGAAACTACCGGTGCGCCCTACGGCGTATCACTTGAACCGATAATCTTTTCCAAAAACATCACCTCAATTTCTCTTTCATCTCTCCTTATTCCTAAAGTGATATACCACAAGCTGATTTAGAAACTAGAGTCATACCAAATATCAAATCGATCTTGAACTCCAGAGCTCGCCAAGGTAGGGGACCAAGAACCTCTTCGAATATATTAAAAACTTTGCAAACCACATCAACAAACTCAATCTTCGCCTTAGATATTTTCACCAAACCTAACGGGCATAATTTCATCGTTCAAGGCATTACATACAATCAGGAATTGTGCTTCATTGGGCTGCCTCCCCCAAATTCTCCCTGCATCATACCCCAACTATGCATATGACATACATAACCCTCTGCAACCAATCAATCTTTCCAAATATAGGATAAAACCATAACCACACATCATTCCACAGTCTATAAAATATACACCTGTAGGACATATGCCCATAGGACCTACACAAGATCTCTAGGGAATAGCCCCTTACAGCACACATCAATCAATATATTAGAATACACCAATAGTGTACAAATTCACACCGGAATTTCTACAGAGGTCAACCCATATGCAGGGCCATAAAAGGTAATGCTGACTCAAGGTCAGAAAAAGTCTAATGAGGATCGCTCCCTTCCATAAAATAATCTATACTTAACAAAACACCCACATAAAACACACTCTCTATCTTCGACTAAGCAATAATGAACCCATACTCACATGGCAAGATCACTAGGATTAACAAATTCCTAGTTAACGTAAGCTCTGATACCAACTGTAACACCCCAAATTTTTTTTGTTTGAAAACTAAACCTCTAAATTCAATTCTATCCATTTCTATATCACTTTAAACATAAACTAAAATAGTTATATTTCAATAAAAATTTGGGCAGAGTCTCCCCTGTAATTTCTGCCCCGAAACACAATTAGCTTACGGAATTCTGCTCTAAATTCCGTAGCTCACATCATAGACAATAATATCATGGGCTCCCTAGGCCAAAATGAGCAGAATCACACAGGCAATATAATATCATGCTCTGGGGGCCAAACTCATAACAGTGTATCAGTTATCAATTAAAAACCATAATTTTCTTTGAAAACGTAGTAAATTTTTTAGAAAAACCTTTGTAAAACCTACCACAGGGCCCGGTACGCCACAACGAGATGGGTATGGGTCAAGAACATACCATACCATCCCACACTATACTCATCATCGACATCCATGTACTTTTACATTTAAATTACAATTTAAATCACGAATTTCACTATTCACCTAACTAATTTATACAAGAATTTTAAAAATAAAACTCTACCCTACAACCTATGCCTCACCACTGCGCTGGTGAGGACCTGTAACAGTAGGGGATCTAGGGTAGTCCAGGGACCCCCTAACCCCCCAAACACTAAGGGGTCAGCCATTTCTGGTGTGAGTATAGTTATTAATCTAATAAACAAATTAAAATGGTATAAAGAAAATACTTTAAACTTACGAACATCAAGTTAAGATAATGCCACTTGAATTTTGAACACAACATCACCAATACGATGTATTATCAAATACTTTGCCAACCTGCATTCAACTATTTAATTATCCATAACTTCACACATTTCACCATAGGCTTCATATCAACCTCGTATATATATATATCCTTAGTTTACATTCGCATAGTACGAATATTCATAATTCCACAATTATCGTCATAACAGCATTCCATTATTTAGGTGAATATATCCATTTTCTTATTGCATACATCGAACGTATCCAAACAACAATACCATCTACGTCACCATAACATCTCATTACAAGTATTTATTTTAATGCATAACATCACGTTTATCTATTTTTATAGCATCATAAACATATGCATTCATTCCCAGAATATCATACTCATTCATATCATATAACACAAACATCACATTTCATTAATACCTCACTAATTAGAATGCTTATTCACATTGCATCTAAAGCATGCTTTATAGCTCATTCTCATCTCATTATATCACTTAGTTACTACTCAATCTTATTGAGAATTAAACTTACTTTCATTTTCACTTATATCTCAATTACCATTAATTTCACTTTCATCACATCAATTTATACTCCATATCCCCAAACATAGTTTGATCAATAATATATCACACCCCAAAGCCGATAGCTTGGGTAATAATCACCACACCCCAAACACATAGTCTGGGTAATATCACATCACATCTCAAGTCGATGGCTTGATTATTAATTCACTTCAATCACTATTCATCTTCATTTCACTTAATTCTTCATTTCTATTAATCATTACCACTATCATGCCAACTCACCCTGCGAATTATGCCAAGGTAGGTAGTTCCCACCATTTCCACAGAAATAGCAGGCAGGTAGTTCCTTGACACAATTCCAAGGTACAACTCATATTATACTGTATTTTACTTTAATAATCATTTATATAATATAATTACATTATACTATTCATATTAACACATGTCTCTTTTACTCTTTTCATTCTAAATTAACAACATACTGCATTTCATCCACAACCACTTTCTTTCACATTCACAATTCACTTTCCACTTTCTTTACTCTCATACTTTTATTTACACTTAGTTATTTTATTAGTTTGCCGACCAGTGAGCCACAGTATCCCAACATACTGAAAGCCAACAGCCCAGTAAACACACGACCCGATGCTCACACAGAGTCTTACTCGTCCGAGGCTACGTCTTCCTCCTAGCCGAACTAGCGAGGGAACCACTAACCCCAAGTAGAACTTAGGTACTCTCTCTCAGGTCTATCCTGAGGTATCATCTCTCTCTCCGGTCCATCCGGAGGTATCTGCTCTCCCAGGTCTATCCTGGGGTATCAATTCTCTCTCAGGTCTACCCTAAGGTATCATCTCTCTCTTCGGTCCATCCGGAGGTATCTGCTCTCCCAGGTCTATCCTGGGATATCAATTCTCTCTCAGGTCTACCCTGAGGTATCATCTCTCTCTCCGGTCTATCCGGAGGTATCTGCTCTCCCAGGTCTATCCTGGGGTATCATCGAGGGAAACCGGGCCTCAAGCCGATAGCTTGGGCGATAAAAGCCACTTACCCCAAACATAGTTTGGGTCCACTATTCCCAAGCCGGTCCTTGGGCATTAGGAGGTCTAGCCCAAACTCCCAGGATTGCTGTAGGTACTGGTCAACAAAACCATCTGTTATTAGCATTAATCATTTCATCTTTTCAGCTTACTTTATCACATAAGCTTTTCACTTTTGCTTTACAACGAGTCATATCTTTGACTTTAACCACGTGAATTAATACCACATTTTATTAGCACGTACCAGCTGATCTTTTATCTTCATATCATCATACCACATTATGCATACACCCTGTTATTCAACACATAACTCATCATATCATATTATTACCCATTAATTCACTTCGAACATAATTATAATATAAACATATACCCACCTACTAATTTCATCAATTATCACATCTCGAGTCAATATCATGATATATATATAACACAAATATACACCATACATGCGGGTTTCCAAGAAAAGGGGCCAAAATCACTTATTTCCTCTAATTAAATCTCATAATATCCAATAATAGCATACTAGCTCATACACTAGGTTCCATCTAAGTAAAATCACTTATAAGGGCCTATATGCCCCAAAACATGTACAAAACATGCACAATAAATACACGGGTTTCCAAAACATGACCACAATCACTAATTTCATCTAATTAAATCTCATAACATCTATCCATAGCATGTTAGCCTATACACAAGGCACCACATATACCAAATCACCTATATAGGCTTATTCTCACAAAAACATGCACGAAACATGCACGGGGTAAATATATGCATAAACCGTTTAATATATTTAGCTTTTATACTACAACACATCACATTAACCCATAACATAGATTTTATCTACTTAAAATAGTTAATTTCATCAAATATCTCAAAAACTCAATTTCGGACCCTTAAAAATCCGTATTTTCTTTCAAAATCAGTTTTTAGCATAACTTCTACGAAATACATCAAAAAGCCACGAAATTCGGCCACAATATAAAATATTTATAAATACAACATACTCACCTGACGGATCGAGCAAACAATGTCCCACGTCCGTCCGGTAGCCAGTCGAAGTTTGACTTTTCCCACCTAATTGGAAAATTACAGAACCGATTAGCTTAAAACTCATAACGTGACCTACAAACCTCCAAATTCGAATCCGTCTCCATCCACGCATCACAAATGACATATGTAGGTGAGCTACAGCAATAGATTTCGAGTTCGGGTCCCAATACAAAAACTCACATATTAATCGGAGGCTTTCTAATAAGAAAAATTCATATTTTCTAAATTCCTTAATCCCCTTTGTCCTAATCTCTCAAATTAGGATTAATGATATTAATAAAACTCAATGATACCTCAGAGTCCAACAAATTCTCTCCTAAATCTCGCTCGGGCATTTCACCGAATACCCGGCGTGCACTTTTTACCAATAATCCATTTCACTCAATTTAATGGAGCTTGAAGCCTATAAAAATTACCAAAATTTCTCATTAAACCTCTTATAACATTTTTCACCCTCCAATAATTTTTCTATCATCAATGGACCCAATTTTCCTTCCCAAATTCACAAACCCTAATTTATTAACAACTAGCCAACTCTTTAATAATATACTAATCTTTCACCTCTACTACTCCTACCGTCTCCAAGCATCCCCACTATAATATTTCTACTCAATAAAACTAACCACACTTAATTTTATACAATAAAATAAAAAGGGATATACCTTATCGAAAATTTCTCGAAAAACCGACACCGTCACGAGCTAAAGAATCCTTTAATTAGCTTACCCCTCAAATTAATTTAGAAATAGTGGAGAAATGAAGTGGATTTGGGGCTGGGGAGTTTTCCACCGAATGGGTTTCGGTTGGATTGGGAGAAAGGAACAGAAGGGAAAAGGAGAAGGAAAGAAAGAAATGGGGAGGGTTTTAAAAAAAATAATGTATATAATAATAATAAGAATAAGGTATATTTACCTATAATCCCTCCAAATGCAAAATATTACAATTAAACCCCAACTCTTTTCTATCATAATACAAACAATACAAAATACATTTTAATGATCTTATAATAATCCCCCAAAATTATAAAATAAAATAAATAATATTTATTCACATAAAATCTCAACTCATGGCCCTAATATATCAATAATACCAATCTACCACAAATATTCATACCAATATCAATATTGAAAATAAATAAAATAAGATATCACTTAAAAATAATTCTCACCCCTACAAGATGTAAAAACGAATATTTTTGGTATTTTAAAATCTGAGGTGTTACATATTCATTACCTCCATCAACTCTGAACCCTTGACTTTTAGCATTTAACTAGATTTTAATTCATCAAAATAGTGAGTGCTACATCCTCCATATATGTATGACAAATATTCAATAATCATCTACATGGGTGATTAAATACTTCTGATCAATTATCGTCTCATATAGTCACAAAGCTACTGAGATCACAAATATCAGAATGTATTGACTCAAGAAGTTGTGTGCTCCTAGATACCATACTAAATGATTTTCTAGTGATCATAATCTGAGCACAACTTTCATATTTGTCATATTTAATGGAGTGTCATTTAGCAGAGTTATGAGTTTTAACAAGAACAAACAATTTAATATATAGTTCTCAAATCCTAGCCAATTATGTTATGTTCAGGAACTATACACAATTAGAACTATTATTATTAATTGTCTCATTTGTTAAAATCAACTTATACATGTGATTCACAATATATGCATATTATAAGAGTTAATACAAAATTACTCTACCACATTTTACAAAATTGTTTGCTTTCTCTAATGATTCTAACAATGTCCACTTGCTCAAATACAGTAAGCAAAATTTTCTTTATTCGTTCTTCATCATCTTCAAAACGCTAAACGAGATAATGACCAATATTTTATAATTCAATTTTGCACACACAGTACAATGAATGAGAAAGAACAAAACGTAACTAATGGAGTCATATGCTGCATTACAAAATGCTCTTATCTAAGTTACGGACATTTGTTACAGATCTTATGCATCATTTATTTATTTTAATGAGAGAAGCAAATATATAATCTCACACAAAATGCAGACAATGGATTTTTCAAAATATCTATACACATAGTATGATAAAACACTTAACAACCCTAAACCTGCTAGTTTTCCAAAGCGAGAATAACTATGATCTAAAACACTCAATCATATGATCAAACGCACAAAACGTTAACACATTCATCACATGAAAATACTAAGAAAGATTAGAATAGATCTTACCGACACTTCAAGTTAGAAGTGTTTTTCAAATTCGATGGAGAAGCCTGCGTGGTGTAGACTTATTCAACCGTGATGCATATCCATCGTCTCCAACATACACAATTTGTAGGTAACATTAAAGTTCCTACATTCATCAAATTGTTATAAATTATCCAATTAAACAAATTATTAGCACTGTTTAATTCTAGCAACAATTTAATTGGAGATTCAAACTTTATAGTCAAAAACATATAGTTTAACTTATCAAAAATAAATATTTGATTTTAGCACATAGCCAAACAACTGTTCAACTTGTATTTAATTAAAAAAATGATTAATACAGTCTCGAACTTAACCACTTAGCATCATAATAATTCTATAATTCAAAAACAAAACTTAAAACGAATGTTTTGAACTTCCAGCACGTAGCAAAATATTTAACAAAATTTAATACGAGAAAGGTAAGGAACTTATCTTTCACTGTCTCTTCCCCTTCAATTGATTAGAGTCAAATCTGTTTCGAAACAAATCTGATCTATCCCGTATTGCACCCAAAACACCACACAACAGACTCAATATGAAGGAAAGCCTTATCGACAATCCGGAGTATCTCAATCTGTGCCAAACCTAATAAGGGACAAATCCGTTGCTGCTCTCTTTGAGCAAATCCCACCCATTTCTAATCAAACCAATCTCAATTTCAAAGATTGAACTCAGTGGGGGAATTTCAACAAACAGGTTGTGTGCAGTTCTGAATTAAGCTCAAAACCCCTGTCACTCAAATGAGAGAGAACCCAACTGACCATAAGTAAGGAGAAGGGAAACCTAGATCCCGTTCTCGTGATGGCTGAGGGTGACGACTGGGGTTGGCCGTGGGGTGCGCCGATGCTCTGGACAGTGGCGATCGTGAAGGTGGCGCTCGCGACTGCGGCGCTCACGACGGTAGCGCTCACAACTATAGAGGACGCGGCTGCGGAGCACGCGACTGAGGCGCTCGCAACTGCGGCGGCCATGACCGAGGCGCTCGCGACAGAGATGCTCGCGACTGCGGTGCTCACGACAGAGGCACTCGCGACAGCGGCGGCCGCGACTGCGGTGGTGTGTGGCGGCGTCAGCGACCAGAGCAGCGTTCAACGGGTCAACGAAAGTTGCGACTGGTCGAGGAGGCGAGGGACTAGATCCGGCGACTGGGCTGGCACACAAACCCAACCACAAACGCGAGAGGAAGACGAGGTCGCCTACGGATCTTGCGACCGGATCTCTCGTTGACCACGACGGCGATGACGGAAGTGGCTGCGCACGGTGACGATATTGGGTTCAGGTGAATCTCTTCTCTCTAATCTCAAAATGAATTTAATATCTTAAGATTTTTAGATATCAAGATGAGTAATTAAGGTTAGGGTTTATCTCATAGTCGCTTAAGATATTACACCCTGCTTATCAGTATTGGAATATCACAGAGCACTACCTCTAGACCAACTTTTATATGAGATGAGCTGGATTTAGGGTACTGGGCTTATGCCCTCTCAACCCGGTCCAACAATTAAACAGATAAGACGTACAAAGCATGTGTTTCCCCATAGAACATTATACACAATAATATTCTATTATATTGAGAATATACATATATATCCAACAACACATACATGAGATTTTATCCCAAATTTACATATGACTTGTTTTTTAGTAATTGTTAGTTCATACACATTTGTCTTTTAGTGATTAATGGACCCACCAATCACTAAAAGACAAGCCCCATATAAGTTTGGGGTAGAATCTCATGCATGTGCAGCATTTCTCTTAGTTTTAATAGGCACGAAAGTCTCTTAATATTAAGACATACGTAAGGTCATCTTGATTGTTTGAATCGACGAGAAAAAATTTAAAGAGACAGGATATAGTAACCACTCTCTTGAAAAAGCTATCTCTTTCAAGATCCAGCTGGATCTTATCTCAGCAAGAGTACAAATCAGAAGCTGTAACATCAGAAGGATGCCTAGATTTGCAAAAAAATTACCTTTGAAGAAGCTTATATCATATGCTTTGTACTCGACACTAAGATCGAAACCGATGAGGTTAACCATAGCACTATTAACCCAACTGCTATCCAACCATCCATCGACGATTGGGCCTTGGATTCGACGATAGATGGGGCACATGAGATCGAGCGAGCACACAGAGTGTTGATCAGGGCTGCAAGGGAGCCTAAATCTTGCCGGAGCTCACCGGAGAAGATAACTGACACTGGGTCGTTGGAAGGACAAGATCTTATTTCCAGATCCAGATCCAGATGCAAAGGCTCAGATGCTGCTGATAAAGTGAGTCAAAACCATGAAGCTTTTTCTTAGAAGAGACCAGAGGCAGATCTGGACAAAGCAAAAAGAAGTTCTGCTAAAGCGAGAGAGGATAGTGACGAGGGCTTCAACTGTAATGCCCTGATTTTTCATTTAATGAAAATTTATTTTTTATTTTGCACGTAGTGTGCACGTGCAATATTTTGGTTGAATTAAATCTTATAATTATTTTTATTGTGATGTGTATGAATATTTAAATATATGTTTTCAAATTATTTTTATGCAAAAGCCTTTTTCTTTAAATGGATAGAAAACCTTATTTTAAAGCCTTTTTCTTAAAGCCCAAAATGTATTTTATTTATTTTATTTTAAAAATGACTATTTTGGCCCATAAACTAAAGCCCATGGACTATTTTTATGCATACAATTTAAAGGCTATATTATTTTATCAAATGCACAATTTTTGGGCCTAGTTGCTTGCACGTGCACTACACGTACACGTGCAAGAGCATTTCCTTAGGCTTGGCCGGGTACACTTCTTTTGGAAGGAGATTCAAAAGTTTAGTGGTGGTCATGGTGTGGTAGTTATTTGAATATGGGTAGTTGTTGCAACTCCTACTCTCATCCTAGCCTTCCATCCTACAACCAACCAACTAATCCTAGCC
This sequence comes from Hemerocallis citrina, assembly GCA_017893485.1. Taxonomy (NCBI): domain Eukaryota; kingdom Viridiplantae; phylum Streptophyta; class Magnoliopsida; order Asparagales; family Asphodelaceae; genus Hemerocallis; species Hemerocallis citrina. The sequence continues at coordinate 418,362,692 of CM030359.1, read as the reverse complement.
CTCCATTCTAGTTGATTTTTAGTATAAATACCCCCTCCCATGGCTAGTTGTTTTGTGCTTAATATCCCTTCCAAATCTATAGTCTAATTAGTAGTGGTTTGTGAGTTAAAAAGATCGAGTGGTGAGTGGGATTGTGCTTGCATTCTACCAAGGAGGAGAAGGGCCGGCTAGGAGCTTTCAGTGGTGCTTGTGGAGATTGTGCGCGCATCATCTAGGAGGAGGTGCATCTCATTTGCAAAGGACTTAGTTGCTATTGTGTTTGTTCTCTCCATACAAGGTGGGTAAAATTCTCCATATTTCTAAAGTAGAAATGCTTGTTAGAATGAATGAATGATAATGGGTTTAATTTTCCTTATTAGGAATCATGCTAGTATTATACTGAAAGAATGATGCATGAAAAATATTAATAAGAGTACACTCTTAATTGGAGAATTGACCTATGAATTGATTGGAATGTGAGTATGCAATTGTATGTGATTGGATTAGTAAAAATCTAAGTTGGTATGGATTAATTATAACCATGAATTTGTAATTAGCTAATAAAGAGATTAGTGGCATTAATTGTTGAGAAATGTCGAAAAGGAATCTTTCTGGTAAGTCGACTTAGGACCTCGTAAGTCGACTTATATGCTCATTTAAGTCGACTTGTGCTTTTATAAGTCACTTCTTGCTTAATTTATTTACTTAAAATCATGGATGTTTTTCCCTGGACAGTCGACTTACTATAGTATAAGTCGACTGGTACTGATGCATTTTTATAAACTCGAATGTTCTACTCTTCTAAAAATACATGAGACTTTATAAAGATAATTTGGGAATTGTTGCATGGAATAAAATGTGATTTAAGAATGAAATGTGTAATTAGAACTATGATTTTGACATGTGTATTTGGGGAAAGTATACCTTGCAAAAGAACTGGAAATGAAGAAGATTAGTATAGTAAAGATTGAAGTGATATTATGTGATAGATGTATGAAAAATATGAATTGTGAATATTCGTTAGTACTTCTCATTTTGAGAACAATGTGATAACCATGAAATGTGAATTATTCTTGTTGAAGAATAGCATGACAAATTATGATATATGATTCCTTAATTTGAGATTTTAAACTGTTCAGTCGACCGAATGTGTGTAGCAGTCGACTGTATAGAACCTGAGAAATTACATAATTGAACTCTGTAAAACAGCCGACTGTGTTGAACGACAGTCGACTGCCCTGTGAATAATAATTGAAATTGGAACTCTGCGGAACAGCCGACTGTCATATGCAGCAGTCGACTCTTCCGAGCGATTATTGAATAACTTATTTGACCGAACAAGTCGACTGGATGTGCTCCAAGTCGACTGTTCAGAGTACTTTTGGTATATCAGAAATTCTATGATTTGCTATGAATCTTATGTTGATTTGGTTATGACAGTAGACTCTATTGTCTTTGCATGAGTTCTTTTATACAAGAAAGGAAGTGAATAATTTAATTGAATTATGTAAGTTATATAATTGTGGAACTATGGACATGAAAAAGAAAATCTATCATGATTATGAAAAATGAACTCCTGAGCTGGGGATGCTCAGATTATGTTAGAATTTGTGAATTGGAATTGAAATGAAAGAGTAGCTAAGTCTCCCCCGGCATTTGGAAAGAAATGAAATGAATATTGAAAAGAAAGACCAAGGTTGGTCATGTTGAAATGAATGAATAAGTCCGGTTTATTGGAGAGGCTAACTCTAGAGTTTTGATTTTGTTCATGATTCTAATAAAAACTAAGGATTAGTACATAGTGGAGATGTGATGAAAGTAGGAGAAAAACACGAGTGAGGGCTATCGGATTTGCGGCGGAGAGTATTTCACAGGTTCTTCACGATGAGTCGTGACATGACGTGGATACGGCTCCAGGGTACCGTGGCGGCAGAGAGTATTTCACAGGTTCTTCACGATGCGTCGTGACATGACGTGGATACTGCTCCAGGGTACCATCCCGGTGGTGACGCTTGTGGGATGTTTGGTGACTGCATGAGGATCGTGTGCCATGAAGGAGGCTGAATTGCCACAGGTTCTTCATGATGAGTCGTGACATGACGTGGGATTCCCCTTCAGGTTTTCTGTACACGTGCTTGCACTCATAGATCATCTAGGACACCTACCGTAGTTACAGTAGTAAATTAAGTCATGGCGAGGGATCGAACCCTACAAAGATGAAGAACGATTAAGAGGCTTGCCCTCGGACCTATGTAGTATGGGATGCATAGACTCCGAACAAGTGTGCATTAGTGTCATGTAACATAAATAACTGCATTAAGGATTAAGTGCACAATCATAACACGACATCAATAGGGCAGCCCCTTTAATTGTAATGTGACAAGTTTGTGTTTGCTAAATATGGAAAATTAAGTTATACTATTTCCGGCATAGAGAGGATGGCCGTGTATAATGATCGTCGGTTGAATAAACTGACGTACCCACAGTCTTATATGCAGGTAAATGGCTTGATAAAGATTAAAGAGGAATCAATGCTTAAAGATTACTTCATGATCGTTGAACATTTATTTAATTGTTGTAAATTTTACTTCTGCTGTGCAAATAAAAAGTGTAATGTTGATGTAAACTCTGATGTAAAGTGAAAAGTTTAAATTTCCTTGTAAAATTGTACTAAAAGAAGCGGAAAAATCCTGTAGAACATCTCGAATTCAGTGTATTTGGGATTCGGGGCGTTACATCAACCGCCTCATGGAAAAGCAAGGCTGAAGCTTTTAAAGAAACTGAGAAGGAAGACAAGGATGGTGCTCAGGGCTCTGAGTTAGAGCCATTTACTTTGGAGAGGAAAGAAGAAATGAGATGAAAAGGTCAGAGAAAGAGAATGAAGAAGGTAGGGGAGTGACTTTACCACACTGCAGTTCTTTAGCCTTGTTCGTCATCCCCAAGCCACGTGGCATTACGCCAGTGGCCACCCCAGCTGACTCCCCTGTGAATTTACCTTCCTGCCCCCTATCACTTCGATACCCGCTCCCGAGCCACGTGGCATTCCGTCAGTGGGTATCACCACCGATCCATGTGCCCCTGCTTTGGATTCTTTGCCTAATTTCCCCCCTCCAAACCTTCGTGAGATGCACGTGTTTTGCAACTGAAAGAAGCTGTTGGGCTTGGGCGTTTGAAGAGGTCCACGAATAATTTATCTGCTGATCTAAATAATTTTTTGTGTAATGGACTTCAGCCCAATGTAAGTCCTACATCGACTATTCATGATGGGCCCGATCACTCTACCTTGCTGACTCCTTATATTGTTAGGTCTGATAACCTTATCTTATGCAATACTCCATCTACTGGGCCCAAGACCGGGCTAGGGTGGTTTCCCCAACTTTTGAAGATGATGAGTGCCTCAATCTAGAAGACGATGACCCATATACAGAGGATGACTCAGATTTTGATGAGGAGACGATTGTAGACACAACAATTAATCTCTAGGGAATGAGCATCTTTAGTTTCTATATCCCTAGAGGTTGTGCCATCAACCTTTCCAGATTCGCTGGCCAGTTTTGATGGACAACGACAAGCGAGGGGCTTCGGATTTCAGATTGCTCATAAGAGGTCCCACACTGAGTCGTCAGATAATTTTTTGGAGATTGCAGCTGCTGCTAAAACTTTCAGGACCGATGGTGGAGGTATCCATATTTGGTTTTCTTCTATTTTCAATTTTATGTCAGATGCCGATGTTTTCTGTCTAGCCAAAACATGTGGTCTATAGGTAAGCAATTTTGATCGTAACGCTCTACTCTTTAATAAGATTAGAGGCTAGGAATTAGATCAAGGGTTCTTCGTGGCTGTACTGAGCCCAATACCTCACATTACCCCTAAATCAGTTAGTAACGCCATTCTGTGGAAATGCAGTGAGGCGATCGACCGTCAACTGGAACATAAGGAAGAGGCACACCTTTTGGAATGTTAAGGTTCTGGGTGATCATGGAAAATGGGAGATGGTTAGGGATGTTATTAACTCGTCCAAAGCTGACGTTGTGGGTCTCTCAGAGACCAAAGTTTCACATGTTTTCAGATTCAGGAACTCTTTGGGTCTAGGGTCTCTGAATGGAGAATTCGTCCATCGACCAATGTGTAACGCCCCTGCCCCAAACTCAGACAATTTTATACAATTTATCAGACAAATTATTTATTATTTAGTACAACTGCCCACCACAGGCTGCCTCTCAAAAGGTGGTTAACCGGATTGGTGACTCTTGATCATAGACAATATTATTTATAGTTAATTAGTCTATTTGTATTCCCGACGTGGGACTAATTCAAACCATTTCTCCTCTTCGAATCCTCTGTACAGCAGAGCCCTCACGTGGGCCCTATCGCCCACATCATCAGAGACACACACAGCACCGCTGTGTCTTTTCCCTGGCGGCCCCCACGCACCACGTCAGCCATGGTCGACGGTAGCATCAAGCAGCATCAGCATTTAATTGCTACTTTGCTTCTCAAACCGTGGGCCCCTCCTTCACAATTTTAATTACAAGTTTTATATATATATATATATATATATATATATATATATATATATATATATATATATATATATATATATATATATATATATATTTGAAATTACGGGGTGTTACACGAGGTGTCTGGAGGTTTAACCCCAATCTTTTTATTTTCCTTGAAGAACTCCAAGGGGAGTTCTCTTTTTCACCCAGGCTTCAAAGAAGAACGAACAATTAGACCCAACTATAACAATAGTTTACAGACCCAACCACCAATCTTCCAGAGCTTCATTCTGGACAGAACTCCACTCAATCCATGCACAGTGGGGTGGTGGAGGGTGACTTCAACATCACCAGGCTTGCTTTTGAACATCGTGGTAGGGGTTCCAGTGATTTAGATAAGGAGGAATTCAACTGGGTTACAACGAATGTGGAACTAGTTGATATTTCGGTCTCAGATTGACTCTTCACTTGGTCCAATATGCAAGCTTCCCCGATCATGAATAAACTTGATAGGATTCTTATCTCGTTGGATTGGGAGATGAAATTCCCACTTGCATATGCTAAGAGCCTACCAAAGCCAACCTCTGACCACGTTCTCATCTTCCTCTCCACTGGCAAACACAACTCCAGGGAAAAGGCTAAATTTAGGTTCGAAAAAGCATGGTTGGATGTTCAAGGCTTTCACCACTTGGTCATGGAAAGTTGGGTCCTCCCGACTTGGGGTATTAAAGCAGCTGCAAATTTTTGCGAGAAAATCCGCTGAGTTAGGTATAGACTCCATAAATGGAACTGCACCAGGTTTGCCTCAATCTAGCGAGCGAAAGCTGTGATTGTAGTGTAGCACCCCGAATTCCCAATAAATAAAATTAGAAATACTTGGCACAAATTCTAGAATCAACTTCAATGTAATCATAAACATAGCAACCAAATACAGGGAAATTTAAAACTTTTTATTACATCAATTTTTTTACAAAGCACAGTGGAAAATTAACACTCTGAATTACAATTTCGTTCTTTTACAACACATCTATATAATAAATTACAAAGAAAGCTATCAAGTGGCTCACAATCAATCCCCCCTATAATCAAAGGCCTAGATCAAATCTCATAAAACATATTTTTCCTTCAAAATTTCAAATCCCAAAACCAAAATTTCCCCCCCAAAACTAAAAAACTTATTACTTTATTACTATCTCTCTCTTCTTTCTTCACTTTTTCATATTTCTCTCTTTTTCTCTCTCTCTCTCTATCTCTCTCTCCCATTCTTTCTATATTTACTTAGAAATTTAGATTTTCAGAATTTTAATATTTTTTTTGCACATGTTATATTGAAAATAATAAATATCTTCAACTTCACACTTAAAGTTATAAGAAGTTAGATTTTATACCCTCATTTATAATTATTTTTCAATATATACTAATGTAAACATTGACTTTTATTTACAACTAATTATTTTCATACTATTCAAATTTAAGCTACATAATTGTTGTTTTACTATTTACAGGCTTTTCGTGTTTTGTATCGTTCCGAAGACGTGCCGTAGGCACGTGCCCACGGGCAAATCTAGTTCTTTTACAATTTGCCTAAGCCATATTATCATTCTACCACATGCATCCAATCCCAAGCTAACGGTATCTACCTGTAAAACATGAGGCTAGAGATAACCCTAACCCCCAAAACTACAGTGGTCATCCATAACAATGTGAGTAACATCAAAGAAATACAATATAAATGAAACATAAGGAAATAAAGCCATAAACAACACATACCGATAGTAGTAACAAAAGGAATATGAAATAAAGCATGAAAATATCAAGTGAAACAGGACTAAATGTCAAGTGTAGGAAAACAGAAAACAAACATGCATAAAACCAAGTCAAGAAAACACAAAACAATATGATGACTCTCTAATGCATATTTGTCGGGTTCTATGCATTCCATACTACATAGGTCCAGTGCAAGCCCTCGACACGCGAATGTACCTGTATGTCCTGTGAATAGGCCTGCAGACCCTCGACAAGTGAACATACTAAATATTCCTCTCGAGACAGAACACACGCAGTCCTGGAACGCATCTGTTGGACTAGACCCTAAGACCATATTCTTACATTTCTCAAGTTCCATCACATCTCGATTAGCGCATGTCCTTAATTTGATTATTATTAAAACACAAATTCTCCATCTCTAGAGTTAGTGTATCCTGCCAGACTTAATTCCACAACAACAACCCCAAGACCCAACTGGTCATAATTCACAAAATCTCATCTGCCGGTTCACAGGACTCCCACTCAACTCCTAGATACTCACAAAATGAATATCAACACCAAAACTTTCAACAAAACTCTTAATTCCATCATCAAAATGTTTATATCAATAAAAATTTCTTAAGTCAACAAAATCCACATCTGTGAAATGTACTAATAAATTCCAGAACTGAAACAAAGTATTAAATTCATCGAATAACTTAGAATCATATTTTGAAGTCACAAAATATCACAAAACATCAATTACTTCGAAAACCATATATATCTCACTTTATAAAGCCATAAGAATACAATTTAAATTCTATTATAATAAAAATATAACCCTCTTTAAAATAATGTAATTTATAGTGAAAACATCATCTAAAACAGTAGGTCAATAATCCATAAGTTTGAAGAAATAACCGTTTAAGAAAAACGAAGAAAAACTCACAAAACAGCCAAAAATAATGATGTCAATCGACCTTACAATGGATGAAATGACAGTCGACCTTCGTTTTAGTTCAAAAAATGGACATTCGACCTTCATGTCAAAAACAGCCCATACAACAGCTTTAAATTTCGTGCACTTCTCAACTGATACTTAATTTAAACTGTTTGAAAGAATGAATTTAAAAGATTAAAACCCTGAGATGATCAAATACAACTTTCATAACATATAGGAGTTTATAAAACTATTTAAAATCTCATCACGATCATAAAAAGAGCAATTTTTCATAAATCCTTCATATCAGTAAACTAGTATATATTTATGTATAGGGTGTTTAAGGATCAGTTAAAACATCAAGAAACCATCAAATAGAAGTAGTATAATGTGTATTTCAATCTCAGTGTCAAAACAATCAGATCCAATTCGACAACATCATAAAAATTATAAAACCAAGTTTCGACAATTCTTCAAAACAGAGACTATATATGTATGTATGTATATGTAACAACCCGAAAAATAGCGTATGGCTATTTTGTATCGTAATCTATGCGCAATTGAAAATTGCACGCGAGTATGTATTTTCTGATAACAATTATTTTTAATTGAGAAATATCAGTTATTGTCTACTTTATTTTATATGGATTATTACGAAGTAGTTTTAATGTATTTTGTATTGTTTATAATGTATTTGAGATTGGAGGGCTTATAGACAATTATTCCTTACTAAATACATTATTTATTTATCTATTATTATTTATTCCTTTATTAAAACCACCCCCCTTTCTCGTTTCCTTCCTTCTCCTTCTCCTTCTCCCGATCTGTTCCTTCCCAAACCCGATGGAAACCCCCCCCGGCCCTCCTCCTCCCTTCTCCTTCTCCCGTTCACGCCCAGCCGAAGAGAAAGAAACCCCCACCTCCCTTCTTCCTTCTTCTTCTCCTTCCCTTCCTGTTCCATTCCGACCCCAAAAAGAACCCATCGAACCCATCAGCCGACGATCTCCCCACCTCAAATCCCCTCCATTTCTTCGTCAATTCCAAATTAAACCGAGGGATAGACTAAGTGAGGGGTTCTCTACATCGTGGTAGCGTCGGATTTTCGAAAGAATTTCGGGAAGGTAAACCCTAACTATTTTATTGTATAAAATTAAATTGGGTTAATTTTTATTGAGTAGGAATATTAGGGTAGAGAGATTTAGAGATGTTGGAAGTGGTAGATGTGAGAAATTAGTGGATTGTTAGAGAAATTGTAAGTTATTAGTAAATTAGGGTTTTGGGTTTGAAAAAGGAAATTATATATGTATGAACTATTTCTCTTATAATAGTGGAGAGTATAGTTGGACTATTAGAATATTTTGGGGGCGATTTTAGTAATTATTGGGGATGAAAATACTATAGGCATTAGATTATCACGTGCATCGCACGTGTATATCCCAAGCGTTCAATAAACGCTTGTGTGATATTTGGAATAACAATTATTTGCTCTTGTGATTGGTTTGAATGAATTGAGTTTTAATTGCTTTGAAATTGATGATAGGATATATTTGCGACCTTGGATGCGAGGTGGCATGGCGGCGCTTTGGATCTTCGCAAAATTATGTGAGTACTAATTTATTTATATATTTTGTGTGTTAAGAAATATGTGAGTTAATTTATTTATGTATTTTTGCGGTTGAGAAATATGTGAGTAATAATTTATTTATATATTTTGTGTGTTAAGAAATATGTGAGTTAATTTATTTATGTATTTTTGCGGTTGAGAAATATGTGAGTACTAATTTATTTATATATTTTGTGTGTTAAGAAATATGTGAGTTAATTTATTTATGTATTTTTGTGGGTTGAGAAAAACTTGAGTAGCAATTTATTACGTATTGATGTTTTAAAAGATGGTTGAATAACATATATGTGTATATGGGAATGAGTTATATTTATATGATGATATCAAAATATGGTGAGTATAGTTCTATATACGTATTTGATGTTTTAAAGAAGTTTGAATGAACTGAAGTGTTGATATGATTTATGGATGAGGCGTATGGGGAAATTAACTATTTTGAAAATATAAAACCTATATAATGGATTAGTTATGTATGGGGGGATTCTCTACTTCTAATTTAGTTGCTTGCTTTCTTTAATTGTTTATGTATGTGTAGAAAGAACCATCTTTAGGGTTACTACTTGTGTATGTTAAGAAAAGAACCCATTTTTTGGGTGTGGTTTGTTGTAGGTTGAGAAAGAACCTACTTTGAGGGTTGAGTAATTTGTGTTGCTCAAGAACCCAACTTCATGTTATGTTAGTTTTAGTATGATAAAGGAACAATCTTTTGATGTTGTTAGTTGTAGGATGTTAAAAGATCACACTTTTATGTTGGTTAGTTGTTGTAGGTTGAGAAAGAACCCATTCCTTTGGCTATATTATTTGTGTATGCGGAAAAGAACCCATTTTAGTCGTTCGTAGTAGTGAGTGGAAAAAACCCATCCTATGGATTGGATTGTTGTAGGATTGAGGCTCATGCTATATAACATGCTTGAGTAGTAGTAAGAATTCGTGCTTAAGTGTAGTAAATCCTACTTGAGTTATAGAAATTATATACCATGCTTGGATTATTATAGGAAGGTTATAAACCATGCTTAAGGTTGTAATAGACATCCATGCTTAGGGTGTAGTAGTTACTCATGCTTGAATGATAGTAAATGCCCATGTTGTAGTTGTAGCGTTAGTAAACAACTATCGCGTTATAGTGGTAGTGTAGGAGAGAACTATCATGTTGTGGTGGTAGCATTAGTGAAAGACCATCGTGTTATAGTTGCAATACTCAAGTTGCATAGTAGTTCTAGATTCAAAAGAACCACACTAGAATTGTATTATGATTATAGTGGAAGATTGAAAGGAACCCATGAGCCCATGCTTTTAGTCCTAGGTGATCCTAGCTCTAACTTGAAGAAAGAACCCAAGAATCTAGTGCATGTAGTTCTAATTCAATTGGAGAGGGAAACCACGGATTCTAGTTGTATGAGACCCTAGGTAAGGTTGGACCTTATCATGTGAACATTACTCATTTTCATGGGTAATGAGGGTTAGGAAGGTCACTAACAATCGTTAGCTCGATAGAAGTTGGATGTCGCTTTTGGGCTTCTCATTGATAGAAGGCCTGTTTTAGACTGTTGGTAGATTCTTCTGTTGCTTCTAATTATAGAAGATCAAGTTTGCTAGTAAGCACGGTTGGTTGCTTTCATGTTTGATTACCTGTATGGTTGTTGGTATGAGGTTTGCTCGTACGTGGCTCGACTGGGCCGTATGTAGCTGTTGGTCTCATACGCAGCTTATTTGGCTGGTATGTATATTGTTATCTCATACGTAGCCTGCCTGGCTCGTATGTAGTAGTTGGTTTCATACGTAGCTTGTTGGCTCGTATGTGTTCTGTTTACTCGTATATAGCTTATTAGCTAGTACGCAGTTTGTTGGGCTCGTCTAAAGTGATATTATTACCCTAGGGGCTATCAACCATCAAGACATATGTTTTCTTACTCCTAAGGAACTGTGGAGGAGTCACTCCTTGTGTACCGTCGGATCTTAACCGGTGTAGGTTGATCGAGGACAGGAGTATAGACGGAATCCAAGTTCAGGGTAGTGGCATGCATGTACGTTCGCATGGCCGGGGTCTTAGATCGATGGGCCAGGAACCGGATCCTGAGGGGTTCCGGTAAGTCTAGGTTGAGCAGCCTAGTAGAGTTGTCTTGCGAAGTCTAATTTAAGGCCTAGCATGTTGTGTTTATAATATTGTCATCCCTAGGATTGTTCGGGTCAGGGACATCATTAAGGTAGTAACTTATAAAGATCATTTACTTAGACCCTTTGCCGGAAAGAGAGGAGTTGGTTGTAGGGGGCACCTTACGACCAACTTGTCCCTTGGGGCAGGCCTTAGGTGGTGTTATTGGGTCGTACCTTCCCGTCAAAGGGATACGTACGGTGGCTTCTCACGAGTTGGGATCAAACTATTAATTCCTGAAGTGCCATGAAAAGGTGGGCGGAGCTAGGGATGGATCCCGGAACTCCGTCGGGTCTTATGCCAGGGATACGAACAGGCCATGGACTACGGTCTGGCTAGGGGGCGGCAGGGGGCTCTCTTGTTGGCAGAAACCCCGAGGGTTCGTCTGGTTTTTGAGTGAGGTCCGGTTAGCCGGGTAGTAGTGGCAAACATAGACACCACGAGCGGACTGCATTAGTGGGACATAGACACCATGAGCGTACTGCCTTGGTAGGACTTGACCACATCTGCAACCTCATCAGTCACGTTGTATCTGTCAGGAACAGGTTGTGTACAATTAGAATTCATAACGCGGGTTCAAATCCCTATATATGGAGAAACGGCTTGAGATGGGGCGCATGTAGTATGGGCTGCATGTTGCTTCGGAGACTTGCTGGCATTAGAATAAGAGCATCATCGTATTGGTAATCTTGCATTAGAGTTAAGTCATAACATACACTGGCACATAAATTATATGTACACGTGTCTTTTCCATTCGAGATGAATTGCGAGTGTGATAGTTGAAGTAAATTAATAACCAAGCTCATCTTCTTGGGATGTGATATGATATTAACCAAGTTCGGCCTGGAGTGCGGTGATTATTACCCAAGCTATCGGCTTTGGGGTGTGATATGTTTTTGCCCAAACTATGGTTGGGAAGTGGAATATATTGTGATGAAATGCAAGTAAATGGTAATGTGCAATGAGATATTAGGTTGGACATGAATGAATGTGGTAGTATGAGAATGAATGCATATGTCTATGATGTGATACGTGATATAATGCAATAAGATCAATATCTGTATTATGAGAGTGGTTATTCAAATGGTTACTAAAGATAAGTATGTTATGAGCGGGTATGGATATACATACAGGTGATGACTCGGAGTGTATTTGATGTGAAATCCCATTTATGATGTTTACATGTTCAGATGTCAAGTAAGATTTGTTTATCTTGGTAATTGTGAGTTCGTTATGTTTTTACTTGTAAGTTTAATTTATTTACTTATTTAATAAATTATACTCACACCAGAAATGGCTAACTCCTTAGTGTTTGGGGGTTAGGGAGTCCGTGGACTACCCTAGGTCCCCTACTGTTACAGGTCCTCAGCAGTGCAGAGGTGAGGTGTACATTTAGGTTTCTGTGGGGTGGAGCTTCACTTTACAATTTGTTGTTTATGGTTTAATTGTAAATAGTGAAGGTTTATGCTTTAAATTGTATTTTTGATGTATAAGTATGTGGATGATGATGATGAGTATAGTGTGGAGTGGCATGGTATGGTTTTGAGCCGTACCCATCTCGTTGTGGAGTACCGGATACTGTGGAATGTTTTTACAAGTTATTTTCTAAAAACTTACTACGTTTTCAAAGAAATTTATGTTTTTTATTTGATAATTGATATTCTATTATGAGTTTGGCCCCCAGAGCATATATATATTGCCTGTGTGATTCTGCTCATTTTGGCCTGGGGAGTCCATGATATTATTGCCTGTGATGTGAGCTACGAAATTTAGAGCAGAATTCCGTAAGCTTTTTGTGTTTCGGGGTAGAAATTACAGGGGAAACTCTGCCCAAATTTTCTTTGAAACATAACTATCTTAGTTTATGTTTAAAGTGATATAGAAATTGGAAGAATTGATTTTGGAGTCAAAAGGAAAAAAAAAGGGCAGGTGTTATAGGTTGATATTACAAATTGATATTTGTAATTATTGTGTAATAACTCTGATGGCAATAAAAGTGTTTTAAATTTTTCCAGCTTCTTCTGTGTATCGTGACTAATTGAAGAAAAGATCTTGGCATGTGTCACGGTTTTCCAGTTACGTGGAAATCGGGGCGCCACAGTATATATGTCTATATATGAGTGTTTTAGCATTAAAAATTAGCATATGGTAGTAGTTAAGGTTTTATTTCATCTCAGCATTAAACAACTCAAGTCTCAATCAAAAACTCCCAAAAATCACAAAAAAACTCACTTTCGGCTGAACACACAGACCCGAATTCAACCCTTTTCAATATTTCAAAACTTGATTATTTTTTATTCAAAACCCCCTTACAACTTAGTATACACACAACCCATTACTCACATAAGTTAACTCATGAATATATGCACACACAACATGTATCAATCAAGTTCTTCTTCATCAATAATATCAAACAGAGCCAATATGTATTATACATAGTAAAGATTAGGCTTTTGTTTAGTTTTATCCATCCACAACATACAATCTCATAGTATTTGTTCAAATCAGCAATAATTTGAATGAAAGCAACATACCCATGATTTCTATTAGGTTCTTAACAATCTCAAGTCATCTGTATAGAGTTTAAATCATCAATAGCATATTTTTCATGAAAAGATTCAATTTTTATTCATCCATCAATCAATAATTCATTATATCATCATAAAAACCCTAGCATACTTTCTAATAGACAAATCATCACATACAACATGCATACAATAGCAAGAAATCAAACATATGTCACTCACCTCATTGAAAAAATCAACCGAATTAATAAAGAATAAGAAAAAGTCATTCTTTTGCAAAAAATCCAAGATCATCGCTTCGAAACTCCAAGAAATTAATAGTAAAAATATATTTTGTTTTTGCAGGGAAGGGGACGACTGTAGTGGTTCTATTATAGGACAAAATCTGGAGTTTTTAGGGTTTTACAAGTTTATGGAACTATTATCCCTTAACAAATTATTACTTTACATATATAAACCTTTTTTTAATAAAGTAGTTAAATAAGTTAAATAAATTAAAATAAAACCAAATCCCTTTACTATTGAGTTATCTATCCATCAAGCATAGCCCAGAAATTACAAAAATTCGGATTTGTATTCAAAGTGGCAAATTTACACAAAAGTCCATCTCTTTGTAATATTTGCAAATATATCAAATAAATATCATAAAAATCCATAAAACTCTTAAATAATAGCTAATAATAAATATTATATTTTCCAAACAAAATTTCTGAATTGTAGTTTCTGAGAAAAATATTTGCAAAAGGTTCAACTTAAATTCCATATTTAACAAAATATCATATTTGTTTAAATCTTTACCAAATCAACTCTACATAAATTTTAAATAAATCTAATCTTTAATAATGATCTTTGCCAGCCCAAAAAGCATCAAAAACGAATTTTCATTATTTTTTTGAGATCCAATCAGCTTTTTACATAAAAGCCCTTTTTTTCGAGGTATTTATAAAAATAGTTTCTTTATTCAGAAAAATCCCAAAATTTATGATATACTTAATTATAAATAGGAGAATTTATTCAGAAAATTAAAATTGGATATTTGCACCAAAAATATGTTGACGTGTTTTGCATGTGTAAAATTGACAAAGTCATAAAATAGTCAAATTAATTTAAATAAATATGAAAATTAAAATATCATAAAAAATGAGGAAAATCAATCATTAATCATAAAATTTTAAGAATTCAAAATTTCCTAACTTTGCACTTGTGTAGCACGTGCAAAATTGTAATTTCAAGAAAATAGTCAAAATAGTCAACTTTACTGATTTAATATTATTTATTAATGCAAAATTATTTATTTTATTTTGTGGGGTGTTACATGTAGAGAGCATCAATGAAATGGAAAGACTAGAGGGGACTAGAGACTTCACTCAAGATGAACATACTCATCTATTAATTCTCACGGAGGAGATCGCTCAACTGTATAAACTCGAGGAAATCAAGTGGCAACTAAGGCTGCACACGAATCAAGCTATTTGCGAGCTATTCGGCTCAAGCTCGGTCAAAGCTCGGTCAGAGCTCGGCTCGAACCGAGCTCGAGCTCAAAACTGAGCTCATTTCCTTAACGAGCCGAGCTCGAGCTTGGGTTTTTTTTAGGCTAACCTCGCGAGTTATCCGGCTCGATTACGATCAAAGCTCGGTCAAAGCTCGGCTCGAACCGAGCTCGAGCTCAAAACTGAGCTCATTTCCTTAACGAGCCGGGCTCAAGCTTGAAAGTATTCGGTTCGGCTCGGCTCGATTGCAGCCCTAGTGGCAACATAGATCTAGGATTTCATGGCTTAGAATGGGATATACGAATACAGCCTTTTTCCATAGGATGACTAGTGCACGACAACGGTCCAACCTCATCCCCTCTATCCATTCAGATATGAGTGTGATCCAAGAGAAATCCCAAATAAAACAAGCTTTCCATTCGCATTTCAAAAACCTTTTGGATGCAAACAAGAGTTTAGGGCTCCACTTAACTCGGACTTCTGAGGGAGTAGTTCTTCAATCTAGGGCCTAGATATGAGGTATGTGGAATATCTGTTCATGAAAGAGGAGGTCAAAGAGGTGATCTCACAAATAGGGAGTGATAAAGCTCCCAGCCCAGACAGGTTTCCAACCTTATTTTATATGACCTTTTAGGAAGAAACCAAGGATGATTTCATGGCAGTCATGTTGGAATTCTACGATCATAGACTTAAACTCGACAAACTCAACTTTGCAGAGGTGGTGCTTATCCCTAAAAAAGAAAATTCCCACCGGGTGGGGGACTTTCTGCCAATCAGCCTCCTTAACCGTTCGGTAAAAATTATCACCACGGTCTTGACCAACAGGTTAGCGAAACTAATGGATAATTTGATCGGCCGCAAACATACCATATTCATTAAAGAGCAATGTATCCTGAACTTTGTGGCCATTGCAGAAGAAGCGATCCACCATTATCATATCGCGAATCGTAAGAGCTATCTCCTAAAACTTAACTTCAAGAAAGCCTACGATTCTGTTGATTGGGATTGCTTGTTGGAGGTTTTGATGGGCAGAGGATTTTGATGTAGATGGACCAGATGGATACGCCACAGCCTGACATTGAGCAGGACGTCTATCATGGTTAACAGTATGGCTGGGTCTCCATTCTCCTAAAACAGAGGTTTGAGGCAAAGAGAACCTCATTCCCTTGATATTTTAGCAGATGTCCTCAAACCCATGATTGATAAATGCAAGCTCGCGGGTGGATCGCCCTAGTTACTAGTGTTCGAAACCGACAAGGCTGCACATTACATTAATGCGCTGATGACACCCAACTCTTCAGTAATCGAGAGTTGGGGGAAACCATCTCCTTCAAAGGCGCTCTGTATTGCTCTGAAGTTTGGTCGGGTCTGCGGGTTAACTTCCACAAGAGTGCCCTGATTCCTATTATAATGTGTGAGGGGGAGACTCTTTTCCATGCATCTGTCCTGAATTGCTAGCTCGACAGTTTCCCACTCAAATACCTAGGGTTGACAATTCGGCCTGGTAAACTGAAGAAATCAGATTGGTTACTGATATGGCTAAAAATAGGGTTAAATCGGAACCATCCAAATTAGGCACGAATCTTAAAGCTTGGGGGTAAAATGGTAATTTCACCTACAAACGGGTCTGAAATGGATTCAGGGTCTTCTTTCCAAAAGGGCCCAACTACCTACGAACGGATCCACCTCAACTGGGTGCGGGTTCCAACCCGCAGCAAACCCGGTCCAGCAGGATAGAATTAGGGTTTCTGATCATACTTAATTAACGGCCCTGATTCGCTCTATCCTTTCACTGGGAATTAGGGATTTTATTCCTAAACTAGTCCCAAAGGCGGCTATAAATACCCCCCATCCACCATCATTAAGAGGTAATCAATCTTTTTCCAGTTAACGCTCATTCATAATCTTTTCTGATTACTGACTTGAGCATCGGAGGGTGCGTCGCCGGGATCAACCCCGGTGTCTCGCACTTTTTGCAGGTGAACGGCGGGAGTCAACGGTCTAACTCCGGTGGAAAGGTTTCAGGCTTGATTATTCGGTTTTCCTAAGAATCCACAAATTCTATCTGTTTGCCCCGACACCAGATTTAGCGGTAACAGATTGGCACCGTCTGTGGGAAACCACGAATAGCAACCCTTCCTCTTCCAATCGGTCAGATCTTTTCCAGCCATGCCTCCATGGAAACTAAGATCCAGAGGGTCCAACCGTGGACCTACTCCCCCTCAACCGCAACAGGAGATCTCCCTCCAAACGGTCCAGCTGCAGGGACTCCTCTCTCAGCCTGACCAAGCCCCGCAGCAGGACCAACCTCCTCATCAGAACCTCCAAACCCCTCGGGGTCAAACCGAGCCTCAGAATGCCGGTGCAGGGGGCTCCCGTCCCAATCCTCAGAAACAACCCCTTCAATGGGACCACGTCTCCGTGCACAACCCCTCTACCGATTCCATGGCATCTCACAGTCCCCGAACTTCCGAAGACCTCCGCAACACCCTCAACAATTGGCAGAAAGAAGAGGATTTTCGCCGCCGTTTGGATGAAAGGTGGGCCCGAGAGGGAGCCTCCCGCCAAGAATGTCCAAATGAGCGATCTCCTCATCACCGAGACTACAGGAGGTCCCCTCCTCACAGAGGGCGGAGAGAGTCCCCTGGGCACCATAGGAGAAGACCTCATTCTCCCGCTGGTCGGCAACCCCCGAGGGATGATACCGCACCTATTACCCGTGCCGAATTCCAACAATTCCAAGCAAATTTCTTGCGAGCCTTCAACCTCCGTCTAGGTAACCACAATGCTCAGAAGGTCCCCACTCCTCCTCCGGTCCAAAGTCCTCGACATCGGTCCCTAACTCCTCACCCAGCTCCTAGCAACCGCCATCATATTCCTAGTCCTCGCCACTCCCGGAGCTACCATCGCCATAGCCCTCGCTTCCCTTCGTACGAAGACGAGTCCAGGGACTCATTTTCCTACCATCGAAGGGATGATGAAGTCTATCGCCGTCTCCACGAGATGGAGAGGTGCCTCGGCCAGCTAGACAAGGAAAAGGAGCTGAGAGGAAGGGCCCTCCGTCCAAGCCGACCTCCCTTCTCTCGAACTATCATGGAAGCTCCCGTCCCAATAGGCTTCAAGCCCCCAAAGTTCGAAACTTACTCTGGGGATTCAGACCCCGTGGACCACATCGAGAGCTTCAAGACCCTTATGCTGATCCACCAAGCTTCTGATGCTCTGCTATGCAAAACCTTCCTGGCTACTCTCAAGGGTCCGGCCCGGGAGTGGTACTCTCGCCTGGCCCCATCCTCCATATTCTCCTTTGAACAGTTTGAGACCCTCTTCGTCACCTACTTCGTGAGTAGCCGCCGCACCAAGAAGACCAGCATTTCGCTACTCTACCTCAACCAGAAGAAGGGTGAAAAGCCCAGAGACTATGTGAAGCGGTTCACGGCAGAAGCAAAGTCTATTGCCTCCCTCGACCAGTCGGTCGCTGCGGCAGCCTTCCAGTCAAATGTCCTTAACTTAATCCTTCGGTTCTCCCTTGCCAAGAAGCCCCCACAAAACTTCTCTGACCTCCTTCTCAGAAGCGAGAAGTATATTCGGGTTGAGGAAGCTGAACATCGCCCCACTTTTGAGGGGCCTTCTTCCGGGACCAAAAGAAAGGCGGCTGAAGAAGAGGGAGCCAAGAAGCTCAAGAAGGACAACGGGGGCCAGCGCCGCCCCCCTCCCAGATTCGAAAAGTTCACTCCTCTTAACGCCAATATTTTCACTATTCTCATGGAGGTTGAGAAGGAAGGGGTTATACCTCCTGCCCCGAAGATGAATACCTGATGAACACATTATTATTCACTTTTTAGAGCAATAATCTTAATATAATTAGACATTTAAAAGCTCTCTATATGGTATTTAACTCCTATTTTCTCTTTTCCATAGGAAACAGCTTATAACAGCAAAACGAAGCAGATTTAGGACTTCAAGGATAATACACAGCAAACTGCAGAGGATCAGTCGACTGGTTCCTCAACCAGGCGACTGAACAAGAGAAGCTGATTTTCCACAACTCTCGACACAGTCGACTTACTCTCAAAGACAGTCGACTGGTATGATCAAAGATGAAATCTACATAAGTCTCGACTCAGTCGACTGGTTCGAAGACAAGTCGACTGGTCTGCGGCGGAGTAAACAGATAAGATATTCGAAGATACACCTGAATCTGATTTCAAATCTATTTGAATCAAGATTTTATGCAGCGAATCAAATCTAAAGACAGGGTATTTTCCAAGTGGACGTGGTAAACAAATAAGGAAGGAAAGGAGAAAAGAGAAAGATATTAATCATCAAATCAAATAAAGAAGGATCTTCCTGAAAAAGTGGAAACCCTAATTCTTAGCCGTGTTCTATAAATATCAGAATACCATCTCCAGAACGGCTCTCCTCTCTCCACTCCACGACTCCATCAACAATCATATATCTCTGAAAAGCGACTCAATCACCAAGTTCCTGAACAAGCATCGAGAACATCACTCCATTAACATCGAAGAAGGAAAGAGAAGATCCAGCAACAAGAAGGCAGTCGACTGTGTGACAGCCAGTCGACCATATTGCCGGAATCCATTAGTTTATTTCTTCTTCTCTCTTTATTCTTTTTATGTTGATCATGTATTTGAACTTGTTAAGCAATAAAAGTATTATTATGTGGAACTAATTTCATAGTTGGGTAGATCGAAACCGTAGTTATGTAGTGTTATATTCTTCTGAGATCTTCTAATTACTTATTGATTGAATCTGGTTGAATTGACATAGATTAATGATCATCAAACTTGGATCTCGAAGTCTGAGAGCAGTCGACTGAGGTGAGAGCCAGTCGACTGACATACAGCACGTGAGAATATCAAGTTTATGTTATCATTTATCTAAATCTGTTATATGAAGCATATTGAGACGACCGAATCTCGTGCCCATAATTTGTAACAAAGGAATCTTTAGGGGTTCTTGGTTCAATCAACTTAAGGAATCTAGATCTGATACCAATTTCTAGAACCTTGAGTGTTTGTTCGTTTCCACTGATCTTATGTTTTCTTTAAGAACAACTTAGTAAATACTAGGCTGACTACTTGATGAAAGAAACGAATTAGAGTAGATACCATGCCTAATTCTTGGCTTAGGGAAACAATACTTTAAGGAGTAGATACCATGCCCTTGAAGTGAACAAACATGAGTAATTGGAAGTAAGTTCAGAAGGTGACTTAGCATTACTAACTATTGGTGGAGATCAACAACCCAACTATTCAAGAGATATTTGTGATTCAACACCTTTCATCTTAGTTTTAACCTTTTTAATTTCTTTTAGATTTTCAAATCAACTCTTTATGATTTTTATTATTTTCTATTGATTAGTTAGTTAGAATCTACAATCTCTGTGGGATCGACCCTTGCTATTACTACGATTCGATTCGTGCACTTGCGAGGTTTTATAATTTGTGTCTAGTTTTATCTATTTATTTGGGTATCTAGATTTCCAACAAACAAGTTTTTGGCGCCGTTGCCGGGGATTGTTTAGTATTTTAACTTACAAGTCAGTAGAATTTTTATTAGTTTTTCTTTTCTTTTATTAATAATTTTTCTTTTAGGTTACAGGACTTCGGTGAATGCACGGTAGACGATCACTTCGTCCAGAGCTACTACCTATTGACGCAGAAACAGAACGAACTTTGCACAAACTAGGTAAACTTTTTGCAGCCAACCAGTCGACTGGTACCAGGAGACAGTCGACTGCACAGAGACTAATCTCACAGACAACAATGGCTGAAGAAATACAAAATCGAGTGCCAATGCAGGATAAATTCACTCCTAAGAATATTGAGCAACCTTCCTGCATTGCTTTTCAACCAAATGCCACAGGGAACATGCACCTATCTCCTCATTTACTTAGTATGGTTCCCCACTTTAGTGGCAAACCAGACGAAGAACCTCATCTTCATCTGCAAGACTTTTTCGATCTTTGCAGGACACAGAGCGTCCAAGGGCTTACCGCTGAACAAATCAGGTTAATCTTGTTTCCTTTTTCTTTAAAACTTAATGCTAAGTTGTGGTATAATTCTTTGGAACCAGGATCAATTAATTCATGGGAGCAATTGGCAACGAAATTTTTGAAAGAATTCTTTCCAGCCCAAAAGACCAAACAGCTGAAAAGGGAGATTCAACTCTTCCAACAAAAAGATGGAGATTTATTCTTCGAAGCATGGAAGGACTTCAAGAGCAAGCTTCTCAAGTGTCCTACTCACAATCTGCCTAAGGATGATCAGGTACAAGCTTTTTATGAAGGTTTAAATGACACTAACAAAGCAATTGTTGATGCAGCTTGCAATGGAATTTTGATGAGGAAAAGTGGAGAAGAAGCCATTGAACTTTTTGAAGAACTAAGCGAGAACTCCCAACAATTCTCAACAAGAAGGGGACCTTCTAAAAAACAGGGAGTTTACGAGATCTCTAATAATAATAACATTCAATTAGAAATGGCAAACATGAATAAGAAAATTGATATGCTTGTTAATGCAATGTCGACGATGGGTGGAGTTAAAAATCAAACAAATGAAATGTGTGCAATTTGTTCTCATTTAGATCACACAACTGATACATGTCCCATGTCTACTTTCACAGATCAGGAGCATGCAAACTATGTGGGCCGAGGAATATTTCCACCAAAGAACAATCCATACTCTAACACATATAACCCAGGATGGAGGAATCATCCAAACTTCTCATGGAGCAATAATCAAAATAATCAAGGGAATCAATTCACACAAGGACATGCAAGGAACCCTCAGATGGGAAGTGGGTTTGAAAGACCAGCTCCAGAACAAAAGAAGTTAGATTTTGAAACCACTGTTCTTCAATTGCTCCAACAACAACATCAAACAAGCAACCAACAAGGACAAGCAATTCAGAAGTTGGAGACACAAATTGGCCAAATTGCTAAAGAGTTAAGCGAAAGAAAGGCAGGTGAACTTCCTTCACAAACCATACCAAACCCTGGAGGTCAAGAACAGCTCCAAGCAGTCACAACCCTAAGAAATGGTAAGATAATTGACAACATGGTTGGAACACACACAGATAAGCCAGTCAGTAAACCAGTCGACTGTTCTTACAAGACAGTCGACTGCACAGACAAATCAGAAAAACAACCATCAAAAGCTTTGGGTTCAAATAAGGTAAGTCAAAAAGTAGGGACAGTTCCACCACCATTCCCTCAAAGGTTAGTCAATAAAAAGAAAGAACAACATTTATTTGACGTCTTTGAAACTCTCAAAAAGGTAGAAATTAATATTCCCCTACTCGATGCTATTAAACAAATTCCTTCTTATGCCAAATTTTTGAAAGACTGTTGTACTCACAAAAGAACATTTCAGGTTAAGGAGGATGTGGCTTTGACAGAAGAAGTGAGTGCTGTTTTATTAAGAAAATTACCACCTAAACTGAAGGATCCAGGTAGTTTTACCATTCCTTGCAAGGTTGGTGAGCACTTCTTTGAAAAGGCACTGCTAGACTTGGGAGCAAGCATCAATCTTCTTCCTTACTCGGTTTACGAAAAGCTTGGATTGGGGGAACTCAAGCCAACATCCATCACTTTGCAATTGGCTGATCGCAGCATAAAAAGACCTAGAGGTATTTTAGAAGATGTCCTAGTTCAGGTAAATGATTTTATTTTGCCTGCTGATTTTGTTGTGTTAGATATGGAGGAATCTTCAATGTCATCATCTCTACCGATCATATTAGGTAGGCCCTTTATGAGTACAGCTGATATAAAAATTTGTGTTAAAAAGGGCATTATAAGTATGAAGATAAACGGAGAAAAAGTGGAATTTAAAATGTTTGATACACTAAAATTACCACAAGATGATCATGAATGCTATAATATCGATGTGGTGCAGGAGATTGTTGATCAAACATTTCAGGTACATAGCGTTGAACCACTACAAGCCACAATCACTCAATCTCTAACTTTATCTCATGTTGAACAGGAATACGATGACTGGGAGATTGCAGAGACAGTACATCAACTTGAAACTCCACAGTCACATTCAGGTAAGCTTGTGCCTGCTTTTGAACAGTTGGTATCTGATAAAATTTCTATTTCTTCAGATCAGGCGACTGACGAACAGAGTAAGTCGACTGGTATTCTAACCAGTCGACCGAATCAAGATGCCCAGAACAAGTCGACTGCTGACATGGACCAGTCGACTATACAGAAGCTTCCAGACATAGAACTCAAGCAGCTGCCCGACCATTTGAAGCACGCATTTTTAGGAGAAAACCAGACGCTACCAGTAATAATTGCTGCTAACTTGAGTGCACAGGAAGAAGAAAAGCTGCTGAAGGTATTGCGAGAACACAAAAATGCAATAGGATGGACCATTGCAGACATCAAGGGAATAAGTCCATCCAAATGCATGCATAGAATACTCCTGGAGAACGATGCAAAACCTAGCAGAGAGGCGCAGAGAAGGCTCAACCCCAACATGAAGGAAGTGGTAAGAGCAGAAATTTTGAAGCTACTAGATGTTGGCATCATCTATCCTATCTCAGATAGCAAATGGGTAAGTCCTATACATGTAGTTCCTAAGAAAAGTGGAGTTACAGTGGTAACAAATGAAGAGAATGTACTTATCCCAACAAGAGTAACCACAGGTTGGAGGGTATGCATTGATTATAGGAAACTGAACAATGAAACCAGGAAAGATCACTTCCCTCTTCCTTTTATTGATCAAATGTTAGAAAGATTAGCAGGATATAGTCATTATTGTTTTCTAGATGGTTATAGTGGCTATAATCAAATTGCTATTGCTCCAGAAGATCAAGAAAAGACCACTTTTACATGCCCTTTTGGTACTTTTGCTTACAGGAGGATGCCCTTTGGATTGTGCAATGCTCCAGCTACATTTCAAAGATGCATGATAAGTATATTTTCAGACATGGTAGAGAGGTTCATCGAGGTATTTATGGATGATTTTAGTGTTTTTGGATCTTGTTTTGATGAATGCCTTAACCATTTGCAGCTTGTGCTTAAAAGATGTGAAGAATGCAATTTAGTGCTGAATTGGGAAAAGTGCCATTTCATGGTACAACAAGGTATTGTGTTGGGACATGTGGTGTCCAACAGGGGAATAGAGGTAGACAAGGCAAAAATTGACATCATATCAAAACTACCCCCTCCCACTACAGTTAAGGGTGTTAGGAGTTTTCTAGGACACGCAGGTTTTTATAGACGATTTATAAAAGACTTTTCAAAAATCTCCAAACCCCTTTGTGACTTGTTAGCCAAGGATGTTGAGTTTATATGGACTAAGGAATGTACAAATGCTTTTAATACATTGAAAACTCTTCTCATTTCTGCACCTATTGTCATGGCACCAGATTGGAGCTATCCTTTTGAGCTCATGTGTGATGCAAGTGATTATGCCTTAGGGGCTGTTTTAGGTCAAAGAATCAATAAGAAACCCCATGTTATTTACTATGCTTCTCGAACTCTAAACGATGCACAGCTAAATTATTCTACCACTGAAAAAGAAATGTTAGCTGTTATTTTTGCTGTAGAGAAGTTTAGATCATATTTAATTGGTTCTAAAGTTATTGTTTTCACTGACCATGCTGCCTTGAGATATTTGTTGGCTAAAAAGGAAGCTAAGCCTAGGTTGATCAGATGGGTGCTGCTGCTTCAAGAATTTGATCTTGAGATTAGAGACAAGAAAGGATGCGACAATATTGTGGCAGATCACATGTCCAGACTACTTCAGGAGGAAGAGAGAATTGTGCCCCCGCTGAATGAAAATTTCCCAGATGAACATTTATTTGAAATAAATGTTCAAACTCTCGGGGCAGTCGACTGGTCCTTCAACCAGTCGACTGGACTCTCTGAACAGTTCCCCTGGTTTGCTGATATTGTCAATTTTCTAACTGCTCATGTTTTTCCTCCAGGTATGACACATCAGGAAAGAAAAAGATTGGTGGATTTGAGCAAACACTATTATTGGGATGATCCTTATTTATTCAAATTTTGCTCTGATCAAATTATAAGAAGATGTGTGGCAGACGAGGAACAAAGGAGTATTCTACAACATTGCCACCAATATGCATGTGGAGGACATTTTGGGCCAAAGAGAACAGCACTTAAGGTATTACAATCTGGTTTTTATTGGCCTAAAGTATTCAAAGATGCTTTTTCTTTTTGCAGGACTTGCGACAAATGCCAAAGGACAGGCAACCTCTCTTCTAGAAATCAAATGCCACTACACAACATACAAGTAATCGAGCTTTTCGATGTTTGGGGAATCGACTTCATGGGTCCATTTCCTAACTCATTTGGTTATTTATATATACTTGTTGGTGTGGATTATGTGTCTAAATGGGTCGAGGCTGTCCCCTCACGAACTAATGATCACAAAGTTGTTGTCAAGTTTTTGCAGGAGAACATTTTCACTAGGTTTGGTACACCACGAGCAATAATAAGTGATGGAGGGAGCCACTTCAATAACTACCCATTTGCTTCTTTGATGAAGAAATATGGGATTACACATAGAGTGGAAACTCCATATCATCCTCAAACCAGTGGGCAGGTGGAGATTAGCAACAGAGAGATCAAGAGCATCTTGGAAAAGACAGTCAACACAAGGAGGAAGGATTGGTCGCTACGCTTGAACGATGCATTATGGGCCTACAGAACCGCTTTCAAGACACCTATTGGCATGTCACCATACCGTTTAGTCTTTGGAAAAGCATGTCATCTGCCGGTAGAATTAGAACACAAAGCTTATTGGGCTATCAAAAAGTTCAACTTTGATATGAAACAGGCAGGTGACAAAAGGCGATTGCAACTAAATGAGCTTGAAGAATTGAGGCACGATGCATATGAAAATGCCAAGCTATACAAGGAAAGAACCAAGTTGTACCATGATAAGCAGCTAGCACGGAAGGAGTTTTATGAAGGACAAAAGGTATTGATCTACAACTCAAGATTAAGACTCTTTCCAGGCAAGCTCAAGTCAAGATGGTATGGACCATATATTGTCACAAAAGTCTTTCCACATGGTGCATTGGAAGTTCACAGCGAAGAACGAAATCAAACATTCAAGGTGAACGGACACAGGGCGAAGCCATACATAGAGATGAGTCTAGAACCGCAAGAGGAAGATGTGAATCTTCATACCATTCAATACATAGCATGAACTCATCATGTCTAGCTGAAGACAGAAAACACAGCGCTTATTGGGAGGCAACCCAATGTTTCAGGAAAGTATTTACACTTTCCTTTATTTGCTTTCAGTTATTCATTATTATTTTTCTTTGCGTTATTTCTATTTTTTCTATCCTACCTAGATGTGACATATGCCTATTTTTACATTTTCTTTCGAACATTGAGGACAATGTTCCATCTAAGTGTGGGGGTATTAGTTAGTTATATTTGGAATCTTTTGAATTTTTTTAGGATAAACAATTTCTTATAAAGTAAGAGTAAGGATACTTATTTACTTTAGGATTGTTGAGTTTCATAATTCCCTACAAAATTGTGCGTCATGCGATTATACATAATAAACAAATGTGATGCTTTTTCTGATAATTATTCCCTTTAGATCTAGTCCTAAATCGAGTTTAAGTAAATAGAGTAATACAATATATGTATATATATTTGAATAAAGTCAGTCTACTCCAATGTTTTGAGCGCTTAGTAACTAGGGGTATTCATCACCAATGTTTACCTTTACGTCAAACGGCAACTCGAAATATGAGTATGCAAAGCACTTTAATGTTTGTGACTTGTTGAGTAACCGGGTGGATACATCACAAATGTTTCGCATTCGCGTCAAAAGACAAGTGACAACGTTAAAGAAGAGACTATAAAAAAAAAAAAAAAAAAAAAAAAACTCTAGTTTGCTACTGGATTTGTAGTAGAGAAAAGGGATAATCACAGACTGAGTGGATGCATACTATAACTACATTAATCGCATGACAAATATGATTAAGTTTGGGGATTATGACTGAACAATTGCACTGGAGAAAATGGGTATGGTTAATTTTACTTTATCTGAAATTGTTTGTAGTTTTATATTTTTCATTTTGATGTCCACATAATAAGAAATCTTGATGGTCGAGTTTATTGTTGTTATTATTCTCCCTATTCATAATTCTAGTTTGCTTGAGGACAAGCAAAAGCTAAATGTGGGGGTATTTGATGAACACATTATTATTCACTTTTTAGAGCAATAATCTTAATATAATTAGACATTTAAAAGCTCTCTATATGGTATTTAACTCCTATTTTCTCTTTTCCATAGGAAACAGCTTATAACAGCAAAACGAAGCAGATTTAGGACTTCAAGGATAATACACAGCAAACTGCAGAGGATCAGTCGACTGGTTCCTCAACCAGGCGACTGAACAAGAGAAGCTGATTTTCCACAACTCTCGACACAGTCGACTTACTCTCAAAGACAGTCGACTGGTATGATCAAAGATGAAATCTACATAAGTCTCGACTCAGTCGACTGGTTCGAAGACAAGTCGACTGGTCTGCGGCGGAGTAAACAGATAAGATATTCGAAGATACACCTGAATCTGATTTCAAATCTATTTGAATCAAGATTTTATGCAGCGAATCAAATCTAAAGACAGGGTATTTTCCAAGTGGACGTGGTAAACAAATAAGGAAGGAAAGGAGAAAAGAGAAAGATATTAATCATCAAATCAAATAAAGAAGGATCTTCCTGAAAAAGTGGAAACCCTAATTCTTAGCCGTGTTCTATAAATATCAGAATACCATCTCCAGAACGGCTCTCCTCTCTCCACTCCACGACTCCATCAACAATCATATATCTCTGCAAAGCGACTCAATCACCAAGTTCCTGAACAAGCATCGAGAACATCACTCCATTAACATCGAAGAAGGAAAGAGAAGATCCATCAACAAGAAGGCAGTCGACTGTGTGACAGCCAGTCGACCATATTGCCGGAATCCATTAGTTTATTTCTTCTTCTCTCTTTATTCTTTTTATGTTGATCATGTATTTGAACTTGTTAAGCAATAAAAGTATTATTATGTGGAACTAATTTCATAGTTGGGTAGATCGAAACCGTAGTTATGTAGTGCTATATTCTTCTGAGATCTTCTAATTACTTATTGATTGAATCTGGTTGAATTGACATAGATTAATGATCATCAAACTTGGATCTCGAAGTCTGAGAGCAGTCGACTGAGGTGAGAGCCAGTCGACTGACATACAGCACGTGAGAATATCAAGTTTATGTTATCATTTATCTAAATCTGTTATATGAAGCATATTGAGACGACCGAATCTCGTGCCCATAATTTGTAACAAAGGAATCTTTAGGGGTTCTTGGTTCAATCAACTTAAGGAATCTAGATCTGATACCAATTTCTAGAACCTTGAGTGTTTGTTCGTTTCCACTGATCTTATGTTTTCTTTATGAACAACTTAGTAAATACTAGGCTGACTACTTGATGAAAGAAACGAATTAGAGTAGATACCATGCCTAATTCTTGGCTTAGGGAAACAATACTTTAAGGAGTAGATACCATGCCCTTGAAGTGAACAAACATGAGTAATTGGAAGTAAGTTCAGAAGGTGACTTAGCATTACTAACTATTGGTGGAGATCAACAACCCAACTATTCAAGAGATATTTGTGATTCAACACCTTTCATCTTAGTTTTAACCTTTTTAATTTCTTTTAGATTTTCAAATCAACTCTTTATGATTTTTATTATTTTCTATTGATTAGTTAGTTAGAATCTACAATCTCTGTGGGATCGACCCTTGCTATTACTACGATTCGATTCGTGCACTTGCGAGGTTTTATAATTTGTGTCTAGTTTTATCTATTTATTTGGGTATCTAGATTTCCAACAAACAATACCCCTAGCAAGAAGAGGAAAAGGAGAAGTGGTGTCGATATCATCGGGACCACGGCCACGACACTAAGATTGTCGGGCCCTGAAGAATGAAATCGAGGCCCTCATCCAGAGGGGGCAGCTGTCTAAATTTATGAGAAAAGATCGAATTGATCTTCCTCCTCTCCCTAGGGGGGCTAACAAGCGTCCTGAAAGACGCGACGAGACTCTAGAGTTTGAAGAGGAACGCATCCTGCATCTCATTCATGGAGGCTCCATGAGAGGCACCTCCAACTCTTCTCGGAAGGCTTTTATACGAGAAGTCAATTCGGTTCACGGCACACCTTCCCCTATGTTAACATTCTCTTCATCGCGGCTTTTCGAGGACTCAAGCTCTCGCGGGATAGGCTCAAGCCCGCTGGTTACATGCTCCATGGGTTCACGGGAGTGCCAGTGACTATCGAAGGGGTAATCACCCTCGACGTAACTGCTGGCAAAATTCCTACTACCCGAACAGAGCTGATGGACTTCATGGTCGTCGTTGTCCCAGCTGCTTATAATGTGATTCTAGGCCGACCTGGCCTTGCAGCTCTAAAAGCCATCCCGTCGGCTTATCATCTCAAGATGAAGTTTCCCACCAGGGCAGGAGTAGGAGAAGTAAGAGGTAGTCACGAGATGACCCGTAAGTGCTACATGACCTCCACCGGGGGTCCTGTCCTCTCCCTCGAGACTCTTGAGATTCCCCAAGAGAATGTCCGACCCATGTTCGAACCGGTGGATGAGGTGGAGGAAGTGCTCTTTTTCCGAGCAAGATCCGAACCGAAAGTTCTTTATCAGCAAGACCCTCCCATCTGCCCTATGTTCCGACATAGTCCAATGCATCAGAAAGAACTGCGACCTTTTCGCATGGTCGGCTGCCGACATGCCAGGAATCTCCGAAGAGCTCCTCGTCCACCACCTGAGCGTTGCTCCGGGGTCCAAACCGGTCCAACAGAAGAGGCGCAAATTTGCCCCCGAGCGCCAGCAAGCCATAAAGGAAGAAGTGGACAAGCTCCTTAAGGCTCGGTTCATACAAGAGGTCAACTATCCCGAGTGACTCTCAAATGTTGTTATGGTAAAGAAGGCCAACGGGAGCTGGAGAATCTGCATCGACTTCACCGACCTGAACAAAGCATGCCCTAAAGATCCATTCCCTCTTCCTAGCATCGACACCTTGATCGATGCTACTTCGGGCCATGAACTCCTCAGCTTCATGGATGCCTTCTCCGAGTATAATCAAATCCGAATGTCCCCCTCCGGATATCCCGAAGACCTCCTTCGTCACCGATCAGGGGATCTATTGCTATAGGGTAATGCCCTTCGGGCTAAAGAATGCCGGTGCGACCTATCAACGCCTCGTCAACAAGGTCTTTCAGGAGCAGATCGGCTGCAACATGGAAGTCTATGCTGATGATATGCTAGTTAAGAGCATCCATGGGGCCGACCATGTTGCCGATCTTCAAGAAGCATTCGATGTGTTGAGGAGGCACGATATGAGGCTCAACCCGAACAAGTGTGCGTTCGGAGTCTCATCCGGAAAGTTCCTAGGCTTCATGGTCAGCCAAAGAGGAATCGAAGCCAACCCCGAAAAAATGAAAGCCATACTGGACATGGTTCCTCCAAGGAGTATGAAAGAGGTTCAGAAGCTTACAGGATGCCTCGCAGCCATAGGGCGCTTCCTATCTAAGTCAGGGGAGAAGTGTCTTCCTTTCTTCAAAGCTCTCAGGGGGGCTAAGGGCTTCGAGTGAGGTCAACAGCAGCAAGAATCGTTCGATCAGCTAAAATCCTATCTAGTCAACCTCCCTCTCCTCAGTAAGCCTATCCCCGGAGAAACACTCTACCTCTACTTAGCTGCCTCCGAGCAAACCCTCAGTGTTGTCCTGGTGAGGGAAGAAGACAAGGCTCAGAAGCTCATCTATTACGTGAGCAAGGTACTACAGGATGCCAAGCTCTGCTATCCCAAATTGGAGAAGATGGCGTATGCCTTGGTCATGGCAGCTTGGAAGCTCCGCCCTTATTTTCAATCCCACTCGATGGTCGTCCTTACCGACCAGCCACTTAAGCAAGTCCTACACAAGCCCAAGACCTCAGGCCGTCTGATGAAGTGGTCGATCGAGCTGAGCCAGCATGACATATCATATCAGCCTCGGACCGCAATCAAAGCTCAAGCCTTAGCTGAATTCATTATTGAGAGCACCATCCCAGAGGTCAGCCATGCAGCAAACAGGCCTCCTATCTGAACGGTATATGTAGACGGATCCTCTTGCACCGAGGAGAGCAGAGCCTGGGTCATTCTGGCAGGCCCAGATGATTTCGTTCTCCAATACTCCCTCTGCATCAACTTTAAGGCCTCCAACAATGAAGCGGAGTATGAAGCCCTTATAGCCGGCCTCGGTATGGCTCGCAAAGCAGGTGCACAATGTCTCCGGATATTTAGAGACTCGTAGCTGGTTGTGAATCAGGTCTTTGGCGAATACGAGGTGCGAGATGACCGAATGGCTAAGTACTTAGCCAAGGTCCAAAATCTCATGGCTTCATTCGAAGAGGTGCTAATTCAGCGGATCCCCAGAGAAGAACATTCCCAAGCAGATGCCCTGTCCAAATTGGCCTCCTCCTCCCTTCAAGGTCTCGAGAGACCGTCCTGATTGAAGTGCTCCTAAGACCGAGCATAGAAGAAGAAACTCCCGACTCGATGGAGTCGCTACCCGTCCAACTTCAAGACAACTGGATGAAACCTCTAATAGAATTTCTAAGGGATGACCTCCTCCCTGAAGACCCTAAGGAAGCTCGTCGAGTCCGAACGAGAGCGGAGCGGTACACCCTTGTTGAAGGGGTCTTGTACAAACGCTCCTACACCCAAGTAGACGGCAGACCCTACTTGAGGTGCCTCTCCCCGGAAGAAGCCTCATATGCCTTGCAAGAGCTCCACGAAGGTATAGGCAGAGCACATTCAGGGTCAAGATCTCTCGCCAGGAAGGTGTTGAACTATGGATACTTCTGGCCTACCCTCCTACAAGATGCCGAACGACATGTCCGGCAAAGCAGCTCCTGTCAATAGTACTCCAACGTTCGTCGCCTACCACAAGCACAACTCACCTCTCTTTCAATCCCGACCCCTTCGCAATGTGGGGGATGGACTTATTAGGTCCTTTTCCACCAGCTCAGGGTCAACTCACGTTTCTAGTCATGGCGATCGACTACTTATCAAAGTGGATAGAGGCCAAGCCTTTGGCTAGAATCACTGAGAATAAAGTGCTTCTGTTCTTCTGGAAGAACGTCATCTGTAGGTTTGGCGTGCCTCGGGTCCTAATAACTGATAAAGGAACACAATTTATAGGGGCTGCATTCCAATCTCTGTGTGAAGACCTCGCCATTCAGCAATGCTTCTCCTCTGTCTCTCATCCCCAATCAAATGGCCAAGTGGAAAATGGCAACCGGCAGATCCTTTCCGGTATCAAGAAGAGGTTGGATAAGTCCGCCAAAGGCTTATGGGCAGGACAGCTCCCTAACATACTGTGGAACTACCGCACTACGAAACGGACCCCCACAGGAGAGTCACCCTTCAATCTCAACTATGGGTCCGAAGCTGTGATCCCCTGGAAGTCGGTCTACCATCTCCTCGACTTATGGCCTATAAAGAATAGCAGAATGCCAGAGAGCTTCGGGCGAATTTGGATTTGATTGATGAGCTCCGTGAACAAGCATCAATCCGCAAGCAAAATTATCGAAGGAGGATCGAGCTGGCCTACAACAAGAGAGTCCGTCCCACCAATCTCAAAGAGGGGGACTTAGTCTTCAGAAAGCTAGCTATCTCATTTCCCAGCCGAAAGAGTAAGCTGGCTCCGAATTGGGAAGGACCCTACAAGATCACCAAAGTAGTTCGGCCCGGAACATACCGTCTTGAAGATCTTGAAGGCAGAGAGATTCTCAGGACTTGGAATGCCGACCATCTATTGAAGTACCAAGAGAGCGCCTGAATGCCTCTCTAAGTACCTTCAGATGTCAAACCATTCCTTTCCTTTCACTTGTATTTTGCCTCTTTATTTCTTCAATGTAATAACGACTTGCAACTTAGAAGCAGCCGACTAGTAGTTATCAATAAAGAGCTTCTTTTTTCCATATTTTTCTTATGATTGCTTGCATCCCTTTGTTTTTAATTTCTTTCACTCAAACGACGAGTTTGGAGTCCAACGCTTGGCTCGATTCCACTTCGCAAGCTCACTCTTAAGCAAACTAGAAGTGGTTCGCCATTCGGGATTGCTCCCACAACCGTTGAAATATACTCTAACGATGAGTTCGGAGTCCAACACTTGGCTCGATTCCACTTCGCAAGCTCGCTCTTAAGCGAGCTAGAAGTGGTTCGCCATTCGGAATTGCTCCCACAACCGTTGAAATATACTCTAACGACGAGTTCGGAGTCCAACACTTGGCTCGATTCTGCTTCGCAAGCTCGTCCTTAAGCGAGCTAGAAGTGGTTCGCCATTTAGAATTGCTCCCACAACAGTTGAAATATACTCAAACGACGAGTTCGGAGTCCAACACTTGGCTCGATTCCACTTTGCAAGCTCCCCCTTCAGCGAGCTAGAAGTGGTTCGCCATGTAGAATTGCTCCCATAACCGTTGAAATATACTCTAACGATGAGTTCGGAGTCCAACACTTGGCTCGATTCCACTTCGCAAGCTCGCCCTTAAGCAAGCTAGAAGTGGTTCGCCTTCCGGAATTGCTCCCACAACCGTTGAAATATACTCAAACGACGAGTTCGGAGTCCAACACTTGGCTCGATTCCACTTTGCAAGCTTGTCCTTAAGCGAGCTAGAAGTAGTTCGCCATTTGGAATTGCTCCCACAACCATTGAAATATACTCTAACGACGAGTTCGGAGTCCAACATTTGGCTCGATTCCACTTCGCAAGCTCGCTCTTAAGCGAGCTAGAAGTGGTTCGCCATTCGGAATTGCTCCTGCAACCGTTGAAACCTACTCAAACGACGAGCTCGGAGTCCAACACTTGGCTCGATTCCGCTTTGCAAGTTCGCTCTTAAGCGAGCTAGAAGTGGTTCGACATTCGAAATTGCTCCCACAACCGTTGAAACTCACTCAAACGACGAGTTTGGAGTCCAACACTTGGCTTGATTCCGCTTCGCAAGCTCGCTCTTAAGCGATCTAGAAGTGGTTCACAATTCGGAATTTCGTTGAAATATACTCAACCATTGAAATATACTCAAACGACGAGTTCGGAATCCAACACTTGGCTCGATTCCACTTCGCAAGCTCACCCTTAAGCGAGCTAGAAGTGGTTCGCCATTCGGAATTGATCCCACAACCGTTGAAATATACTCTAACGACGAGTTCGGAGTCCAACACTTGGCTCGATTCCGCTTCGCAAGCTCGCTCTTAAGCGAGCTAGAAGTGGTTCGCCATTCGGAATTGCTCCTACAACCGTTGAAACCTACTCAAACGACGAGTTCGGAGTCCAACACTTGGCTCGATTCTGCTTCGCAAGCTCGCTCTTAAGAGCATCTGTAGTCGTTTGCCAAATATCGATAAAATGGATATTTGGCAAACGAACGTGCTGCACTCGTTTGCCAAATATCCATTTTATCGATAAATCGCTACAGTCGTGTGCTATAAATGAGAATCGATTTGAGAATTATCCATATTCGAGTGTCGTCGCACCCCCAAAAAAAAAAATTTGCCCCGTCGGACGGTACTACAAGTGCCGTCCCTTGATTTTTTTTCCAATTAAAAAACACCCCCTCCCATCGGACAGCACATGAAGTGCCGTCCTTTGAAAAAAAAAAATTCCAGCCCAAATTCCTCGGACGGCACATGAAGTGCTGTCCGGAGGTTTTTGTAATTTTCGATTTTTTTTGCAATTTTTGAAAATGTTTTTGCAATTTTTTAATTTTTTTTGCAATTTCTGAAATGTTTTTGTAATTTTTTGTAATTTTTTTGTAATTACTGAAATGTTTTTGTAATTTCCGGAAAAGTGGAAAATGGCAAAAAAATTCACTCATCTCTTGGACGGCACTTCATGTGTCGTCTGTCCTTTAGGGCTTGATTTTTTTTTTCTCTTTTTTTTTCTTCTCCGACGGCACTTTATGTGCCGTCCCTCCAATATAGCTAAAATATAGCTTTAAACGAGTGTAGCAAAACTGCGATTCTTATTTTCATTTATCCATATATCCATATTTTTACATTCAACGACTACAGATGCTCTAAGCGAGCTAGAAGTGGTTCGCCATTCGAAATTTCTCCCACAACCGTTGAAACTCACTTAAACGATGAGTTCGGAGTCCAACACTTGGCTCGATTCCGCTTCGCAAGCTCGCAATTAAGCGAGCTAGAAGTGGTTCGCCATTCGGAATTTCTCCTACAACCGTTGAAATATACTCAAACGACGAGTTCGGAGTCCAACACTTGGCTCGATTCCGCTTCGCAAGCTCGCTCTTAAGCGAGCTAGAAGTGGTTCTCCATTCGAAATTGCTCCCACAACCGTTGAAATTTTCTTAAACGATGTGCACGATTACAACTATACTAGACATGGGAGAAGAGTACTTGGAGGTGCTAAACCTTCGGTCCCTATGGTTCGTTTAAAGTTAAAGTTAGACATTTCGAGCCTATAAGAAGAAAGATTTGCTTTTGATTTTGAGTAGTTGTTAAAAGTTGTAGGAGTTGTACTTGAATAAATGCCTACCAACAAAGCACACAAACACAGAAGAGAAACTAGCTTTCACTTATATGAAATTCTAACGCACAAAAGTGTTCAAATTACAAGACCAAGCTACTACTACGAGGTACTACAAAAACTCAAAGAAGCATAATTATAACAAATTGTTCAACGCTTCTTCGGAATGGGGACGTTTCGGTTCAGGGACACTCGGGGGTGGCGCCGCCTAACCTCCGAGCTCGTTTCTAAACCAACGAACCAAGACACCTCTTCAGCACTGCCTCTGGCTGTGGCTCCAACCGAAGCGCCACTAGACGAAGCAGCCACCCCACTCTGAGCATCGGCCGGGCTTCGCCTAACAGTAAGAGAACGAGTCGCGAGCTCATAAAACGAGATCCCCCTCTCGCCCTCTTCACGAGTACATGATGTACTCCTGACATTAGGCCGCACGGGTTGGGGTTTAAGTCAAGCAATTTCCTCCTCGAGTTCGACGATCCGATCCTTCAGGGAGTCGTCCTTCATTGATATCTTAAAGCGTGGAAGTCGAGCGGAGCCCTTAGTGCCTGAGCTATCGGCTATGATTCGATGAAGATGGGTCACTTCGATACTTTTGTCGACCGTAACCCTCCTCAACTTGTCAACCCTCGCCGTCAACTCGCCGCGCTCGAGCATTAACTGGCTCACCGCCAAAGCTAACTCCTCTTCCTCCGCTAAGAGTTCCTCTTCTGCTATCTTCAGATGGTGAACCTCCGCCAACAGCTCGCCTTTCTCTTTCTCAGCATCGAACAGTGTCTTTCGGAGCAACTCCACTTCGCTCTCAAGACGAAGCTCACGAGATCGCTTCCGTAGTTGTTTCATCTCAGAGAAACACTCTCTCGACGTTGCCTTGAGATCCTCTAGATCCAACTCACTTTTGAGGAAGCACTCTCGGCTGCGAGAGAGGGCCCGCTTCTCCGTTTTCAATTCAGTGCGAAGGCGAGAGACCTCAGCCGCTGAACTCGACTCAACAACCTGAAAAACGAGGGCGTGTCAACACGCATAACAAAAGGTGTATTCAAAACAATGCTTGAATCCTCAACACAAAGAGAGGTGTTCTCAACACTTAGAAAAGTTTCAACACAACACTTGAAATCACGCAACATTTGAAATCTCAAACATTTCGCCAAGGTTTCAAAAAGTTAGTCATTTCATTAAAATTTAGTATGTACATAATAGCCATGGCCAGTCCGCAGTTCGGCGATTACAACAAAACAAAGAAAAAAAAAACAACGGGAAGAGACGACTAATTCAAGGGTCCACCTCATGATGTCGTTCCGAGGCATCGTCGCTCGGCACGGTGACTATTGCTCTTTCGATGTTCACCTCGTCCTCGGCACCATCCTTGACTTCTTTTTCCTCCTCCTTAAGTGCGAGCATTGCCAGAGGAAGTTTCTCCTCCCCCTCTATGGCGTCGTAAAAATAATAAGAAGAAATATCGAACCCAGGGATGCGAGCCGCCATGTGCTGCAGCGCTCGGGCGTAGGCCTCCTCCATGTTTGTCAACATGTGGGCTTCGGCCTCGTCCCGAATGGCCTGCTCCGCCGCCGCCACCTTCGACATCTGGCTATTCAACGCCTCCTCGTACGCCTTCAAAGTCTCCTCGGACGCCCTCAAAGCCTTGGACAACTCCTCTTCGAGACGAGCTCTTTCCTTCTCTAATGCCTTGACCTTGGCTGTCTTGACTGCGGAATGCTTCAGCGCCTCGGTCGCACGCGATACCGAGAGTAGCCGCTCAGCTTCGAACAGCTTGACCCCTTGGCGCGCTCCGACCTCTCCCGATCGTTCAACAACTTCATCTCCTTCTCTTGGTGGGCAAACTCCTTGAATAGGTGACTGAAGTGGCAGAGCGTCTGCGAGCAAAACAAGGGAAACCATTAGTCCCGAACAAAAAAACTTAGAAATTTTTGGTACACCCTGATCAACTCTTACTTACCAACATAGTGTTCCGAGTGATCTGCAGGGCGTCGTCGCCCACAGAGCCCACCTTCATCGCGGCGCGGTCCTTAGGGGTCGGTAGGTGCTTCATCGCCTGCATGCATATCCCCCCGTCACTAAGGAACCCATCCACCTTCATCACCCTCCAGTCGGAGACGAAGAGACGCTTATGCTCCTCGGTGAGGATCTTTTCCGGCTCGGCAGTGAGCAGCGGAACCTCCAGAGTGAGGGCCGCACTCGCCGTAAATGCCCCGCTCGACGAGCCAGGTGCATCGGCCTGTGTGACTTGAGCAGGCATCTCCGAAGGGGCTTGGGCGGGCATTTCCGAAGGGGCTTGATCGGGCGCCTCCGGAGAGACCTCGACCACCGGCTCAACAATGGCCGGTGGTGCCGAAGGGACCTTCGCTGCTCGGCCCGACTGAGGCCCCGCTGTGGTCATATTCCTCTTCCTCATTTCTGCCTCCTTCGCTGCACGAGTCTTCACCATCAGCACCTTATAATCCATGTCGGGGCTCTCTGCGTAAGAAGCAAAAACCGAGAAAAAAAACTAAAAGGTATAAAGAAGAAAAACAAAACTAAGAAAGGCGAGAAAAAGAAAAGAAGCATATTGGGGTCGATCGGACTGAGACCCCCACCAAACAAGACCTCCTCAGTGATGTCCTTCAAACTGAGGGTCGGAAGTCCGAGGAGCTTCTCCACCATTTCTTCTTCTTCTCTCGTCAGCACGGGCTCCTTCTTCGTCCACTTCGGGACCCCTCTCTTCCACAGTGTCGGAAAGTCCCACAGCTCAGGGGCACGGATGAGAAAGTACTTCTCCTTCCAGTGCTTGATCGAGTCTGGGTTCTCAATCAATTTCATACCCTTCCTCGGCGACAAGTAGTACCTCTCCTCCATCTTGCTCATCTGACAGATGCGATAGAGGCTCCGAAGGAGAACAAGATCTGGTCGCACGCCGATCGCTTGGGACTGAAGGACGAAGGCAATGACATGCCGCCACATGTTCGACATAAACTGAACGGGACTCAGGCCATACCATCACAGCACCTCGACAACAAAGGGGTGCAGCGGTAGTCGAAGTCCGACGTTCAGTGCGTCGCACGGGAAGACGCAAGTGTCAGCCGAAGTCCCCGTACACGCTCAGATACCGGGACCAGGGAGCAGAAGGACATACTCTTTAGGGATACGGAACCCACTCCTGATCCGATGCAGGTCTGCTTCGGTCAGGATTGAGGGAATCTCGTCCACCTCGGAAGGGTCCCTCCACTCATTCTCCTCGTACGCCGGAGCCATACCATGCACCACCTTCTACAGGAGGTCTTCAGGGTAACTTCTCACCCTGCCGATGCTGGACAGAATGGACGGGTGCCGACCCAACTTTCCTGCTCCCTTCGGGGTCTCAATTATCGTCGCCCCCCCAACCGAATCTACAACTTCCTTCCCCTTGCTCAGCCTAACTGCCACCGCTCAGCCGGTGTCTTGGTCCGAGGTGGGGGTCTCGTCCTCAGAAGATATCTTAACCATTCTCTAAGAATAGGGGGAGAGACTAACCTTGAAGAGACATTTACGGCCGGAAAAGATCGCCGGAATTCAAACCTCCTTGTCACGACAGCTAGTAGCGCCACCCGAGAGCGAAAAATCTGCTAATAGAGAGTAAAAGTGAAAGTAAAAAATGAAAGTGAAGGAATGAGGTAAAGATTGAGGAAGGTGAAAACTTATAGGCTATGTTTGGTTCAAAGAAGGGGAGAGGAGGGGAGGGATTTTAATGGAGGGGAAGGGAGGGGAGGGAAAGGCAGGGGAGGGATTTAATGAAGACTCTGTTTGGTTCAAAAGAGGGGAGGTGAGGAAAATAATTGTCTTCTTATTTGGTTCATAAGGGAAGAAAATGGATTTTATAATAAAATTACTTTTATACCCTTCACAATTGCATTCTCTAATTGCATTCCAAAACCATATTAAATAAGAAATTGACTGTACACGTGTGTAATCTATTGTCGGCAGAGTGATGCTCCCACACCCCCACAACACCACAACGGGCAAATCTAGTATAGTTATAATAGTTCAAATTATATCCTCGTTTGACTAGCATAAACATGTACGTCTGGTTGGATTTACATGTAGGACCTACATGAGAAAAATCCTTATATCACAATTAGTCAATGTGAATAACCAAATTGTTTATATAATAAAAAATCTAACATACTTAATTCCACAATTAACTTCTGTTGCACCAATTTGTTTCATAGAGGTCTTTCTTTTTTCTGTAAATGAATTCAATCGTTCATCATCCACCGTCAATGTAATATTTTGCTTTAAAATTCGGTCTAAATAAAAATTGACAAAATCTGACGATTTCTAACACCGAAATGATTTTTGAGTGGAGCTAGCTGAGAAAGAAACTAGGGTTGAGACAATCTGAGAAGAAATAATTATCTGTAGGTATAATTGATGATAAGAGCTCGAATCTTACAGTTTGCTGGCAGAGGCATCGTCGTTGGTAGCCTGGACGGCGACGGTGTTGCTGTGAGAATCGGCGGGATTTCTCGCCATTGCATGCGAAATCGATGCGAATTTTTTGAGGTTTGAAGAAGAAGGAAACGAGGCGTTTGGATTTGGGTTTGGGTTTGATGGAGAACTAACTAAAAGGGCAATTTAGTCCATTCACATTAAAAAAATTAGACATAATTTTCCTCCCCTCCAAATCCCCCCACTTTTGGAGGGGAGCCAAAATTGGCTCAGGAGGGGTGTTGCAACCCCTCCCCTCCCCTCCTAAAAAATGAACCAAACATGAAAAGTTTTAAAAAAACCCCTCCCCCCCTTCATTCTCCTCCAACCAAACACTGCCATAGTGAAAGAAACGACTCTTGGGCTTTGGGTCGCAACTCTTAGGCCTCCCCTCAAGGCGTTAAAGAAGGCTAAACGACAAAGTAGCGAAGAACGGCAACGGTTCTCAAGGGTAGCGATGACTCGATTGGACGACGCCGCTCGGCTATCTTCTCTGGCACCGAGATGCCGAGGCACTTTGCCGAGCAATTCAGATCGCCCCATGTCCCTCGGAAATCCGAGCTACATATTGGAGAAAAACAACTTTCTCCCCAAAATTCGTGCCAGATCTCGATCGGACGGTTCAGATAAAGCCACGCCCACAAAACGACAAGATAGCATTTTCTCGTGATCTGAACCTCTAACCTCGTGATCTGCGCCATGATAAATGGCTCAGATCGCCCCGCGTCCCTCGGAATCCTAATCCGAGCGACTGGCGATCCGAGATGCATATTGGAGAAAAACAACTTTCTCCCCAAAATTTGTGCAAGATCTCGATCAGACGGCTCAGATCACGCCACGTCCACAAAACGACAAGATAGCATTTTCTCGTGATCTGAACCTTTAACCTCGCGATCTGCGCCACGATAAACGGCTCAGATCTCCCCACGTCCATCGGAATCCTAATCCGAGCAACTGGCGATCCGAGCTGCGTATTGGAGAAAAACAACTTTCTCCTCAAAATTCGTGCAAGATCTCGATTAGACGGCTCAGATCATGCCATGTCCACAAAACGACAAGATAGCATTTTCTCGCGATCTGAACCTCTAACTTTGAGATCCGCACCGTAATGAATGGCTCAAATCGCTCCACGCCCCTCGGAACCTAAAATCCGAGCAACAGGCGATCCGAGCTGCTCACACGAAGAAAGTAACTCGGAATCCCAGTCCGAGCGACCGGAGTTCCGAGCTGCTCACACAAAGAAAGTAACTCGGAAGCCCAGTCCGACCGACCGGGGTTCCGAGCTGCTCACAATGGAGAATGTAGCGGAGAGCCACGTCGCTCGGAATCTGAGCAACTGGCAATCCGAGCTGCACATTTGAAGAAAAATGCTACCGAGAAACTCTAACCGTCGGATTGTCTCAAAATTCGCGTCAAAAGATGATGAACGGCTCAGATCATGCCACGCCTACAAAACAACAAGATAGCATTTTCTCATGATGTGAGCCTTCAAACCTCGAGATTTGCACCGTGATGAACGGCTCAGATCGCCCCACGTCGCTCGGAATTCAAATCCGAGCAACTGGAAATCCGAGCTACTCATACGGAGAAAAGAGCGCAGAGCGATAACGGCCATCGGATCTTCTCAAAATTTGTGCCCTGACCTGATGAGCGGTTCAGATCACCCCACGTCACTCGGAATCCGTGCTCCGAGCGACTGGCAGTCCGAGCTTCTCATGCGGAGAAAATGGCGCCGAACTGCATCGTTCGGATTCCGAGCCACTAGCTATCCGAGCTGCTCGTGCGGAAAAAATGGCGCCGAGCGACTCTAGCCGTCCGATCCTCCAGGTATCTGCGCCACGGGCTGATGGAAGGCCCAGATTTCGCCACGTCATAATTCGGAATTAAAAATTAAATTTTATTTATTAAAATCGATTTATTTATTTAAAAATTGGGAAAAATAATTAAAAATTCGGAAAAATTAATTAAAAATTCTAAAAAATAATTATAAATTCAGGGAAATATTTTTGAACACCGGGGTAAATAATTATTGCTTAGAATGGTTAATTAAGACCCCCGAACAACGAATCAACACTTCGTGAAATTAAATAAATAGTCCAAAAAATAGATAAAAATTAAGAAAAATCACCAAAAGTCCGGGAGAGCTCAAGAACAACCTAGAGCACACAACTAACTTGGAAAATCACCATAAAACCCCCTACAAAGATTCGACACTCCTCATTTGGGCTCCGATACAACCCCATAAGCCATTAAAACAGTAAAACTACTCCTCAAAGGCTGATTAAACTCAGTCTTCGGGAGTGGGGGGCTCGTGATATGGCTAAAAATAGGGTTGAATCGGAATCATCCAAATTGGGCACGAATCTTAAAGCTTTGGGGTAAAATGGTAATTTCACCTACAAACGAGTCTGAAATGGGTTCAGGGTCTTCTTTCCAAAAGGGTCCAACAACCCACGAACGGATCCACCTTAACTGGGTGTGGGTTCCAACCCGCAGCAAACTTGGTCCAGCAAGATAGAATTAGGGTTTCTGATCATACTTAATCAACGGTCCTAATTCACTCTATCATTTCATTAGGAATTAGGGATTTTATTCCTAAACTGGTCCCAAAGGCGGCTATAAATACCCCCCATCTACTATCATTAAGAGGTAAACAATCTTTTACCAGTTAACGCTCATTCATAATCTTTTCTGATTATTGACTTGAGCGTCGGAGGGTGGTCGCCGGGATCAACCCCGGTGTCTCGCACTTTTGCAGGTGAACGGTGGGAGTCAACAGTCTAACTCCGGTTTCAGGCTTGATTATTCGTTTTTCCTAAGAATCCACAAATTCTATCTGTTTGCCCCCACACCAGATTTAGCGGTAACAGTTACCAATCATTGATAGGGTGGAATC
Organism: Hemerocallis citrina; assembly: GCA_017893485.1. Classification (NCBI taxonomy): domain Eukaryota; kingdom Viridiplantae; phylum Streptophyta; class Magnoliopsida; order Asparagales; family Asphodelaceae; genus Hemerocallis; species Hemerocallis citrina. The sequence continues at coordinate 418,319,765 of CM030359.1, read as the reverse complement.
CAGAGTCCTAGGGTGGAAAGGAAAAATCTCTATCTCTCGGTGGGAGAGTAATCTCATCAACTCGGTTCTATCTAATCTCGCAACATACTACATGTTTGTCTTTGAAGTACCAAAATAGGTAATACAACAGATTGACCGAGTTAGGGAGAGATTCATTTGAAAAGGTGCTGACACAAACAAAGGGGGGTACCATCTCATCAGGTGGGAGAAGATCTGCATGAAGAAGATTCATGGTGAGTTGGGGGTCATTGATTTTAGAGATATAAATCTGGCCCTACTTGGTTAATGGTGGTGGAAAACCTACCACCCGAACAAAGATGGCTGGCAGAACTTCTTCCAGACATATTTACATGGTAAGGGCTCACGTAATCTAGGCTTTAGGGTGGGCCCCAGGGTTTCGTGGTTTTGGAGAAGCGTTTTAAAAGCTCATGACACTTTATGTATGGGTACAACCTTTTTCATTGGTATTGGCATGTCGACTAAATTTTGGTGGGAGAAATGGTGTGGTGCCTATACCTTACGCGATATATTCCCGGATCTGTATAAGTTTGCCGCCCATCCTCACATCTCTATAGCTAAACCTTTGAAAAGGGGGCCGTGGAGAGCCTCGTTCAGACCCTGCCTAACGCAGGATGCCCAAGCACGGTTAATAACAATGCAAGAATTCATTACACAATTGGGAGTTAGGTGTCCGCATGGCCCTGATCAGAAGACGTAGGATCTGGAAAAGATAGCCTCCTTCCCGGTCCGCTCCCTTTATAATCGCATCCATTACAGGGGCTATAGACCGAGTTGGTCTTCAATTCTTTTGAAGGTGAAGGCTCCACTGAAAGTTAAGGTTTTCTTGTGTTTAGTCCTTAAGAGCAGCCACAGTGGTTTTGCTAAAAAATGGCAAAATGACAGTTTGAGAAATAGCATATAGCGAGTGTGTGTGTAACGGTTGTTTGCCAAATTTTGAGAAAAAAAAAAAGATTATCCCGTCCGAGAGGTTTTTTCGTAATTTTTTAAAAGATTAACATGTAATAGTTTTAAAATAATCATTAGTGTATTAATTAGTTACTAATTAATACTAAAATATGATTTATTAACACTAAACCCCATTAATTAGACATTGTTGGCTGGTCAAAAGTCCTCAAATGGGACATGTTGTCCCATTTGAGTCTTTTTCTCTTCTGGAGGGACAACATATCCCGTCTGGTCATTTTTTTCAATTTTTTTTAATTTTTGTTTTTTGGGAACAAGTTGTTTTGTCAGAAACTTATAAAAATAAAAAAAATAAAAACTATAGGATTGTACATGTTGTACCGTGTGATCCCATTAAAAAATAAAATAATAGAGACGTAAAAATATGTTCCGTCCCCTATGTTTTGAGAAAAAGTAAAAGTTTCTTAAATATGAGAAGCGACTGTAGCAATTTTGCCAAAAAATGAGAAAATAGCAAACCGATGTGGCCAAATATAATAGACCACTATGGATGCTCTAATGATGCTATTTTAACTAGATAAGATCTAGTTAAAGATTACCACTTTTCGGGATGAACTGCGGATTCTGCATTGCTAATCTTGAGTCGAGAAACCACCTTTCTAGACTATCATAAGATTCGATCGGTGTTGTCCAAGGTTCCTAGAGCTCTCAGCATAACGACATACCCCTGATATTATGAGGAACTGTAGGTATGACTCACGTTTGTAACAGAAAGAAAAAATATTAAAGAAGCGTGGTTTATCGCCATCGCCGTAACGACCTGAGTTTCATGGCTAGAAAGAAATAATGTTTACTTTCGTGAGACTTGTAGTAATATTTCTGTTAATCGAACTCATATCATGCATCTTATTTCCTTTTGGGCTACAGCTGCGGCGTAGGGACCAAGAGAGAGGATCACCAGAACCTTCTAGGTGGAAGAGGACGACGACGAGAAGGTCGTGATCGGTACTACACTTGAGTTGAGTGATGCTCTGATACCCATCCTCCAAGGTTTTGTTGGAGGGTAATTCGATCTTTTTTACTCTCTATGTTGTTATCTGTCTTGATTGTTCTCACCCTCCAGGGTCTTGTTGGAGACTTGCTAACTATGTTTTATTTTCTAGTAGTAGATTTTGTATCTGATCCCAGTACTCTGGGTTTATCTTGTTAAACTTTCTTTATTGAAATATGGTGGCTATATTTCACATATTTTCTTTAAAAAAAAAGGTGTCTCTTTAATTCCACTGTACACTTCTTATATTAACAAGTATACACTAAAATTTTCTATTGGATAACTGGAAATATATAATTCAGAACCAAGCAATTCCTAATTAAACTTAAGAGGAGAGGATGAAGGAGATAAAAAGTAGGAGAGGATTATTTGAGTATAGGGGGAGAGGCATGGTTTGAGAACCTGTGGTTTATCTAAGTACAATCAAGAAAAGTATGAGACTTAAATTATTCTTTTCTTTATTATTATTTTTCCTTTCTTTTGCTTTTCCAAGTCCCGTTAGCCCTGCACACTATTTTCTCATGTAGGAATTGGTGTAAAAAACTATTGGAATATTTTTTTTTAAAAGAATAAAGGTGACCGCGTCATCGATTCATTATTAAAGAATTAACGAAATAAAATTGTACAATAAATTACTTCTAACTGTTCCTAAAATGGAACAAAGGAAAATCATTATACAGCAAAGTCTACAACAATAACTTGTCCCTCCCCAAGCTAAACTAGTAGACGAAAACACATGCAACCTATTCTCCTACCCATTAGATGACACTCATCCAAGTTCCTATCGATCAATCAGATGACGACTCATCAAGCACCAGTCATAGTGTCAACTTCCGAACACCACTCTAGCGACGACTCACCCGAATACCACTCCAGTGACAAACACCATTCAGTGATGCCTTGTTAGTACAGCACACCGTAACAACATGTCTAATCCATATTCTGCTAACGACTTGCCTATCTACTCGTCCGGTGAAGACTTGTCCCATCTCTAACCCGGAACGATGAGCTCATTCACCGCCACGGTGGCGGTTTCCCGTTCCCGACATCAATGATGACTAGTTCGACCACCATTTCTATGACGGTTTGGTCATCACCAAACCTGCAACGGCTCACACCTCTCTCACTACAACAATAACTTGCTCAAACTCCCAAACTAGCGACGACTCACGCAGTCAACCATACCAACGATGACTTGCACATCTAGCACAACAATCACAGTTCGTACATCCACCACCACACCGACGACTCGCTTATACCCCGCATTGTTGAGGATACACACATTCACCAACGATCGATCAATGAAAAGCTATTTAGGCACCTTAAAATGAATCCTTAAATTCAATCAAGAGCCTACATCAAAGCTCATAATCATGCTCACAACTCCACAAATCTAATTTGAATTTCAAAATTATAATGTGAAATTCAAATATCATCAAACTTTCCACATCCACACTGTTAGAACTCGAATTTATAAATAAGAGAAAATTCTAACAGAACTTGTGAAGAAATGAAATACAGGAAATAAAACATTAAATTGAAAACTTTGCACTGAGTCGAGACTGATAATCTTTAAAGCAGAATTCGCCCCGTAGTATGACAGTGGCCGGCGAATTGCTTCCCAGGATACAATTGTACCTTCTCTGAAGAGCAGCACCCTTGCTTCAGAGATTCAGCGAACCGTTGTCTGTGATGTACTCTCAGTTGACACTGACACAGAGGAGAAGAAGAAGAACAAGAATGATGTAAAAAACCCTTACTGTATATCAGACTCTGTCTGGATTTATAGAAGAAAATTGGAGACTGGAGACTGTTCAGATGTCATTGCTCTGTAACAGCAGAGTAATGGAGACTCTTCAGATTCATAACTGGTGAGCCATTGCTCTGCTGTTACAGAGTAATGGGTACCAGTTACTGAATCTGAAAAGCCTTTTCAGTTCAGTAGGGAAAGAGTTTTTGTCTAGGCAAAAAAAATTTAAGCCAGACCAGACCAGAACAGACCAAGCCAAGCCAAGCCAAGCCAAGTCAAACCGGACCGGACCGAACCGAACCGAGCTGAAGCCGAGGCCGGGGCCGGGGCCGGAGCCGGAGCCGAGCCGGGCGGGCGCGCGCGTGTTTGCCATTTTGGCTAAGTCCTCTCTCCACTACACGTTAGTGGTAACCCCCGGACCACGCCCTTTAGTCCAGTTTTCTAGTATATATACTAGAAAAAATCTTTTCCAATTTCCGATATGGGACTATCCATTTTCTCCAAGTTGCCAAGTTAGTACCTTTCAGGTACCCAACTTTGGATCAACATTTCTCATTCATACGGAATTTGTTTTTGGCAAGTGAGTATACTACGGAATAGTACTCGTTGAGAGGATCGCAATCCACTCATTTTCTGGCACTGCCGGTGGCTGGAGCCTGCAGGAATTTGGCCCAGAAACTGCAAATATTAATTCCAACAATCCCCCACATGAATGGAAATTATCAAATCATGTAATCTAGACATGACAGAAAAACAAAAAACATGACAGAAAGACTCTTAGAGTACAATCGGAAAATTATTGCATCAGGAATGGTAGTAATTTTTCAACTTTGAACCACCCTTGGTAATTAGCTATCGGATTCACTTGACCAGGTAGTGATCATAATGTCTTGAACTACCCGGGCGTTGATGTGAATCTAGAAAATAACTATCACACAGTTTCATCTCCTCACAGAACTAAGTTCTCTTGTTGTGTTCATTTTGGCCTTGAACATCCCTGGTTAATCGTGAGTGAACTTGGAGAATGTAGCCTCTCTTCATTCTCCTAGAAATGGCCCCATTTCACACTCACAAGGTGATTGCCCATAAAGAGTATCCTGCTATACCCCACTTTTATTTCAAAGCTATGGGAATCATTAAAAGCCAAGCTTATCCTAACTATTTGCAGGAAGCACTTGTTTTATCATCCTAAGAGTGGGTATGAGATGTTAATCTCTCAGTGCTTCCGTCGATTCAACAAGATTTAGTTGTCCCTTTGAACCTAGATCTTGGGATATCCAATTCCTAGGTAGGGTTTCCATTAAGTATCCTCTTTCGTCATAGGCTGTAAACCCATTCCTCTTGATGATCTCACAACCTGCTCTCGCGACAGACCTTTAGTAAATGGATCCGCTAGGTTGTCGGCCAATTTTATATATCCTATAGAGATTACTCCATTTGAGAGCAGTTGTCTAATGGTTTTGTGTCGCCTTCTGATATGACGAGACTTACCATTATACATACAACTCAGTGCCCGTGCTATAGCCGATTGGCTGTCACAGTATACACATAAGGCAGGCACTGGTTTTTCCCACATAGGAATATCCTCTAAAAAGTTTCAAAGCCATTCTGCTTCCTCTGCCGCTTTGTCTAAAGCAATAAATTCAGATTCCATGGTGGATCTGGCCAATAGCGTTTGTTTAGAGGATTTTCATGACACAGCTGTACCACCAAGTGTGAAGACATATCCACTTGTAGATTTTGAATTCTTGGAGTCCGATATCCAGTTGGCATCACTGTAGCCTTCCAGTACTGCTGGATATCTGGTGTAATGCAGCGCATAACTCTGAGTTTATCGCAAGTAGTTCAATACTCTAGTTATTCCTTTCCAGTGACTTCGTCCTGGATTACTCGTGTATCGGCTCAGTACGTTTACCGAATGTGCTAGGTCTGGTCTTGTACAATTTGTTAGGTACATCAGACTACCAATTACATGTGCATATTCCAGTTGTGATATGCTTTCGCCTGTATTTTTGAACAAGTGAAGACTTGGATCGACGGGACTTTTTGCTGTCCCATTGGAGTAATTCTTGAATCTTTCAAGTACTTTCTTAGCATAATGAGCTTGAGACAAAGTAATCCCCTCAGATGTCCTGGAAACTTTGATTCCTAGTATGACATCTGCAACTCCCAAATCTTTCATGTCAAACTTGCCACTAAGCATGCTCTTATTTTGTTTGATAATGTCGTTATTGCTTCCAATAATGAGCATGTCGTCTACGTACAGACAGACCAGAATGTATCCATTTGAAGTATCTTTGATGTAGATACATTTATCGCATTCATTTATTTTGAAACCATTTGATATCATAACATTGTCAAATTTTGCATGCCACTGTTTTGGAGCTTGTTTCAGGCCGTACAGTGATTTTACAAGGCTGCACACATTGTTTTCCTGTCCAGGAACTACGTAACCTTCAGGTTGTTTCATGTATATTTCTTCTTCTAAGTTCTCATTTAAAAATGCAGTTTTAACATCCATTTGATGTATTTCCAGATTACGTACAGCTGCAATAGCTATCAACATTCTTATGGATGTTATTCTTGTAACTGGGGAATATGTATCAAAGAAATCTAGGCCTTCCTTTTGCCTGAATCCTTGTACCACAAGTCTTGCCTTATGCTTCTCCATTGAACCATCTGGTTTCAATTTTTGTTTGAAAATCCATTTGCATCCTAGAGCTTTACATCCAGAAGGCAAGTCGACTAACTCCCATGTATAATTTTGCATAATGGAGTCTATTTCACTTTTGATTGCTTCCTTCCACATAGGAGCATCAGGCATAGACATGGCTTCCTTAAAAGTTCTGGGCTCATTCTCTAACAGAAAGGCCGTCACAAAGTCAGGACCAAATGATTTTGATGTTCTAGCCTGTTTACTTCGTTTAGGCTCATCAGTATCATGTTCTGGTTCATCAACTGAAGTACTTGCATTTCCTTGTTCACGTGTACGTTTGGGGTACGTAGTATCCTTGCATGGAAACACGTGTTTAAAGAAGAAAGCATTCCTTGATTCTATTATTGTATTCACATGGATATCCGGTATATCCGATTCGTATACCAAGAACCGATATGCACTACTGTTGTGTGCATAGCATATGAATATGCAATCAATCGTCTTAGGTCCGATGGTGACCTGTTTCGGGTAAGGTACTGCCACTTTTGCTAGACACCCCCACACTTTGAGGTATTTATACGAAGGTAAGTTACCTTTCCACAGTTCATATGGTGTCTCGCCAGTTTTCTTGTGAGGTATTTTGTTGAGAATGTAGTTGGCAGTCAGCAACGTTTTCCCCCATATGTTTTGGGGTAAGCCAGAATTCAACAACAAGACATTCATCATCTCCTTTACAGTTCGATTCTTGCGCTCGGCAGTACCGTTTGATTCGGGTGAGTAAGGAGCAGTTGTCTGATGAACGATTCCATATTCTGAGCAGAACATGTTAAATGGTGCATCATATTCTCCTCCTCTATCACTTCTAACGATTTTAATTGTTTTGCCAAGTTGATTCTCAACCTCAAGTTTATATTCTTTGAATTTATCCAAAGCCTCATTTTTGCTATGTAACAAATATACATAACATAATTTTGGGCAATCGTCTATGAAAGTCACAAAGTACTTTTTGCCACCTCTGGTCTGCACATATTTTAAGTCACACAGATCCGTGTGAATTAGACCTAGAGTTTCTGTGTCTCTTTCTACAGAATGTGATGGAGTTTTAGTGAGTTTGGCCTCCGTGCAAACTTCACATTTTTCTGAGTTATCTAACTTAAATTTTGGTAGCAAATTCATGTTAATTAATCTACGCATAGAATTTATATTAACATGGCCTAGTCTTTCATGCCAAACAGAGGAAGACTCAACAACATAGGCAATAGGAGTTATTTTATTAACTTTGGGAACAACATGAACAATAGTTTTAGGGATGACTGTCATTACATTAAACTTGAACAGTCCATCCTTTACATATCTTTTACCCAAGTATACCCCATTCTTAGACAGTACAAAATTATCAGAAACAAGAACAACCTTAAATCCATTCTTGCTTAGCAAAGAACCTGATATCAAGTTCTTTCTAATGTCTGGAACATGCAGCACATTTGTGAGTGTTAGCTCTTTGCCTGAATTTATTTTCAGCACTATCTTTCCTGTTCCTTCAATTTTGGAGGTGGAAGAGTTTCCCATGAACAGCTGTTCATCTTTGTTGCACTTTTGGTATGAGGTGAACATTTCCTTGTCCGAACATATATGCTTGGTGGCCCCAGTATCGTACCACCATTCACGAGGATTGCTCCCCACAAGATTTACCTCTGACACTACAGCACAGATGTTCAGGTCAGAGAGACCAGTGGACAAGTTCTCAGCTATGTGTGCGTGGGATTTTTCATTCCCTTTTACATGTCCTGTTCCTGAACGATTACTGTCTTTACTGCGACACTCAGAAATTTTGTGCCCTAGCTTACCACATTTGTGGCATTTTCCAGCAAACCTCTTTGCAAGAGGTTTTTTGTTTGAGGCCTGTGGCAGAAACTTCCTCTTCTTGCCCTTCTGTTCGTGCTCCACCACATTGGCCTTTTCTATGGACTGATTTTCATAGGTACTGTCAGCCTTGCGATTCTCTTCTTTGATCCGCAACCTGACAATTAGGTCTTCAAAAGACATCTCCTTTCGCTTGTGTTTGAGGTAGTTCTTGAAGTCTTTCCACCCAGGTGGAAGTTTTTCAATGAACGCTGCAACCTGGAATGGTTCGCACAACGTTATATTCTCCGCAGTAATGTCGTGCATTATAACCTGCAGTTCTTGGACTTGAATCACCACAGTTTTGGAGTCAATCATCTTATAGTCCAGAAATTTTCCGACAACAAATTTCTTGGACCCGGCGTCTTCTGTTTTGTACTTCGTTTCCAAGGACCCCCACAGGAGTTTGGACATCTTGAAGACACAGTAGACGTTGTACAGGGGGTCTACCAAGCCATTCAGGATGTAGTTCCTGCAGAGGTAGTCGCACTGAGTCCACGCATCAACTGCAGCAACGGAGTGTGCATCCATTGGCGCCAGCATCAGGGCAGATTCAGTGAGAAATCTGTCCAGCTTCAATGTGGTCAGGTAGAACTGCATCTTCCCTTACCACTTTTTGAATCCAGTTCCATTGAACTTCTCTGATTTTTCTCCCACGGTTATGTGCGTGGGCAGAACGAACGAATGTGCCGCAACCGATTGTGCAGTCACATTTTGGGTCACCGGTGTTTCGGTACTGAGAAGCCCACTAGAAATATCAGTTGGTATGTTCTCTATGTTCTTATCTTCTCTGAAATAGTTTGAAACAGAAATTGTTAGTTGTTTTTTCCGAACCGCACCTGTAAATAGACTTCACAAACTGTTAGAATATGTGAGGAAAAAATTCTGCTTTAAGATTGTTAGAACTCGAATTTATAAATAAGAGAAAATTCCAACAGAACTTGTGAAGAAATGAAATACAGGCAATAAAACATTAAATTGAAAACTTTGCACAGAGTCGAGACTGATAATCTCTCTCCTTAAAGCAGAATTCGCCCCGTAGTGTGACGGTGGCCGGCGAATTGCTTCCCAGGATACAACTGTACCTTCTCTAAAGAGCATCACCCTTGTTTCAGAGATTCAGCGAACCGTTGTCTGTGATGTATTCTCAGTTGACACTGACACAGAGGAGAAGAAGAAGAAGAAGAATGATGTAAAAAACCCTTACTGTATATCAGACTTTGTTTGGATTTATAGAAGAAAATTGGAGACTGGAGACTGTTCAGATGCCATTACTCTGTAACAGCAGAGTAATGGAGACTCTTCAGATTCATAACTGGTGAGCAATTACTCTGCTGTTACAGAGTAATGAGTACCAGTTACTGAATCTGAAAAGCCTTTTCAGTTCAGTAGGGAAAGAATTTTTGTCTGGGCAAAAAAAAATTTAAGCCAGACCAGAACAGACCAAGCCAAGCCAAACCGGTCCGAGCCGAGCCGAAGCCGAGGTCGGGGCCGGGCCCGGAGTCTGGCCGGGCCGGGCCGGGCGGGCACGCGTGCGCGCGCGTGTGTTTGTCATTTTGGCTAAGTTCTCTCTCCACTACACGTTAGTGGTAACCCCCGGGCCATGTCCTTTAGTCCAGTTTTCTAGTATATATACTAGAAAAAATCTTTTCCAATTTTCGATATGGGACTATCCATTTTCTCCAAGTTGCCAAGTTAGTACCTTTCAGGTACCCAACTTTGGATCAACATTTCTCATTCATACGAAATTCGTTTTTGGCAAGCGAGTATACTACGGAATAGTATTCGTCGAGAGGATCGCAATCCACTCATTTTCCAGTGCCCCCGGTGGCCGGAGCCTACAGGAATCCGGCCCGGAAAACTGCAAAAAATAATTCCAACACACACTCCCCAAATCTAATTTGAAATTTAATTCTCTTCAAAATTTCTCCCTCCACACTCCCCAAATCTAATTTGAATTTCAAAATTCTAATTTGAAATTCAAATTTCAAATTTTAGCCCAATATCTCCCTCCACACTCTTCGACAATCCCCACCGGCGGCAACCTTCAGCCCCGACGTTGCCGTCGTTCACTTCCACCGAGCTAGCCACTCGGCCAACAAAGCCATCATCCGATGACCTCATCACCCTACTCTCGACAGCACCCCCGATGATGCTGTCGGAAACACCAACCGATCCATCCCTAACACTAGCAATGCCAAACCCCGAAGAAAGCCACTTCCATCCCTCACGACTACCCTCACCAGCAGCCCTCAACACTGGCGTCGAGAACTCTCAGCCCAGTCGGCCTCGATGCTAGCATTGCCCAACTCCGGTAGCATTCCCCTAACCCGTGCAACCATTTCCTTTTCTAGCAACGCAACTCCCACTGTCGATACCAATCCTCTTATCATCAGTCTTCCTCGCCACGCCAACCACACACCTATTCCTCTTCTTGGGGATTCCGACGACCACACCACCGCACCGGAGATGGGGTGGTAGGTGGGGGGAGGGGGGATGAGGGAGTCCTCACTCTTCCCCAATCCGGCTACGATCTCTCTTTTTCTCTTTTTGTCTTTTACTTGATATTTTTTTGAAAACTTCCCCCTTTAGAAAATCTGGAGAGAGAGACTCTTTAAACTATTGGAATATTATCTAATCTCTTATTCACTAAAACGAAGTAAAACTGACCACTACACACTTCTGGCATTTGCTAATGGCTCGAATTTTCAAGTATGTTTTGACTGACAGCTACTTATAAGGTCAGGGTTCAAAATTCTCTCTACTAAACTTTGAAAAATATCCAAAATTTTCAATTGTATTTCCAAAAATCCTTCCCACTAACATTTCCTAATTACTTTTTTTTAAAATTGCTTGTGAGAAACACCTAATGAATATGATTTTTTTTTTAAATATACCTAATCGATACAATATATTATGCTAAGATCAATTTTCATCCAAAGATTTTTCTCATGAAAAAAGAGCAAATGTCGGAAGAAACCACCCACTATTTTTTTTTTCTTTCGAATTTTGAACTGGAATCTTATTTCCTAATCAAGCTGAAAAAATCGTGCACTGTTATACAAGTACTAGATTTGCCTGTGGGCACGTCCCTACTATCAACAATAATAATTAGATTGACAGCTTGATTAGTGGAGAATCAGATTGACAGCTTGATTAGTGGAGAATCAGTAGGAATATATATTCAGTTTTGGTAAGTCTGTTGATAGCTTGATTAGTGGAGAATCAGTAGGAATTTGTTAGCTTGATTTACTCCAATATCAGATCTGGTAAGTTGTATATATATACTACCACATACTAATAACAAATCAATCAAGTTATTTACAATCTCTCTTCTTCTTTATGGTATCAGAGCCAAAACGATCCTGCCCTCTTTCTCTCTAATTAAGGACGCCGCTCCTTACTCTAACCCTCACCCTTGCCTCCAATGGCCAACGACAGCACCTCCTTCATTTCCAACCCCTATGAACCTTCCAAACCCTTTGCCTGTATCACTCTTATCAGTGTCACCAAGCTTCTCCCCACCAATTATCTCAATTGGAAACTCCAAGTTGAAGCTCTCCTTGATGGCCATGATCTCCTCAAATATCCAGATGGATCCTTCCCCGCGCCATCGGAAACAATCTCCACCACTGCATCGCCTCCAGTGACGACCCCAAATCCTGCCTATCAGACATGGCGTCGACAGGACCGCCTCATCTATGGCGCCCTCCTCACCACTCTCTCCAATGAAGTGGCTTCCCTGGTGTCTCAGACAAAGACGTCGCATGATCTTTGGACCCTTCTCAAAAGCACCTATGCCAAGGCATCCCGCAGTCATCTCAAGCAACTAAAGGAGCGTCTCCGTACTGCTTCCAAAGGTACACAATCCATCACAACCTATATGCATTCCCTGAAGCAAACAGCAGATCTTCTTGCATCACTTGGATCTCCTGTCTCTGTTGAAGACATGACTGACCATGTCTTGCGCGGTCTCGACGACGGTTACAGAGCCGTCATTGACGGCGTGAATGCAAGGGACATCCCAATCACCTTTGATGACCTCCTCGAGAAGCTTCTCATCCAGGAACTCTCCATCGTTGCTGCTCAGAGACAGAATCCTGCTCCAATTACAGCCTTGAGTGCTCAGGCTCGGCCTAACTCCAACAACAAGTCTCGGTCAGGGCAATTCTCTGCACAGTCTAATCAGCGCACTGGCTACCGCAACCCTCCAAAACCGTTTCTAGGCCGATGTCAGTGGTGCAATGTCAAAGGGCATGTTCTATCTCAGTGCCACACCTTCAGACAGCAACACCCCGGTATCCCGCCTCCCCCTCGGGATCCTCCGGCTCACACTGGACAAGCTCGGGCCAATACTGCAGCTGCTGGCCCATCTCAGACTGGTTTTTTGGTTGACAGTGGAGCAACGCATCACATCACCAATGATCTTGCAAACCTGGCGCTTCATCACCCGTACACTGGCCCCGACTCGTTGTTTATGGGTAACGGTTCAGGTTCAAACATCTCTCATTCTGGAACACTTTTACTTAATGATTTATCCTTGTCTAATGCCTTGTGCGTTCCTTCCATGAAACAAAATATCATCTCTGTCTCTAAACTTACCAAACAAACTAACTCTACTGTTGTTTTCTTGCCAAACTCTTTTTATGTAAAGAACTTGCAGACGGACCAAACAACCCATAAAGGCCCATGTGTGGATGGACTTTATCTCTGGCCCGCTACCTCACCGTCCGTCCACACCGTCCACACGGAATCCTCTGCATCATGGCACCATAGGCTTGGGCATCCTTCATCTTCAATCTTCAAATTCATTCAACAGCATTTTTCTTTGGGCTCAAATAAATTCCAGCAATCAGATTGCAACTCATGCCAAATTACCAAATGTCACAAGCTTCCTTTTCATGAATCCACTCTAAAATCTTCTTATCCATTGGAAATAATTTTTTCGGATGTATGGACTTCTCCCATTTTATCCATTGATGGTCTTCGTTACTATTGCATGTTTGTTGATCATTTTACTCGCTATATCTGGCTCTATCTAATGAAACACAAATCTGATGTGCAAACCATATTCCCAAAATTTAAATCACTTATTGAAAATTTCTACCACCACAAAATAAAAATCTTATACACAGATAATGGTGGCGAATATATTGGTCTTCGTCCCTTTTTAAGCAACCATGGTATAAGTCATCACACCACCCCACCTCATACACCCGAGCACAACGGAATTTCAGAACGCCGGAATCGTCACATCGCCGAAACCGGTCTCTCTCTCCTCCATCACTCGGGATTGCCCCTAACCTATTGGCCTCACGCCATGACCACCGCAGCCTACCTCATAAATCGCCTTCCAACTCCAATTCTTGGGTATGAATCACCCTATTCCAAATTGCTCAACATTAGCCCGGATTATCATAAGTTAAAATGTTTTGGATGTTTGTGTTTTCCCTGGATTAAACCATATGCTGATCATAAACTTGCGCCAAAGTCTGCTATGTGTGTTTTTGTAGGTTACTCGGCTGATCAACATGCGTATTTGTGTCTCGACCCCAAAACAGGAAGGATTTACACTTCTCGCCATGTGAAGTTCGTAGAATCTGAATTCCCGTTCAGCTCTCTAGTGGCTCAATCCAATTCAAGTGTAGAGCAACAAACAGGCCCACTCCAACTCTCCATTTTACAGCCCATAGACCAACCCACGGTGAGTACCACTCTAAACACACCTGAAGACTTATCCGCTGCCACTCCCTCTCCCTCCATCACCCACCCACCAAATCCGGCTCCATCATCACCCTCAAACGAACCCACCCACACCACTCAATCCTCCAGCTCAATCTCCCAACCATTTCCACAACTTCCTGCCCCACCAACCCAACCCGTTGTCAAGAGACAGAAACCCAATGGCGGTGGGATCATCACCCGGTCTCAAAACAACATCGTCAAACCCATCAACAAGTTCAACCTCCATGTCCGACCCTCCTCTCCCATCGAACCGAGCACCATCACCCAGGCTCTTCGCGACCCTGATTGGCGCTCAGCCATGCAAGATGAATTTGATGCCTTACACCGCAACAACACTTGGGATCTTGTTAGTCGGTCCTCTGCTCAGAATTTGGTTGGCTGTAAATGGGTATTCAGAATCAAACAGAATCCGGATGGATCGATTGATCGTTACAAGGCTCGGTTAGTTGCCAAAGGGTTTCACCAATGCCCTGGTTGGGACTATACGGAAACATTCAGCCCAGTTGTTAAACCGGTAACCATTCGAGTCGTCCTAACACTTGCAGTTCGCCAGGGTTGGTCCATACGTCAGCTTGATATCAACAATGCGTTCCTTCAGGGGACACTCAAGGAGGAAGTCTTCATGATACAGCCACCTGGTTTCGTCAACAAAGACTTCCCGGATCATGTCTGTCGCCTAAAAAAGGCACTCTATGGACTAAAGCAGGCACCCCGCGCCTGGTACACGGAGCTCCGAGTATTCCTGCTCTCCCTTGGCTTCGTAAATTCAACTGCAGATGCTTCTCTCTTCATCTACCAAAAACTGAGTGTTACATTGTACTTATTAGTGTATGTTGACGATATAATTGTCACTGGGAGCTCCTCTGCCGAGTTGTCTAAACTCATTGCCACACTCGCTGCTCGTTTTTCATTAAAAGACCTTGGTTGTCTTAGCTATTTCTTGGGTGTTGAAGTAATTCCTTCCGCTGCAGGTATGTTTCTTTCACAAAGAAAATATATCACTGATCTGCTACATAAATCTGGCATGGCAGATACGAAACCGGCATCCACTCCCTTGTCTGCTAGTGTTCCATTACTCAAGGATTCAGGCTCCCTCCTGCCTTCCCCAACTGAGTACCGAGCACTCGTTGGAAGTCTCCAATATTTGAGTCTTACTCGCCTAGATATTGCTTTCAGCACCAACAAACTTGCACAGTTCATGCAGAACCCACGAACGACGCATTGGTCTGCACTCAAAAGAGTGCTCCGATATTTGGCGGGCTCTTGTGACAAAGGAGTATTCATTTCGGCAACTGCTCCGCTGAATTTTTATGCCTACTCGGATGCGGATTGGGCGGGCGACAAGGATGATTATATTTCAACAACTGGTTATTTGTTGTATCTCGGCAGCACTCCCATCTCTTGGAGCTCCCGAAAACAACGATCTGTTGCTCGATCATCAACAGAAGCAGAGTACAAAGCCTTAGCTGACACGGCTAGTGAGCTACTATGGGTCCTTTCCTTGTTTACAGAACTTGGTCACACACCCACTACCAATCCGGTTATATATTGCGACAATCTCGGTGCCACAAATCTAAGTGCTAATCCTGTTTTCCACTCTCGGATGAAACACATAGCCTTAGCCTATCACTTTGTCCGAGAAAATGTCCAACATGGCAGGTTTCGAGTGTCTTTTGTGTCTACTGATGATCAGCTTACTGATATTCTAACAAAACCACTGCTTCGTCCTCGGTTCGAGTCCTTACTGTCCAAGTTGCATCTCTCTTCCAGATTATACAACTTGCGGGAGGATATCAACAATAATAATTAGATTGACAGCTTGATTAGTGGAGAATCAGATTGACAGCTTGATTAGTGGAGAATCAGTAGGAATATATATTCAGTTTTGGTAAGTCTGTTGATAGCTTGATTAGTGGAGAATCAGTAGGAATTTGTTAGCTTGATTTACTCCAATATCAGATCTGGTAAGTTGTATATATATACTACCACATACTAATAACAAATCAATCAAGTTATTTACAATCTCTCTTCTTCTTTACCTACGGCACGTCTTCGAAATGATACAACATATGAAATATCTTGTAAACAGTAAAACAACAATTATATATGTAACTCAAGTTTGAATAGTATACCATTAATTAGTTGTAAATAAAAGTTCATGTTTCCATTAGTATATGATGAACATTAATTATAAATTGGGGTATAAAATTCAACTTATTAGAACTTTGAGGATGAAAAATGATGAAATTTAACTATTGAGGAGATATTTGATATTTTTTAATGTAACATGAGCAATAAAAAAAACATAAAAATTTTAAAAATTTACAAATCTGAAATATGAAAAATCTAAATTTCTAAGTAAATAGAGAGAGAATGAGAGAGCGAATGAGAGAGAGAGAGAGAGAAAGAGAAATAATTAAATAAATAAAGGAGTTGTTTTGGTGGGGATTTGAATTTGAGTT
The DNA here is from genome assembly GCA_017893485.1 of Hemerocallis citrina. Lineage (NCBI taxonomy): Eukaryota > Viridiplantae > Streptophyta > Magnoliopsida > Asparagales > Asphodelaceae > Hemerocallis > Hemerocallis citrina. The sequence continues at coordinate 418,303,275 of CM030359.1, read as the reverse complement.
TTGGGAGAAAATTTTTTGGAGGAAAAATATACTATGGAAGAGTGAATCTGAACGATTGATTTTGTTTCAATTGAAAGTAAACCACTTGATAGCTTTCTTTATATTTTATTATATAGATTGTTAGATAAATTTTTGAAAAATAGTTTACTTATTTCTCATTTAATAACAATTCACATATGTAAAGAAAAATCTAGAATCGATGCCAATATTGAAGTTGAAGTCAACTTCTTTGCTTCTAAAGAGAATAATTAACTCGGCAATTTTTCAGAAACGAGTACTAGTACTACGAAAGAATTTAACACGCTTGAGAGGGTTTCGACTTGTGAGCTTTATATCTCTACTAATTTAATGAAAGAGTTGGGGTTGTAAACAAACAAATCCTAATTTTATAACTGAGCAAATCCGTACAATGTACGGCCAAACTAAATGTACCAAACATACCTGTATGATGCACATGCAGCCCCTAAAAAAAGGATATTTTAGCAAATGTCCCCATTTAAAATGTGAAAATTAGCATATACCTCGACTATTTTTAAAAACTAAGAAATACTCATATCTCTAATATTATAATGGGAGAAGGCCTTAATGTCATTTGTAAATATTTTGTCAATCTACCAACACGTACAATACACGTGCATAACTATTATAAAGGAGGTTCTAAGTTCAAATTCAGATTATGTTTAATTTAAAAAAAAAACTATATTTATTAGAACGTGCATCGCACGTGTAAATTACTAGTTACTCGTAATCTTCACGTGTATGCAATGCTCGTTTTAATTATTTTTTTATATAATAAATAGTAAAACGTAATATAGCCTCGAATTTGAGACTTCTCTTTACTCATCACATACTCTTTACAAATTATCTATAGTAGCACAAACTTTTATTTTATATGAGTGTCACTTTGTAAATAATTATACCGTAAATAAATTTGAACTTTGAGGGTGTTATGGTAACTAACAACAGTTGAATAAATGAATAGTTAATATAACTACCACTTAAAAATGAATAGTTAGAAATTAGATGGTCGAATGTCTACAAATTACAGGTTGTCTACAAATGACAACCCCAACTCCCCCATTATAATATTATTACTAGTAATTTACACGTGCGGTGCACGTTTTAATAATTTCAATAAAAAAAACTTTGACGCAGGGAACATTTGAACCAGAAACCTTTTTTATATTAGTTATGTACGTGCATTGCATATGTTGGTAGAATGACAAAATGACAAATGACACCATGGCCTTCTCCCATTATAATATTAGAAATATATTAGAAATTAGACTCTCCTTATAATATTTAGAGATTAGAGATTAGAGATTAGAGATTATTATTATTATTATTAGAGATTAGAGATTGTTTTATTGGGCTTTTGTGGCTTATGTGGGGTTGTTATGGGCTTTGCATGGGCTTCCTTGTAACCATACCAGATTGAGAGATGAGAAAGAGACGTAAATTGGGAAGAGGACAGAAAAGGAATTCCGGATCCTCGTCGAAATTCTCGACCCTCGTTTACTACAGTCAACTTTTCATAATAATTATTAGAATAACCTGTTACATACTATAATAACATGTGCAATATTGCACAGGCTAAATCAAGTTACTACAAATCAAAGTAATTTATCATAATCTCCATCCACCTGTGGATTTCTAGAAATCCATGCCATCTACCTTAGATTCTCTCACATCAGTTTCAAGTAAAGACTGTGTATACAAATTATGACGATAACAATTTCATAAAAGTAAGTTTTGAAGAACAACTTTTCAGTAACTAAGGTGCGTTTGTTTTGATATTCAGAATTTCATTTTCAGAATACTCTATTCTGAATTGGCGTTTGTTTTAAGTGTTATTCCCAATTGATATTCAGAATACTCATACCCCCTATTTTCCAAAACACCTTCTTTACTCTCTTCTCACCATATATATTATTATTATTATATATTATTATTATTATTATTATTATTATTATTATTATATATATTATTATTATTATTATTATTATTATTATTATTATTATATATATTATTATTATTATTATTATTATTATTATTATTATTATTATTATTATATATTATTATTATTATTATTATTATTATTATTATTATTATTATTATTATTATTATTATTATATATATTATTATTATATATTATATATTATTATTATTATTATTATTATATATATATATATATATATATATATATATTATTATTATTATTATTATTATTATTATTATTATTATTATTATTATTATTATTATTATTATTATTATATATATATATATTATTATTATTATTATTATTATTATTATTATTATATATATATTATTATTATTATTATTATTATTATATATATTATTATTATTATTATTATTATTATTATTATTATATATATTATTATTATTATTATTATTATTATTATTATTATTATTATTATTATTATTATTATTATTATTATTATTATTATTATTATTATTATTATTATTATTATTATTATTATATATTATATATTATTATTATTATTATTATTATTATTATTATTATTATTATTATTATTATTATTATATATTATTATTATTATATATATTATTATTATATATATTATTATTATTATTATTATTATTATATATATTATATATATTATATATATTATATATATTATTATTATTATTATTATTATTATTATTATTATTATTATTATTATTATTATTATTATTATTATTATTATTATTATTATTATTATTATTTCAAATTGATATTCAAAATTGTCAGAAATATAACAGAACAGCTTTTAAACTCTCTTTTTCAGAAAAACAGCTTTCAGATAATAGTTTTCAGCTAAAAATATAACCGAACAGCTTTTAAACACTCTTTTTCAGAAAAACAGCTTTCAGAATACAGTTTTCAGCTAGAAATATAACCGAACAGCTTTTAAACACTCTTTTTCAGAAAAACAGCTTTCAGAATACAGTTTTTAGCTAGAAATATAACCGAACAGCTTTTAAACTCTCTTTTTCAGAAAAACAGCTTTCAGATAACTGTTTTCAGCTAGAAATATAACCGAACAGCTTTTAAACACTCATTTTCAGAAAAACAGCTTTCAGAATACAGTTTTCAGCTAGAAATATAACCGAACAGCTTTTAAACTCGCTTTTTCAGAAAAACAGTTTTCAGATAATAGTTTTCAGCTAGAAATATAACCGAACAGCTTCTAAACTCTCTTTTTCAGATAAACAGCTTTCAGAATACTCTATTCAGAATACAACCTAAACAAACAGCTTTTAAACTCACTTTCAGAATAACTCTATTCAGAATACTCTATTCAGAATACTCTATTCAAAATATCAAAAACAAACGCACTCTAAGGAGTTTCCCTGCTTTGAAAAAAAAAGCTCTCCCCTTCCTCAGCTCTCCCCTCTCTTTGGCCCTCAGATCCGTCCTGTCCATCCACCTTTTCCCTTCATCTCCTTCATTAAATCTGTTTCTCACGACTAGATCTTCCAGCCCTTTTCAAGTTTTCTCGCCGTACTCAGTTTCCCCTCCATCCTCTCCCCTTTCCCCCTTTCGTCCGCTGATTTCCTTTCTCTCGCTGTTCTCCTCGTTCTGAGAACGGCAGCCCCTTCTTTTCCGCGGTGCAACTCCCTCCGCCCTCGCCCTGCTCGCTCGCTCCCTCGCCAGCTCCACTGGCCTTCGGGGCGGATTCTTCTGGCTTCCGTCTTCGGTAAGTGTTCGGTATTCCTCCTCCACTAGTTAATAGAGTGACTTCAGCATTTTTTTGGTGTGCCTCCTAGCACTGTAAGTATTGTTGTTTTATGTTTTAATTTCTCGATTTTCTCTTTGTTAGTTTATTGCGACGGCATATTGTGTGTTTCATCAGTATTTTAGTTGTTTTCCGGGGTTGCTCTGTCACCCGTTCTTGGTGGTTATCTCTAACGAGGTATTGTGTGGTGTTGTGAAGGAAGATCCTTCGTTTTCTTTGCTCTCCATTGTAGCATTAGCCTTCGGTGGCAGGATACTGTTTTCTCTTCCATCCATACTCTTCTTCCATTCTCTGCTCTCTTTCGGTTAGTGAGCTCTGTGGATTCATGCCATGGAGTTTACGTGGGTCGAAGTGGTAAAAAAAAACAAAAAACAAAATATTGCCAGTGGTTCTCTTAAGAAGGTTAACCTGTCTTTTGGTGGGCCATCTTCTTTTAAGCCCACCAAGCCCAATATTGAGAAGCTTCCTAGATCTTCTTCTCTGCGTTTATCCCGCCCATTCTCTGCCCCTTCTTCATCTTCTTCTTTTACCTCATTCCCTTTTGGTACTCGATCGTCCATCACCTGCTTTCGTTGCCTTCAACAGGGGCATATAAAAAAAAATTGTTCTTCCATTATGAAATGTCTCTTTTGCTTGAAACCGGGTCATGCCCGCTCTCGTTGCTTCGCGTTACAGCGGTTACTAGGGCTCTCACCCTCGGAGCCCCTATTTCTGAGCAAGTCCTAGGAGCCATTGATCTGCCCTCTTTTCAACGCAAGTTAGCGGCTGAGAGCGGCGCTAGTTCTAAAAAGCAGAAGGTTTCTTCGCAATCCCCTCTTCTCCCTACGCCTCCCTTGGTCAACCGTATCTCCAATAAGGAGCCTCTACCTCAAGCCGCTACTACTACTCCGTCGGTATCCCCCCCCCCCAGCCAGCAGTTTCCCACGTGTTCATCCCCTCTACGGAATTATCCGATCGATTGAAATTCTTCGACACTTACGGAGCTATCTCCTTCTCCGGGGGAACTGTCCCAATCTTTACGTTAAACTCATTCTTGAGTATCTCTTGCAATGTTAAAGATTGGGACTGGGTCCTTAGTTCTTGTTCTAATGGAGACGTTGTGATTCGCTGTCCCTCTCCCAAGTTGCTCCATGAGTTGATCGAAAACTCAGCGCTTTCCATTGGATCGATTTCGCTAGCCATTCGCAAATGGGTGCAAGCGAGGCCCCTGCCAACAACTCCCGGTACTTCCTCCATCAAAGTGTCTCTTCTTGGCCTCCCTCCTTTTTGTGATTCCTTAAAGCGAGTGGGGGATATGTCCAAATGTATTGGAGAGATTTGCAGTGTCTCTTCTACGACTAAATTAGCATCGGGTTGTATGCAAGTGGAGGCAATTTTCAAGATTCCTGTGAACCGTGATCGGATTGTGGCTTATTTGCTGTATGACAGTTATGTTTCTTTCTCTGTCTCGATGCAATACCATGACAATGTCAGCCCTGGTGAGACTGAGCTGCATCCTCTCTCTGACCCCCTGCAAGCGGGTACGAACCCTACCCTTTCATCTGTCTCTTTTCACCCCGGTTCTTCAGCCCCTTCCAATTTGGGTTGGAAAGGAGCCAACAGACCTTTATCAAAGAAAAAAATTCCTCCTCCGACCAAGCAATCGAGCTCTGCCTCTACCCAAAAGATTTCTCCGTCCAAGCCCCCGAACTTGGTTTGGATTAATCCCAATTTACCCGCTCTTCAAGCGGGCAAGACTTCTACTCCCCTACCTCGATCCTCTATAGCTAAGGCTCAAAGTTCTCTCATTCCCTTCTCCTCTCAGGCGGCTAAAAAGGACCTTCCCGCTTCCCAGTTGACCCCTTCCTCCTCCACCACTGTTGTCGTCAATATAGCTCCTTCTTCCCAGTGGTCTCCTTGGGAGATTAACCCTCACTACGAGTCGGACTGGGCTCAATTTCAGAGGCTAGCGCATGTCTCCGATATCACCGCTGATGACCCAAAGCTTTCCCTCATCAAAGTTAAGTGCCCCCCTCCCTCCAAATCCGACAGTTGGATTGATAAGGACGACCTTCTCGACGAGGAGGAAGATGACCGCAAGCAAGACTTCTCTAGCCAGAAGGTACTTTCTTTCCCTCTCTTGTTGCATAGCATTTACTTTAATCTTATTGGATCTAGTCTGCGAATTTTGGTGGATGGTATTCATTGGTGTTGTCCCCCGACTATTTGTCGGTCTATCTGGCCTTCTCTTTCTTGGGCTGGAGTAGCAGTTCTGGTTCCTGCAGATCGCATATCTGCGATAGTGACCATTCCGGGCATTTCAATGTCCGATGGTCGTGTGTTTCCTCTCAGCGACTTTCGGTCGTTAGAGAGTGATAATTGTAGGTGTCCCTTTCCCTCGAATCTCTTTTCTCTCTCTCCTTCCGTTACCACTCCCATTGGAAACGGAAGTGATGGCCCTCATTCCTCTCCGGTTGAGATGAGATCTCTACCAAATCTTCTACCTTCAGTTAAACGTAAGTTTCAGCCTCGTCTCATTAGATCTAGCGCTCGATTATTGGCTAAAAAATCAGCAATAGCAGCGGCTCCCAGTTCTCCGGAGGCAACGATTACTCCTATCGACGCTCCGGAAGAACTTTCATCTTTCTTCCTTCACTCGTCTAACCATGAACCTTTAGGATCGATTTTCCATTCTCGTATGGACGATATTTCTGACCAAGAGCTCATTAACATCACCCATGACTTAGGTTTTCTGGTCATCTCTAGCTCCTCCTCGGCAGCTAGAGCCATCAGGAAGCAGGATCGTCGCAGAGTTTTGGAGAACTCGGTTGTCAATGATTAGTCTCTCCTGGAATATTAAGGGACTCAACTGCCCCGTTAAACAAAGAGCAATCTTTCATATTATCTCATCTTCTCTATGCGACCTTATTTCCATCCAAGAAACTAAACTCGATTGCCTTTCACCTTCCATTCTCCGTACTATTGGAGGTTCTACCATCTCTAAATGGATTTCACTGGACGTCGTAGGCTCTAGGGGAGGTATTCTCCTAGGATTCAAAGAATCTGTCTTTTCCCTTATCGCAGTTAAGCGCCTTAAATTTTTTCTTATAGTTCAACTGTTCTGGGTGCCTATCGGTCGCAACATATCGGTTATTTCGGTTTACGGTCCATCCTCTTCAGATAACCGTCTCCCTTTTTGGGACGAATTCCAATCGCTTCTCCCCTATTCAAATGGCCTGTGCTTGGTCTGTGGAGATTTTAATGTTACCAGATTCGCCTCTGAAAGGTCTAACGGGTCGTCTTACGATAGCCTCTCCGTTAGAATCAACGATTGCATCCGCCTATTGCAATTGTCGAACATCCCTCTTTCGGGAAGATCTTTCACTTGGTCGAACCTTTGTAAGTCCCCGATGTTGGCCAAACTCGACCGTTTCTTAGTCTCTCGAGATTGGATTAACCAGTTTCACAAAACATTCTGTAAGACTCTTCCCAATCCTTCCTCGGATCATGTCCCTATCGTCCTCTTCTCCGATTTCCCCTTCCCTCATTCTCATAAATTCAGATTCGAGAAATTCTGGTTACAAGATCAATGCTTTGTCAACTTAATCATTGAATGCTTATCTTCTGTTACTGGATCTTCTGGCCTGGGAAGCATCCTTCTTAAGCTTCATGCCATCAAATTTGGGTGCAAGATTTGGTGTAATGAAAGACAGTTTAATACAAACTTCCTCAAAAACTTTCTCCTTACTACCATCGAATCGATTGATAAGATAGAAGAACAGGGCCCTATTTCGGATGATCTTTTCACTGAGCGTCGTTCTTGCAAACAAGATTTTGCTAATCTCCTTTACCAAGACCATCTGAAATGGGCTCAAAGAGCCAGAATTCGATGGGTCAAGGAAGGGGACTGCAATACTGCCTTCGTTCACAACTATGCTTCCCACAGGCAGCGTAGTAATCGTATCTCATCTATCATTGATAACGGGGTGGAATTATCTACTGATAAAGAAATCCATCAATCCTTTCTCTCTTTCTATAAAAATCTCATTGGTTCACCTAAACAGCGTACCTTTAGCATTGATTGGAATCAACTCTATGGTCCTCAGCTTCTGGACCTCTCATCCATTGAAGCCCCTTTCTCCTTAGAAGAGATTAAATCTGCGGTATAAGCGCTGAAGAGCGATGCTGCACCGGGGCCCGACGGATTCCCCGCCTTCTTTTTCCAAAAATTCTGGCACTGGTTGAAAGACGACCTGCTTCGTATGTTTTCTGAGTTACATCAAGGAGCTTTCTCCTTTGATCGCATTAATTATGCTAACACTGTTCTCATTCCTAAAATTATGGGTGCGAACTCAGTTGCGAATTTTAGATCTATCAGCCTGATCAACACCATGTTCAAAATCATAATGAAAGTCCTTGCCGCAAGGCTAGGGGCGGTGATTCCTCCCCTCATTGATCCAGCCCAATCGGGTTTCATTAAGGATCGGTTTATCCTAGATAGTGTCGCGACGGCACAAGAGATTATTTCCCACTGTCACTACTCTAATTCGGAAGGAGTTCTTCTTAAGCTTGACTTCCAAAAAGCGTACGATAATGTCAATTGGAAATTTTTATTCGACATCCTTTATCATAGAGGTTTTGGTCCCAAATGGATCGCTTGGATAAAGTCCAGTCTCTTCGCTGGTACCTCTTCCATCTTTATTAATGGTTCCGAGGGCAATAAATTCAAAATCAAATGTGGCCTCCGACAAGGCGACCCACTTTCTTCCCTCCTTTTTTCTCTGGTGGCTGATGTCTTTAGTAAACTCCTACGCAACGCCTGGGAGGCCGAGGTTATCGAAGGATTAGGGAACTCTCGAGGTTTCCATGGTGTCCTGAATCTCCAATATGCCGATGACACTATCATCTTTGTTAAACCTAATACCCACCCTCTTCGGAACCTTAAGCTCCTCCTTTATTGCTTTGAACTTGCCTCGGGACTGGCTATCAATTTTCACAAATCCTCGGTGATTTGGTTGGGAGGATCTCCTAATCGCCAGAGTGAAATTGCCAATTTCTTTAATTGCCCCATTGCTTCTTTCCCTATTACTTACCTGGGGATCCCCCTCAGATGGGGTAAGCTGCATAAAACTGACTGGACTCCCTTTATAGATAAGATTGAATCCAGGCTTTCGGTCTGGTCTGGGAAAATGCTCTCTCACAGAGGTAGACTTATCTAGCTCAACTCGGTTCTTTCTTCCATTCCTCTTTACATGATGTCCTTTTATTATCTACCATCGTGAGTCATCAAAAGGATCGACCAGATCAGAAGTAACTTCTTCTGGTCGGGTACTGCTAGTTATAAGCCTGGATCGCATTTGAGTAATTGGAACCTTATTTGCTCTTCCAAGGAATCTGGTGGATTGGGTGTGCTTAATCTAAGGCATCAGAATTTGGCACTTCTGGGTAAATGACTTTGGAAGTTCTTCAAAAACCAGGAAAACCCTTGGATCGTGAGTATTAAATCTAGATTCTTTGCGAGAGAACAGTGGAGGAATTTCCCCCCCACTGTTCACCGAAGCACTTCTCCCTTTTGGAAAGGGGTATGGAAAGCCTCTGAGGCCTTCCAATGTGGTTTAGGTCACTTCTGCCATGACGGATCCAAGACTAAGTTCTGGACGGATCTCTGGATTGGTAATGCCAAACTGGCCACTATTTTCCCTGCTCTCTACCGGCTGGCTTCCGACCCATTAGCATCGGTGGCCGACTCTTTCGTCTATAACAATACTCATAGACAATGGGTTATCCCATTCTCAATCAATCTACCTTCTCACTTAATCCTTCTACTAAACGATCTTATCTCTCTCCTTAACAACTACATGTGGAAGGATAAAGAAGACATTTTTTGGAGATGGAATTCGTCAGGTATTTTTACGGTGAAATCCTTCTATCACTTTCTTAACTTTAGAGGCTCCCTGTCCCCCTTTGCTAACATTGTGTGGAAATCCTGTGCCCCTCTTAAAGTAAAAATTATTTCCTGGCTCGCTCTCAATAATAGATTACTTACTGTCAAAATTCTCAACAAAAGAAACCTAGCGTGGGGCCAATTATGCCCATTGTGCTCGATAGGTATTGAAACTGGGGAACATCTGTTTGTCGAATGCGACTTCACGCGGCCTCTTTGGAAGATTACTGTCCTAGCCTGGGAAGTAGCCGCTTTGCCTTCTAAGTTATCGGATTGTTGGTCTCAGTTATCCTACAACGCCTCATTTCACAAATCATGGTACCTATCTTTTCAAATTATTTTGTGGATCACCTGGATGGAAAGAAATAAAAGAATCTTCCGTCATTCTGCCTCTTCTTCCCGCGCGTTCATTGAAGAATATCTTTTCCTCTATAATTTTTGGTCGTCAACGTTAAAATTAAAAGATAAACGATCTCTTCACTTTGAGAGACTAGAGAAAGCGTTTCTATGTCTGCAAAACCTTAATGCTATTTAATTTTTCTGGTTGCATGACTGTCGTTGATGCTTTCTTTTTTCTGGGAGCTAGTCTCTCCGTTATGTTACTTCTCTCTTATCTGTTGTAGTTTCTCTGTATCTAACTGATGATTCATCGCTCATCATTCTTGCAGGGTTAAGATGTTTTGGAGACTTTGTTTTCGTTCTATTGTTGATTTTGTGGATCTGGGATGATCCGGGAGGACTTTTGGCTGCATTTTGGGAGAGAGCCCTACTATACCGTCCTCCTTTGTATCTGGAGGATTGATGGCTTTTAATGGAAAATTCTCTCCATCTTCCTCCCCTTTTTTTGTGCTTCCCTGTGTTGTGTATACTCCCAGCTAACCCTCTACTCCTTGGGGCTTATTTTGTTTCTAGTGATGGAATGCATCTTCTATTATGTTGTCTTATTTTCTGATCACTGTCCTTACTTCTGTTATGGAGTTTAATGGAAGTGCTATATCGCTATTATGTTACTCTGATGGTAGTATTTGTTCACGGTTTTGGTTGTTACTAGCTTTGTCCGTTTCGCTGCTGTGTTGTTGCTCTCTTCCCTGCCTTTAGTGGCGGAAGTAGATGTAGGTCTAGCAATGAGGTGTGTTGCTTGGAATGGACTGTATTCTTCATTTCTTTTATCTGGTTGATAAGTTCTTATATATCTATTTCATGGATGTCTAATTGTAATTATTTCCGAGCGTCTTGATCGATTGAAGTGGCTTCCCTGTCTGTTTGTGAGGCGATGCTTATGCCGTTTGGGGGGCTCCGTGGGTCTCTTGAGTAACGCTCTGAGCGTTTGCTTCTCTTGGCTTTTTGTATGTCTGGCTCTAATAGTAAGGATTGGCTCCCCCGCTCATTGCTGAGGTGTTTAAGCCTCTTCTTAGCCAGCTTTGTGCCTAGCCCTGCGATCCTCGAAAGCCACCTCATCCATTTGTGTCGGTTTCGTCTCTCTTCGACGTCGGTTTCCTCCTACCAGTCTGGCGGCAACCTCCGACTTTGCCATTCTACGAAGTTTCGACTCCCGTGGCCGGTGGCCTGGTAGCTCTACTCTCCAGCGCCGATGCCGCTTAGTTTATTCCTTGTGTCGTGTTTTTGTCATTTTGATGTTTTTTTCATCTGTTATATTAGGATTGTTTTTTGCATTATCGTTTTACTTCTGGTAAAACTGACTATCCTGTAAATTTTCGTTAATTAATATATTTTGATCTGGCTGGAGTCCGTGGACTCTATCCGTCTCATCAAAAAAACAATTTCATAAAAGTAGATTTTCTCTGAACTTGAATAATGAATGATATGAATGTGATCTAAATCCAAACTTAAATCACCCAATCAAACACGAAGGATGAAGGATGGGAATGAAATCCAAATTCAAACTTAAACAACCCTATCAAACATGATGTGAATGTGATCCAAAAATTATCTACTATTAGGAAATGAACATTGGAGGTTCTTGAAGCTCTTCCTTGGTGGCACCCCCACCCTTTTCTCATGCGTCTTCGCCGCTGAATTTTCCATCTGAAAATCAAATTAAGGAACAAAAATAAGAAGATAATGAATATAAGTCACTGTGCGTAATAAAAAAATAAAAACGCAAAACAGTAGTGAATTGACAAATGAATAAATGACTGGTAAAGAAAGTATTATATACAGAGTGAGGAATTATTACACATAGGTGGAGTGCGAAGTTATTACATGTAGGTGGAGGTTACTGGGATGTTGCATCGTCGGAGGCGAGGAGGGCATGTTAGGAATTATGAGAATCTTGTTGAGTCTTTGACACAATCAACACAAACCACCAAGCAAGACTAGAACACACCAATCACACAAAGCCCACAAGAATTGTCCCAGTTGGGGTTTTCACCTTAATCCGGGGTAGGAAGAACCGATATATTATTTCAACTAGAGAAGATACAAGAATATTATAATTCTCACCACGAACATCTCTCAAGCCTATTGGAACTTGATGCTGCTTACAATGTAGAAACTCTCTCACTCTTTTCTATGAAGTACTCTCTTCTTCTTGGCACTCAACAGAATCACATAGATCTATGAGCCATTAAAATTGTTTATATAGATCTAGTGTAACACCCCAAAAAAAAATTCTCTCCGTCGGAGTCTGCTTACCCTGGGTAGTACTCTTTCTCGGAATCTGCTTGTCCAGGGTAGTAATCTTCCTCTATGATATGCCAATTGTCGTCTCCAGCAGGGTCAAAGTGATCAGTTATCTTAGAAATAGAGAGGAAGAAGCATAAATCATAGAGCAATACAAATGTAAGTAACTTACATTTAAATTTCTAGACTTAATACACACTCTAATGTCCACTTCTAGGGTGTCGTTCCTTATAAATTTGTACTAGTGTGAAGCGTGGCTTTAATACTACTCTGTAACACCCCGAATTCCAAAATACAGCTGAATTCGAGATTCCACAGGATCTTTACACTTCTTTCGTACAATTTTACAAGGAATTTAAAACTTTTCACTTTACATCAGAGTTACAAGAATCTATACACTTTACATTTTACAGCGGAAGCAAAATTTACAACATTTATATAAAAGTACAACAACATTTGAATAATCTCTAAGCATCAGTTCTTCTTTAATCTTTATCATGCCATTTACCCTGCATACAAAACTGTGGGTACGTTAGTTTATTCAACCGACAAACATTATACACGGCCATCATCTCTATGCCGGAAACAATATAATTGATTTTCCATATTTAACAAACACAAACTTGTCACATATCAAACTAAGGGGAATACCCTATTGATGTCGTGTTGTGATTGTGCACTTAGTCCTTAATGCAATTATTTATATTACATGACACTAATGCGCACTTGTTCGGATTCTATGCATCCCATACTACATAGGTCCGAGGGCAATCCTCTTAATCGTTCTTCATCTTGTAGGGTTCAATCCCTCGTCATGACTTAATCTACTGCTGTAACTACGGTAAGTATCCTAGATGATCTATGAGTACGAGCTCATGTACAGAAAAACTGGAGGGAAATCCCACATCATGTCACGACGCATCGTGAAGACTATCTATGGACAATTCAGCCTCCTTCATGGCACACGATCCTCTCGCAGTCACCAAACACCCCACAAGTATTGCCAAGATCCCGATAATTCCGAAGTAGTGCCCACGTTATGTCACGACGCATCGTGAAGACAAACTGTGAATCACACCCACATCGTAGACTCGAGGCCCTCATACTTGTGTTTTTCTCTCACTTTCATCACCTCTTCACTATGTACTAATTCTTAATTTAATGAAATCATGAACAAAATTAATCTCATAGAGTTAGCCCTCTCACTACTACCGGTCTTATTTCTTATATTTCACAATGACCCAAACTTGGTCTTTTCAATTTCATTAATCATCACTTTTTACTTGCCGATGTGAGTTTTGGCTACACCCTAATTTTTCAATTTCAATTAACAAATTCACAATATGGGTTGTCAAACTCAAGAACACTCCTCTTTTTCAATCACATGATTTCCAATCTTTTCATGAGTCGATAATCATACATGAAGTTCAATTATCATGCATTTCATAATCAACATGTATTTCCACATCACATCATATCACAAAATATCTAATCCAAGTGAATATTCACAAACTCACTATTGTCACACTATTCTTTAATAAGAATAACTCACATAAAACTTCACAATTATATTTCCTTCCATCAATTTTTCTTTTAAACATTCACATTAATCACCTCATGAAAACACACATTTTTACGAAATTATAATTATAAGAAAACAATAGTTTCAAGTACAATTTCACCTCAAATACATTTTATTTTAGTCCAATAATTCCAAATAAATTTTCATAGGTTTTACTCATCTATACTAGGCCACACGTCATAGGAATTTTGTCACAAAAGAAGACAGATTTACTTGAAGCTTCGGGAAAGTCGACTGTCGAATAAGGTCAGTCGGCTGTTACACAACAATACAAAATTTCGAAAATAAGGTCAGGGCAGTCGACTGTTAATTATAATAAGTCGGCTGTCTCGCGACATTTTTAAACTCGGAATCAACGATCAGGGCAGTCGACTATTACTCAGGCCAGTCGGCTGTTCTGTAGTGCTTTAAACTAAAAAAAATACAAGGTACGAGGCAGTCGACTGTTACTCAGGCCAGTCGGCTGTACTGCGGGGTTTTTCAATTCTCCAAAATATAATTTAAATTCGTGTACTACTCTTTTCATAATTCATTCAACATTTCTCGAACACAACTTAGTATTAAAATTTCCTACATCAATTTCCTGTTTCTCCTTCTTTTATAAACCCAAAGGCATTATTTTAATTTATTCATTCTAACCCATATCATGAAAGTCCATCTAAGCACATAAAGCAACAATTTCACCTACTAGCATTTTGTACTTATTTTTTATGTTAACAAAAATTCTAATTCATACATTCCATAACTACAAAATGATTCGCCTACAACTTAAGATTCCTGACATGATAACATGCAATCTATCAAGCATCAATTAAATCAACTAGCAAGTCCTTTTCAAATTAAGCGTACTCTTATTAGTTTCTTTCATGCATTATCATTTCAATCAATCCTAACATGATATCTAGTTAGAAATATAGAAAAACAACCCACCTTAATTGGAGAGAAAAGTTCAGAACACCTCCTAAACGAAAATTTCTTCTCGAACTTGCCCAACGAATGCTCCTCCTCCTCCTCCTTGATGTGCAGCCCGAGCCTTCCAATATGCAACCCGAGCCCTCCTAGTAGCCGGCCTCCTTGAATGCAAGCACAACACTCAACTCTCAATCTTTTATTCTCACTTCCTACTAATAATCCACTACTAAAAATTTTATTTTCTACTATGGGTTTTTGGAGAATGAAGAGTGCAAGAATAACTAGGCTAGGGGGGGTATTTATACTAAATTTTGGGACAAATAAAGGGCTAGGATTAATCTAGGGGTTAAGGATCAAAGGCTAGGATTTAAGGGGAAGTTGTAGTAATCAACCATGATCCAAACAACTACCTCCCACAACTCCACTTCTCTTTTTCCTTTCCCTCCCATTCAAAACCGGCCAATCAAGGGTGCACCATGCACGTGTACGTGTAATGCACGTGCATTCACTAGTCCCCTATTTTAAAAAGTTGTACACTTTTATTTTTTATAAAATAATATAAAAAATAGTCTACATTACAAGTTGTAATTTAAAAAGGGAAAATAACTCATGGGCTTTTATTTAATGGGCCAAATTAGTTTACCAAAATAAATTAAATTTGGGCTATAAAAGAACTTATGTTTATTTAGGGGGAAATGGGCTTTAATAAAAATAATGGCAAAATCATATATATATATATGTGTGTATACTCATTGTCTATGTAATAAAAAGTAATTATAAGATTTTATACTGCAAAAATTTCACGTGCACAATATGTACAAAAATAAAAATAAAAATTTTCATAAATGAAAATCAGGGTATTACACGATCAGAGTCATTTGATCCCCTCAAAATTTGCTCATCTCTGATCATCAGGTCGAGGGATCCAGCGGACCTTCTGCTGGTTCAGACACACAGAGAAATGGGTCAACCTGGCCCATTAGTGTTAGATCTCCCCTACCTATAAATTCCAGACCCCCTCCTCCTTCTGTAGGTAATGATTTTTTTACCACTGAAATCCGAGCTCCACTTTTTTCCCAGTGACGGACGAGATCGTCGGAGGGTCTATTGCCGGGATCACTTCCGGTGTCTCTAGGTATTGTACAGGTAATCAGGGCAGCTAGTTGCCAGCAGCACCCCCTATCTTGCTCCTAACCAAATCCTCATCTCAGATCGAGATATGTGGTTGAGATCTGTCTCTCCCTCTATAAATAACAAGAACTCATATATGTTGCTCCCACCTCCAAATTAGCAGCATCACAAAGTATTGGGGAAACGAAGAAGTTATTAGGCTACCAATTGCTCTCTTTGGGGAAAAAAATTAAATCAATCAATCTTGGACAAGATAAAACCTGAAAATCCAACTAAAAATGTTGTTTTAAATTGGAATAAACCACCCAAAGATATCACTAAGCTTCTGTCACAGCATTGGAGAAATCTTAAGAACAAATTAAAATTATTAAGCTAGATTATAGTGAAGAATTTCTCAAGGTTCCTTGTAATCTCAGATTCCAGTGAATTACCATTTAAAGCCATAAACAAACTAAAACACATCTTGCAGGTTCAAAAGGAACAACATGTATCTCATCCTAATGTATATATCCTGTTACTTGATATTCATTTGCTACAGAGAACTGCTAGTTCAGGTACTGGATTTACTAGTAGTCTCTCACACAATATGGTTAAGTTATTGGATTAAACAGACATGGACTAGGCTTTACAGTAATGCTACCACGAATTCAGGTAAAAGAGAAACTCGTTAGAGCATCCACAGTGGTTTGTTATAATTCTCAGTTTGCCATTTTTTGAGAAAGCAAGCGCTGCAATGGTTTCTCATATTGCCATTTTTTAGCAAACAATCTATATTCGTTTCTCATATTTGAGAAACAGAATAGCGATTCTCAAATTATAGAGGACGGGATATCATATCCCGTCTGATCTATTTTTATTAAATTTTTATTAAAAAAACACCTCTCAAACGGGAGATCATATCTCGTCTCAATCAGACGGGATATCCCGTCTGAGGGATGTTATTTATTTATTTTTTTATTTATTTTTTAAATGGACGGAGGTGATTGGCCGGAAAAAAAAAAAAAAAAGAAAAAGAAAAAATGGTCAGACGGGGAATGATTCCCCGTCCAACCAAAAAGTATAAAAGTCAAAAAGTAGGTTTAGTCAGTAGGTATTAGTAGTTAATTAAATTTAAAGTAGTTGTAAGTAAGTTTAGTTATTATTATATTAATTAATTTATTTAATTAATTTAGTTTAATAGTTAATAAGTAATTAACTTTTTAAATTTAATTTCAAAACGACAGACGGTATATCATATACCGTCTCTCAATTTTTTGGCAAAAATATAGCAAACGACCACTGCAACGATTGCTTCTATTTGCTATTACTGTAGCAGCCATTTTTTGGCAAATGAGAAACACCACTGTGGATGCTCTTATATTTATAATAAGTTTCAAAATCGAATCTTGGTGAATGAAAATAAACAAAGTTCTAATCTTTTCTTATACCTGAATCCCTTTAGAAGTGAGGTCGGCAACGACAGTGTCTAGTACCTGGCTCTAAAAGTGCTGAAATTCTCAATAACAAAATTCCAAATCTACAAAAACAAACAACATCAAGTTAAGATTTTGGCATTAATTTAGTTATAAAAACAATTATATCCAAAAAGTTGGGATTTTGATAGATCTAGCAAATATAAACCCTAGGTTCCAATCCATTTCAATTCTAAATTAAGAACCAATATGAAGCCAGGTCTCTAATCAAACCCTAGATTCAAAACCAAACAACTTAACCCCTAGATTCAAGATCTGCTCACATTGGAGCCGATCGAGATCTGAGCTTTGACGGCGAGGGTCCATGGGGGCGACGGAGGGGGAGGGGGGAAGCAGAGGGGGGGGGGGGGAGGGAGAAAGCGGGAGAGAGAGAAGTGAGATTGAGAGAGAGGGAGTAGGGACGGGGATGGGGACGGGGACGGCGAGGGTGAGCGGCAGTAGTGAGCAGGTGAGAGGGAAATAAGAAATTGGGAAAATTGAGAAATACGGTTGAAAATAAAAAAATTGAGTTTTTTATACCATAACCTACCCCAGCGTTTCTTTTGACAAACACCGGGGATAAATCCCGGTGTTTCTTCTAATAAAAGCCAAGGACACCCCGACGCGACTACCTAAACGCTGGGATAGTTTCGCCCGGGGCAGCATGTTCTTTTTGTATTTATATTGGATGGACAAAAACCGAGATTACTTTGTGAGTATCCATCTGCCAATATTTGATACCATGAGCCCAAGCATTCAACTTCTAATAAAAATCCTATGCTGATTATCAAGATTTCCAAAGGAAAATGTAAGTTTCTGATACATGGTAACATGGCTTCATACAATGTTAGAGAAATTGGACCTGAGTGTACCAAGTGAACTTTTTGGAATTGATCTGCAACAGGAAGAAATTGAGAAGTGGCTCGAGACGTGGGTTGCACTTTCTTTAAGAAACTATTTGGCCGATTCTGGAGATGAATCGTTGATCACCAAACACTTCTCCCGGGATATAACGAGCTTCTGATTTACAGTGCTGCCAAGACTCCAATCGCAGCACGTACCAACTTGCACCAGCAATTAGCAAGACAAACAAAAACCGCAGAAAATAGATTTTGAGAATATATTGAACGATAGATTTTTTTTCCTTCTTCTTCTTCTATTTTTCTTCCCAAAGATGATCTCTTCTTATAGCTTGTAACCCGGAAGCTATTAATTTGTATGCATTAATCAAAAAACGGCTATATAATGAATATCATTTAATTTTTGAAACTGCTATAACATAAAGTCTCTTTAAGTTTGAAAAAGTTATATTATTAATAGAAAAAACATTTTGAATTTTGACAGTTCAAAAAGAAAAAAAAAGTTCTGTTTTTTTTCAATAGACCCCAGACCCCTAAGTCCCTAAAGGCCCGGCCCGGTCATAGATATCTATTTACTATTATAAAAGCCACAATAAATCTGTCCAGAGCAGATCTGGACCGTCGATTAAATTTGATTCATTATATGTGGGGTTGAATCACAACCATACATCATTTATATCACGAATAAATTTGTTGCCAAAAATTATAGATCCCCCAAAAAACTTTCCTACAGATCCACCCCCAGATCCCATCCCCATGGGGTTCGACGACACCGCCAACGTCGCCTCCTCCTCCTCCTCTTCTCACCCCTACTCAGTCCCAGCCCTCCAATCCCCAACCTCTCCTCCCAGTCCAAAATATTCGCCAACGTCTTCATCGCCATCGGCGGTGCCGACGTCCTCGGCTTCCCCTACACCTTCAAGCGCACCGGCTGGCTCGCCACTGTCGGCCTCCTCACCTTCTACTGCATGCTCCTTGTCCGCACCTGCCGCTGCCACGACCACGACCGCTTCTCCAAGATCGCCTCCTTTGGCGACCTCGGCTTTGCCATCTACAGCCCCCTCGGCCGTGCCGCCGTCGACGCCATGATCGTCCTCTCCCAGGCCGGCTTCTTCATGGGCTACCTCATCTTCATCTCCAACACCATCACACATCTCTTCAAAATTCAATCTTGGTCGTTCCTCCTCGCCCCGAAATCCCTCTACATCTGGGCCATGTTCCCCTTCCAACTGGGCCTCAATTCCATCAAAACCCTAACCCATCTTGCCCCTCTAAGCATCTTCGCCGACATCGTCGATATCGGCGCGATGGGGGTCTTCATGGTTAAGGACTTGCACATCTTCTTGGCCGACCGACCGCCTTTGTAGATGTTCAATGAGTTCTCCGTCGTACTTTACAGGCTCGGCTTTGTGGTTTACGCCTTCGAGGGAATCGAAATGGTGCTGCCGTTGGAGTACGAGGCTGAGAACAAGGACAAGTTTGGTTTGACCTTGGGCATTTAAATGGCTATCATTTCCTTCATGTATGTGTTTTTTGGAGCATTGGGGTATTTTGCATTTGGAGAGGATACTAGGGACATTGTTACAACTAATTTCGGAGAGGGAGTGGTTACGCTCCTGGTGCAGATGGGTCTGTGCATTAATTTGTTCTTTATGTTTCTGATCATGATGCACCCCGTTTTCGAGGTCGGGGAGAGGTGGCTGTGTGGCAACAGTTACTGCTTGTGGTTAAGGTGGGTGTTGGTGGTGGCGGTGAGCCTGGTGGTAACGCTCGTACCCAATTTCGCCGACTTTCTTTCGTTAGTCGGGAGTAGTGTCTGCATCTTGTTGGGGTTTGTGATTCTTGCGCTGTTTCATTTAAAGATTTTCGGGCCGGAAATGGGTTGGGTTGCTGCGGGTTGCGATATAGCCATTGTTGCAGTTGGGCTTGTGTTTGCAGTTTCTGGGACCTGGACTTCGCTGCAGGAGATTTTCTTTTCCGCCACTGTGTGAATTTGGATGTTGATTGCGTAGTTAAGAGGACATTTTCATTTTGGTTGGTTGATTGAGAGTTGGGGTCTATTTTTACTCTAAACAACTCATTCATACCATAGATAGTGTTATTACATCAGATGAGATCTTATATATGAACTAGGTTTGCCTGTTCACACGTGCACGTGCCTACGGCACGTCTTCGGAATAGTGCACCTTATTTGCTCATATAAAATAGTTTTCGAGGTCCAACAAATTAATTAAAGTAGCAAACATATTATATGATAAACTTTTGGGGTCCAGCAAAAAGCATATTATATGTTTTTTTTTATTTTTTTTGAACTATTTTTAAAGTTTTTAATTTTTTAATTTTTTTAGTTTTTTAGTTTTTTAATTTTTAAAAATTTTAAAAAAATTTTAAAATTTTTGAAAATTTTATTTTCTTAATTTTTTGAATAGGAGAGGGAGGGAGAAAGAGAGAAAGAAAAATAATAATAATAAATATATGAGTTGTTTTTTGTGGGGGGTTTGAATTTAAATTTTGGGGAAAAACTTTTAGGGGGGGGGGGGGGAATATGTTTTGTGAGGTTAGATCTGGACCTTTAACTTTTTGGGAGATTGAAGGAGAGCCACTTGATAGCTTTCTTTGTGTTTTATTATATAGATATATAGAAGGGGGAATTGTTACTTTTTTTCCTTTCTTTTTGGGTGAGCAGTACGGGGAGAGTTGGTCATGGATTAGTTCAATTTGGGAATAAAATGTAATCTCTCGACTACTATAATGGGATTAATGTAATTTGTCCATCTACCAACCCATGTAAGGCACATGCATAACTATTGTAAATGAGGTTTTAGATTAAATCCAAACTACGTTTGAATTTTTACTTTAAAAAAAAATATATTTATTAATATCTATTTTTCTATTATAAAAGCCACAATAAACTTGTCCAGAGCAGATCTGGTCCGTCGATTGATCTGATTGATTATATCTATTTTCTATCATAAAAGCCACAATAAATCTGTCCAGAGCAGATCTGGACCGTCGATTGAATCTGATTGATTATATGTGAGACTGAATCACAACCATACATCATTTATATCATGAATAAATTTGTCCATAGTAGATCTAGCCCACACATCTATTTTTTATTATATCTTAGATCTAATATGAGAAAAAAAAAATCCTTCAAATACTTAAGATCTGAACCACACGTTTCATTCTCATATCCAATCTGAACCATACAAATTCATCAAATATAATCCTTAATAGTTAATACCCACTCCCAAACCCTTCTCTCCCCCCACTGCTCTCTCAACTCCTATTATAAAAGCCACAATAAATCTGTCCAAAGCAGATCTGGACCGTCGATTGAATCTGATTGATTATATGTGAGGCTGGATCACAACCATACATCATTTATATCACGAATAAATTTTTCCAGAGTATATCTAGCCTACACATCTATTTTTTTTATTGTATCTTAGATCTAATATGAGAAAACCAAATCCCTCAAATACTTAAGATCTGAACCACACGTTTCATTCTCATATCAAATCTGGACCATACAAATTCATCAAATATAATCCTTAATAGTTAATACCCACTCCCAAACCCTTCTCTCCCTCCGCTGCTCTCTCAACTCTCCCAAACCCTATAACTGCCCGATCCCAAGTTTCCCTCAAAACCTTAAATCCCTTATTTAGATTCAAAGAAGACCAATCGAGATGAGCTACGCGGCCTTCAAAATGATGCATTGGCCCACCGACATCGAAAACTGCGTGTCCGGCTGTAACGCCCCGCACTCAGTTCGTACGCACACAATTAACTAAATTCTAGCCACGCCCACCACAGGCTGCCTCAAAAGGGTGTCCGGACGTTGGGTACCCTTAATCATTGGCTTTCCTAATATATCTCTCATTTCCTTATCCTATCCCACCGATATGGGATTTATTCCATGGTCAACCGGTCCATACCACACCACACTCTTCCTTATCTCATTCATTCCATCATTCCCATAGGAAATCTCATAGGCCCATCACACCATCAATTCCCATAGGATCATCTATAGGCCACACTAATTAATACCTTTCCACTTTCTTTCTTTTTTTCTTTCTTTCCATGTACTACTCTCTAGAAATACGGGGTCTCACATTCACCCCCTCTTAAGAATTCAGCGTCCTCGCTGAATACGGGACGTTCAATCTAGTACAAGATCTTCTTTCTAGTCGAATGTAGACTTGTCTCCTAATTGCTGCCCGTACAGGATCTTACGTATCTCATACACATATCGCTACCCACACAGGGTCTTACGCACCTCCTATATACAAGTCCTTTATTCGATGTCGAAAGTTGGCTCTGATACCATCTGTAACGCTCCGCACTCAGTTCGTACGCACACAATTAACTAAATTCTAGCCACGCCCACCACAGGCTGTCTCAAAAGGGTGTCCGGACGTTGGGTACCCTTAATTCTTGGCTTTCCTAATATATCTCTCATTTCCTTCTCCTATCCCACCAATATGGGATTTATTCTATGGTCAACCGGTCCACACCACACCACACTCTTCCTTATCTCATTCATTCCATCATTCCCATAGGAAATCTCATAGGCCCATCGATCACACCATCAATTCCCATAGGATCATCTATAGGCCACACTAATTAATACATTTCCACTTCCTTTCTTTTTTTCTTTCTTTCCATGCCACGTCACCTTCCAATCCTTCCTTATCTTTCTACTACTTATTATATATACTAGTATATATACTATATACTATATACTATATACTACTCTCTAGAAATACGGGGTCTCACACCGGCTTCATCACCCCTGCCCCCCCCCCCCCCCAACCAGCACAACCCACTGTCAACGACCTCGATTCCCCTGACTTCCCCACCACCAATTGCCGTGTCGTGGGTCCCACCCCCGACCTCATCCTTTCCGGTGGTAATGTCCTCGGGATGTATGCCCTCAGAGTCGAGCAGCAAGATGATGATGTTACACCCTCTTGATTGGATGACATCTCTGGGGACCGCCTCAAGCTCATCTGCTACTGTAGGTATCCGATTCATTTTCTTTGCTCTTCAATTTGTCATAGTTAGTTATACAATTCAATTTAATCCAGCAACATGTTTCAATTCTTGTTTTTGGATTGAGAGATTCAATACTTCTCGCATTTCAAGATGCAAAGTTAACCGTGCTAGAGAACGATGATTCTACACACGGATTGCATACTAGGTGATGATGCCAATGCTCACAATTTCATTCATGTATATTATTTGTGGATTGGGTTTCTGTGCTTATACTTTTTTCCTGTTTTTGTCGTTTTTGTTCTCTATCTTTTCAATTCAATGCAATGTTTTGAAGGGCCAGAATTACTTCAAAAGAGACAAATAGTTGTTTGGTAGGGGTCCTTTAGCAAAGGATGATCTGCTTGGTCGATAAATATAGTTGCAACTGTAATAAATTGTGTTCATGTTTATCCTCCCAAGGTATACGTTATTTTTAGAACTTTAGTGATGCAAGAGTAAATGAGTTGAAGGCGAAAACTTAACCCAAAATCTTATCATGCTCAAATTGTTTAGCACATGAGGTGTTTGATAAAATTCTTATGATAAGAATTTTTTCATGGCAATTTTTTCTTATAGATGTTTTTTTATAAAAATTCGATTAGTGTCATATTCCTTGACAAACAAAGTGATCATGAAGAGGGAATTTTAAATCTTGTCATTTCATAAAACGTCAGAAGTTGATTATTCATTGTTTTGAGATAATTAAAAGGGATTATTTATAATTTCTGGCTTATGTCGATTTTTTTTTCACTGATCAAGATCAATGACACTGACTATTTTCTCTCTTTCGCGGATTTATGCTTCTCATTTTTCCCCCGGAGATATTCAGGATTTACATGATTAAAAAAAGGATGAAGCAAGGCTAGAAGATGTGTTGCAATCAGGAAAGGACATGGTAGCAACAGGGTAATCAATATATGGGAGCTTAACATGATGGCATTCATTTCTATCACTTTCTACAAGTTAGTTTCCTTTATCCATTTTTATAAATCATCAGCAGCTTATTATGTAAATTGATATTGTGACCATATATATTTTCCATTATATTAATCGGTAATCTCCTATGTAGTAGTGTGTAGGTGATCCTCAACTAAGGATGAACAAAATGTAAAGTGACTAAGGGCATGTCGGGGTGGACTTATTTTTAGCCTAAAATGGCTTTGGACTCCAAAATAAAACATTGTTAAATTATTCAATTGGCACGTTCACCAACGTGCACTAATGCACGACAAATTTTAACTAGTATATATATATATATCATGTGGAATGTAGGAATTGAACCCCCAACATCTTGTGAACTCAAAACTTTAACCGTTGGCCTTGAGACAGTATTATCAACAAGATGAGTGTTTTAAATGTATACTCAATTCCAACATACAATACTAGTCTTACCCTGTGCAAATTGCACAGACTAAAATATTATTGAGCTATGTAATTGAATATAAAATTTTCACGGGCATATGTGCAAGAACACAATCTTGGGGATGAGGGGCAATTTTCAAATAATCCAGTAATACAGTTTTCAAAAGGGCTTAATGACTTCAGTTTTATAATAATATTATTCTTTACTGTAAAAGATAGATGGGCAATTGCACGGACTTTACAAAAGTTTTAGAATATAGTCTATAAAGGAAAAATTGTAGACATACTATATCCAGAGAATATGACAGTAATCTTTTTACATGGATACAGTATACATATTGCTAAGTACTAGGGATGGCAACTGGGCCGGATCAACCGGCGACCCATCCGCGACCCGGCCCACCAACCCGGCCCGTTTAATCGCTTCGCAGGTTCGGGTCGAACCCGGTGAACAGTACCGGGTCGACCCGGGTCACAATTTATGCGAATTAAATTCGCGAAACCCGATCCACGAACCCGGCCCAATTCGCGAGTTGGACCCGTTAACGCGCGGGTCGACCCACGGTTTTCGATCCGTTCGACCCGTACGGGTCGAAAGTTAACCCGCGGGTCGACCCGCGGTTTTCGACCCGTTCGACCCGTACGGGTCGAACGTTGACCCGTGGGTCGAACGGTCGAAAATCCCGTTTGCTGCGCTCTTCCGCTCTGGTCTGGACAGAGCCGTTTGGTTGTTTTTTTTTTTTTTTTTTTTTTTTTTTTTTCCCACTTATTTAGCCTATAAATATCCCCCAAAAATCTCAAAAAAAATCACACCTCACTCTCTTACTCTCTCTACTATTATACATCATTTTAAAGAATTTTTGAACAATTGTAGTATTCATCAAATAATTGTACAAGGAGGCATATACACGATCAAATTTCGGTCGTATCGGAAACAAAATTCAACGTCTTCAACGTCTACAACTCTCTTCAACCCTCGTCAAATCTACTTCAACCTCTTCTCAACTCTTCAATTGCGGAATCGGCAAAGCGCTCCTCCATCTTTTCTATTATATTCTTATTTTCACGGTTTTTTTTACATACGCGTATTCTACGGTGAACGGTATCAAAATATCTCTATCTCTCTTGTTAAATTTTTTTTTGCGTTGTAGTTAAAATTATTGTTTGTTTTTTGAACTTCTCTATCTCAACCCTCTTGTTTTTTAGATTTTTTTTGTATAATTCACCGCTCCTACATTGTAGATTTTTTTTTACATACTTTAGCACATTACCACATTATGTCTAGATCACGCGGTAGCGGTCGTAGCGGACAAGATTCCTCCTCCTCTTCACGTAGGCTACCAATTGTCCCAACTAGTGAGCCCGCCCAAGATTATATTGATCCTACTATGGAACAATGGGGTACACACGACATAGATGTTGTAGGTGACATTCAATTAGAAGAACAACAACAACAACAACAACCCGAAACCACACAACCCCGTAGTAGTAGGAAAAGTAGAGGAGAAACTAGCGATTAGCATAAGTTTTATGAGTATATCCCGGACGAACATACTCCGGGTATAGGTTTGAAAGTGTGTAAAATATGTAGTAAAACATACAAATTCAAGAGGGGTGACGGCACCGGTACAATTAGTAGGCACATACAATATAATCATAAAGAACTTCTTGATCAAATACAAGGCCAACAAAAAATCAACCCTAGGACCGGTCAAGTAGATAGCCACCCTTATGATCCCGAACTTGTTCGTAGGGAAATGGCCCGATTAGTCATTAAGAAAGAGTTGCCATTTTCCTATCCCGAGAGTAGGAACTTGGAAAATTTTAATCAAACGGCCTTAAACCCTCATTTTAAAAGAATTCCGAGAAATACTTGCAAATCGGATTGTTTTAAAGTGTACATGGAAATGAAGGACGCTTTGATTGCAATTTTATGGAGTTTAACTTGTAGGGTTAGTTTAACTTCGGATTGTTGGACGGGTGTCAACAATATTCCAACGATGGGAATAACCTGTCATTGGATCGCCAATGATTGAATTCTTCATAAAAGAATCATATCACTTGCGTCGTTGCCGTATCTCTATAGTGGTGCTGAAATAGCAAACCGTATTATAGAGATTTGTGATGTTTTTCATATTCGCGATAAAATTATGTCTATTAGTTTTGATAATGCATCTAACAACAATGTAGCAATTACTACTTTAAAATCTGTATTAAACCCTCCATCTGACAATATTTTTCATGTTAGATGTGCATGTCATATTATAAATTTATGTGTTCAAGATGCATTAAAAATAGCTGTCCATATATACATAAAATTAGAAATTGTGTACATTTCATTGCATTAAGTCCAAGCATTTTACAAGAATGGAAAGCTTGGTGTAGGGTTAGAAATGTTCCTTTTAGAAAATTTCCAAAGGATGTTCGACACCGATGGAATTCTACTTTTGATTTACTAAATGTTGTCACCGATTATAAAGCAGTTGTAAATGATTTCTGTATCGCAGAAAATATGCACAATTTTGAAATGACTCCCAACGATTGGTTTTTTACCGAATCTTTGTTGAAATTTTTAGAACCTTTTAAAACCGCAACTTTAAAGTTTTCAAAAACATATGAATTTCTAGTAGCATTTTTATTGAATTAGTTAGCATGATGCAAATATTTAACGAAATGTTAAATGATCCCTATATTAGTGACATTGTAATACCTGCATTTCAAAAATTTTTGAAGTATTATTTTCCTCCTCCTATGTTGATTTGTGTTGCTACTGTTATGGATCCCCGTATCAAATTAGAAGGTACAAAGAATTTGATACAAATATTTTTTGAATATTTAGAGGACAATGTAGAATTAACAACTGATTGCGCTACTTTTTTAGTTCAGTTTGAATCTACTTTAAATAACTTGTATGATTATTATGATAAACATTTTGCTTCTAGTAGTACAACTTCTGTAGTTAGTTCTTCTTCTGGTAGTTCTAAAGGTAAGGGTAAAAGTAGAATTGGTGATAGAACATTTAGTTTACTTGAACAAATTTAATCTAAAAAACCTAGGACTAATCAACCAAATGAATTAAATTGGTATAACCAACAGGATACTGAGCCTACTCTTTCTCCACTAGATATTTTACAATGGTGGAAAGAACATGAACACACTTTTAGTATTCTGTCAATTATGGCTAAAGATTTGCTAACTCCTCCTGTCTCTACAGTTGCTTCTGAGAGTGCATTTTCTACAAGTTGCAGGGTTCTATCTGATTACAGGAATCGGTTGAAGCCCGAGACGTTGGAGATGCTCGTTTGCACAGAAGACTGACTGAAGGCTGAAGATAGGACGCAAGAGAAAGCACTATCAAGTTCCACAAGTGGGAGCAACTCGTCCGAACAACAACAACAACAACAACAACAACAACAACAACAACAAAAACAACAATAGCTTTGCTTGTTATGTTAAATTAGAAAAATTGTAGTCAATTAAAATTGTATATAAGAAATATGTTATTGTATAAAACTTATTTGTGAATTGAATTCTTCATTTCGTTATAAATTGTTCAAATTGTATAACTTAAATTCATATGAATAAAATTTCAAAATTTGTTGTCAATTTCACTCTTTCAATCTTATTATTATTATTACGATTTTTTTTTGTTTATTAGTATTATTACTTACTTAGTATTATAATTAAACATCATTTGGGGATATTTGAAGAATTGTAGTATTATTACTTATTAGTATTATTACTGAATTACATACTTAGTATTATAATTAAACATCATTTGGGGATATTTGAAGAATTGTAGTATTATTACTTATTAGTATTATTACTTACTTAGTATTATAATTTTTTAAGAATTGTAGTATTCATCAAACAAAAATATGGTTGTTTGTATACATCATTTGTAAAATTATTATTATTGTTATTTTAATTTAAGCTACCAAAAAAAAAAATTATATTATTAAACGGGCCAACCCGCGGGTCGACCCGGCCCAACCCGGGTTGAACCCTAAAGGGTTCACGGGTTGGGCGGGCCACCCAAACGAAAACGTAGCCCGGCCCGGCCCGGCCCATATAAGGGTGAAACCCGGCCCGGACCAGCGACGTATTCGTGCCAACCCGTACGGGTTGGGCCCGGCCCTGCCCGAACGACCCGTTTGCCATCCCTACTACGTACTATATAATATGTCCGTGCATATGACTTATTATATGCAAATGTTTTGTATTTTGGAAAGAGGAAGAGTTTTTTGTGTTTTGTATATTTTTTAATATTGTTTTATTAAGTTAAAGGTGTGATCTGCACATGGTAAGATAAGTATGGACTCCTACATTTACAGGGAGGAGTAGTTCTATTAGCTTAAGATATAAGATGCCTGCTGTAGTTGTCAAGATTGTCTCTCAAAAAGAAAAAACATGTGCACGTAATCTTGAATTGGAGAGCTCTTGCATTGTTGCAAATATTTAGCTGAAAGTAATGTATAAGATGATTATTGTTAACACAACCATTTATAATAACCAAATATCTACACTGAAATTCATAAATGGATATTAGTAATACTAAGAGCATCCACAATCGTTTGCTATATTTGTCAATTTCTTATTTTTTTAGCAAACAAGGTGCTGCAGTCGTTTGCTATTTTGTCATATTTGGGCAAAATAGCTATAGTCGTTTCTCATTTTTTAAAAACGAAATTGCGATTATTATATTATAAGAGACGAGACAACATGTTTCGTCCCAATTTTTTTTTTTAAATAATCAGACGGTACACATGTACGGACTGGAAAAAAAAAACCATGAAACGAGACATGTTGTCCCGTTTCAAGCAAAATTTGCTTGGACGGGACGACATGTCCCGTCCAGCAAATCAGGGAGGTTAGTTTAGGGTAAAACTATGATTAGTGTGCCATTAATTAGGTTTAGGTAATATTTTATTATTTAATTTATTTAATTAAACTATTTTAATATCTAATCACTAATTAAATAACTCTTAAAAAAAGGAAATCGGACGAAACAACATGTCACGTCTTTCTCAAATTTTAGCAAAATTTTAGCAAACAACCGCTGCAAACAAATACCCTATTTTCTATTACTGTAGCTGCCATTTTCTAAAAAATGAGAAACACCATTGTGAATGCTCTAAGAGCATCCATACTTGTTTCCCATTTTGCCAAAATTCTCATAATTTGGCAAATGAAGCGATGCAGTTATTTCTCATTTTTTCCAATTATTAAAAATTGGTGAACAGTAGCTTCTTAAATTTCAGAACGGGTTTAGCAATTGCCAAAATATAGGGGACCCCTTAATTTTTTAGTTTTTTAAATGATTCTTCGTAACATGATGTTCGTCCGATATCTTTTTTCAATTTTTTATCATAAAAAAAATGATCGGACGGAACATCTTGTTCAGTCCTGAGAAATTGCAATAAAAAAAAGGCTCAGATGGAAGTGTCTCGTCCAATAAAATTTTAGGCTTGGACGGGACAGGGTCGTAAGGGCCTCTATGAATTGTTCTGTCTCTCCCTAATTTTTTTAATTAAAAAAATCGAAAAATCCCTTGGACGGTACATGGTGTGTCGTCCCGCCACATTGATTAAAAAACCCCCAAAAAATAGAGGGCACAGAACAACATGTTCCGTGTTGTTCTGTATCTCCATTTTTTGTTTTTTGGAAAATTTTATCAAAGTCCAAATCTCTCAAATTATTTCATAAAAGTCCAAGTCGAAGTCCTTCCAAGTTCATCAAAATTTCATCAAAGTCCAAGTCTCTCCAAATAATTGTTTAAAATAAAATACAAATTGGTCGGACAGAACAAGGTGTTCCGTCGTTCTGTCTTCGTTTTTTCCTCTCAATTTTCAAAATTTGGCAAACGACTAGTGGAGGTAAACCATCTTTTGTCAATTATCATTCTGCCATTTTGCCAAATTTGAAAGAAAAAAAAACAAGAGCGGATGCTCTAATAAATTTAAAATTTTAAAATTTTGCCTCACTCTAATCTAGTAATATAACTATACCAATCAAAATAAACAAGTTGATGAGAAATGATAGAATTTTGAATTCCTGTCTAGTCGAAAATGGCAAGCAAACTTTGTCCAACTACTAGCACTGGTATTAGGTTGGGTAGGACAGTGAGATACCCGAACGTTGCCCTATGGCAACAGGTCCGGATCCAGTCTATTTAATTTTTTCAGGTCCGGTTCAGGTCCAATCAATTCTCGGGTACCCAACGGGTCTAATAATATGTGAAAATATTTTTTTTCATTGTTTACAAAAGTTTAATTAATATTCAAATTCCTAACATATATATTTTTAGAGTACCACATGAATTAGCTACATATCGATAATTTCTAATATTATAATGGGAAAAGGCCTTAGTGTCATTTGTCAATCTACCAACACATGCATCAAACGGGTTTAGCTAATATGAAGGAGGTCTTAAGTTCGAGTCCTCACTATGTCAGTTTTTTTTACTTTAATTTTTCTTTTATATTAACATACATCACATGTGTAAATTACTATTCATCTATATATCTATAATATAATATATTTACTTACTATTTATTGGAAGAGTTTATCACGAATAAATAATTTGAAATATTTTTTTCACAAAAGAAACATTACTTTAGAAACTAAACAAACAGGTGCATCACACGTGCAACTTCAAATCTATTTTTCAACACGTGCATCACACGTACACATCAATGTTTTCCCTTCTTAATTTTAAAAAAGTTACGTGTATCTCCCATTCAACTCCATTTTTTAATAATGACTTACGTGTATCGCACGTTTAACTCTAACTCTTTATCAAAACGTGCATCGCATGTAAAAAATACTAGTAATCTCTAATCTCTAATATTATAATGGGAGAAGGCCTTAGTGTCATTTGTCATTTTGTCATTTTACCAACATGTGCAACGCACGTACATAACTAATATAAATGAGGTTTTCGGTTCAAATCCTTCCTACGTCAGAGTTTTTATTTTTATTTTTTGAAATTATTAAAACGTGTATCGCACGTATAAATCACTAATTGAAGGTGAAAGTAATTTAATTAATATGTAAATGAATATAAATAAGTTAATTTTATAAAATAAAGATTATGAGATACAGATTGGGAGTAAAAGCAAAGATCACACTCTTTATATTAAGTTATATGAACATATTAAGCTTTATTTTCTATCAAAAAAAATAATAAGAAAAAATTAATACATACAACTATCTTGTTCTAATATATTAAAAATTAAGTTATTGGTCTAGGGTCCATGGGTCATGTCTGGGTCGGGCTGGGTCCGATCGGGTCAAAAATCATAGGACCCTACTCCTATCTGTCTAGAATCGGGTCGGTTCCGGTCCAATATTGGATCCGGATCGGGTCCAGGTCAGGTCCGGATTCCGGTCCAAATGTGACAGTGCTACCAACAACGCGCATTGAACGTATAAAGCATCTAAGGGAGAGACAAAAAGGATTAGAGAATATATTATTTAATATCTTCCCAAAAAGTGGATTTAACTAAGAGCAAGTGGCAGCCTCTACAACAGGTTTCAATTACAGCAACTATTGATTAGTAAGCAGATGTCCTTATGAATCATGGTTGTGGATCAAGACCATCGTCCACAAAAACTTGTTCATTTGAATTACAAAGTGGGCCGAATTGCCATTAAATCTCCATTTTGAAATTGGACTATTACATTTTATCAGGCCTATTTCAAAACCAACTTGCACAATTGAAATCCATCTAAAATGTTATGTTTGAATTCGAAGGTAGAATTAAAAGGAGCCAACTGTGATCAAGTAAAAAACCCAACCAGCCAACTCAAGCAGGCATAAGAGCGAGAACTATTTTACATCACATAATATATCCTATAGTGAAACCAAAGGAATATCCTTGCCCTGTTCCTCTCTAAAACATGCAACAAAACCAAGTAAGCTCATGAATGTAGTTATCTCAAAAGTAATTCCATTCTTAAAAAAATGATTAAAAATATAAAATCCAGCAACAAATGATAACATAGCTCAAGAGCATGATACAAAGGAAAATCTTTAAAGTATATGGTGCTGAGACCCATATGCAAAACAATTTACGTACCCAAATTACATAAAAGAAATATATAACTTCCACACCTTATAAGAGATAAGTGAATGCATGGTACAGTGTAAAGAGGGCAGGAAAATGATCCAAGATGCCCCCTTTTTACATGGTTTCTTCAAATGAATAAATTAACTTGATTAAACTTAGACTGTGATTATCTTATTCGAGAAGATATTAAAAAATTATAACAATACCAAAGGTAAATGATTCTTCTTGTTGGTGATAAGTAGAAAGGTGAATATTTTTATAAAGAATGCACTAGCAAGCAAACATGAACGGTGTATATATTTATTCTATATTACCATCCATGCCATGGAAATAATACCAAACAAATCCCTACCATACATTTATTTGTGCAATAGTGGAGCCGTATGAAGCTGAGTTCATGTACGGTTTTGGAATAGCAATGCCAACAGTGATGTTATCATCAACATTGCTATTGCATCATTTTGCAAATGATAGTTACAAAACACATATTTCTAATTAAAAATTGAATTACAACAATAGCATGGTCTTTAAGCCAAGGGGACGCGTTGGAGTTGTGATGGTATTTATACTATCTTTTGAGTGGTAGTTGTAGTAGTACAATAGATCTTTATAATTAGTCATACTTTGTTTTGTTAATTTATCATTAATAAAGCGGTGACACGGTCACCTTTATTATTTAAAAAAAGTCTTTAAGCAAAATTTTGTGTCCGGCTACATGAATAGAGTTGAGGTCCACTTCCTACATCAAATTAACACTTCTCAAATTCATATTAATAGCTTATTAACTTCACTAATTTCTTTTGATTCTCTACCCTAAACCTTTCCTCCCCTAACTATCATCCTATCAAATTTCCAAACTGAAACAATAATCGGTCTTTATTGTATGTGTCAAAACCACCTTGATAATACAATATACGGGTTTTATCAGGATGATATTGGGATGCATCTTTTGTTTATCCTTAATTTCTGGGTTTAATGTATTTTGACTCAACATTTACTGAATCACACAATTGAATCATGATAATTCCAGGTTAGATTTTTGTTCGGGTTTTAACTCAGTTTTCGCAATTAAACTAAATTATAAGTATAGTAATAAATTTCAAAAATTCAAGTAAAAAAGAAGTTAATATCCCACATTAAAATGCACACTTATATGTCAACAATCAAGCAACTAGGATGGTGATTTGAAACACATTCATCTATAAACCCACTGTCAAAGCATAGTAGTTAAAACCCTAACTAAGAATTGAACATTCACATCATCATTTAATACAAAAACAACAATAACAACAAAAGATCAAGACTAAAGACATACTGAAACCAAGGGATACTGGATCTTTCTCAGGTCAGTCATACCGATCACAGACCAAAAGATTGCTAAGCGAGAATATTGAGGCAGCAAATAGATAGCAAATGCACATTAGTATAATCAAAAGTAGTAAATTTTATGTTGTTTTCTAATAAATTAGTCATTCTACTTTATGACTTCTTATGGAATCTTGTTTTAGAACTCCCTGTGACTGCGAGAGCTCAACTAATTTACCCAAAAAAGAAGGGAAAATAATTTATTTTAGATTACTTGATTTCTATACAAAGTTTAGATACCTACTGATGTTGCTGATTTGGAGGTCGAAGCAACATATGTGAGTTCTTGTTAATTGTAGAGGGAAAGATAGATCTCAACCACAGATATGGATCTAAGATGATGATTTGGTTAGGAGCAGGATAGGGAGTGTTGCTGATAGCTGGCAGCCCTGAGTACCTGCAAAATGCCTAAGACACCAGGAGTGATCCCAACGACAGTCCTCCGACGATCTAGTCAGCCACTGAAAAAAAAGTGAAGCTAGGATTCCAGTGGAGAAAAAATCATTACCTGCAGAAGGGAGGAGGGGGTCTGGTATGTATTGATAGGCAAGGAGAGAGTGGGAGCTAGGGTTGGCCAACGGGTCGACCGGGCCGGGTTGGGTCGAACCCGTCCGGGTTGGAACCCAACTAGGGCGGTTCGGGTCGGGTCTGAGTGGCAACCGGGCCGAGCCGGGTCGGAATTGCAAAAACTCGACCCGCCCAACCTGCGAACCCATTTGGGTCCAACCCGGGCCGGGTCGGGTCGGGTCGGGTCGCGGGTTGGCCCGTCTATTTTTTTTTAACTTAAAAAAAGTAATTTTAATAATTAAAAATGTAATAATAATAATAAGAATCAAAGAGTGTAATTGCCAAAAAAAAATGTATATATTATTAATATGATTTCAACTTACACAAGTTTTCCAATTTGTAATATGAAACAAAGATTTTCTACAAATTTGTTTTATACAATAACAAATTTCTTCGATACAATTTCAATTTTCTTCAATTATCCTAATTTTTTATAACAAACAAACATTTTATACAATTTTTTTATACATTTACAATTTTCTTCAATTTGTTGGTTTTCAATTTGTTGTTGTTGTTGTTGGTCTTCAATTCTTCATGTTGGTTGCTAATGTTGTTGTTGTTCTTCTTTCGGCGAGTTGCTTCCACTTGTAGACGTGTCGAACCCTTTTCTTTGAGTCCTATTTTCGGCATTCATCCAGTCTTCCGTGCAGACAAACATCTCCAACGATTGGGGCTTCAAGCGATTCCTGTAATCGGTTAGAACCATTCCACTTGTAAAAAATGCACTTTCTGAAGCAACTGTAGAGATAGAAGAAGTTAGGAGATCTTTAGTCATATATTTAAGAATACTATAAGTATGTTCATGGTCTTTTCACCATTGTAAAATATCAAGTGTAGAAGTAAAACTTTTAGAATTTTGTAGATTCTACCAATGTAATTCATTTGGTTGATTAGTCCTAGGTTTTTTAATTGAAGTTGTGCAAGTAAATTAAGTATGACATCATCTAATTTATTCTTACCCTTAACTCTATAAGTAGCAGAAGAAAAACTAACTAAAGTAGTAGTACTACTAGATGAAAAACTTCTATCATAAAAGTCATACAAGTTATTTAATGTCGTTTCAAATTTAGCTAAAAATGTTTCCAAATCAATTTCAGATTCATTTTTCCCAAGTAAATTAAAAAATATTTCAATCAAACTCTTCGTACCTTCTAATTTGATACAAGGATCCATCACAGTAGCAATACAATACAACATAGGAGGAGGATTAAAATACTTCAAAAATTTGGTGTATACAGATTTCACAATATGACCAATAAAAGCATCATCGATCATTTCTTTGAAAGTTTGCATCATAGTAACTATTGAAATAAAAATGCTACTAGAAGTAGATTCATAAGATTTTGAAAATTTGAAAGTTGTGGTTTTAAAAGGCTCTAAAAATTTTAACAAAGATTCGACATAAAACCAAGCTTGGGGAGTCATTTCAAAATTTGGCATATTTTTTGCCATACAAAAATCATGTATATATGCTTTATATTCAGTAACAACTTGTAGCAAATCAAAAGTATAGTTCCATCAGTGTTTAACATCCTTTGGAAATTTTCTAAAATGTACATTTTTAAGCCTACACCAAGCTTTCCATTCTTGAAATATAGGGCCACTTAATGCAATAAAATGTACACAATTTCTAATGTTAACTATATATGGTTCATCTATTTTTAATGCATCTTGAACACATAAATTGAAAATATGACATGCACATCTAACATGCAAAATATTGTCAAATGGACGGTTTGATGCGGTTTAATATACTAATTGATGCATTGTTGTTAGATGCATTATCAAAACTTATACACATAATTTTATCATGAATATGAAAAATATCACAAATTTCTAAAATACAATTTGCAATTTCATTACCACTATAGGGATAGGGTAACGCGGCAAGTGATATGATCCTTTTTTGAATAATCCAATCACCGTCGATCCAATGACAAATTATTCCCATCATTGGAATATTGTTGCAACCCTTCCAACAATCGGAAGTTAAAGAAACTCTACAAGTTAAACTCCATAAAAAGACAATCAAAGCTTATTTCATTTCAATGTAAATTTTAAAACAATCAGACTTCAAAATATTCCTAGGGATTCTTTTAAAATGCGGGTTTAATGCGGTTTGATTAAATGTTTCTAAGTCCATACTCTCAGAATAGGAAAATGGTAACTCTTCCTTAATTACTAGTCGGGCCATTTCCTAATGAAAAAATTCGGGATCATAACGGTGGCTATCAACTAGACCGCTCTTAGGGTGGATTTATTGTTAGCTAGGTAAGTCTACAAGAAGTTCCTTGTATACATTTTGGATGTGTCGTTTTATTGTCCCCGCCCTCTCACTCTTCTTCCATTTGTATATTTTCGAACAAGTTTTACAAATTTTTATACCTACACCCGAATTTTCTTTGTCGGGAACATAATCATAAAACTTGTGCCAATCACTAGTTTTCCCTCTAGTTTTCCTACTACTATCCGGTTGTGTTATTTCAGTTGCTTGTGTTTCTTTTTCTTCTTCTATGTCTATATCTCCCACAAACACATCGTGTGTACCAATGTGTCCGGTCATAGGGTACTCTTCGGCGGGCTCATTTTGTGGGACAATAGGATGCCTACGAGACGTGCCGGTGGAATCTTGTCCACGTTGGCTACGGCCACTACCTCGTGATCTAGACATGTTGATTTAGTAGTGTATGTGAAAAAATTAAATACAATCTAGGCGAGATAAGTTTTTAAAAAAAATCTAGAAAACAATAGGAAGGTTGTGAGAGAGAGATCAAACACCAATAAACAAATATGATACAATAAATTTACATTACAAAAAAAAATATCAAGACAATAAAAGGATTGTGAAATTTTGATACCGTACTTCACGAATACTCGTATATAGAATGAGAGCGAAAATAAAAGTAGAAGTAGAAGTAGAAATCCGGACTTGTATATAGAAAGAAAGAGAGATTTTTTGTTGGAGCCTTGGAGGAGTTGAAGAATTGAAGTAGACGTAGTTGAATGTTGAATTCTATAAGATTGTAATTTGTCACTTCTATGTTGCTAGCTTCTTTGTTTGCAAAATTTCAAAGAATTGAGATTGGATTGAGTAGTAGTAGTAGAGAGAGTAAGAGAATAAGGTGTAAAATTTTTAGAGTGGTTTAATGAGTATTTATAGGGGAGAAAAAACAAAAACAAAAAAAAAACAAAAAAACAAAAAAAAAATGGCTAAAATAGATATTGACTGTTTTTTTCACCGTTGGGCCCACGGGTCGAACGGTCGACCCATGCGGGTCAAACGTTTGACCCGTATGGGTCAAAAGGTTCGAAACCCACGGGTCGACCCGCAGGTTGGATACTGTTTACCGGGATGACGGGCCGGGTTTGACGGGTTGGAAACCCAAATTAGATGACCCGGGTCTACCCGCTTAGACCCGTGGGTTCGACCCTGACCCGAACCGTATCTTAACGGGCCGAGTTTTGGCGAGCGGGTCGCGGGTCAGCCTGGCCTGGTTGCCAACTCTAGTGGGAGCCCTTACCCTAATGGGTCGTGTTGACCCGTTTCTCTATGGGCCTGAACCAGCAGAGTCCGCTAGATCCCTCGACCCGATCATCAGAGATAAGCGGATTTTGAAGGGATCAGATGGCTCTGATCGTGCTAGATTATTTACCCACATCATAGGCCGCCCACTCATGGAGGGTTGTATGTACGAGTAGCATAATCTCGTGAGATGGTCCGCCGGCAGTGCTCTCAAGAATATAGCAAAATATCCCTACGTGGGGGCGAGACGGGATCGAGACCGAGCAGTGTGACGTCGAGTCCCGACCCTACTGTCTTTGGCGATCGGGGTGGAGCGTTTGAGACCGAGCGTTGAGCATGATAGGATGAAAAGGCCAGTAGCCAGCACGAAGTTCATGCAGAGCATCGAGCGTCGAGCGTGATAGGCTGAGAAAGCTAGTAGCTGGCTCGAAGTTCATGCCAAGCATCGAGCATCGAGCGTCGAGCGTGATAGGCTGAGAAGGCCAGTAGCCAGCTCGAATTTTATGTCGAGCGTCGAGCATCGAGCGTCGTGTGTCGAGCGTGATGGGTTGAGAAAGTCACTAGCCAGCTCGAAATTCATGCCGAACATCGAGCGTGATAGGCTTGTGAGAAAGTCACTAGCTAGCTCGACGTTCATGCCGAGTGTCGAGCGTCAAACGTCGAGTGTGATAGGCTTGAGAGAAAGCCAGTAGCTAGCTCGAGGTTCATGCCGAGCATCGAGCGTGATAGGCTTGTGAGAAAGCCAGTAGCTAGCTCAAGATTCATGCCGAGCGTCAAGCGTGATAGGCTTGAGAGAAAGCAAGTAGCTAGCTCAAGGTTCATGCCGAGCGTCGAGTTTGATAAGCTTTGTGTGAAAGCCAGTAGCTAGCTCGAGGATCCTGCCGAGCGTCGAGCGTGATAGGCTTGTGAAAAAGCTAGTAGCTAGCTCAAGGTTCATGCCGAGCGTCGAGCGTAATAGACTTGAGAGAAAGCCAATAGCTAGCTCAAGGTTCGTGTCGAGCGTCGAGCGTGAAAGACTTGTGAGAAAGACAATAGCTGGCTCGAGGTTCCTGCTGAGCATCAAGCGTAATAGGCTTGTGAGAAAGTCAGTAGCTGACTCGAGGATCCAGTCGAGCGTCGAGCAAGACAAGCTTGTGAGAAAGCAAGTAGGCAGCTCGAGGTTCTTGCCGAGCACC
Source organism: Hemerocallis citrina (assembly GCA_017893485.1). Classification (NCBI taxonomy): domain Eukaryota; kingdom Viridiplantae; phylum Streptophyta; class Magnoliopsida; order Asparagales; family Asphodelaceae; genus Hemerocallis; species Hemerocallis citrina. Next base: position 418,263,905 of record CM030359.1, on the reverse strand, counting down.
GAGCGTAATAGTCTTATGTGAAAGCCAGTAGCTAGTTCGAAGTTCCTGTCGAGCGTCGAGAGTCGAGCGTTGAGCGTCGAGCGTCGAGCGTCGAGCGTGATAGGATTTGTGAGAAGCCAGTAGCTAGCTCGAGGTTCAGGCCGAGCGTCGAGCGTAATATACTTGTGAGAAAGCTAGTAGCTTACTCGAGGTTCATGCTGAGCGTCGAGCGTGATAGGCTTGAGAGAAAGCTAGTAGCTAGCTCGAGGTTCATGTCGAGCGTCGAGCGTGATAGGCTTTGTGAGAAATCCAGTAGCGAGCTCCAGGTTCCTATCGAGCGTTGAGCGTGATATGCTTGTGAGAAAAACAATAGCTAGCTTGAGGTTCCTGCCGAGCATCGAGCGTAATAGATTTAAGAGAAAGCCAGTAGCTAGCTCGAGATTCATGGCGAGCATTGAGGATAATCGGCTTGTGAGAAAGATAGTAGCTGACACGAGATTCTTGCCGAGCTTCGATAGGCTTGTGAGAAAGACATTAGTTTGCTCGAGGTTCATGCCGAGCATCGAGCATAATGGGCTTGTGAGAAAGCCAGTAGCTGACTCGAGGTTCCTGCCGAGCGTCGAGCGTGATAGGCTTGTGAAAAATCCAGTAACCAGCTCGAGATTCCTACCAAGCATTGAGCGTGATAGGTTTCAGAGAAAGCTAGTAGCTAGCTCGACGTTCACACCGAGCGTCGAGTGTGATAGGCTTGTGAGAAAGTCAGTAGCTAGCTCGAGGTTCATACTGAGCATCGAGCGTTATGTACTTGGTGGAGCTTGTGACAACTTGGTGAAACTGGTGATTATAGTGAACATGTGGGTTGCACGTGTGATGCCGACGTCACAGTTGTGGAAATTGAGGTGTCGAAATCTCATCCACCATTAGATTTAGATGATTTGAATTGGATGGCTGAGATTTTTTTAGGATATCAAAGCGTCGAATCTACCTATATAATCTTCACCCTCCTTTCATTCTTCACTTTGCTCTCTCTCTCCCTCTCTCTCTAATTTGCGGAGCTTCTCTCTCTAGGAATCATTTAGTGGCTGGAAACCAGCTTTACGACATACTTTTTCGACAATGATAAAAAGTTAGTAGTTATTCTGCATCTATTTCCAGTTAGGGCATTGGGGATCATCTTTTCGACTCCTCGGCCTAGGAGTCGAGTGAGAAGGTCTACGAGGTCCAACCACTTCGCAGCTGTAAGGCATTTGTAGTGGAGTCAAGCAACTCAGATGGAGAGGCAGTGGTGGTTGATGAGGGTAACCCGGTCGAGGTGGAGGAAATTGGAGATATTGATAGAGACGTGGAGGTCGAGGTGGAGGAAACTGGAGATACCGATAGAGACATGGAGGTTGGGAGAGTGGTTGATGCGAACGAGGTTATGGAAGTTGGCCCGTCGGGTGCCCCCCCTAATTTTAAATCATTGGCAATGCCCCCCCCCCCCCCCCCCCGAAGGCTCCTCGCGTTCGATGTAGGAGGATGAGGTGGATTCTTCTAGACATTCTGGAACAGCCGAATGAGTTTCTCCCCAAACATGGGTTTGACGTCCCATATCTTCAGCAGTCGGGATCTATTAGGATGTACCCGAACGACGTTGAAGACTTGGTTCGGTATGGGGTGCAGCCTTTTTTGCCGATTCGACCCAAGATACGGATGGACACGATGCAGAGCGTGCTGACGATTAACGACCTGCCGCTGATATGAGCAAACTATTTCATAGGGCTGGAGTTTGAGCTGATGGTTCCAAACCTTGGTCTCCGCCCAACAGACGAGTTGGCGCCTTGCTACTGCATGTTTCCTATAGACGCCTTCAGCTCGGGGTTACGGCTACCGCTGCACCCATTTATCAAGAAGGTGCTGATTTTTTTTTTTTTTTTTGGGAGGGGGGGTCTGAGTCTGATGCAGTACATGCCCAACTCCTGGAAGCAACTTGTGTGCTTCATTTTGCTCTGCGAGGAGAAGGGAGTGCCTCTGAAGCTCAATTACTTTCGAGCCGTGCTGGGGGTTAGCTCTTCGGGAGAGAACGAGGGAGTATACTACATATCACCTCGTCCCCACAAGAAGGTAGTCCATGGGCATCCAGATTCAATTAAAGGATGGAAGGAGAAATACTTCTTCGTCCGGAATATGGTGCCTTGGAAAATTCCCATGACTTGAAATTTTTACAAGTCGAATCACAAGCCTCCGAAGAGAAGGGACTTGACGGAAGAGGAGTGGGCCGATGTGGATTGGAATGTCGCTGGCAACAACATCGGCTGGCCAAACATGACTAAGAAGCACTTGGTTAGGATCAGACTGAGCCCCATTGATACTTGTATATTTTTCCTTTCCTTTTTTGTCAAACTTTTTCCTTCATTCTTATGGTTGTTTTTCTTCTTTCGCAGCAATGGATGATGTAGCCATCGACGCTAGGAGGGCCCTACTGGAAAAGAAGGCGAAGCAGCGAAAGAGGTCCTCTCAGGGGGCTCTGAAGGGACTTTTGATCTGAAGTCCAAGAAGCAAGGGGCACTTTCGGTCACCAAGACCTTAAGTGCTGCGACGGAGGCACCGAGTTTGGTCCTCGTTTGTTAAGATGGTTGTGGAGGACGTGAGACAGGCGGGTGAGCTGGGTCAGATGCCGACCGTGTTGTCTGGCCATGGGGGGATAAGGCAGTACAGCGGCGAGCTGCTGACCAAAGCTGTCTACAGTCGTGCGGAAACCTACGAGGAGAACGACCTGAGGGAGGTCAACGAGGTGGACGATATCCCCTCGGTTCTAACCGAGCGGGACCTACTCCGGACTCGGAATGGTTTCGCCATTCCCCCAGAGTACACACTGATTCTTCCCGGCCCCGGGGTGCGAGCGAACACAGCTTTTTCGCCGGATACTTGCGTCTTTACCTACGACGCGTTGAATGCCGGCCTGCGCTTTCCCCTTCACCCTTTCATGACTGTAGTTCTTCGATGGTATGGGCTGTGTCCCATTCAGTTCATGCCGAACATGTGGCGCCATGTGCTCGGATTTCTGCTTCAATGCTGAACAGCCAAGGTGGAGCCGCAGCTCGTCATCATCCGGAGTTTGTACCGGATCAACAGAATGAGTAAGCTTGAGCCTCGCTACTATCTGTTGCTTCGGAAAGGCGTCAGGCTGATAGAAAACCCCGACTCGATAAAGTCATGGAAGGGGAAGTTCTTTCTGATTAAGAGCCCCTCGGCGTGGGACTTCCCGACTCGGTGGAAGGAGGAGGTGCCGAAGTATGCAAAGGCCGAGCCGGTGTTGACCCCGGCCGAGGTAGAGGTGGTGGCGAAGCTGATCGGTCTTCAGATGTTTAGTTGGAGGGAAATTACTAGGAGTTGTTGCACGGGTCGGGCCTTAGTCCGATCGACCCGAGTACGCTCCTGACATCTCTCATTTTCTTTCTGCTTTACTATCTTTAATGCCTTGTGTTTTTTCTAACTTGATTTTCTTTTACTTCGACAGAGGCTCTGAATATGGACTTCAAGGGGATGATGATCGAACGAAACAAGGCCGCAGACGCCAAGAAGAGAAAGAGGACGAGCACGGGTCCCTCGTCTGGTCGACCCACGAATGTTCCTTCGGTCACGGCTGGGGCGGTCGTCCCTGCTTCTCCTCGGCAACCATCCTTGACCGTCGGTGTTGCCCAGCCTGCTCCCTCTGCTCCTTCGGGCGAGGGCTTCTCCGTTTCGGCGGCAATGGCACTCGAGGCCCCTCCCTTGACCGAGCATGCTGAGGTCATACTGACCGAGGCCCACAAGAAGTTGTTCATCCCCGATTGGCGGGTGATGAATCATGATGGCTTCTTAGGGGACTCGGCAATGAGTATGCAGGCTCTTCGCCACCTGGCGATGAGTATGCAGGCTCTTCGCCACCTCCTGACCCCCAGGACCGAGTCGCCCTGAAGGCGGGGACGACGGGAGACGATGCCCTCGAAGTAGCTCGGTCACTCATGTCGGTAGGTCTTCTTAGCTGTTTTCGATATTCTTGAAAATTTTCTAAGTCTTTGGTTCGGTCTTAGTTGTGTTCTAACTGATTCTCCTCGCATGCCACATGACACTTCAGCCACCTTCTCGAGGAATATGCCGAGTAGGAGAGGGAGCTGAAGGCCGACAGCGACAAAGACAGAGCGGAGAGGACAAGGTCCGTGAAGTAGTTGGAAGCAGAGCAGCGCCGTTCGGACGCTTTGGCGGCCCAGGTTGCCGACCTTGAGGCGGCTCCGGCGCAAGCGAGAGAGAAACTCGCTTCCGAGGTTGCTAAGGCAGCCGAGGAGAGGGCTGAAGCAGCAAGGGCTCTGGAGGCTGGGAAGCAGCAACAAGCTGAGGCCGTGGAGAAGGTGAGGGCGGAGATTGAGGCCGAGGCCAAGAAGCACATGGCGGCCAACATGGAGCAATCTTACGCCACCGCGCTCGAGCACGTCGAGGCTCGGGTCCCCGGCTTTGATAGGTCGGGGTACAGACGACGAGGAGGGCCCTGAAGGCGAGGTAGGAGCCGAAGGAGAGGAGGAATAAGAGGAGGGGGATGAGCACCAAGGTGACGATGTTCCTGCCAACCCCATGACTGTGGTGGTGGAGGAAGGGGGTGACCAGGTCGTAGCCGACCCCCGAGCCGGAGCGGCGGAGGACGAGGGGCCATTTACCGAGGTGCCCATTCCCGAGCTACCACCCAAGGTGGCCCATTGATCTTCTTGCTCTTGTATGCATTTTTTTATGTACTGCCTTGTAGCGGACTAGCCACCGCTTTTTGGTATAATTGAAAATTTTGTTTTTTGCAAACTCGCCAAGTGTTGAGGTCTGTTTTGAATTGAAATATTTCTGAAAATAGTTTTGTCTTGATATTTGGCTAAGTGTTGAGCATCTCCTCTTTTGAAATTTGACTAAGTGTTAGCAACTTTCGCCTTGAAGTTTAGCTGTGTTGCACAAGTCTTAGTGTTGACATATTTTTTCAGGAGGTGCCGCACAACGAGGCTGCAGCTGAGTCTGCTCATCTCCGAGCCGACTTGGAAGCGACGAAGACGACCCTCTCTCACAGAAGAGAGTGTTTTCTCAAGAGCGAGTTGGATCGAGAACAACTCAAGCTAAACTTGTCAAAGCGTCTCTCCGAGCTGAAGCGACTAAAGAAACAAGCTCGAGAAGCTTCTCTCTCGAGAGAGGTGGAGTTGCTTCGGAAGGCGCTATCTGATGCCTCAGTGAAGGAAGGCGAACTGTTAGCTGAGATCCAACACCTGCAGGTAGTAGAAGAAGAGTTTTCGGCGAAGGAAGGAGAGTTAACTGCGGCGGTGCACAAATTGATGGTCGGGCGCGACGAGTTGACAGCGAAGGTCGACGAGTTGAGGAGGGTTTTGGTCGACAAGAGTATCGAAGTTACCCATCTCCTTCGCCTTATAGCCGACAGCTCTGGCGCCCAGGTTCCGCTCGGCTTCCCCGCTTTAAAATTTCTGTGAAGGACAACTCTCTGAAGGACCGAATCGTCTAGCTCGAGGAGGAAGTCGCTCGACTAAACCGTCAGCCCGAACGAATTACCATCAGAAGTACGTCGTGCACTCGTGAAGAGAGCGAGAGAGGAATCTCGTTTTACGAGCTCGCGACTCGTTCACCTGCCGTTAGGCAGAGCCCGGCTGACGCTCAAAGTGGTGTGGCTGCTTCGTCGAGTGGTTGGGGCCACAGTTAGAGGCAGTGCTGAAGAGGCATCTCGGTTTGTTGGTTTGGAGACGAACTCCAAGGTTAGGCATCGCCGCCCCCGGGTGTCTTTGAACCGAAACATTCCCGTTCCGAAGAAGCGTTGAATGAATTGTTGTAAATATGTCTCTTTGAGTTTTTGTAGTCCCTCGTTGTAAAATAGCTTGTTCTTGTAATCGAGTTCCTTTGTACGTTAAACTTTTATAAAAGTGAAATCTTGTTTTACTCCTTTGTGCCTGTGTATTAGCATGTTTTTTTGGTACTATTTGTAACTTGCTTGCCTGAGGAGATTCCAACGGTTGTGGGAGCAATTCCGAATGGTGAACCACTTCTAGCTCGTTTAAGAGCGAGCTTGCGAAGCGGAATCGAGCCAAATTTTGGACTCCGAATGCGTCGTTTGAGTGAGTTCCAACGGTTGTGGGAGCAATTCCGAATGGCGAACCACTTCTAGCTCGCTTAAGACCGAGCTTGCAAAGTGGAATCGAGCCAAGTTTTGGACTCCGAATGCGTCGTTTGAGTAAGTTCCAACAGTTGTGGGAGCAATTCCGAATGGCGAACTACTTCTAGCTCGCTTAAGAGCGAGCTTACAAAGCGGAATCGAGCCAAGTTTTGGACTCCGAACGCGTCGTTTGAGTAAGTTTCAACGGTTGTGGGAGCAATTCCGAATGGCGAACCACTTGTTGCTCGCTTAAGAGTAAGCTTGTGAAGCGGAATCAAGCCAAGTTTTGAACTCCGAACGCGTCGTTTGAGTAAGTTTCAATGGTTGTGGGAGCAATTCTAAATGGCGAACCACTTCTTGCTCGCTTAAGAGTGAGCTTGCAAAGCGGAATCAAGCCAAGTTTTGGACTCCGAACGCGTCGTTTGAGTAAGAGCAATTAAAGGCCTTAAACAGAGAGATAAAATTAATCACAAGGAAAATATGGGGGAAAGAAGTTCTTTATTGATAACTGCTAGTCGGCCGCTTCTGAGTTGCAAGCCGTTATTACAATGGGAAAATAAAGAAGTACAAGAAGTAAGAAAAAGAAAGGAACAGCTCGACACTTGAAGGTACTTGGAGAGGTGTTCAGGCGCTCTCTTGGTACTTCATTTAATGGTCGGCATTCCAAGTTCTGGGTATCTCTCTGCCTTCAAGGTCTTCTAAACGATACGCCCCGGGGCGGACTACTTTGGAAACTTTGTACAGTCCTTCCCAATTTGGAGCTAGTTTACTCTTTTCGCTGGGGAATGAGATAGCTATCTTTCTGAGGACTAAGTCCCCCTCTTTGAGATTGGTGGAACGCACTCTTTTGTTGTAGGCCTGATCAATCCTCCTCCGATAATTTTGCTGGTGAATTGAAGCTCTTTCACACAGCTCATCAATCAAGTCAAAACTTGCCCGAAGCTCTCTGTCATTCTGTTCTTTATCATACGCAATAAGGCGAGGAGATGGCAGACCAACTTCTAAGAGGATCACAGCCTCGGACCCATAGGTGAGATTGAAGGGCGACTCTCCTGTGCGGGTCCGTTTCGTAGTGCGGTAATTCCACAATACGTTAGGGAGCTGTTCCGCCCATAAGCCATTAGCCTGTTGATTCTTGATTTTGATGATTACAACACAATGCAAAATGTGTCTGTGCTATGCTATATATATAATTGCAGGTTGTATCAGAAGATACACAAAGGCCTTATTACTCTAAAGCTGAACAAATGATCAAGCACAGCTCCAGAAAAAGACAAAGGCTAAAAGCTTCACTCAAGATTCAAGACTCAAGACTCAAGTCAAGACCAAAGCTTCAATGTCATTAATTTATGTGTCTTGTAAACAAATGTAATATTTTTCTTTATTTGAGTCTTAGAATGATGTACAGCCTTGTCACACACACATACACTCACATATAACTTTTTATAACTGTGTGTTTACAAAATCCAAAGGTCGAAACAGCTTGAACTAGATCAGCTGTTGAGTACCATTCGACTGTCACATATACCAGTCGACTGAGTCTGTACAAAACTGCCCGATCTTATTCAAACTTTGACCAGTCGACTCATAGAGGCAACCCAGTTGACTGTTTAAGTGTTTTTGACAATTTTCTGATTTCAAAAGCTGATTTTCGAATTTAAAAGATTTATCCATTATTTGTCCGTTGATCAAACGGTTATAGGTAACTGTCTTTAACTGCCAGGGATTCTAGTCTATAAATATAGACTAAGAATCACCTTCAAAGGTTCCAAGCAATTTTTGAGATTAATTTTTAAGATTTGTGCTTTCAAGAGAGAAAAGCTTTCAAAACTCTTCAGTCTTGGTTCTCTGTCTTCAGTCCAGTATAACATTGAATTCGTTCTGGACTGGATTTAGAAGTCAACCAATTAGCCACGTACTATATCACAATCACAACAAGGCTATAGATTGATTGTAAAATAATTTTATTGTTTTTCTTTTTCCTCTCAGTTGGAGAGTAGGACTCTAGGGTGTAGAGTCAGGTTTTTCACTTTTGGTGGAAGAGTGGATTGCTTTCTCTGGTTGAGAAAAAAGACTACAGGTTGGATAAGGTTGTTGTCTAAACACCGTAGGGTATTCTTGTAATCTTTTTCAAGAATAGTGGAAAATCTTAAGTGGGTTGCTTGGGGACTGGATGTAGGTCGGAAAGACCGAACCAGGATACATCGTGTGCACTCTATGGTTGTATCTCTCTACTTGCATTTCTATTTTCTCAGTTTATAATTTTACTGTGAAATCTGTCTGGACAGTCGACTGTGTTCTCATATAAGTCGACTGGTTAGACTCGTACTACTCTGAAATTTATTTGTATGTTAAGTCGACTGTCTCATCTCTAAGTCGACTTCACAGACTTATTTAAAATACTTTTCTTTTAGTCGTTTCAGTCGACTAGTTTATCCCTCAAGTCGACTGTACAGAAGAAAATCTCAATTCCGCGTTTTAATTTTTTATAAAACATTATTCACCCCCCCCCCCCTTTAGTGTTTATTGCCTTGCCTACAGGATCCAACACTTGGTATAAGAGCAAGGTTGAGTGCAATGACAACTACTTCGAATGCAAATCAGTACTATGAAGGCTAATCTACACAATGGCCATCTCTCTTCGATGGAACAAATTACAATTATTGAAAGTGTAGAATGAAGATCTACCCACAATCCATCAACTATGAAATATGGAACATGACGGAAACAGAATACACCGCTCCTACTATTCCATATGCACAATGGAACGACGACATGAAGAACCAAACAATGAACAATGAAAAAGCAATGAATGCATTATTCTGTGCTCTCACAAAGGAGGAGTTCAACCGTGTGTCAAATGCAACAACCGCACATCAAATCTGGCACACACTCGAGGTAACTCATGAAGGAACGAACAAAGTGAAAGAATCTAAAATATTTGTTCTTGTTCACAGGTTTGAAAGGTTCCGTATGAAGGAGAATGAGAGTATGTCCGAGATGATTACTAGATTTACAGACATTACAAACTCACTTGTGGCACTTGGGAAGATATACACTCAAGCAGAGATGGTGAGAAAAGTACTCCGTGCACTTACCCCCGAATGAGAAAAGAAGACCACTGCCATATAAGAGGCCAATAATTTATCACAACTTTCTCTCGAGAATCTTGTGGGAAATCTAATGGCTTATGAGGTACAAATTGAAGAACGCAAGAAGGATGCCGAACCACAACAGTCAAAGAAGAAAACATTAGCATTCAAAGCCATGTCAGACTCCGAAGATGAAGAAGAAGATGAGGAGGAGATTTCTATGTTCACAAAGAGATTCAAAAAATTTCTAAGGAAAGGTAAGTTCAATTCAAAATTTAAAGATTCTAATGATCCTCTAACTTGTTTCAGGTGTAACAAAGCAGGCCATATGAAGAAGGATTATCCACTAGAGAACACAAAGTCTAAGGGAAAGACATCCAACTTTAAGAAGGATAAGTACACAAAGAACAAGTTCGCCAAAAACAAAAAGGCATATCAAGCAACTTGGGATGATAGCGATTCTTCTTCAGAAGAAGAAATTGATGAAACCAACGAGGTTGCAAACGTGTGCTTCATGGCATCACAGAATCAAGTAAGTAATGAGTGTGATTCAGATGATTTACTTGATGCATTCAATGAAATTTTTCAAGAACTGAAAAAGGAAAAGATTAGAGTTAAGAACTTAGAAAAAGTTAATCAAACACTTTCTCAAGAAAATCTTAACCTTGATAAAGAAGTAAAATCTTTAAATTCTCGTATTTCAAGTTTAAATATGGATCTTGAATCTCTAAAGAAGAATTATGAAAAGATATCCAAGAACATATCTAAGTTTAATAAAGAAAAAGAGAATTTAAACGATGTTCTTCAAAATCAAGTAAAATCTAGTCAAAAGTTTGGACCTGGTTTTAAAAAATCTATTGAAAAAGATTATTCTTCTAATAACACTAGTATAAATAAATCTGTATCTATTTTTAGTGTTAGACATAAATTGTATGAGTTCTTTGAAAAGCCTAAGCTTGTAAGTTCGATTGATAAAGGCAAATCTAAATTTCAGTCAAGTCGACTGTATCCATCCACCAGTCATCTGTCCAGAGGTACTGAGTCTTATTCAACAAGACAAAAACCTCATATAAGTCGACCTATATTACCATCCAGTCGACTGTCATATAGTAGAAGTCGACTGAATGGTGTTATAAAGTCGACTGGACAGAGCAAACATGTATGGGTTCCAGTCAATTTGAGTACGAAAGATAGAATTGCCTATATAAAATCATATATGTTGAATGTATGTAATTCTGTTAATTTCATTCCTGCTTATGGTGGAAAATCAAACTCATCATGGATTTGGTTTCCCACAAACTAATATCTTTTGGACCCAATGAAAAGGGTACCATATTCACATTGAATATTTTATAGGTACCAAAGAATGATCGTTGGATACTTAGACAGCAGATATTCTAAGCATATGACTGGTCATGCCAATCTTCTATCTACCATACAAAGCATTGATGGAGGAACAGTTACTTTTGGTGATAACAACAAAGGAAAAGTCATAGGAATTGGTATGGTCGGTAAGGACATTAACCCTTCTATAGAAAATGTTTTATTAGTTAGTGGACTTAAACATAACCTGTTAAGTGTTAGTCAAATATGTGATAAAGGTTATAAAATTGTGTTTGAAAAAGATGCATGCTTAATTTATGATTTCTCTATGCAAAACATTATTTTTCAAGGTTTTAGGAAAAACAATATTTATGAATTATGTTTGAATACAAATGAGTTTTCAAATGATTTTTGTTTAGTAGCTTCTAATAATGATTCTTGGCTTTGGCATAGACGTTTTGGTCATGTGAATATGAAAAATCTCTCTAAAGTATCTAAGTACAACCTAGTTAAAGGGCTGCCAAAACTATCCTTTAAAAAGGATAAGTTATGTGATGCATGTCAACTAGGTAAACAAATTAAATCTACTTTTAAAACAAAAGAAGTAATTTCTACTAGTAGGCCGCTCGAATTAATTCATATGGATTTATTTGGCCCTATTAGAGTTGCTTCTTTAAATAAAAGTAAATATGTATTTGTTTTAGTAGATGATTTTTCACGATTCACTTGGACCTTCTTTTTAAAAACATAAAAATGATGCTTTTGATGAATTTGCAAATTTTTGTAAACGAATTCAAAATCAAAAGTCTCTAACCATAGTCACCATTAGAAGTGATCATGGTGGAGAATTTGAAAATGAAACGTTTGCAGAATATTGCAACAAGAATGGTATAACTCATTCATTTGCATTTCCTAGAGCTTCACCACAAAATGGAGTTGTTGAAAGGAAGAATAGGACTTTGCAAGAATGTGCACGTACCATGCTTGTTGAAAGCAATTTACCTAAGTATTTTTGGGCTGAAGCTGTTGCTACAGCTTGTTATGTTTTAAATAGGATCTTAATAAGACCTAAGCTAAAGAAGACTTGTTATGAGTTATTTTTTAATAAAATTCCTAAAGTCTTTTACTTTAAAACATTTGGTTGTAAGTGTTTTATTCTGAACACTAAAGATAATTTAGATAAATTTGATCCTAAATCTAATGAGGGTATCTTTATAGGATACTCAAATAGGAGTAAAGCATATAGAATTTTCAACAAGTCAACAATGACTATTGAAGAATCAATGCATGTTACATTTGATGAATCTCTGCCTTCAACAAATTTAATTAAAGATGATGAAACTAATTCATCACCTTTGAATAAAGTAATTACATCCTTAGAACAAACTAGTCTCGCGGATAAGTCGACCGATAAGGAAGTCAAGTCGAATGATGTAAAACAGTCGACTGATCCTGTTGTGATATCTCAAACTTTACCAAAATCTTTTGTTGAAGTTAGAGATCATCCTAATGACTTAATAATTGGTGACATCTCCCATGGTATTCAGACAAGATCACATATTAATATGATATCTCATACAACTTTCTTGTCGGATTTTGAACCGAAAAATATATAACAAGCATGTGAGAATGAATTTTGGATGAATGCCATGCAAGATGAGTTAAACCAATTCATAAGGAATGATGTATGGGATTTAGTTCCACGACCTCCTGATCATACTATTATTGGTACTAAATGGGTATTCAAAAATAAGTTAGATGAATCAGGACAAGTTGTTAGGAACAAAGCTAGACTAGTTGCTCAAGGATATAATCAAGAAGAAGGCATAGATTTTGATGAAACATATGCTCCTGTTGCTAGATTAGAATCAATTCGTATTTTATTATCTTTTGCTTGTTTTATGAATTTTACACTTTATCAAATGGATGTTAAAAGTGCATTCCTTAATGGGTTTATAAAAGAGGATGTTTATGTTAAACAACCACCAGGTTTTGAACATGAACAATTCCCAAACCATGTTTTTAAATTGAAAAATGCTTTATATGGTCTTAAACAAGCACCTCGTGCTTGGTATGATCGATTGAAGAGTTTTCTTTTAGAAACAGGTTTTGAGATAGGTAAAGTAGATACTACTTTGTTTATTAGGAGAATCAAGAATGATATTTTAATCAAACAAATATATGTTGATGATATAATTTTTGGCTCTACTAATAATAATCTTTGTCAAGAGTTTGCTAACACCATGAAAAATGAGTTTGAGATGAGTCACATGGGTGAACTCAATTATTTCCTTGGACTACAAATTAAGCAGTCTCCAAATGACATATTTATTAATCAAGGAAAATATGCAAAAGAATTACTCAAACGGTTTAACATGGATAGCACAAGTAGTAAATCCACACCTATGGCTACTACCACTACCCTTGACAAAGACATATTAGGTAAGAGTATCGATCAGAAACTCTATCGAGGTATGATTGGCTCACTCTTATATATAATTGCTAGTAGACCAGATATTATGTTCAGTGTATGTTTGTGGGCTAGATATCAATCTATTCCTAAAGAATCTCACTTGAAAGCTGTGAAATGAATTTTAAGATATATTAAAGGCACATCTGATTATGGTTTATTCTATCCACGCACCGATAATTTTCAACTTTTGTCGTATAGTGATGCTGATTTTGCTGGCAGTAAAACTGATCGCAAGAGCACTAGTGGGACATGTCATTTTTTGGGACATTCACTAGTTTCTTGGTGTAGTAAGAAGCAAAATTCGGTATCCCTATCTACTACAGAAGCTGAATATATCTCTGCAAGTTTGGCATGTGCACAAATTTTGTGGATGAAACAAACCCTATTAGATTATGGTATTTCTTTTGAAAGACCTTCAATAATGTGTGATAATACCAGTGCCATTAAACTATCTAAAAATCCGGTTCAACATTCACGTACGAAACATATTGATACTCGACATCATTTTCTACGTGATCATGTTTTAAAAGGAGACATCTCTTTAGACTTTATTTCTACTGATAAACAAGTAGCCGATATCTTTACCAAACCCCTTAAAGAAGACACCTTTATTACTTTAAGAAGAGAACTAGGAATATGTGATTTTCTTGATATTTGTTGAATTTTATTTTTTTTAAGTCGACTTGCACATGTTGTGCAGTCGACTTCCACATATCGTTTTCTATACTTATTTTTTCTTCTGAACAGTCGACTGAGATGTTTTAACCAGTTGACCGAGCAGTTGTGATAATTATATATTTTTCTCTCGACTAAGTCGACTGCATACTAAGAATAGTCGACTGTCGTGACTCAGTCTGTCTTCAACTTCAAATCGTCGCACTGATTTTGAGATAACTATTCATCTTTTGACTCGCCCTTGACCATTCTTGGCCGTTGATTTCATTTCCCCTTCGATCTCAGCCGTTCCCATCAAGTTAAAACCCTAAATCACTGCCTTCCCTCTTTTCACTTTTACCCCATCTATTTTCACCCAGATCTGGAGATCTAGAAGAGAACGAGAAGAAGAGAAGAAGTCGACTCTTGTGTTGCTGCTGTCTTGAGAGGATCTCATCCAGTATTTTCGAGTTGAATTCTTGTTCCTTTGCTGTTTGATTCCTTGCTTTTTCTGTTGGTAAAATCTCTTTCACCTTCACTCTTATTATGGCACCAAAAAGATCAAAAACCTCTCATGTTGATGAAGATTCTACCACTAAGGACTACTCACAATATCTTAGAAGCCCTGATCTTATGGAAAAATGGTATATCATGTGTACCATGCTTATTTTTCCGGGTAGATTTGTTAATTTTAATAATCTTGATAGGTTTAACCTTGTGTCTCTATTTCAAAATTGTAGCCTTTATGATTTCTTGTCCTTAGAAAATCAACCCCATTATTACCCTCAACTCATTTATCTATTTTATACAAATATGAGGGTGGTTCAATCGGATGATGGTGAAGTTATAATTTATTCTTCTGTGAAAAATAAGAAGATGAAACTCACATCCGAAAGAATTAATCTGATTATGGGTATAGATGATGAAGGAATTGATTTAAGAGATATCATAATGGATGATGCTTCTATCTTGTCTAAAATCTTTTTGTCCAACCATGGACCCCCTATGTCTAATAAATCCATTACCCCTATTGCAAAACTTGTTGCACGGATACTGTCCTATAATATTATCCCTCAAACTGGGAGTTATGATCAGTATTCCATGGAATTGCAACAAGCTGTATATGCAATCTTTGGTAAAATAAATGTTAATTGGGGTCGTGTCATCTTTCCTAGACTTCATAAGTCTCACTCCACTTTTCTTCCCTATGGTGCTTTACTTGCTCCTGTTTTTTGTGCTTACGATATCGATCTCGATTCAGAGACAAATGTTGTTAAGCACTATGAATGCTTTGATCGTGCAAGTCTAGCACGCATGAAGCTTCTTGATCCTCCACCTAGATCTACCACTAGGACTTCTCCCTAAACCCAAGTACCTTTAGCCACTTCTGCTCAACCATCCTCAGCTTCTAGCTCTTCTCGCCCGCGAGCTGATTTTGATGATCCACACAGTATCTATAATGCTGTTAACTATCTCATGGATCATCAAGATGCTCTTGAAACCCAACTTTCTCATTTTACTCATCTTTTCACCACTCAATTTCCACCTCCCTCTCAAGATGACGTAGATGACGATGACGAAGACGAAGACTGATGAGTTGTTTATTTATTTCTTTTTACTTTTATTTACAATGTATTTTTTTTCTTGTTGCACTTTCGTATTTTGGTATTTTGTACTAGTTTCAAAGACTCGGTTGTTATGAATTAATTTTGTTTGTGTGGTATTTTGTTTCAGTGAAATCTTCTTTCCATTTCTGACATTTTTGTTGATGACAAAGGGGGAGAGAACACTGATAATTTACTCTCTATTGACTACTCTCTATTGATAATTTTTTGTGATAAGAGTCGACTGACATTTTTTTGATAAGTCGACTGACATACATTTTGCATTAATTTTTGTGATAATTTATGCATGATGTATTATTGATAGGGGGAGCATATGAATGCTTGTATTATTTTCTATTATTATCAGCTATTGTGTTGTCATCATCAAAAAGGGGGAGAATGTTGATTCTTGATTTTGATGATTACAACACAATGCAAAATGTGTCTGTGCTATGCTATATATATAATTGCAGGTTGTATCAGAAGATACACAAAGGCCTCATTACTCTAAAGCTGAATAAATGATCAAGCACAGCTCCAGAAAAAGACAAAGGCTAAAAGCTTCACTCAAGATTCAAGACTCAAGACTCAAGTCAAGACCAAAGCTTCAATGTCATTTATTTATGTGTCTTGTAAACAAATGTAATATTTTTCTTTATTTGAGTCTTAGAATGATGTACAGCCTTGTCACACACACATACACTCACATATAACTTTTTATAACTGTGTGTTTACAAAATCCAAAAGGTCGAAACAGCTTGAACTAGATCAGCTGTTGAGTACCAGTCGACTGTCATATATACCAGTTGACTGAGTCTGTACAAAACTGCCTGATCTTATTCAAACTTTGACCAGTCGACTCATAGAGGCAACCCAGTTGACTGTTCAAGTGTTTTTGACAGTTTTCTGATTTCAAAAGCTGATTTTCGAATTTAAAAGATTTATCCGTTATTTGTCCGTTGATCAAACGATTATAGGTAACTGTCTTTAACTGCCAGGGATTCTAGTCTATAAATATAGACTAAGAATCACCTTCAAAGGTTCCAAGCAATTTTTTAGATTAATTTTTAAGATTTGTGCTTTCAAGAGAGAAAAGCTTTCAAAACTCTTAAGTCTTGGTTCTCTGTCTTCAGTCCAGTATAACATTGAATTCGTTCTGTATTGGATTTAGAAGTCAACCAATTAGCCACGTCCTATATCACAATCACAACAACGCTATAGGTTGATTGTAAAACAATTTTATTGTTTTTTTTTTTCCTCTCGGTTGGAGAGTAGGACTCTAGGGTGTAGAGTTAGGTTTGTCACTTTTAGTGGAAGAGTGGGTTATTTTCTCTGGTTGAGAGAAAGGACTACGGGTTGGACAAGGTTGTTGTCTAAACGCCGTAGGGTATTCTTGTAATCTTTTTCAAGAATAGTGGAAAATCTCAAGTGGGTTGCTTGGGGACTGGATGTAGGTTGGGAGGACCGAATCAGGATACATCGTGTGCACTCTATGGTTGTATCTCTCTACTTGCATTTCTATTTTCTCAGTTTATAATTTTACTGTGAAACCTGTCTGGACAGTCGACTGTGTTCTCATATAAGTCGACTGGTCAGACTCGTACTACTCTGAAGTTTATTTGTATATTAAGTCGACTGTCTCATCTCTAAGTCGACTTCACAAACTTATTTAAAATACTTTTCTTTTTGTCGTTTCAGTCGACTAGTTTATCCCTCAAGTCGACTGTACAGAAGAAAATCTCAATTCCGCATTTTAATTTTTTATAAAACACTATTCACCCCCCTCTAGTATTTATTGCCTTGCCTACAGGATCCAACATGGCCGACTTGTCCAGTCTCTTCTTGATGCCTGAGAGGATCTGCCTGTTGGCGTTCTCAACTTGGCCATTAGACTGAGGATGGGAGACGGAGGAGAAATGTTGCTGAATGGAGAGGTCTTCACATAGAGATCGGAACGCTGCTCCTGTGAACTGTGTTCCATTATCTGTTATCAGGACCCGGGGTACGCCGAACCTACAGATGACATTCCTCCAAAAGAACTGCAGCACTTTGTTCTCAGTAATTGTAGCCAATGGTTTGGCCTTGATCCACTTAGAGAAGTATTCGATTTCCACGACTAGGAATTTGAGCTGGCCTGGAGCCGGTGGAAATGGGCCTAGCAAGTCCATCCCCCACAATGCGAAGGGAATCGAACTTGAAAGAGATGTAAGTTGTGCTTAAGGTAGGCGGCGAACGTTGGAGTACTATTGACAGGATCTGCATTGCCGGACATGTTGCTCGACATCTCGAAGCAGGGTAGGCCAAAAATACCCGTAGTTCAAAACTTTCCTGGCGAGAGACCTTGACCCTGAGTGGGCTCCGCCAATACCTTCATGAAGTTCTTGCAAGGCGTAAGAGGCTTCTTCCGGGGAGAGGCATTTCAAGTAGGGTCTGCCGTCTACTTGGGAATAAGAACGTTTGTACAAGACTTCTTAAATAAGGGTGTACCGCTCCGCCCTTGTTCGGACTCGATGGGCTTCTTTAGGATCTTTGGGAATGACCCCATCCCTGAGGAATTATATCAAAGGTTTCATACAATTGTCCCGGAGTTGGATGGGCAGTGACTCGATCGAGTCGGAGGCTTCTTCTTCTATGCTTGGTCTTAGGAGCACTTCGATTAGGACGGTCTGCTCGAGACCTTGAAGGGAGGAGGAGGCCAATTTGGAGAGGGCATCTGCTTGGGAGTTTTCTTCTCTAAGGATCCGCTAAATTTGTGCCTCTTTGAACGAAGTCATGAGACTTTGGACCTTGGCTAGGTACTTAGCCATTCGGTCGTCTCGCGCCTCGTACTCTCCTAAGACTTGATTCACGACCAGCTGCGAGTCACTGAATATTTGGATACATTGTGCCCCTGCCTTGTAGGCCATACCTAGGCCTGCTATAAGGGCCTTATACTCATCTTCGTTGTTGGAGGCTTTGAAATTAATGCGGAGGGAGTATTGGAGAACGAAGTCATCTGGGCCTGCCAGAATGACCCCGGCTCCGCTCCCTTCGGCGCAAGAGGACCCATCTGCATATACCATCTAGATAGGAGGCCCGTTGGCTGCTTGACTAACCTCCGGGATGGTACTCTCTATAATAAATTCAGCTAAGGCTTAAGACTTGATTGCGGTCCGAGGCTGATAAGATATTTCATGTTGGCTCAGCTCGATCGACCACTTTATCAGACGCCCGGAGGTCTCGGGCTTGTGTAGGAATTGCTTATGCGGTTGGTCGGTAAGAACGACCACAGAGTGGGATTGAAAATAGGAACGGAGCTTCCTGGCTGCCATAACCAAGGCGTATGCTATCTTCTCTAACCTTGGATAACGGAGCTCGGCATCCCGAAGTACCTTGCTCACATAATAGATAGGCTTCTGTGCCTTTTCCTCTTCCCTCACTAGGACTGCACTGAGGGTTTGCTCGGAGGCAGCGAGGTAGAGGTAGAGTGTTTCTACGGGGATAGGCTTACTGAGGAGAGGGGGGTTGACTAGATAGGTTTTTAGCTGATTGAACGATTCTTGCAGCTATTGGCCCCACTCGAAGCCCTTATCCCTCCTGAGGGCTTTAAAGAATGGAAGACACTTCTCCCCCGACTTAGATAGGAAGCGCCCAATGGCTGCCAAGCGCCCTGTGAGCTTCTGAACCTCTTTCACACTTGTTGGAGGGGCCATATCCAGTATGGCTTTGATTTTCTCGGGATTGGCCTCTCCCCCTTTGGCTGACCATGAAACCTAGGAACTTACCCGAAGAGACCCCAAATGCACATTTGTTCGGGTTCAGTCTCATATCATGCTTCCTTAGCACATTGAAAGCTTCTTGTATATTGGCAACATGGTCGGTCCCATGGACGCTTTTGACTAGCATATCATCAACATACACTTCCATGTTTCGGCCGATCTGGTTCTGGAAGACTTTATTGATGAGGCGCTGGTAGGTTGCACCGGCATTCTTCAGCTCGAAGGGCATTACCCTGTAGCAGTAGAGCCCTTGAATGGTGACGAAGGAGGTCTTCGGGATATTCGGGGGGAACATTCTGATTTGATTATATCCGGAGAAGGCATCCATGAAGCTTAGCAGCTCATGGACCGAAGTAGCTTCAATCAAGGTGTCGATGCTGGGGAGAGGGAAAGGATCCTTAGGGCATGCTTTGTTCAGGTCCGTGAAGTCGATGCAAATTCTCCAACTTCCGTTGGCCTTCTTAACCATAACAACGTTCGAGAGCCATTTGGGGTAATTGACTTCTTGTATGAATTGGGCTTTGAGGAGCTTGTCCACTTCCTCCTTTATAGCTTGCTGGCACTCAGGGGTAAATTTGCGCCTCTTCTGTTGGACCGGTTTGAACCCCGGAGCAATGCTTAAGTGGTGGACGAGGAGCTCCTCAGAAATACCTGGCATGTTGGCCGCCGACCAGGCGAAGAGGTCATGGTTATTTCTGATGCATTGGACTATATCGGAACAGAGGGCAGAGGGGAGGGTCTTGCTGATAAAGAACTTGCGTTCGGATCTTGCTCAGCAAAGAGCACTTCCTCCAGCTTGTCTACCGGTTCGGACATAGGCTGGGCGTTCCCCTGGGGAATCTCGAGAGTCTTGAGGGAGAGGACAGGACCCCCGGTGGAGGTCATGTAACACTTGCGGGCCATCTCTTGACTACCTCTTACTTCCCCAAAGCCTGCCCTGGTGGGGAACTCCATCTTAAGATGATAAGCCGATGGGACGGCGTCTAGAGCGGCTAGGCCAGGTCGGCCTAGAATCACATTGTAAGCAGCTGGGATATCGATGACCATGAAATCCATTGGCTCCGTCCGGGTAGTAGGAGTTTTGCTAGCGGTTACGTCGAGGGTGATCACCCCTTCGATAGTCAATGGCACTCCCGTGAACCCATGGAGCGTGTAGCCGGCGGGCTTGAGCCTGTCCCACGATAACTTAAGTCCTCGGAAGGCCGCCAGGAAGAGAATGTTGACAGAACTGCCATTATCCACCAGGATCCTCTCCACTTTAAAATTGGCCATGTGGTGGTTGATTACTAATGCATCACAATGGGTGGTTCGGACACCCTCCAGGTCTTCATCTGAGAAAGTGACCGGGACTTCGAGGCCTTTGGGAGGGGGTATGCCATGAACAGAATTGACTTCTCGTACAAAGGCCTTCCGAGAAGAGTTGGTGGTTCCTCCCATGGGACCTCCATGAATGAGATGCAAGATGCGTTCCTCTTCAAACTCGGAAGTCTTGTCACGCCTTTCAGGACGCTTGTTAGCCCCCTTGGGGGGGAGGAAGATCGGTTCGGTCATTTCTCACAAACTTAGGCAGCTGCCCCCTCTGGATGAGGGCCTCAATTTCATTTTTTAGAGCCCGATGGTCATTGGTGTCGTGGTCGTGGTCTCGATGATACCGGCACCACTTCTCCTTGTCCCTCTTCTTTCCAGGGGTATTCATCTTCGGGGCAGGAGGCAGAACTCCTTCCTTCTCGACCTCTATGAGAATGGTGGAAATGTTGGCGTTAAGAGGGGTAAACTTCTCGAATCTGGGAGGTAGGCGGCGCTGGCCCCCGTTGTCCTTCTGGAGCTTCTTAGCTCCCTCTTCTTCGGCTGCCTTTCTCTTGGTTCCGGAGGAAGACCCCTCAAAAGTGGGGCGATATTCAGCTTCCCCAGCCCGGATATACTTCTCGCTTCGGAGAAGGAGGTCGGAGAAGTTTTGCAAGGGCTTTTTGGCTAGGGAGGACCGAAGGCTTGAGTTAAGGACATTTGATTGGAAGGCTGCTGCAGCGACTGACTGGTCGAGGGAGGCAATAGACCTAGCTTCTGCGGTAAACCGCTTCACATAATCTCTCAGCTTCTCGCCCTTCTTCTGGCTGAGATAGAGTAGCGAAATACTGGTCTTCTCGGTGCGGCGGCTACTCACAAAGTGGGTGATGAAGAGGGTTTCAAATTGCTCAAAGGAGAAAATGGAGGATGGGGCGAGGCGAGAGTACCATTCCCGAGCTGGACCCTTGAGAGTAGCTGGAAAGGTCTTGCATAGTAAAGCATTGGAAGCCTGGTGAATCATCATGAGAGTTTGGAAACTCTCGATGTGATCCACGGGATCTGACTCCCCAGTGTAGGTCTCGAACTGTGGGGGCTTGAAGCCTACTGGAACGGGTGCCTCCATGATAGTTCGGAAAAACGGCGGTCGGCTTGGGCGGAGGGTCCTCCCTCTTAGCTCCTCTTTCCTATCCAGTTGGCCGAGGCACCTTTCCATCTCGTGGAGACGGTGGTAGACAGCATCATCCCTTCGGCGGTGCCCAAGTGAGCCTCTGGACTCATCTTCGTACAAAGGGGAGCGTGGGCTACGTCGGCGGTAGCTCGGGGAGCGACGAGGACTAGGGATATGATGGCGGTTGCTTGGAGCTTGAAGAGAACTTAAAGAGCGAGGACGAGGGCTTCGAACTAGCTGAGGAGTGGGAACCCTCTGAGCATTGTTGTTGTTTGGTAGGAGGTTGAGGGCCTGCAAGATGGTTGCCTGGAACTGTTGGAATTCGGCACGGGTGATAGATCCGTTCTTGTCCCTCTGAGGCGGCCGACCAGCGGGAGAGTGATGCCTTCTTCGATGGTACTCAGGGGACTCCCTCCATCTCCTATGAATGGGAGACCTCCTGTGATCTCGGCGACGAGGAGATCGCTCATTTGGACGTTCTAAGTGGGTGGCTCCCTCACGGGCCCGCCTTTCATCCAAATGGCAGCAAAGGTCCTCTTCTTTCTACCGGTTGATGAGGATGTTGCAGAGGTCTTCGGAAGGACGGGGGTTATGATATGCTATTGAGTCGGTTGAAGGATTATGTACGGAGATATGGTCCAGATGAAGAGGTTGCTTCTGAGGAGGAGGACGACGAGAGGTGCCCATGCCGACGTTCGGGGGCCCGACTTGAGCTCGCTTTGTAACGTCCCGCCCCAATACTCAGACAATTTTTACAATTTATAAGACAAATTAGATACTATGTAGTACAACTGCCCACCACAGGCTGCCTCTCAAAAGGTGGTTAACCAATTAGGTGACTTTTGATCATTGGCTAATTATATTTATACTCAAATTATCCTATCAAACTTCCCATGTGGGACTAAATTCCTCAATCTCAATCTCAAATCCACGCAGACCAGTCGACTGCTAATCCAACCAGTCGACTGTTCGCTGCCAGATCTGGGGTATTACATACACCCCACCTTAGAAATCAGCGTCCTCGCTGAGTACAGGACACACATCTAGTGTAGGACCGCCCTTTCTAGCCGATGTAGTATAGTCCTCTATCCTGGAGATCAGTCACTCTCAACACCGCAGATCGGATACCCGGCTATCAATCACTATCTGTGATTCTCAACACCGCAGAGTATACCCAACCCCGGAGATCAATGACTCTCAGCACCGCAGATCATAGTGGGCCCAATTCTACACCCGGTGTCGAAAGTCGGCTCTGATACCATTTGTAACGTCCCGCCCCAATACTCAGACAATTTTTACAATTTATAAGAAAAATTAGATACTATGTAGTACAACTGCCCACCACAGGCTGCCTCTTAAAAGGTGGTTAACCAATTAGGTGACTCTTGAT
The DNA here is from genome assembly GCA_017893485.1 of Hemerocallis citrina. Taxonomy (NCBI): domain Eukaryota; kingdom Viridiplantae; phylum Streptophyta; class Magnoliopsida; order Asparagales; family Asphodelaceae; genus Hemerocallis; species Hemerocallis citrina. The sequence continues at coordinate 418,241,029 of CM030359.1, read as the reverse complement.
CATTGGCTAATTATATTTATACTCAAATTATCCTATCAAACTTCCCATGTGGGACTAAATTCCTCAATCTCAATCTCAAATCCGCGCAGACCAGTCGACTGCTAATCCAACCAGTCGACTGTTCGCTACCAGATCTGGGGTATTACAGCTGGTGCTGAGGGTTGTGAGGAGGAGGTTGGTCCTGCTGCGGGGGGTTGATCAGGCTGAGGTGGGAGTTACCCCTGGTGCTTGACAGTTTGGAGGGGGACCTCCTGTTGCTATTGGGAATCAACGGGGTTGGGCCCACGGTTGGACCCTATGGATCTTACTTTCCTTGGAGGCATGGCAGGAATCGATCTGACCGATTGGAAGAGGAAGAACTGCTATTCGTGAGTTCCCACAGACGGTGCCAATCTGTTACCGCTAAATCTGGTGTGAGGGCAAACAGATAGAATTTGTGGATTCTTGGAACGCTGAATAGTCAAACCTGAAACCTTTCCGTCGGAGTTTGACCGTGATCTCCCGCCGTTGACCTGCAAAAAGTGCGAAACACCGGGGTTGTTCCCGGCGATGCACCCTCCGATGCTCAGGTCAGTAATCAGAAAAGATTATAAATGAGCTTTTACTGGCAAAAGATTGATTACCTGTTAACAGTGGGAGATGGGGGGTATTTATAGCCGCCATAGGGACCAGTTTCAGGATAAGGTCAAATCCCTACTTCCCAGTGAATGGATAGGAGGAATCAGGGTCGTTGATTAAGATTAATCATAAACCCTAATTCTATCCCGCTGGACCGGGTTTGCTACGGGTTGGAACCCGCACCCAGTTGAGCTGGATCCGTTCGTGGGTTATTGGGCCTTTGAAAAGAAGGCCTACTACCTATTTCAGACTCGTTTGTAGGTAAAATTACTATTTTACCCCCGAGCTTTAAGATTCGTGCCCAATTTGGACGGTTCCGATTTAACCCTATTTTTAGCCATATCACCCGTCATCACTAATTACGTGTTAAGTAGAGATATTTTGGCAGAACTTCATCTCTACTTAACCCGTTATTGGTGATGACGGGTTAAGTGTACTTAACCCGTCATCACGAATGACAGGTTATGTAGAGATATATTTGTAGAACTTCATCAAGTACAGACCCACGAACCACTTAGCCAGTATGTGGTTGTTGCGTCTTTGTTTCCTTGCACTTGTTTTCAAGCCAATCTTCATTTCCTTCTTGTTATCTTGCCTTCTTCATTCAATGTTTTTGAGAAGTGTATCATTTGCTTCTTGTTTTCTTCCCATCTTCATTCAACATTTTTAGATATGGGGAACAATGCATTCTTGTTTTCTTGTTGCTCCTTTTCTTTCCTTCTTCATTTCCGTCTTGTTTTCTTCCCTTCTTCATTCAAGCCTTTCCATAAATGCATGAATGCACTCTTGTTTTCTTGTTGCATCCTTTCTTTACTTCTTCATTTCCCAATTGTTTTTTTCCCTTCTACATTCAACATTTTCAAAACTTAATCAATGCATTCTTGTTTTGTTGCTCTTGTTTGTTTGCCTTCTTAATTTGCCTATAACTTTCAATCAATGCATTCTTCTTTAACGTCATCAAATACAGAAAATGAAGTAAAGTAAGGAAAAAAAAGAAATGGAGGAGGCTCCTGCAAGAGGGAGGAAAAAAAAGAGGGAGGAAAAAAAAGAAAAGAAAGGAAAAGAAAGTAGCCTATGTTCAAGGAGACTCTCCTTCATCATTCTTCATAACATTGTTTATAGAATATGAAGGGGGAAATGTTTCAAAAAGAAGCTGAAGATGCAGAAGTAAAGAGACAGATGCATGTCTACGTTAGCGTACAAGTGCATGCTGGGTTTCCCTCAATGGGTAGGGAGGACTCCTGACTCTGCCTTTTTTTTTCTTCATTCCCCTAACTCTTCTTTTGGGGCTTTTTTAATAAATGCAGAAGTAGCAATTCTCCTCCCTTCATACACATTCGTTCCATATTGTTACACAGAGTGCAACAATTCTCTGGTTTCGTAGGACAGAGTAGTGGTGGGTGTCACAATGTATTCATGGTACTTTTCAACTTCTTGGTATGCACACCTCACAATCATGCAACAAATAGTACGAATATGAGGAGTGCGTGTCAAGAATTTGTCAAGTACTTTGAATATACAGTTACACCCACTACTACTCTATCCCACGAACTGGAGGATTGCTGCCTCTGTCTAATAGTAGTGAACTAAATTGTATGCACGGGGGATAACTGCTACTTATGCATTCAAAAAAAGGCAGTGTAAGTAGTCCTTCCTACCCGTTGAGAAGAAACCGAGCATGTACTTGTTTACTAAATTAATTGCAAATTTTGGTGAAAGTGTCAAAGAATGACTTTGTAATATCAATTGGCTTTAGTTTTGTATGCATTCTATGTATGTTCAATTTACATGTATTTGCCAGTTTGTAATGTATGATGTACAAAGCTGTTATAAGATATAACCTGTATCCCAATATGACTACGAACTTTATCTTGAAAATTTGAAGAGTTGTAACACAAAGGCGAAGACATTGCAAATATCATTCAGCTCTAACAGGTTAAGTATCCCAAGATTGATGTGAATTGCTGAATGAACAACTTATCATCTGTAGAAGTTGTTGTGAATGAACAAATTATGTGAAGTTGTATATATATCAACAATAGCACATAGAGCATACACAGACGAAAGTTCTGTAAAAATCTCTCTACTTAACCCGTTGTTCATGATAATGGGTTAAGTGATCCTAACCAGTCATCACCAATAATGGGTTAAGTAGATTGATATTGGCAGGACTTCATTCCCTACAGATCAAGTATTGATAAAGTACTGCAAATTTCCCTCTACTTAACCCGTTATTGGGAATAACGGGTTAAGATCACTTAACCCGTTATCGTGAACAACGGGTTAAGTAAGGAGATATTGGCCAAACTTCATCCCCATAAAGACCAAGTTTTCATAAAGTACTGCCAATATCTATCTAGTTAACCCGTTATTGACAATAACGGGTTAAGTGATCTTAACCCATTTTTCCCAATAACGGGTTAAGTAGAGAGAAATTGGCAGCACTTTATGAACACTTGGTCTGTAGGGGATGAATTCCTGCCAATATCAATATACTTAACCCGTTATCCACAATAACGAGTTTAGTTATTTTAAACCGTTATTTTAAATAACGTGCTAGGTTTATCCAATGTTGGCAGTATTTTATCTTCAAAATGCAAGTTTGCACCAAGTTTTCACAATTTTCCACAAAAAAAATCCAACAGCATAGATGTATTGCACAAATACACATTTTGCACATATACATTAAAATCACTCACAACCTTCAACACAAATATACATTCGCTAACTAATTACAACAACAACATCCACAACAACATGTTTGGTTCAGAAATTGCACAAATACACAAATTGCACTAAGATCAAATACAATACAAGTAATATATTTATAAATAAAAAAATGTTGAGTATGGTATATATATTCAATGACCCACAACATCAAGACCCACAACAACATATGTAGTTCACAAATACACAAAATGCACACATACACAAATTGCACTCTGATTAAATACACCAGTAATCTAATTGTACAAAAAATAAACGTTCAATTGACCACATATATACAATCAAAAGTATGGAACTTTTCAATAATTGATTCCTTCCATGGGTACGATTTTGCTTCATTCCGGACCTACACCACCAAAAAAAAAAGGTTAATAATAAAGTCAAAAATAATAATTCTCTTCGCATCGACATACAAAAGTAAGCAATTATTCGGTGTTTATCTTGAAAGTTTGATATGACATACACAACACGAATTACCCCTTAGCACAAACCTTCACCTTCATCATCATCACTCTTTCCAGCGTTTGGAGCTTCTTCATAACCTACCGATCCACTAAATAAGGGAGAAGAATGGGTTAGTATCAACTACAACAAGTTTAGATTCATTGAGTCCAATTAACAAATACTTAGTCTTCGATATTTTTTGGGCAATTTCGTGAATCGTGACATACGACACGAAGACATGTCCTACAAAGTCTTGGTCTCTTCGTTTTTTGGGATTCTCTGATAGACTTCAACCTCTTCCCTTTAGGCCTCCCCTTTGTGGTGCACTGCACGAGGTTCCCCACTGGTGCATGTGCATGTGCATGTCCACCACTTTTCGATTGTGTGCTACCTTCATGTGGTGTGCTATTCCCGGATTGAATGTGAGAAAAGCCTTTGATTTCCTTGAGCATGTGGTCGAGCATGTACTTGTACCCTCGCTCTGAAGAACAACCAAGATCGACCAAATGTCTTGAGTGCATATTCAGTTCACAATAACGAGAGGCAAAATTGTCGCTCATACTATTGGGAACCGGTGTACTGCTTCTTGTCAGTTGATCCCTGGTCTATCACCTACAAATATATTGCTTGGGTAGTGCGGTGTGATCTGTGAACCAAATAATTGCCAATAGATGTTTGCAGGGAATGCCTACGAAGTCATACATGGCACAAGGGCGTTTAGCCATTTGATGGATTTTACAAAAAAATCACCCTCTCCGGTTCTGGATTTCCACAACGGTTACAGAAAAAGCTGCACTATCCGGTGTATCCATACTCACAATTAAACTCACATTGAGTAATAAGCTTTTTACGACTTTTGTTGGAATTTGTAGAAAATCTTCAGTGTGAATGTTCCCGCCATTTGTGACTCTAACGCCCATTCAGTCTTCAATTTTGGCCTCTCCTCGCGATTATGATGAGTTTCTTTAAGTTCATCGTGTCTTTGTTTTACTAAGACTCGGTCAAAGATGACCGCAAATTCATGTAATGAGTACTTCTTATGAGTATGTTGCTTCAAGGATGAATGTAGCGATTCGCTACGTTGGGTACTCAACATGCCACCCCAAAATGAGTCTCTTGCGTACACAGGAGCCCATTTCTCGCTAATCTCAAATTTATCGTTCAACCATTTGTTATTCTCAAGTTTGTACTGGAAAATCAAAAATTTCAACTTCTGTTCAAATTCAGTTTTATATTCCGCCGTATAAATGATAGTCTTCAAAGCATTCCTAAACTCATCAATGTTATTCGGCATATGCACTTCATGTGGTAACTTATCCAAAATATGTCAAATGCAATATCTATGTGACGTGATTAAAAAAACTTTTTAAACTGCAGCAGTTATTCCACGATCCTCATCTATCACAATGTTCATCGGATCGTCAGTCATTGCTCCTCGCCGCTTTTCAAAGAACCACTCAAATGAGGATGCCTTCTCATTTGGGATGAACCCACAACCTAGGAATATTGATTGCCAATGATGGTTGAATCCAACAAATGGTACGAACAATATCTCGTATCGGTTTGTATTGTAGGTAGCATCAAAGCAGAGAACATCCCCAAATACTTCATAATTCTTTCTAGAGTACCATCCACCCAGACACAATGTGACAATCGCCATTCGGGTCACATTGATAATCAAAATAGAATAAAGGATCGGTCTCCTTTTTGGATTCAAAGAACTCAAGTAGCATTTGCCTGTCGTGTCCTTTTAAACCTTCCATCTCGTCTCTCCTGAGATTTCTGACATCGGTTTAAGCGAAACTAATTTTCTCATTACCTCCACTTGCACCTTCGAAGAATAGCAGTTGTTTGCATACAGGGACATTAGCTTTGGTAAGTTGACAAATTACTTTTTTATCTGTATTTGTCAATTCACTGTTTCGAGGTAGCAAGTGACGTCTACGGGTAAAGTAAATTCGTGATTGTGTGGTTCATTAAATGAATAAATAATCCATGAATTACTTTGTGGGTTTAGTTTGACACGAATGAAATCTTTGCAACCCGTTCTAGAAGTTGTTCCTCGTCTAGCTTCATTCTGATTATTCAGTGACTCCCCAACTTTATTACATACATATAATTTATCCACTACATCATTTTTCTTATATTTATTTCCACCCATACGCATAGAGAATCCAGCACATTTGCAGTACGATGAATAAAAATTTTCTGCTTACTCTAGAGTGGGAAATGTCATACCAATCTTCGGTTTTAGGTTCTCGTCAACATGAGGAAGAAACTCGCTAATTTGTTGTGCACGAACAAATTTCTCTCCGGCAACAAAACTTCCTTCAAAACTTTCCATACCTAAGAAAATGAAAAGGAGAACAATTAGGGCTACTAAACCCGTTACGGAATGTGATGAAAAATTTCTAACTTTATTTACATATTATTAGAGAAACGTGACATAACCGCACAAACGATATCCACAATTTATAAAACTTTGCAACTTACTTTAATTCACCTATCACAAGCTACCGTAACTTGCAGAAGTGATTTTCGACTCACGATATGCGAGATACGGTCGTGTACCGCTGTATTTGGTGTTTTTATAACCAAAAGCGACACACGATTGTATCTTTCGAACCGTTAGTCGAAAATCACTTCTACAAATTGGGTTGCTTGATCTATGTGAGACCATCCGAGTCGCAAAATTTTGTATATTTTGAAGGTCATTTGAAGGGTTTTCTAGTATAACCGCACTAAACGTGTTCTAAGTCATTAACTTCTAATACGAGGAACGTGAGAAAACCGCACAAACGGCATCCAAAATTTATAAAACTTTGCACCTTACTTGAATTCACATAGTGCAAGCCACCCCAACTTGTACAAGTGAGTTTCAACTAACGGTTCGAGAGATCGGCCGTGTATCACTTTATTTGGGTTTTTTATCAACCGAAAACGATACACGGCCGTATCTCTCTAACCGTGAGCCGAAACTGGCTTCTACAAGTTCGGGTTGCTTATGCTATGTGACACCATCCTACTCGCAAAGTTTCGTATTTTTTGGATGTCGTTTGCAAGGGTTTTCTAATCTAACCGCACAGAAAAAATTCTAAGTTACTAACTTCTAATGCGAGGAACGTGAGAAAACGCACAAACGGCATCCAAAATTTATAAAACTTTGCACCTTACTTGAATTCACGTAGCGCAAGCCACCCCAACTTGTACAAGTGAGTTTTGACTAACGGTTCGAGAGATACGGCCGTCTATCACTTTATTTGGGTTTTTTCAACATAAAGCGATACACGGCCGTATCTCTCTAACCGTGAGTCGAAACTGATTTCTACAAGTTCGGATTGATTGTGCTACGTGAGACCATCATACTTGCAAAGTTTCATATTTTTTGGATGTCGTTTACAGGGTTTTCTAATCTAACCGCACTTAAAAAATTCTAAGTCACTAACTTCTAATGCGAGAAACGTGACAAAACCACATAAACGGCATCCAAAATTTATAAAACTTTGCACCTTACTTGAATTAACGTAGCGCAAGCCACCCCAACTTGTACAAGTGAGTTTTGACTAACGGTTCGAGAGATACGGCCGTGTATTACTTTATTTTGGTTTTTTTTCAACTAAAAGCGATACATGGCCATATCTCTCTAACCATGAGTCAAAACTGACTTCTACAAGTTCGGGATGCTTGTGCTACATGAGACCATTGTAACACCCCAAATTTTTTTATTTTTTTTTTGAAAACTAAACCTCGAAATTCCGTTCTTTCAATTTCTATATCACTTTAAACATAAACTAGGAAAGTTATATTTCAAGGAAATTTCGGCATAGTATCTCCTGTAAATTTTGCCCCGAAACACAAATAGCTTACGGAATTCTGCTCAAAATTCCGTAGCTCACAATATATATAATAATTTCACGGGCTCCCCAGGCCAAAATGAGCAGAAACACACAAGCAATATAATATAATGCTCTGGGGGCCAAACTCATAACGGATTATCAAATATCAAATAAAAACTATAAATTTCTTTGAAAAATGAGGTAAAAATTTAGAAAAATTCTTGTAAAACCTACCACAGAGCCCGGTACTCCACAACGAGATGGGTACGGGTCACAATCATACCATACCACCCCACACTATACTCATCATCATCATATACATGCTTATACATCTATAAACAATTTAGATCATAAATTTTACTATTCACATAACTAATTAGTACAAATTTTTAAAATAAAACTTCACCCTACCAATCCACGCCTCACCTCTGCACTGATGAGAACCTGTAACAGTAGGGGATCTCGGGTAGTCCTCAGACTCCCCTAACCCCCCAAACACTAAGGGGTCAGTCATTTCTGGTGTGAGTATAGTTATTAATCTAATAACAAATTAAAATAGTATAAAGAAATTAATTTAAACTTACAAATACCAAGTTAAGATAATGCAACCTGAATCCTGAACACGACAACATCATCAATACGACGATATATCAAATGCTTTGCCCATCCTGCATTCAACTATTTAATTATCCATAACTTCCCACATTTCATAATATACTTCACCTCAACCTCGTATATATATATATATTTGTATTTTACATCCGCATAGTACGAATACACATACAATCCACTACTTTTCAATTTAAATTCTCTGACCCAAATATTCATTCTTCCACAAGTGTCGTCATAATAGCATTATATGAATATAACTACATGATGTTATTACTCCTTTCATTAATAACCATTTATGAGAATACAACTCATAATACAACATACTCTCTTAATAACCATTTTCATAACCAGTCTCATAATACGAGTATTTATTTTATCATGCCCTATCAAGTATCACTTCTTACAAATGCTTCTATTCTCTTAATACCACATTCATTCAAGTCTTATAATGCAAATATAACATCTTATTGCTTATTGCAATGCTCTCACATCCCATCGCAACATTAACACATCATTAATAGAATGCTTATACTCAGTACATCAAAAACATGCTTTATAGCTTATTCCCATCTCATAATACCACTTTAGAAATTCTCATTCTTATAAGTAATATATCTTATCATTATCATTTTCACTTAATCTCCAACCACAATTTGGGACCACAACATATCACACCCCATAGCCGATAGCTTGGGCAATAATCACTGCACCTCAAACACACAGTTTGGGTAATATCACATCACATCTCAAGCCGATAGCTTGGTTATTAATTCACTTCAATCACTTATCATCTTCACTTTATTTAATTTCTCATTTCGATTAATCATTACCACTAGTATACCAACTCACCCTGCGAATTATGCCAAGGCAGGTAGTTCCCACCATTTCCACAGAAATAGCGGGCAGGTAGTTCCTTGACACAATTCCAAGGTACAACTCATATCAATCTGTATTTTAGTTTGATGATCACATACATAATAAAATTACTACGTACTATTCGTAATAACACATCTCTTTTATTATTCTCATTTTTAAATTAACCACGCACTGCATTTATCACTTCTTTTCATACACTAATACATAACTCGTTTTCCTTCACATTTACTTCATTCACAACTACTTTCTTTCTCATCCACAATTCACATTTCACTAACCCCTTTCTTTACTACCACATTTATTATTAACACTTATTTATTTTATTAGTTTGTCGACCAGTGAGCCACAGTATCCCAACATACTGAAAGCCGATAGCCTAGTATACACGCGGCCTGATGCTCACACAGAGTCTTACTCGTCCGAGGCTACATCTTCCTCCTAGCCGAACTAGCGAGGGAAAAAGCCATGCCCCAGGTAAACTGGGTACTTCCTCGCGACTGCTGTCATCGAGGGAAAAACACCACGCCCCAGGTAAACTGGCTACTTCCTCCCAGCCGATAGCCAGGAGGGAAAAACCACGCCCCAGGTAAACTGGGTACTTCCTCGCGACAGCTGTCATCGAGGAAAACTGGGCCTCAAGCCGATAGCTTGGGCAATAAAATCCACTTACCCCAAACATAGTTTGGGTCCACTATTCCCAAGCCGGTCCTTGGGCGTTAGGAGGTCTAGCCCAAACCCCCAGGATTGCTGTAGGTACTGGTCAACAAAACCATCTGTTATTAGCATTAATCATTTCATCTTTTCATCTTACTAAATCAACATAAAGCATCACAACTTTTACTGAACAATTGTCATCCTTGACTTTAATCAGGTGAATAAAAACACATTTTATTAACACTTACCATCTTATCCTTTATCTTACCATTTGATACATATCCGGCATCCACGATATTAATTATCATCCCATTGTATCACATATATACATACACCATGTCATTTAGCATAGCAACCATCATGTCGTAGTATTACACATCATAAATGCACCATATTATTTAATTTGCCATAACATCACCCATTAAGAATACCATGCTATTTGCTACTTCATTAGATCACATATAAACACACACCAAGTTATAACATTAATAAAAGAACCATATTAGGTTATTCCATATCATAAGAGTATCAAAATAGATAATTCATCGCATTGTAATATCATACTATTGCCCATTAATTCATGTCGGACATAATTAGACTGTAAACATTGTTAGAAAATGAGTGTTTTAGACACCATTTTCGAACCGATTTTTGAGCAATTTTTTGAGTAAGATCCTCAATGAATTATTGAGAGATCTTGATTGATTTGTGTTCTCCTTCGTGAGTAGATCAAAATCATATATTGGTTCGCTAAAATCGGTTAAGGGGTGAATGAGAAATTGTCTCTCAAAGTGAGACGTTTTCATTCTTGAAAATGGGTTAAGGGAACATAGTCCCACATCGGAAATAACAAAGGAAATAGAAGAGGATATATAGTAATCTCCTTCTAAGCATTGTAAGATGGCTAGAAGAGAGGCTCTCTCTCGCGCGCGCAGGGGGGTGCAAATCACGGACCGGATTACATGCGACTTGTGCGCGCCCGCACGACCTGCGGACACGAATGCCGGACCGATTTGATCCCACCCCGTGCAAAGCCACTTTTTGCTACAGTTTTCCTTTTGTAACGGCTGAAATGAATGCAGAAACGGTTCTGTCTGCCGTTTCAGTGTTGTATTTAATATTTTGTCTGCCGTTACACTGAAGGCATTCAATTCGTTGTCTGCCATTACAGTGAAGGCTGTTAATGCCTTGTCTGCCGTTACAGTGAAGGCTGTTAATGCCTTGTCTGCCGTTACTGATTTAACCAGGCTCTATAAATAGAGGCCTCCCCTTTACTTTCTTCCCTGCACAAACCAGATCTTCTTCTCTCCTTCTCTGAGTCTTCTTCTGTGCTGTTGTTGGTAAGTTGGTGATAGGTTCAAGCGCTTGTACTCAGTTCGGGAGTGGTACGTGGTGCCTACGGGATCGCTCCAAGTCGTTGCATCCTGGGAGACAGACGCTTCCGTTCATTCCAGCAACCGGAAAGAGGCGAAATCTGTTTTAAGGACACTGTGTGATACACAGGCCTCGGCTTCCTTGGAGTTGTACTTTTCATTTGTTTCTTGTAAGTTGTTTTATTAATTTTTTTTTCTTTTCTTTTCTTTCGGTTTTTCTCTCTCCTGTTCTCTTCTATGTGTTTCTGTGCCTCTCTATCTTTCGATTGTAAAACGAATTTTGTAAACATTATTTGTAACAAACTTAAAACAGATTCTCGATTTCTTTCATTTTCGATTTTGAGGCACGGTTTTTCTTTTTATTTCTTTTATCTGGAAAACTTACACTCATGTTGTGTAAATTTCAGATTCACAATGACTACTGCATTGGACAATGCTGTTGTGTCTGAAACGGTCTATGTGCCGGTTGTTGATACAATGCAAGAACCGATTGCTGCTGCGGCACGAGTGCCAATGCCCACCGTTGTACCTGTCTCAGTCTTCCATGGGGAGAAACCTGAGAAGTTCAACGGGCAGAACTTTAAGTGGTGGCAACAGAAGATGATGTTCTATCTGACCACACTGAATCTTGCAAGGTTCTTGAACGAAGATGCTCCAGATCTTAAGAAAGATGAGCAGGGTAACCAAGTCATTGCCGCTGTGGATGCTTGGAAAAATGCTGATTACTTGTGTAGAAATTACATAATGAACGGATTAGCCGACTCTTTGTATAATGTATACATTGACAAAAGAACAGCTAAAGAACTTTAGGAATCACTAGAACATAAATATAAAACTGAGGATGCCGGCGCCAAGAAATTCATTGTGGGCCGCTTCCTAGACTATAAAATGGTAGATTCTAAAACAGTAATCAGTCAAGTTCAAGAACTACAACTAATCTTGCATGAGATTCATGCTGAAGGTATGAACTTAAGTGAAAGTTTCCAAGTGGCTTGTATAATTGAAAAATTACCACAAGGTTGGAAAGACTTTAAGAATTACCTAAAGCATAAGCGAAAAGAAATGGGCATTGAAGATCTCATTGTCAGGCTTCGTATTGAAGAAGACAATAGGGGATCTGAAAAAGTTGGACTCATCAGCCATGCAGCTAAGGCAAATGTAATGGAACATAAACAACGTTCCAACAAGCACAACAACAAGGGTCTGAAGTTGGGGCCTAAGGGAGGAATCTCCAAGAAACCGAAGTTTCAAGGCAAGTGCTTCAATTGTGACAAAATGGGTCACAAGTCCACTGAATGCAGACTTCCCAAGAGGAACAGGAACAGAGAAGCAAACTTGGTTCAAGGAATTGTTCAAGATGTTTCCGATATCAACCTCTCAGCTGTGATATCAGAAGTGAATATGTTAGGTTCAAACCCGAAGGAATGGTGGATTGACACTGGAGCTACTCGACATGTGTGCTCCAATAGAAGTATGTTCTCCACTTTCGAACCATTAGAGAATGGAGAGAAAATGTTTATGGGAAACTCGGCTACTTCAGAAATAAAGGGCCAAGGCAAGGTGATCTTGAAGATGACTTCTGGAAAGGAACTGACTCTGAACAATGTTGCATATGTTCCTGAAATCCGTAAGAATCTGGTATCTGGTTCGTTGCTTAATAACCACGGTTTTCGTTTAGTGTTCGAGTCGAACAAATTTGTTTTGTCTAAAAGTGGAATGTATGTTGGTAGAGGATATATGAGTGGTGGAATGTTCAAACTCAATGTAATGACCATGGTCAAGAATATGAATAAAGCTAGCTCTTCTACTTATTTGCTTGAGTCTTCCAATTTATGGCATGGTAGACTAGGACATGTTAATTATGATACTTTGCGAAGACTAATTAACTTGAATCACATACCAACGTTCCAAATTGATTCCAAACACAAATGTGAAACTTGTGTTGAGGCAAAACTAACAAGATCATCATTTAAAAGTGTTGAAAGAAACACCGAACCACTTGATCTAATTCACACTGATATCTGTGATTTGAAAATGATACGAACAAGAGGTGGTAATAAATATTTTATTACCTTCATAGATGATAGCACAAAATATTGCTATGTATACTTGCTTAAAAGCAAAGATGAAGCTATAGAGAAATTTGTTCTCTATAAAAATGAGGTTGAAAATCAACTCAATAAGAAAATTAAGGCGCTATGAAGCGACCGAGGTGGAGAGTATGAATCGCCATTTGCTGACACATGTGCTAAGTATGGGATTATACATGAAACCACAGCGCCTTATTCTCCTCAGTCCAACGGTGTTGCTGAGAGAAAGAATCGTACATTGAAAGAAATGATGAATGCGATGTTAATAAGTTCTGGTTTACCACCAAACTTGTGGGGAGAAGCTATTCTTTCAGCTAACTACCTTTTGAATAAGGTGCCCAAAAGGAAAGAAGAAAAAAATTCATATGAATTATGGAAAGGAAGAAAGCCATCCTACAATTACTTGCGAATGTGGGGATGTCTTGCCAAGGTGGTAGTACCTCCACCTAAGAAAATGAAAATAGGACCAAAAATAGTTGATTGTATTTTCATTGGTTATGCACTTAACAGTAGTGCCTATCGGTTCTTGGTGTACAAATCCGATATCACTGAGATATCAAAAAACACGATAATGGAATCTAGAAATGCATCGTTCTTTGAAGATGTATTTCCATGTAAGTCAAAAGAGGAACCAAGTTCCTCCAAACGAACACATGAGACTATCAGTGAAGATAGTGAAGACCAAAATGAAGAAGTTGAGGAGGAACCTCGACGCAGTAAAAGAACAAGAACGGAAAAATCTTTTGGTCCGGATTTCTTGACTTTTATGCTTGAAGGAGAACCCCAAACCTTCAAGAAAGCGGTGAACTCTAGTGATGGTCCTCAATGGAAAGAAGCCATCAAGAGTGAAATTGATTCTATCTTGCAAAACCATACTTGGGAACTAGTGGATCTTCCACCGGGTAGTAAACCTTTAGGTTCCAAGTGGATCTTCAAGAGAAAAATAAAACCTGATGGATCAATTGATAAATACAAGGCAAGACTTGTAATTAAAGGTTATAAACAAAAGGAAGGTCTTGATTACTTTGATACATATTCTCCTGTGACGAGAATAAATTCCATTAGGATGGTACTTGCCGTAGCAGCTCTACTCAATCTTGAAGTACATCAAATGGATGTAAAAACAGCTTTTCTTAATGGAGATTTAGATGAAGAAATCTACATGGAACAACCTGAGGGTTTTTCAGCTCCAGGACATGAAAAGAAAGTGTGTAAACTGGTAAAGTCATTATATGGCTTGAAACAAGCTCCAAAACAGTGGCATGAAAAATTTGACAATGTCATGATGACAAATGGTTTCAAGATCAATGAATGTGATAAATGTGTATATGTCAAAGACACAGAAGATGAATATGTCATTATATGTTTGTATGTAGATGACATGCTTATTATTGGAAGCAATGACCAGATAATTAAATCTGTTAAAAATATGTTAAACTCGAGGTTTGACATGAAAGACATGGGACTAGCTGATGTTATATTGGGAATTAAAATCACAAGAACATCAGACGAGCTTATTTTAAGCCAGTCACATTATGTTGACAATATTCTTGGAAAATTTGATAAAGATAATTCTGGAATTGCGAGAACTCCAATAGATCTAACTTTACACTTATCCAAGAATAAAGGGGAGAGTATTTCTCAAGTAGAATACTCTAGAATCATAGGCAGTCTAATGTACTTAATGAGTTGTACAAGACCAGACATAGCCTATGCAGTAAGTAAACTAAGCAGATACACGAGTAATCCTGGAAACGAGCATTGGCAAGCAATTATAAGAGTACTGAAGTACTTGCGTTTTACTCATAACTACGGGCTGCACTATACGAGATACCCGGCTGTACTTGAAGGATACAGTGATGCGAACTGGATATCGAGTGATAATTCAAAATCCACTAGTGGCTATGTGTTTACACTAGGTGGTGCAGCAGTTTCTTGGAAATCCTCGAAACAAACAGTGATCGCTAAATCCACGATGGAATCAGAATTTATCGCATTAGACAAATGTGGGGAAGAGGCTGAATGGTTACGCCACTTTCTTGAGGATATTCCAAGGTGGACGAAGCCTGTGCCTCCAATCTGCATACATTCAGATAGTCAATCTGCAATTTGTAGAGCACAGAGCAATATGTATAATGGTAAATCTAGACATATTCGTCGAAGACATAATACCATTAGACAACTACTCTCTACTGGGGTTATCTCTGTGGACTATGTAAAGTCAAAAGATAACATTGCGGATCCACTAACCAAAGGGTTAAACAGAGAGTTAGTTGATAAATCATCGAGGAAAATGGGACTAAAGCCCATGAAAGAATAAGTCGATACAATGGAAACCCAACCTAGTTGACTGGAGATCCCAAGATCTAGGTTCAAATGGACAACTAAATTGTAAAGACCAAGTTAGATCACTGTGGGGATTTTTCCATGTCCATTCCCATAATGAAACAGTGATGCCCGCAAGGTAACAGGTTAAGCTAGGCTTTTAATGATTCTTATGCGTCGGATATCCGAGCAGAGTAATGCGGGTTACTCTTAAGTAAGAAATCACCTATGTAAGATGGAAGAAGGGCCGCTTCCAAGGGAATAATATAGGGCAATATTCCTGTTAAAATCTTGCAGAACCAGGCGTATGTTCATGGCCAAAACGAACATAACAGTGAGAACTGAAAAAGCGTTAGAAAGATTTCTGTGTGAGATATGTCATCGTTTATACAAATGGCAGAACAGTTCAAAGACATCGCGTCTACTGTTTAGTTAGTAAAGTAAACATATTTTCATAAGGGAAGGTTCAAAGGGTAACACCTACCTATCCTATGCAGAAATCAATCGTTGAATTCTATCACCAAGTCTGTCGGGTCAGTCCGTCGTGTCAGTCTGTCGTGTCAGTCTGTCCTGTCTGTGGTCGTCAATTTTCATTCATGTGGGGATTGTTAGAAAATGAGTGTTTTAGACACCATTTTCGAACCGATTTTTGAGCAATTTTTTGAGTAAGATCCTCAATGAATTATTGAGAGATCTTGATTGATTTGTGTTCTCCTTCGTGAGTAGATCAAAATCATATATTGGTTCGCTAAAATCGGTTAAGGGGTGAATGAGAAATTGTCTCTCAAAGTGAGACGTTTTCATTCTTGAAAATGGGTTAAGGGAACATAGTCCCACATCGGAAATAACAAAGGAAATAGAAGAGGATATATAGTAATCTCCTTCTAAGCATTGTAAGATGGCTAGAAGAGAGGCTCTCTCTCGCGCGCGCAGGGGGGGGTGCAAATCACGGACCGGATTACATGCGACTTGTGTGCGCCCGCACGACCTGCGGACACGAATGCCGGACCGATTTGATCCCACCCCGTGCAGAGCCACTTTTTGCTACAGTTTTCCTTTTGTAACGGCTGAAATGAATGCAGAAACGGTTCTGTCTGCCGTTTCAGTGCTGTATTTAATATTTTGTCTGCCGTTACACTGAAGGCATTCAATTCGTTGTCTGCCATTACAGTGAAGGCTGTTAATGCCTTGTCTGCCGTTACAGTGAAGGCTGTTAATGCCTTGTCTGCCGTTACTGATTTAACCAGGCTCTATAAATAGAGGCCTCCCCTTTACTTTCTTCCCTGCACAAACCAGATCTTCTTCTCTCCTTCTCTGAGTCTTCTTCTGTGCTGTTGTTGGTAAGTTGGTGATAGGTTCAAGCGCTTGTACTCAGTTCGGGAGTGGTACGTGGTGCCTACGGGATCGCTCCAAGTCGTTGCATCCTGGGAGACAGACGCTTCCGTTCATTCCAGCAACCGGAAAGAGGCGAAATCTGTTTTAAGGACACTGTGTGATACACAGGCCTCGGCTTCCTTGGAGTTGTACTTTTCATTTGTTTCTTGTAAGTTGTTTTATTAATTTTTTTTTCTTTTCTTTTCTTTCGGTTTTTCTCTCTCCTGTTCTCTTCTATGTGTTTCTGTGCCTCTCTATCTTTCGATTGTAAAACGAATTTTGTAAACATTATTTGTAACAAACATATACCCACTTACTAATTTCATCACTTATCACATCACAAGTCAATATCATGATATATATATATATATCACAACATACACCACACATGCGGATTTCCACGAAAATGGGCCAAAACCACTTATTTCCTCTAATTAAATCTTATAATATCTAATTATAGCATACTAGCTTATACACCATGCTCCATGTAATTATAATTACCTATAAGGGCCTATATGCCCCAAAACATGCACAAATCATGCACTGGATAAAAATGTGCATAAACAATCTAATATAATTAGTTTTTATACTTCAACACATCACATTAACCCATACTATAAATTTTATATATTTAAAATAGTCACTTTCACCACATATCTCAAAAACCCCTTTTGGATCCTTAAAAATCCGTATTTTCAATCAAAATCCACTTTTGGCATAACTCCCACAAAACATAACAAAAGGCCACGAAATTCGGCCACAATATAAAATATTTATAATTACAACATACTCACCTGACGGATCGAGCAAACGATGTCCCACGTCCGTCCTGTAACCAGTCAAAGTTCGACTTTTTCCACCTAATTGAAAAATTATAGAACCGATTAGTTTAAAGCTCAAAAATCGACCTACGGACCTCCAAATTTGAATCCGTCTTCACCCACGCATCACAAATGACATATGTAGGTGAGCTACATCGACCGATTTCAAATTCGAACCCCATTGCAAGAACTCACATATTGATCGGAGGTTTTCCAATAGGAAAATTTCCTATTTCCTAATTTCTTCAATCTCTTGGTCCTAATATCTCAAATTAGGGTTAACAACAATAATGGAACTCATCTATACCTCCGAATTCATCAAATTCTCACCTCTATATCGTGTGGGCATTTCACCGAACACCCGGCGTGCACCTTTCACCTATAATCCATTTCACTCAATTTAATTGAGCTGAAAGCCTATAAAAATCATCCTAAATTTATATTAATACTTTCATAATACTCCACACCCACACATGCATTTTCTACAATTATTTGGATCGAGTTTTCTACCCGATTTCATAAACTCTATAGTTCGAGTTTATACCAAAATCACTACTCCCCATTTTATTCTAATGACTCACTACAATTTTTACCACCATACCAGAGATAATTCTTATATATATATATCTATTTTACAAACCCAAAACCCTAATTTACTAACAACTTGTAATTTTTCTAACAATCCACTAATTCCTCAAATCTTCCACTTCCAACACCTCTAAATCTCTCTACCATAATAATCCTACTCAATAAAACTAACTACACTTAATTTTATACGAATAAGTAAAATAGGATATACCTTTTCGAAATCCTTTCAAAAATTCGACACTTCCACGATGTAGAGAACCCCTCAATTAGCATACCCCTCAGTTTAATTTGGATTTGGTGAAGAATCCAAGTGGATTGGAGCGGGAGAAGGGGAGGCCGAATGGGTTTCGGCCGAAGGGTTCGATTGGGAAGAAAACAGGGAAAGGAAAAGGAAAGAAAGAAAAAGGAAAGGAGAAAGAAGGGGGGATTTGGAAAATTGTATATATATATATAATAAGGAATAATTACATATAAGCCCCCAATCTCCAAAATATTTCAAATAGACCCCCAACTCTCACACTTGAAAATACTAACAACATCAAATACATAAAATTGTCTCATAATAATTTTTCAAAAGTAGAAAATAAGGTAAACAATATTTCTTCATATAAAACTCGACCCATAACTCCAATATATCATTAATACCAATCTACCACAAATATCCATACCAATATCAATATTTAAATAAAATACATCAAAAATAATTTTCACCACTCAAAATATATAAAAACAGGCATTTCCGGTATTTTACAAATTCGAGGTGTTACAACCATCCTACTCGCAAAGTTTCGTATTTTTTGGATGTCGTTTGCAAAGTTTTCTAATCTAACTGCACTTAAAAAATTCTAAGTCACTAACTTCTAATACGAGGAACGTGACAAAACCACACAAACGGCATCCAAAATTTATAAAAATTTGTACCTTGCTTGAATTCACGTAGCGCAAGCCACCCCAACTTGTACAAGTGAGTTTCGACTAACGGTTCGAGAGATACGGCCGTCTATCACTTTATATGGGTTTTTTTCAACCTAAAGCGATACACGGCCGTATATCTCGAACCGTGAATCGAAACTCACTTCTACATGTTGGGGTGGCTTGTGTTGCGTGAGATCAACCTACTCGCAAAGTTTCGTATTTTTTGGAAACCGTTTGCAAGGTTTTCTACTCTAACCGCACTAAAAAAATCGAAGTCATTAATTACGTATAAATTGAACGTAAAAAATCAACACAAATAAAGCTAAATTCGTAAGCCAAACATTACTACATTCTAAATAATTTTGGGCAAAGCATTTTTTTTGAACTTTCTAAATAATTTACTATGTAAAAATTTAGAAATCAACATAATTAACTCTAATAAGGCAAAGAATTAGTCAATACCTTACAAAATAACAACGAACTTTGCCAATAGATCGATTTGTGGCCGAACTAGGAAATTGATTTGCTTTCAATGTAGATATTTGAAGAGAGAGATTGTATGAGAGTGGAAGAGGAGGAGTAGGAGCAAACGGAGGATTTCGCCCAAAAAAATGATAGAATATGGGGAGGGGTCGACGAGGAAGACGAAGGACTGTATACAGATTTGAGATTATAACTTTGCCTTAACCCGTCTTTGTCAACGACGGGTTAAGCCAATAATTATTTATAAAATTTTGCCCTAACCCGTCGTTGGAAACAGCGGGTTAAGGCAAAATATTATAAAAAAATATATGGGCCGTTGGATCTTTGATCCAAGATCCAACGGCCCAGATTAAAGTTCGCACGAGTCTGTGCACACAGACCCGTTTGCAACTGAAGAAGCTTCATATATATATATATATATATATATAGGGATTTGCTCAATTAAAAACAGGTCCATTTTCAACGGGTCGGAAAACAGCCATCTCAGCCATCCGATCTTGGTTGATCTTGATCAGCGGCCTTGATCGAAACCCGTTGAGTCTCCCACTAACACTTCCAAAAGTGGAGGGGTAATTTTGTAACTTCACGCCAAAAAACGTTTTAGACTTAGCATTTTTTTGGCGTAGAGTTTTTTTTTATCGAAAAAATCACTTATCTAGGTTGTTTTTTTATTAAAAAAACATACCTTGGCCGTTGTTGGAAACAACGGCCTAGGTATGTACAAGTATTTTTTCAAAAACTTGTACATACCCAGATCTCCCTCACTCTGTCTTCGTCACAAACTCTATCTCTTTCTCTTGAGCTCCCGAAACCCATCCCCAAACCCTAGTTTGTGACTCCCAACTCCTTGGCCTCGATTTCTTTGCCTTCTCGATCTCCTCCTCTTGTGGAAACCTCTCTATTTATCTCTCCCTCTCGCGAATACCTCAAACCCTAACGTAGGCCCCAAACTCCCAAATCATCTGAACCCTAGCACAAATTCCCTTCCTTTCTCTACAACAGCGCGCAGCGACCTCCTCTATCTTCTTTCCGAACACCGTCATTGTTAAAGGTACTAATTTGTTCCTACTTGAGTAGATCTAACTAGGCTAATTGATTAGAAGTTTTTACCCAGAGTTTGAGTGTACAATTTCTGGTTTTAATGGGTATGTAGATGTAGTATTAGTTGTTATTGGTTGTTGTTCGATGTTAGTAATAGCGCACAAAGTGGAAAAAAAAATTACGCAACTTTGCGAGTACGTTGGGCTCGCCATGCACAAGCCAACGCAATTTGTAGAAGTGTGTTTGGATTCACGGTAAGAAGTTTACGGCCGTGTATCGCTTTCGAGTAATTCTCGTGAGTGAAAGCGATACATCGGCGTATTTTGCAAACCGTGAGTCGAAACTCACTTCTACAAATTTTTTTGGCTCATGTGTTTTGCCGCCGTCCCACTCCCAAAGTTTAGGAATTATTTGATCTCGTTTGTGCAGATTTGTACCGTACATCAAACAACAACCTCATTGTTGGCATTTTTCATGAATAAATGCGATACACGGCCGTATCTTGCAAACCGTTGGTCGGAACTCGCTTGTACATGTTGCGTTGTCTTGAGTGCGGAGAGCCCGACCCAATCACAAAGTTTAATTAATTTTTTTGCCGTGAATTGTGTGGTTTTCTCAGGATTTTTGTTATGTTTTGAGGGAGTTTTCAACATAGAACCCACTTGAAAAAAAACTGTAATTTTGTGAGTAGGTTGGTCTCGCCACTCACAAGTCATACCAACTTATAGTTTCGAGTTGTAACCCACGGTTTGGTATATGCGTCGGTGTATCGCATTCCCCTCATTTCCAAGAGTGAGGGGAATGTGAACAGGACACGGCCTTATCTTACAAACCGTGGATCGGAACTCGTTTGTACAAGTTCTGTTACCTTGTGTGCGGCAAGCCGGACCTAATAGCAGAGTTTTGTATTTTTATGTTGTCATTTTTGACGTTTTGTCACTTATTTTGTTTCGTATGTATATATATCGCAATTGTTTGTTAACAAGCTGTTTTATATATGATGTGTATATTAATTGAATTATATTATATTTTTATCCCAGATGAACAACGATACGGAGAGTTCTGCTGCCGGCGATAATTTTGTGCAGGTAGAACCAATCATTGATTCCATGCCGTTAGTCGAAGACCATCTAAAACCAAAGTTAGGTATGACGTTCCCCACTTTACTTGAGGCCGAGAATTTTTATTCTTTATATGCCCATTGTGGGGGTTTTGCAATGCGTAAGGGTGGGAATAAGTTAAAAGGAGGAGTGGAAGTAGATAATTCATATTTTTGTAATAAAGCCGGGTTGTCGCCGAGTCAACATAGTGATGGTAGACGGGGAACACCCTGTAGAACGGGTTGCAAAGCTTACGTTCGTGTAAAATTGAACGAAGCAAGTAATACGTGGGTGGTGTATTCATTTCACGAAGAACACAATCACGAATTCACCTCACCCGGTAGAATGCATCTTTTGCCCCGGAACCGTTCCGTGCCAAATACGGATAAAAGGATAATAGAGCAATTCAACCAAGCTAATATTCATACATGTCGACAAATGCTCTTCTTCGAAAGTGTTAGTGTTGGTCACGATCAAGTAGGATTCACAGAAAAAGATGTCAGAAATTTACTTAGAGATTCGCAAGAAGCATTGAAAGGACATGATTCTACAATGCTTATTGATTTTTTTGAATCTAAGAAATAGACAGATCCTTCATTTTTTTATGACATTCAAGTAGATCCGGAAGGGTGGTTATCACATTGTATGTGGGATGATAGTATTTGTAGGATGAATTATGACGAATTTGGCAATGTAATTTTCTTTGATGCCACGTACAATACGAATCGCTATGGAATGTTATTTGTTCCCTTTGTGGGAGTGAATCAACATTGGCAATCGACTTTCTTAGAAGGTGGGTTCATTTCAAATGAGACGGCCTCTTCGTTTGAATGGTTCTTTGGAAAGTGGTTAGGGGTTATGAATCGTGCTCCATCCGGTATCGTCACCGATCAAAACCGTGGGATCGCCGCCGCAGTTAAGAAAGTTTTCCCCCAGACTCGACATCGTTTTTGTATTTGGCACATTCTGGATAACTTGCCCCAGGAGGTGCGTATTTCGAACGATGTCGACAAGTTTAGGGAGTCCTTGAAGAATGTCATCTACAATTCCGAATATGTATATGAATTTGTAGGAAAATGGAATTTATTGATTTCGCAATACGGATTAGAGAGTAACAAATGGTTGAAAGATCTATTTTATATCCGTAAAAGTTGGGCACCCATCTACGCTAAAGATTCTTTTTGGGCTGGCATGTTGAGTAACCAACGGGTTGAGTCAACACATTCTGCCTTGAAGCATTATACAGAAAAGAAATATTACTTGCATGAATTTACCGTCATCTTCGACCGTTTTTTGGGAAGGCAAAGACACGATGAACTGAAAGAAAATCATCGTAACCGTGAGAATAGACCGAAGTTGAAGAGCGAATGGGCTTTGGAGGCACAAATGGAAAAAATATATACTTTGAAAATCTTTTACAAATTCCAAGATGAAGTTACAAAAAGTTTCATGTACAATGTGACATTCGTTGCCGATCTTGAGACACCGGATAGTTCAACCTTCTATGTGATACTCTGTAGAGAATCAGAACCGGCTCGCCTTCTTCAATTATGCAAAATCAATGGAATTATTATAGGTGCATGTCACTTCTTCGACTTCGTTGGCATTTCTTGCAGGCATATTTTAGCTGCTATTCGTTTTGGCCATCACACTTTCCTTCCGGATGTATATATTAAAAGAAGATGGATTAGGGATGTGATGAGAAGAAGCTTTACATCCGTTCCAACCGAACCCAATACCGAGAATTTTGCTTCTCGATATTGTGAGTTGAGCTGCCATGCAAAACAGATTGTCGATCTCGGTTGTTCCTCCAATGAAAGTTACAAATACATGTTGGAGAATTTGCAGAAGATCATTGACGGAGTTTTTCGGCTACAACCTAGATTAGATGAACAACCTGAACATGCCTCACAACCATATGACAGTGTCGAACCAGGAGGTAGTTCACAACGGCATGGTAGTGCACAACCTCATGATGAAGAGAGTGGACATATACCTACACGCATTAGTGACCCACAGCAATGCACGACAAAGGAAAGGCCTCGCGCCAAAAGATTGAGGCCGATAAGAGAGCAACTCCGCATAAAAAAATCGAGACGGTGCCGAAGATGCGGCATTGTGCAAATGAATCATGATTCAAGAAATTGTCCAACTTTATTTGAGGGGTAAGACTCGTACTTTATTTGTTTGTCTCTCGTTTAAATTTATTATACTTTATTTGTGGTAAATGAGTTTTCCACTAACTAAAACTAATCTTTCAATGAAGGCAAGAAGTAATTCCTTCCGATGAAGAGAGTTCTGAGTCGATATATGATGATCCACTGTGAATTGGAATTTATAAAATGTAATGTTTCAGTATATTACAGATTATTGTGCAACTTGGTTAATTACCATTGATTGGTAACTGTAAATGTTCTTGAGACTTAAGTGTTGTTGGTTTGTATCGTTTGTTAATATTGTTGTTGTACATAATTGTTAGTTTGTAATTCAATTGTATCAGCTGTAGCTGCACTTGCAGTTGTACATATATATATTTTTTAAACCTAGGCCATTGTTGGAGACAACGGCCTACATTATTTGTTGAATTTTATTTGGTATTCAATAACTCTCTTTGTTTCTAGAGCATTAACACAGAGAGAAAGACCCTTAATTTTTTAACCTTAAGTCGTTGCCTCCAACATCGGCATAAGTAATAGGACAAAAGTTTAAGTTTTTGGGATGCTCTCTGATTTGAACAAGTTAAAAAGTGCAACAAGTCAGAGAGCAAAACAATAATTTTTTGATACACTCCAACAATGGCCTAGGTAATAGGACAAAAATTGAAGTTTTTGGGGTGCTCTCTGACTTGGAGAAGACAAAAAGAGCAACAAGTCAAAGAGCAACACCCAATTTTATAAATACCTTAGGCCGTTGTCTCCAACAATGGCCTAGGTTGTAGTCAAAAAGTTGTAATTTTGGGGGTGCTCTCTAACTTGGAGAAGACAAAAAGAGCAACAAGTCAGAGAGCAACACCCTATTTTATAAATACCTTAGGCCGTTGTCTCCAACAACGGCCTAGGTTGTAGTAAAAAAGTTGTAATTTTTGGGGTGCTCTCTGACCTGGAGAAGACAAAAAGAGCAACAAGTCAGAGAGCAACACCCTATTTTATAAATACTTTAGGCCGTTGTCTCCAACAACGGCGTAGGTTGTAGTTAAAAAATTGTAATTTTGGGGGTGCTCTCTGACTTGGAGAAGACAAAAAGAGCAACAAGTCAGAGAGCAACACCATAATTTATAAATACCTTAGGCCGTTGTCTCCGTTGTAGTCAAATAGTTGTAATTTTGGGGGTGCTCTCTGACTTGGAGAAGACAAAAAGAGCAACAAGTCAAAGAGCAACACCCTATTTTATAAATACCTTAGGCCGTTGTCTAGGTTTGAAGTTTTTGGGGTTTTTACATTTTTCTCTTCACTCTTTACGCATAGTCTCTGTGGAAATTTATACCAAAGATAGATGATCTATACTTGTATATCGTTTAGCTCTATTTTTTTATTGGCCCATCCACCTTTCAAACAAATATATAATCTTGGTGGTTAAATATTTTCAAATGAACTATAAAATAAATCATAATCATCAATTTTGTAAAAAAAAATTCCCTAACTATACTCGAATCCCTATTAGATGTAAATTCTCTCCAAAACATACATCTCTCCGGTTAGTGGTGAGTGTAGGGTTTCAACCCAAGTAGTAACACCTAGATTAGGGTTAGGGTTAGGGTAAGGTTAGGGTTAGGGGTTTTTTTGTTAGATGGGTTTTCTGTTAGGGTTTCAACCCAAGTAGTAACATCCCTATTAGATGGGTTTTTTGTTTTTTCGTTTTTTACAATTTACTCTTAAGTCTTTACGAACAGTTTCTCTGCAACTATATACCAAAGAAAAATGATTTATGCGTCCATATCGTGTATATTTTTTTATTACTTTCCAAATTTTACCCTCTATCTAACCAATATAAAATTATCAAGGTTATATGCTTTAAAAAAATAGCAAAAAATAAAAGGTTTAAGGTTACATGTATAAGGTTAGGGTTAGTGTTAACAGGGGGTTAGGGGTAACAACTAGGTTAGGGTTAGGGTAAGGTTAGGGTTAGGGGTTTTTTGTTAGATGGGTTTTTTGTTAGGGTTTCAACCCAAGTGGTAACATCCCTATTAGATGGGTTTTTTGTTTTTTCGTTTTTTACAATTTACTTTTAACTCTTTACGAACAGTTTCTCTGCAACTATATACCAAAGACAGATGATCTATGCATCCATATCGTTTATATATTTTTATTACTTTCCAAATTTTACCCTCTATCTAACCAATATAAAAGTATCACGGTTATATGCTTAAAAAAAATTACAAAAAATAAAAGGATTAAGGTTACATGTATAAGGTTAGGGTTAGTGTTAACAGGAGGTTAGGGGTAACAACTACGTTAGGGTTAGGGTTTTTTGTTAGATGGGTTTTCTGTTAGGGTTTCAACCCAAGTGGTAACATCCCTATTAGATGGTTTTTTTGTTTTTTCGTTTTTTACAATTTACTCTTAACTCTTTACGAACAGTTTCTCTGCAACTATATACCAAAGACAGATGATCTATGCGTCTATATCGTTTATATTTTTTTATTACTTTCCAAATTTTTCCCTCTATTTAACCAATATAAAATTATTAAGGTTATATGTTTATAAAAAATTCCAAAAAATAAATGGATTAAGGTTACATGTATAAGGTTCCAAAAATTCCAAAAATTCCAAAAATTCTTAAATATTTACTCTTAACCGAAAGTAATCAAATTCAGTTCTTGATGGCCAAGTAATTGGATCTGATTACTCTGCGCTCTAAAGCGAACTAAATTTTTTCTATTTTTGGTTTCTTCTTGTCCATTATTATTATTGAATATTTTTCAAATTTGGAGATGGGTTTGAAAATTTGGAAGGGTGTTTTCGGAAGAGTGCATTAGATGGGTTCCGCGCCTCTTCGTATTTAGGCCTGATAAGTGGACTGGCGCGACGTGGCGTCAAAACCTACCTACCCTATTTAAAAATAATAAATTTTTTTATCTTTTTTACAATTAAAAACTCACCAGTTTATATACATTCTCTTCAAATTCAAAAGAACCATACTGCTTAATCTCTTCCTTTATTGGGTTATACATGTGGAGATGTACATGTGGATTTCTACATGTGGTTTTTTCCATATTGGACTTGTTGTACATGTGGGTCTTTAACAAACTCTGAAGAGAAAAAGTGCAAGGACCGAGGATGCTACATGAAGTGATAAACCTCCAATGTGAAGTGAGGTTATATAGCTATATTTATTTGGTCTTTAACCTTGTTGGGTTATACATGTGGGGATGTACATGTGGTTTTTCCCATATATGATCTACATGTGGGGATCTACATGTGGTTTTTCCTATATATGATCTACTTGTGGGGATGTACATGTGGTTTTTCCCATATATGATCTACATGTGGAGATCTACATGTGGTTTTTCTCATACATTTGGTTTTTCTCATACATGTAGGGATCAACATGTGAATATAAGCAAGTTATGTACTTTAGATTTTTTCCATATTGAACTTGTTCTACTACATGTGATGCACACTTTTAAGAGTCTCCAATAATAGTAGGCAAAGTTATCCCAAACAAAATGAACACTCCATTCCTCGACATAGACTTAATATCTACATGTGGTCCAACTTATGGAATGCATATGTTGATAAAACTCCATTCCATTCCCATTCACAAAATGAACACTCCATTCCTCGACATAGACTTAATATCTACATGTGGTCCAACTTATGGAATCCATGAGTTAATAAAACTCTATTCCGGTCTCATTCACAAAATGAACACTCCATTCTTCGACATAGACTTAATATCTACATGTGGTCCATCCTAATGCATAACCTTACTCTTTTAACCATAAAATAACCCTAACCCTAATCCATAACCCTACTCTCCTAACCCTACAATAACCTTAACCCTAACTCATAACCCTACTCTCCTAACCCTACAATATCAATTTTTTTAAATTTTTTTTTGATTCGTTTGACCTTAACGATTTTATATTGGTTAGTTTGGTGGCATTGAATGGAAATAAATAAAAAAATATAAACAAAAAAACATACACATGAATGTCTATTTTGTAGAGTTCAGAAGACAATGTTTATAAAGAGTGGAGAGACAGTTGTAAAAAACATAAAAAACATGACCTTGACCTTACATGTGAGTATTCTGTTATGCAAAAAGGGGATCTACATGTGAGTATTCTTTTTTCCCTCTATTTTTTAGTAATTTTGAATGTTCTGAGTGGTACTTACTGAAAAGAGTTTAATGCTCCATTCATAACACAAACAAGTCTTTATATATTGGTCATACAGAGCATTGATTGAACTTAAATATCTGTAAACTTTTTACTGAAAACTTATTACCTATCAACTTCCAACTACAAATATTAACCTAATTAATGATAACCCAAAACAACCTCTTACCGCAAATGTGTTTCTTGCAATAACCTTAACTCTACAATAACACTTAACCTACCCTTAACCCCTGTTAACACTAACCCAACTTATTTCTGGTATTTTCTGTAAATATTTATACATCATGATTATATATGGTTACTTAGGTGTAAAAAAATGGAAAAATAAAAAAATATATAAACGATATAAAGGCATAGATCATCTATCTTTTGTATAAAATTTCAGAAAGATTGTTCGTAAAAAGTGAAGAGAAAATTGTAAAAAGTCAGAGAGGTCTACTTTTGACCTACTACCTAGGCCGTTGTTGGAAACAATGGCCTAAGGTATAAAAAATATAGGGGTCTTGCTCTCTGACTTGCTGCTGTTTTTAACTCCAACAAGTCAGAGAGCACCCCAAATTGTGCAATATTTGACCTACGACCAACGGCCTAAGGTATAAAAAATATAGGGGTCTTGCTCTCTGACTTGTTGCTGTTTTTAACTCCAACAAGTCAGCGAGCAACCTAAATTGTGCAACATTTGACCTACTACCTAGGCCGTTGTTGGAGACCCAACAACGGCCTAAGGTATAAAAAATATAGGGGTCTTGCTCTCTGACTTGTTGCTTTTTTAACTCCAACAAGTCAGAGAACTCCCCAAATTGTGCAACATTTGACCTACTACCTAGGCCGTTGTTGGAGACAACGGCCTAAGGTATAAAAAATATGCCTAAGGTATAAAAAATATAAGGGTCTTGCTCTCTGACTTGTTGCTGTTTTTAACTCCAACAAGTCAGAGAACACCCCAAATTGTGCAACTTTTGACCTACTACCTAGGCCGTTGTTGGAGACAACGGCCTAAGGTATAAAAAAATATAGGGGTTGATGCGGTTTATTTCTGGGAAACGTGTGGATGCACCAGGTGTGAGTTCGGACTCGATTTGTATTGATGGAGAATGCTGCTCGTCTGCCGACCTTCGGTTGACCTTCTGGGACCTACGATGAGCTCGGAATGATGTTGAAGTCTGGGCTCGGATCAGAGGGGTCGGATCCGAGGTCTTGTGTACCTGCAGACGGTCCTGAAACACCGGGGTTTATCCCGGTGGCGGACCCTCCGACGATCTAGTTAGTCTCTGTGAGAGAGTAGCAATAACTAGGTATTTTTAAGTGGCAAAAGATTGATTACCTCAAAAGGTGGGTGTGGGTCTAGTATTTATAGAGAACTCCAACCAGGTTTGGTTCCGTTTGGGGGCCGGGTCTGGATCCGAAAGCCCATGGGCCTGACGTGGCAGAAGGCCCAGGGGGTTTAGGGCGGACGTGGCAATACCAGGAGTGGTATAGGGCTGATGTGGCAAATCCTGGGCGGTATTTGGAGCTGACATGGCTGATCGTGGGTCTCCTGTGCTTCTGGGAGAATCGGAGGGCCTAGGCTGTGCCAGGCCATCCTCATGCTTCGCCAGAAAGGGGGGGACGGCCCGTAGGACTGTCACGAGTCGGAGGCCGAGGACCACTGAGGCTCGTCGGATACGAGGAGGCCGGCACTGTGGGGGTGAACGTGAGGTTCGGCGCCGACCCTTCAGTGGTTCGAAGCCGAACCAGATTGCTATTTTTACCATTTTTTTGAGTGAGAGTTGTATTGGGCCCTGGTTGGGCCTCCAAACCATTTTTACCCTACCACACAAGCCCCCCACTCCTGCGGGGGGTGCGGGAGCTAGCCGTGGAGGAGTGCTTATGGTTGTAGAAATGGGATGGCGAGTCGCTGGGCCTTCATGAGGGGGTTACCCTGATTGTTAGAGCGAGCCTCGAGCCGGCGAGGGTTTAAGGATCGGCCTGGGATGATGGTGAGCCGTTGGCCTCCCTGAGGAAGCCATTCTGGTGCTGGACCCGACATCGAGCTTGGCGAGGGATTTCAGATCGGCAAGGGCGATGGCGAGCCGTGGAGCCTTCCTTAGAAGACTACCCTGGTGCTCGACCTAACCTCGAGCTGGTCGAGGGATTACGGGCCAACAAGGGGGGTGGCGAGCCGTTGGCCTTCCTGAGAAGACCACCCTGGTGCCAGACCTGACCTCGAGCTTGGCGAGGGATTACGGGTAGGCAAGGGCGATGGCGAGCCGTGAAGCCTTCCTGAGAAGACTACCCTGGTGCTAGACCTGACCTCGAGCTGGTCGAGGGATTACGGGCCAACAAGGGGGGTGGCGAGCCGTTGGCCTTCCTGAGAAGACCACCCTGGTGCCAGACCTGACCTCGAGCTTGGCGAGGGATTACTGGTAGGCAAGGGCGATGGCGAGCCGTGAAGCCTTCCTGAGAAGACTACCCTGGTGCTAGACCTGACCTCGAGCTGGTCGAGGGATTACGGGCCAACAAGGGGGGTGGCGAGCCGTTGGCCTTCCTGAGAAGACCACCCTGGTGCCAGACCTGACCTCGAGCTTGGCGAGGGATTACTGGTAGGCAAGGGCGATGGCGAGCCGTGAAGCCTTCCTGAGAAGACTATCCTGGTGCTAGACCTGACCTCGAGCTGGCGAGGGATTACGGTCTAACAAGGGGGATGGCGAGCCGTTGGCCTTCCTGAGAAGACCACCCTGGTGCCGGACCTGACCTCGAGCTTGGCGAGGGATTACGGGTAGGCAAGGGCGATGGCGAGCCGTGGAGCCTTCCTGAGAAGACTACCCTGATGCTAGACCTGACCTCGAGCCGGCGAGGGATTACGGGCCAACAAGGGTGATGTCGAACGGTTGGTGCCTTAGAGTGATTGAGCGGGGATATTCCGTCATTTCTGCGGAGCATTGAAGGCTCTCCGAGATCGGTGCGATGGTCCAATTTCCTAGGGGCATTTAATGGCGCCGCCTAATAAATGCAGATGGCGCATGGTTTTCTGTCGATTGACCTTCCCCGTGCCCTAATGGTTGGTCCATGGGGGAGGCTATAAATACCTCTCCCCTCCACCGCAGGTATGATCAGAGCAGGGGTGGCCTATTGGCCATCAGAGGTGTCTGCTTCGGCGGACGCCTGTCTTTTGCTAATATTTTCGACCCCAGCCGTGTCGGAGAGGTGGTTATTCTGTCGCCCGGGTCTTCTCTTGGATCTGATGGATCTTGATACGGTAGCCAGATCCAGGGGAGATCAGGGCGAGAGGGGTAACGGCCGAAATCCGCACTGGTGGAAGGGGAGCCTCGGATTGGTGGTGGTTTTGCCGTCCGGATCCCTTTTCGGGTCAGACGACCCTGACATGGTTGTTTGGCCCGGGAGAGATCCGGACGGAAGAGGCACCGACCGTATTCCGGTCTTGGGGCTGAAGGGCCTAGGATAGAGGGGCCACCTTCAATCGGGGGTCGGCCAATCTGTCCCGATAGGGCTCCAGGCGATGGCGGTTTCTGTCCCACCCTTGAACAGTTCGGGGTTTCGGCTGCCGAAGCTATAAGCTCCGGGCTGCTCAGGGGTGAGAGGGGAACCGGTCGAGCGCTGGAGCCCGGGGCGTCTGTCGCATGACGGCGCCTTAATCCTTAAGTAAAAATATTTTCTCCGTCGCGTATTCCACCCGAACCGACCCCTGAGTTGGGCTGTCAGTCTGGCGTCTGATGACGTCAGCAGCACACGTTTTGAGGACGTGGCGCGATTTTCCAGGCGGCAGTTGTGCGTCAATCAGTGAATAGTAATTGCGGAAGTCGAGGAGTCGTTCTTCTCCTCTATAAGTATTCTCCTCTCTTCCCCTTTCGCCCACTTCTTTCTCGCTGCCTTCTTCCTCAAAAAATCTCCCAACACTTCAGCGCTTGTTCTTGCAGTTTGCCGTACTAGGCTCGTCCTTCCGAAGCGGTCCCAGGTTAGTTGGTAAGTTCGTTTATCTTTAGGCACAGATGGATAGGGCTCAGTCCGGTTCGTCGGCGTCGACGTCCAGGGGGGAAGTAAAGCCTGTCTCCACATCGACGTCATGGGAAGAGCCCGTACTTGAGGAGGAGTCGGTGCCCGTTGCGGACCCTTCTGGCTCGGTTTCGTGGGAGGACTCAGTAGGTGAGGGGGAGGCGGTACACAAGATGAGGCCGTCATGCTCCCGGCGTCCCTTTGTGGTGGAGAGTAGCGAGTCGGAGGAAGCCGGCGATAGTTCGGACGGCCTTCGTGTACTGGAGTTGTCTTCCGAGGAGGAGAGAGGTGAGGGTGATATAGTGAGGAGATCCACCGTTCAGGGTGCAGGTTCCAGACTCACGCCGACAGGCCAGGGGCCATTGTCTACTCCTTCGTCGGAGCGAGCCAAGAAGAAGAAGAGGGCCCCGAGGAAGGCGGGGTCGAGGACCGGCGGTTCGAGCCAGGCGCCTGTCTTCCGCAATTTGATAACGGGTTCGCCCGTACAGCCGAAGCATTTCCGTCAATATCCCGACGACCTTTCTAACCGGGAGCTCTTCGGAGTGCAACCCTCTTCGCCGAGCCGGAGGAGGGTGATGATGGACGCGATCTCGACCGTTTTGGAGGACGGGGACTTGGAGGTTCTGCAGCTGGCATATCATATAGGGCCTGGCTACGAATTGCTGCTGCCGAGCTCTACTCTGCGCCCCACCGATCCCCTATCAGCTTGGTATTGTGTCTTCCCAGTGGATGCTTTCATCTCCGGCCTGAGGTTGCCAATCCACCCGTTCGTTAGGGATGTGCTGAACTGGGCCTCCTTGGCACCCATGCAGTACGGGCCGAACTCTTGGAAGCAGATTATCTGCTTTGTGCTGATGTGCGAGGAGCAGCAAGTACCCCTGTGGCTGAATGTGTTCCGCACGATGTTGATGGTCAGCTCGTCGGCCGAGGGTGTATACTATATCTCTCCCCGGAGTAAGGGGAAGGTCGTTCGCAACCACCCGGATTCCATTAAGGAATGGAAGAAAAAGTATCTGGTGATCCGGAGTGAAGAGCCATGGGACATTCCCACTCGATGGAATTACTCCAAGCCGAGCTACCAAACGCCGAGGCAGAGGGATCTGTCGGCCGAAGAATGGGGGTTTGTCGAGCGCCTCCGTCTGTCACCTAGTATTGATTGGACGGAGGTGACGGAGGTCAACCTGGCGAGCGTTGGACTGAGCCCAGCCGTTATGTGTATGTAGTTGTTTCTTTTTTCTTGGTCCTTTCGTACTTTCTTGCTCATTGCTCTTAATGGTTTTTCCCGCAGATATGGACGATGCGTCGATCAAGGCAAAGAGGCTCGCCATGAGGAAGGAGAAGGCTGAGAAGGAGGCGGCGAAGAGGCCGAGGGGGTCGTCCCTAGTCATCTCGGAGGTCCAGCTCGAGCCGGGGACCAAGAGGGTTCGCTCGGAGACGAGTAAGGGGGCGGCTGCTTCGAAGGGTCAGAGCCTAGCGGGGGCCTCTGTTCTTGACAAGGGGAAAGGTCCCTTGGTCGAGGCTGAGGAAGAGGATCCGGTGGTGGAGTTATTGCGGCAGCGGTGGGCTCCGGACTGGTCGGTTCGGATGGGGGACTGCCTGACCGAGGAGGCCCAAGCCGTTGAGGTGGTGGAGAAGTTGGCGACCCCTCGCGACCGCAAGGCGATGGAGGGCGAGCCCGTGGAGGTGGCGTTCGCACGCCTGGCGCAGGCCACTGTGCTGGTAAGTCCGTCGACCCTGTCCCCCCTGTGGTTTTTCGTACGGAAGCCTTGTCCTTATCTGCGCTCGTTGGTTGTAGGCTTGCATGCAGGGGGCCAACATAAAGAACCTCTACGAGGCGTCCCTGGCCCAAGAGCGAGCTCGGGCGGAAAAGAGCGAGCGGGAGATGAAGGAGATGCGGATCGAACTCGAGGGTTCGCACAAGAGGGAGCAGCAGCTGGAGCTCCAGCTCAAGGCCAAGGATGCAGAGTGGGAGAAGAAGGTGGCCTCCCTGAAGACGAAGTTCACCAAGGAGGCGAAGGAGGTGATGACCACGGGTCAGCTGATGGTGATCGAGGCCCAGGACAAAAGTTATGCGAAGGCCCTCAGTCACGTGAGGCACTTCTTCCCGACCCTCGATCTGTCCAATTTTGAGTACGACATGGAGATCGAGGGGACGTCGAAGACTCCTGGCGAAGAAGGGCCTGCCCTCGACCCACTGGCCGACGCACCCGTGGATCCGTCTGTCGACGCTGAGGTGGGTCAATGAGTTGTATAATTTTTATCTTTCTTTTTCTCTCCCTCGACTGTATTTGCCTCCCGCGGACTGGCCACCGCATTTTTTGTAAGAAGTACCTGGATTTATAGTAGTAAAAGAAGTTTTTTGACCGGCCAATTGTTTTGACCTCGGACATTTCCGAACCTTCCTGCGAATGTGTGTTGAGTTGGCTGGTTTTCTTGTAGGTCGCGGCTCTCCTCCCCGGGGTGGACTCCCGCAGTTTCTATGTGGCGTGGCTCCGGAGTAAAGTTAAGGCCCTGGAGGCCGCGCTGGTTTGTCACCGAAGGGGGGCTCGGGACACTGATATGGCTTGTAACTTTTATCGGAATAAGTCCGAAGCCTTAAGTGAGGAGGCGCGTCGGCTGAGGAGGGCGATGTGGGATCGGGAGCTCGGCGGTGCGAACCTTGGACAGGCCGGGTTGAGTACCTTGGTGCCGAGGCCCTCTCCTGGGGGGTTACTTCGCGACGTCTTTGTGGAGAAGGAGATGGAGATACGTCGTTACAAGGCGATATTGGGTGTCTCGTTCTCTTCCTCCGCGGGTCGGCAAGCGGAGGGGGATCCCTCTGCGCTGCTACTATTGCAGCGGATGCGACCGGATGACGCCCAGAGTTCTGTGGCTGGAGTGTCGACCGCGGCTGAGGCCAAGGACTACCATAACGAGGAGAGGGGCTCCTAGTTGCTTGGTCGGAGTACTTTTCGCCCCTCGTTGGGCCCGAAGGGCCCTAAGATTTCTTCTGGTTTGAGATGAGCGGAGTGGTCCTGTAACGGTCTTTGTTTCTTTTATTTTTTCAGAATGAAAATAAAGGGGCATGAATAAAGAATCCTTTTCCTTCATCGCTCCGGCTAGTAGTGTAGCACACAATGTCGGAGGTAAGGTTTGGCTCCACCGATCCGCGAGGGATCGAAGTGGGGCCTTAGGAAGAACCCTTGGTCTGGACTCGGATTGAGCCTACCGAGACATTTGGATTCGGACAAAAAGGGGTATTTTTAGTATAAGATAGGGAGGGCCGCTAAGACAGCCCTTTACACATGAAGGTTTACACAAAAATAGATTTACACTTAGCCAGGCCATAATCTATGTTCGTTCGGCGTCGAGGGGGAACACACCTCCCCCGACGGTGGTCATGTAGCATGATCGCGCTGCTTCTTGGCTGCCTCGGACGATGCCGACTCCTTGCGGGGTGGGGAACTTGAGCTTCAGATGGTAAGCCGAAGGCACCGCTTGGAGGGAGCACAGTCCAGGTCGGCCGAGTATGGCGTTGTAAGCCGCCTTGACGTTGACTACCATGAAGTCCATGGACTCGGTCCTTTTGACAGGAGTCGATCCGACGGTAACGTCGAGGGTAACAATCCCTTCTATCACGACAGGGACGCCGGAGAACCCGTGCAAGGTGTACCCGGCCCGCTTGAGTTTGCCTCTGGGTAACTTGAGATTTTTGAAGGCTTCGAGGAAAAGAATATTCACCGAGCTGCCGTTGTCGACGAGGATTTTGCGAACTTCACAATTAGCCATGTGGAGACTAATGACGAGGGCATCGCAGTGGGGCAAGCAAACACCTTCGAGGTCCTCCCCTGAGAAGGAGACCGGCCTCGACTGCAGTTTGGGCGAGGGGTTGTCTCGGACAGCGTTCACCTCTCGGATGAAGGCTTTTCGGGAGGTATTCGATTCACCTCCCATCGGCCCTCCGTGGACACAGTGCAAGATGAAAGGCATATCTGCGGCTCCCTCGGAATCGGGGTCCCGACCCTGGGTGTGGTTTGGAGGAGGGTTCGGAGGCGAGGGCCTCCGGTTCCTAGTGTCTCGCCGATCCCGTGGGCCTTCTCGGGTAAACTCTCGGAGGTACCCTCTGGAAATGAGTTCTTCAATTTCGTCTTTCAGGGCTCGGCATTGGTCGGTTTCGTGCCCGTGATCTCTGTGGAAGCGGCAGTAGAAGCGCTGATCTCGATTCTTATTGTTATTAGATCGGGGAGGTAGTCGGACAATGCCCTTGTCTTCGATTTCCAAGAGGATGGCGGATACGTTATGTGTCAAGGGAGTGTACCTCTCGAAGCGGGGGACCGGCGGGACCTTCTTCATGGCCCCCGGGTCCCTTGGAGCTTTCTTTGATGGTTCGACTTCTTCGGTCTTCCGCTTTTCCTTCCCGGTGGCATCCCTGGCATCTTCGGGGTTAAGGGCCTCTTCTGCCCTAATGTATTTCTCGACCCTATTGAGGAGGTCGGGAAAGTCGATGGGGGGTTTCTTCGCCAGAGAAGCCTTCAGCTGTCCATGACGGACGTTGTGTCAGAATGCCGCTGAAGCGACGCCCGGGTCGAGGGAGGAGACCGACCTTGCCTCAGCGGTAAATCTCCGGACGAACGCTCTGAGTGATTCCCCCTCTATCTGTCTGAGCCCAAGTAATGAGGCGCTGGTCCTTTCGGCCTTCCGGCTAGTGACAAAGTGGGCGAGAAAATTGCCCTCGAGTTGGTCGAAGGAGTAAATGGAGCCGGGGGCGAGCTTCGAGAACCACTCACGAGCCGGACCCCGAAGGGTGGCAGGGAAGGCTCGGCATAGCAGGGGATCCGAGGCGCTGTGAATCATCATGAGGGTTTTGAAACCCTCCATGTGATCAGCAGGATCTCCCTCGCCGTCGTAGGTCTCGAATTGAGGGGGTCGGAAATTCCTGGGTATTTCCGCTTGAAGGATGGGGGCGGAGAAGGGAGGACGGACAGGTCTGTACCCCTGAGCCACTCTTTGGCCGCCGTCCCCTATGTGATCGAGGCGATCCTCCATTTCTTATAGGCGCCTTAGGAGTACGCCATCGTCCTCTGGCTGGATTGTTGACGGGCGGGACGCGCTGGCTTCGGCGTCCGACCCTGTTTGGGAATGGAGGGTTTCTTCCCTGGGGGCCCGTCGGAGAGCTCCCAGAATTTCTCTTCGGAAGTCTTGGAACTCCTTGTGAGTGACGGGGGCTCCCTCGACCCGGTTTGGTCGGTCCGAGGGTTGTCTTCCGACTCGGCTGAGCGCGGGTCTTCGTCCCTCGGGCGGCGGTCTTGGACGGTTCGGGGCCGGGTTGGAAGCGGCCCTTCCCCTGTTGCGGGTAATCTTGCGGTTGAGGATTATCCCCCGGAGGTCGGGCTGGGCTAGCTGGGCGACGCTCCTTTGGGACTCCCGAGGAGGAGCCCTGTGTTTCGACGTGCGTGGCCCGGCGTTATCAGTTGGTGGGGGCGAGTCCCGTCGGTTGACGGAGGAAGCAGCCCCCTTGCCCTTGGAGGCCATGAGGGTTCGGCTGTCGAGGTCCCTTGATGGTCCGGTTCGGATCGGCTTCTGAAGCAGGGTTCCCACAGACGGTGCCAACCTGATGCGGTTTATTTCTGGGAGACGTGTGGATGCACCAGGTGTGAGTTCGGACTCGATTTGTATTGATGGAGAATGCTGCTCGTCTGCCGACCTTCGGTTGACCTTCTGGGACCTACGATGAGCTCGGAATGATGTTGAAGTCTGGGCTCGGATCAGAGGGGTCGGATCCGAGGTCTTGTGTACCTGCAGACGGTCCTGAAACACCGGGGTTTATCCCGGTGGCGGACCCTCCGACGATCTAGTCAGTCTCTGTGAGAGAGTAGCAATAACTAGGTATTTTTAAGTGGAAAAAGATTGATTACCTCAAAAGGTGGGTGTGGGTCTAGTATTTATAGAGAACTCCAACCGGGTTTGGTTCCGTTTGGGGGCCGGGTCTGGATCCGAAAGCCCATGGGCCTGACGTGGCAGAAGGCCCAGGGGGTTTAGGGCGGACGTGGCAATACCAGGAGTGGTATAGGGCTGATGTGGCAAACCCTGGGCGGTATTTGGAGCTGACATGGCTGATCGTGGGTCTCCTGTGCTTCTGGGAGAATCGGAGGGCCTAGGCTGTGCCAGGCCATCCCATGCTTCGCCAGAAAGGGGGGGACGGCCCGTAGGACTGTCACGGGTCGGAGGCCGAGGACCACTGAGGCTCGTCGGATACGAGGAGGTCGGCACTGTGGG
The DNA here is from genome assembly GCA_017893485.1 of Hemerocallis citrina. Lineage (NCBI taxonomy): Eukaryota > Viridiplantae > Streptophyta > Magnoliopsida > Asparagales > Asphodelaceae > Hemerocallis > Hemerocallis citrina. The sequence goes on along the minus strand of CM030359.1, from coordinate 418,202,564 downwards.
GGTGAACGTGAGGTTCGGCGCCGACCCTTCAGTGGTTCGAAGCCGAACCAGATTGCTATTTTTACCATTTTTTTGAGTGAGAGTTGTATTGGGCCCTGGTTGGGCCTCCAAGCCATTTTTACCCTACCACACAGGGGTCTTGCTCTCTGACTTGTTGCTGTTTTTAACTCCAACAAGTCAGAGAGCACCACAAAGTGTGCAACTTTTGACCTAGACAACAGCCTAAGGTATAAAAAATATAGGGGTCTTGCTCTCTGACTTGTTACTGTTTTTAACTCCACCAAGTCAGAGAGCACCCAAAATTGTGCAACTTTTGACCTACTACTTAGGCCGTTGTTGGAGACAACGGTCTAAGGTATACAAAATATAGGGATCCTGCTCTCTATATTTTATTGATGAAAATGAAAATTTCAACAACTAATCTAGGCCGTTATTGGAGACAACGGCCTAGGTCTAAAAAAAAAAGTATCTACAACTCCACACAGCAGCTACAACTGCTACACTTGATTTTTTTCCCAATTTGCAAACACTTTCCCATCACCTACACTTGATTTTTTTTCCAATTTGCAAACACTTTCCCATCAACATAATTGACTATTAGCAATTAACAACAACATCAACTACACTTAAACTTTTGAACAACAATTACCACATATTAAGTTAGAACAAGGATAAAACCAAAAAAAAACATTACTACAACAAACAAATTGTCTACGGTATTAGCTAGGAACCGGGCGTGAATGGTTGTGGTGCTCGCCTCTTCCGAGTAGGATTTTGACGCCGGAGCGGGGTTGACGATTCAGGGATTTCTTCTTCTCCTCCCTCCTCTTGTACGTCTACAACAACCCTCTCTTCATTCTCATCTTGTTGCTCTTGTTCTTGAGATGGATGTAAAGTTGAAGCTTGTTGTTCTCTCAGCTCACGTTTCCGTTGCTACCCCATCAATGCAGCTGGCCTACCCCTCACACTTTTATGTCGACCTCTCGGTGACCTTATTGCTCGATCCAAACGTTCAGCCCTCCCAAAACATTCAAATTGGTACGGCATGAAGCGAGCATCCTCTGAGCGAACCTCTTCATAGCCGTGCCCGCATTACTTTTGATTACGTCCGCGCATTCTTTTTCCATGTCCATTGTATTATCAATCTAAAACAAAAAACACCAAAAAAAAAAACAATTATACAGATTGGAAAAAGTAAACAATTCAATAACTTTAAATATAACGAACATTCAAAGAAATTTGAAGATTATACTTACCACTGTACGTATAGCTGATGCCTTCGGTTGGAACATGGGTTGTGAACTAGAATAGGCAGGTGGTGGTTCAATCTCCCTCTCCTTAATTAATCGTTGAACACCAGCAGGTAGTTCTGTATCGGGAGAGATGTACAAACATGTAATTGATCTGAACCATTGCATGTACTTTCCTTGCACTCTGCCATCGTACTCTTCTACATCGGTAATTACAAGTTCAAACCGTTGCTCGTTCCATTCTGCAACATGAATATGATGGAAATCTGCCCAATCATGAGTAGGCATGCGACCGGTACCCTTCACGGCTGTAATACCCCGCAAAATAGCATATGGCTATTTTGCACTGTAACCCGTGCATTGACTAAGTATTGCACATGATTACATTTTTTCCTAGAAATTATCAGTTAAATTGAGAAATTTGAGACATACGGGCTGTTCTGAATCCGATGAAGTAAACTCGGAATATCGTCTCGATTAAACTATAGTTTTGTCCCGATTATTTTGACCAGACAATTTGTGGGAGGAAATTATAATTTCCATAAAACATGTATTTTATAGGATTTTAATATATATGTATTGGTTAGTTTCAATTAAGCTAGTGCTTGAAGTGAATGTGGTATGAGTTTGTGCACTAGGGTTAGAATGGGAATATGGTGACCTAGGGTTCCTTGACCTAACCTAGGGTTAGGAACCCTGGCATCATGATGATCATGGCTTGATCTTGATAAAGATCCAATGGTGGAAATAAAACACCATGTGCATGTTGACTTGTACGAAGGAAACTTCCATGAACCTTCTAAGGAAGCTTCCAAGAAGTTTCTCCCTTGAAAGTGATGGCTTCATCCCATCCACCCATCTTCCACTCACACCACCTCCCCCCCATCCCCACCCTACATCCCATCCGGCCCAAACCCACCCCTAGCTCCCATTTTTATAAAACCCCCCACTTCCACTCTCATTCTTTGACTTGTTCACCATTATTCTTGTTTCAAAAAAAAGGAGGAGAAAGAGAAGGAGAAGAAGGACGGAGGAACCTTTTAGTAGGGAGTTGTAGTAAGGTGGAGAAGTAGGAAAATTGAGGAGGCCAAGTTATACAAGTGCAAGGCAAGCAAGCAAGCAAGCTAGGAGAAAAGCTACAAGGAGATTCTTTTGCAAAACTTCAAGTGGGTGATCCTTGAACTCCTTTCTATTTATTTTTGTTTTGATACGAATGAATGTGTAGTAATGGTAGCTATGATTTTGTTACCATGTTTGAGTATGAGAAGTGCTAGGAAAAAATAAATTGTATGGTAGAGAATAACTCTTTTGAGTTTTGATTGAATAGCATGATTGTGAGGGTATATTGGGGAATTTTTTACACCCAAACGGTTTGGAATCTTGGGCTAAAATTCTGGGGTATTGTTCTTCTATGTATGTAGAGTATCCATGATTTTTTTCGTAATATTTGGATGCATTTTAGTAGCCCGAACAGTGGGTCCAAGTCTGGACAGTAAGCAGCCAGAATGGCTGCTGGCTGTGATGATTTTTGTGTGTCTTTCCGATTTTATATCTCAGAAATGACAGGGCATTTTGAGCTGGGAATTTTTGTGGACGCTTTTGTATGTGTCTACAACCATAGTCTTAAATTTCGTAATTTTCCGAGGTCGTTTGATGCCCCAAAAAAATAGTAGAATGCGACTGGTCCGTAGGTGTCGGCTGAAGCTGACTGCGCTTTGTGCTGAAGTTCAAAAAGCCATAACTTCGTGTACATTTATCATTTTGCTACGAAATTTTGGGAGTAGCTTGGGGTATGAGTCTATTTGATGAATCTCAATTTTTAGAATTTTTAGAAGTCATTTGATGAGGTTTCAATGGTAATTAGTAAGGGGCAGTAAATACCCTGCAGAAAAAGAACAGCTGAAAATCGGGTTATGTTTGAGGAGTCGTAGATCGTTGTGTGAAATGAATTTGAATGTGAATTTTGGACACGATGAAATGGTATATGTGTAGATAGAGAATCTCAAATTTCATGATCTTTGGACTTAGGGATGATTTACTATTGAATTTTAAAGTAGGGTACGTTCAGCCTAGTACGAGTTGTCTAGTTCGTGGAGATAGATATTCCTAGGCTTATCTGTTAAGAATTTGGACGACTGGCCAACTGGAGAATTGCAGTAGGGAATCATAACTCTCTAACCCAATTAGGATTGTAATTCCAGGTTGTAGGCTATAACTTTCCAAGGTGGACAGATTCGGCTTTGTCAATGAAATGTTGCTAGAAAAATCAACCCTTCCCTTGTGATGCACCCAATGGAAATTGGTATCTTTGAGAACATTAAGAATTGAATCTGTGGACGTGTCCAAATAGGAAGTTAAGGTAGACAACCGCACCTTCCCATAGGACCCGGAATCGAGTAATTCCGATAACTAAGTGAACTCTTATGATATCGGACAAGTGCAGCAAGTGTGAAAAGGAACGTACTACTAAGAGTATATAAGGGTTATTGGATGACAAGACGATTGAATTTGAGGAAATAGTCAACTGGAAAGTTATAGACTAGGGTCCTACCTTTCCAGAATGGGAGATATCAAGCAATTCTGACTTGTGTGCTGGAAATTATGGACATTATGAGTTTAGCAACCTATTGTCTAAACTGACTTCAAGCTTTGAGTTAACCCGGGAACTTGAGTCCCTTAAAAGGAAATGGAGGGAATCATCGACTAGGGGATGGCAACGGATCTCCTCACCCTTCTAGAAAATTCTGAGCGTATTGGTTTCCGATGAGTGTAGTTGGGATCACAGCTACTGGTATTTCTGGATTGTTCCATCGGACAATTGATGAGGAACCCTCTGCCTACCGCAATATGGTGATCGTGAGCTATCAGATTTAAAAGATGGGTTTTAGCGTTTCATTCGGAACTTAGGCAAGTTCCTGTGCATGTACTCATAGTGGATATGAGTGAGTTGGGATATAGCTCTGTTGGATTGTATTGGGTGTCTCGATGCCTAAGTCTGTCAATAGTCAAGAATGGATAATTATGTGCGTGCTTACCTTCACTAAATTGTATTACACCATCAGGGCGCCGTTGGACCACTCGCTGAGGGTCACGGGCCGGGATTATTTTGGGTCACTGACCTATGAAGGTATTGGGAATCAGTGGATTTGATTCCGGGATGGTTGTTACCTTGACAGGCCAGTCAGGCTCGACTTTATTAATTGACACCGAGTATGATTGAGTAACAACTTATTTCAGTGAACTGCATTGATTAGTTTTTCTTTTATTGTTTCGCTTGAAGACCGAATTAGTGTTAGGGGTGATTCCCTATAATCCAACTCGTTCTGAGAGTTAGCACTAAGTGGTGATACTGGTTGTCTCTTCCTGTCATTAGGGATACGCACTGCGGTACGTATCTTGTACTGTTAATTCCTGAAGTACCATGGTAAGAACGGGATGATGATATCCTGGCGGATCGGAGGTAGTTTAGACCTCCGAGGTAGTCATGTTCTATGTTGGTGGACACGAACGGATCATAAAGGATCTTTGCGCAATGGATATACTGCGGTATATCTGTAAGTTCGTCACAGCTTTCGAGGATGGTTCGACGCAGTAATTATTGGTGACTACGGGGTAGCGCCCCACATTATTTCTTTTATTATATTTTCACCTCCTCAACCATGTCATACTATCAGGAATAGGAAGTAGACCAAATTAGAATGCATTGCATAGCGAGGGTTCTAATCCCTAAACATGGAGACAACGGCTTGATTTGGAAAGTATGTAGTATGGGATGCATACATTTCCAAAGTCTCGCTTGCATTAGACTAAGTACGTTGGCTTGACCTGGATCACATGTAGTATGGGATGCATGTGCATCCAGAATCTTGCTGACATTATATTAAGTGCATCTATTCTATACTCTGTATTGTTGCATTAGACTCAGGTCATGACATACACAAACACTAGAAAATCAGGATGCACGTTGAATTTTCCATTCAAGATGAATTTGTGAGTGTGATAGTTTAAGGATCGCTGTTTTCTTATCAGCATTGCGTCAGTAGAATTACTGACGTACCCCACCTTTTAGGTACATGGATATCAGGTCACGAGTATAGGAGAGCCCAAGATCAGCAGGGCATCCAAGTAGTGGCAGTATGCACGTCTACCCTTCGAGCGGGTGCAGAATTATCAGGGTCGCGTAGCAGAATGCTCAAGCCGAGGGGCAGGTCCCAGAGGGGGCAGATAGACCACTCAACGGAGTTTCGGCAGTTACCAAGGGATTGCCGATCTGAAAGACAGCCAATGGCTTCACAAGAAATGTTTAAGTATTCTTATAGTCAGTTGTAATAAAGTTATGTAATTTGTATTCCTGGTCCAAGGACAATTTGATATTTGTAATTATTAATGTAACAACTCTGATGGCAATAAAAATGTTTAAATTTCCACGTTATTACTGTGTTGAGATGCATTTGAAGGCAATGATCTTGGTGATGTCACAGATGTCCGATAACGGTGATCCGGGGCGTTACAACGGCGTGTAACTCTTGGTCGTATAGGTTTGCGCAGCTTGGGGGATTATCTTGTTGAAGACCGAACTGACGAAGGACTCTCTCCGATCGCGGATGCTCCACTATACCGAAGTTAATGAGTGGAGCCGTTGTCAGCCACAACTGCAACCCGGTGGTGCACATCGGTGGTAGTCTTCCCACCTGCTCGGGCGTATACGGCACCCAAATCACAAAATCTTCTTGTAGTTGGTCGAGCTCGTCTCTGTAGTACGTTAGTACACATTTTGGGTTGTCTTTGTAACTCCAACTACCAGCCCAATATACTCCTAAGGGTGCTAACATATGAAGATAATCTGGTTCGTCCATCCAACTGGCCGTCGGTCTCTTAATGCGGGGACGACCCAAGTGCAGTCGCTCCCATGACCAAATCTGTAACAAAACCATCGGACCGGTCATCTCCGTCCCATCTAGCACTACAGAACACAACGACCTATATAGCATTTCCAACGTGCAACTTCCCCAGCTATACAGGCCAGCTAAGCCTAGGTCGACGAGCAATCGTAGATACATGAGGTGCACCGTATCCCCGGATGAGTTAGGCAAGAGAACCCCTCCGAGCACCATTAGAATGTAACCTCTGGTGTAGGACTTTACATAGTGGTCGGGTGATGCATTGGTCAACATCCCATCAAAACGTCCCTTTAACCAAGATAGTCGGATTGATTGTCCGACAAAAATTTCCTTATTTTCCGCCGTCGCCTCATCAAACTCAGTACCGAGCAGTTCATTACACAGCTCTATTTTATCAAAGTTTATATTACCCATCACGGCCAACCCATCTATTGGAAAACCGAATATCATCGCTATATCCTGTAGCGACACCGTCATCTCTCCGACCGGTAGATGGAACGTGTGCGACTTTGGCCTCCATCACTCCACGAGTGCTGAGAGAAGTGCTCGGTCGAGTTTAACCTGACCCATCATGTTGATTCCGTAGAAACCGGCCGCTACTAGGTACTCGACAATACGTGGGTGCACCTTCATAGTCTCGTGGGTGCGGAAATTACACATTCGCATCGTCCCACCCCATACTGCCGCGAATCTGTGGCAGTCTTGAAAGCTTAGTTCACGGGAAAATATTGGTCCTGGACCACGACGTGGCGCCATCGAAGAGGATGCACCAACCTACACGAACCAAAAAACACAATTATTATTAGTCTAATTACAATATCAATAAATACAAAATTAGGGACAATACAAATTAATAGTTCTCACATCCTCTGTGGAATGTTCCCCCCGAGCTTCCCGAGATGTCCTCTGGTTCCCCTCGTTCTAGTCATTTCTCTGTAATAAAGTTTGCATATATAAAACTAATTATTCGCCGAAAAATAGCAAACACAAACCAACGAGATGCAAAAATTTCAACACTTCGCTTATACGCATCAAAACAACACAAATTAGATGCAAAAATTCTAAAATTTGGCCGTCACCTCTGGCACACCAAACACAAGCCAACACAACATGTAGAAGTGAGTTCCGACCCACGATTTGAAATATACGGCCGTGTATCACTTTCACTCTTTAAAAAGGAGCGGCAAGCGATACATTGACGTATCTCGCAAACCATGGGTCAAAACTCGCAAATACAAGTTGCGTTGGGTTGTGAATGGTTAGCCCAACCTACTCGCACCGTTTTGTATTTTTTGGACTTCGTTTAAGCATTTTTGTATTGAGACCGTACTGAAAAAGTTTCGAGGTAGATTGAAGTTTTTTCATATACGCGTCAAAACAATACAAACGAGATGCAAAAATTTCAAAATTTGGCCGTTGGGTCAGGCTCCCCACACACAAGCCAACGCAACTTGTACATGCGAGTTCCGACCCACGGTTTGAAAGATACGACCGTGTATCGTTTTCACTCTTGAAAAATGAGCGCAAAGCGATACATTGACGTATCTCGCAAACCATGAGTCAGAACTCGCATGTACAAGTTGGTATGACTTGTGAGTGGCGAGACCAACCTACTCGCACAGTTTCGTATTATTTGAACTTCGTTTAAGCATTTTTCTATTCATAACGTACTAAAAAAATTCCGAGGTGGATTAAAGGTTTTTCATATACGCGTTAAAACAACAAAAACGAGATGGAAAAATTCCTAAATTTGGCCGTCAAGTCTGGCACACCAAACGGAACTTGCAGAGATGAGTTCCGACTCTCGGTTTGAAAGATACGGCCGTGTATCGCTTTATATTCGTTGTATTGAATAAAACTGATAAACGGACGTATCTTACAAATCGTGAAACGGAAATCACCTCTACAAGTTCCATTACCTTCTACGTTGCGAGTCCGACCTACGCGTACAAATTGAATTTTTGGATCGCGTTTATTTCCTTCTCTTATATTCCACCACTATAACTAACACTACATCTACAAAAATGTCAACAAAATATATACAACATACATGATCAGAGCTAATTGTATACTCTCTAAATTATAGACTACTACGCATAATACAAAAAAACCCAACTCCAAAATTGAAAAATAATTCTAGAAATTAACATAGTTCATTATAGTAAATTGGGATTAAGTAAATACCTGGTCCAAAGAGAGAGATGGAGAGTTGGCGAAGATGTGAGAAGCTGCTGCGCGCTGTTGTAGAGAAAGGAAGGGAATTTGTGCTAGGGTTTAAATGATTTGGGAGTTTGGGGCCTAAGTTAGGGTTTGCTGTATTCGGGAGAGGGAGAGAAAGATAGAGAACATTCCACAAGAGGGGGAGATTGAGAAGGCAAAGAAATCGAGGCCAAGGAGTTGGGAGAGAGAACTAGGGTTTGGGGATGGGTTTCGGGAGCTCAAGAGAAAGAGAGAGAGAGAGAGTTTGTGACGAAGACAGAGTGAGGGAGATCTGGGTATGTACAAGTGTTTGGAAAAATACTTGTACATACCTAGGCCGTTGTTGGAAACAACGGCCAAGGTTTGTTTGTTTTTTTTAAAAAAAGGTATGTTTTTTAATAAAAAAAACAACCTAGGCCGTTGTTTCCAACAACGGGGGAAACAACGGCCAAGGGATTTTTTCGAAAAAAAAACTCCACGCCAAAAAAATGCTAAGTCTCAAACGTTTTTGGCGTGAAATTACGAATTTACCCCTCCGCTTTTTGGACGCATTAGTGGGAGACTTAGCAGATCTTCATCACAGCCGCTGATCATGATCAAGCACGATCGGACGGCTGAGGTGGCTGTTTTCCGACCCGTTGAAAATGGATCCGTTTTCAATTGAGCAAATCCCCCCCCCCCCCACACACAACACAAAATGTTTGTGTGTGTATATATATACCGCGTACGAACGATCCGCTAGCCATTTGATCTCGTGATTATGATCTAACAGCTCATATATATAATTATCATTTGAACGGTTGCTGCTATCTCCAATAGTGGCAACAGTTTGCACGCGATTCGCGCACCAAGTCAATTCATATATATATATATATATATATATATATATATATATATATATATATATATATATATATATATTGAACTGTTACTGCTATCTCCAATAGCAGCAATAGTTCAAATGATGTCACTATTGGGGATAACAGCAACTGTTTGCATGCAATTCACACCAAGTCCGTTCACAAGTGAAGGCTTCCTTATATATATATATATATATAGTAATGTGAGCCTCAAATTTGTTTGAGAAAATTTTCCTCATACAATTTGATTATACTCACTTGGTGCGGCCCTTATGGAAGATCCAGTCCGTCCATCATTTTTATCATGCTAATAGATGTATGTAGAAAAAACAAGTGGTTTGGAGGTCATTCACTCATGCATTATGTGGGTCCAATTTGTGGTTCGATTTGTATTACTATTGAAATCGTTCATTTTCCAACTACATGATGCATTGGTGAATGACCTCCAAACCACTTGATTTTTTCTACACATACATCCATTAGAATGATAAACATGATGGACGGAGTGGATCTTCCATAACGGTCCCACCAAGTGAGTATAATCACTTTGTATGAGGAAAATTTTCTTATACTCTATATGCGGCTCACTTTTCTCATATATATATATATATATATATATATATATATATATATATATATATATATATATATATAAAGCCTGAGATGGAGTACAAGTAGACTAAAAGACTTATGTTTCGCTAACATGGAGGGATCAAATATAAAGTGAGTATAATCACTTTGTATGAGGAAAATTTCCACATACTCTATATGCGGCTCACTTTTCTCATATATATATATATAGAGTAAGGTGAACCTCATATTTGTATATATATATCTATATAATAAAACACAAAGAAAGCTATCAAGTGGCTTTCATTCAATAATGTTGAAATCAATGGTCCAGATTTAACCTCACAAAACATATTTTCCCGCCCAAAAGTTCCCCCCCAAAACTCAAATTCAAATCCCCCCAAAACAACTCCTTTATTTATTTATTCATTTATTTATCTCTCTCTCTCTCTCTCTCTCTCTCTCTCTCTCTCTCTCTCTCTCCTTCTCTCTCTACTAAGAAAGTTATATTTTCAGATTTCAAGTTGGTAAATTTTCAGATTTTTTATGCATTTTTTATTGCTCATGTTACATTGAAAATAGCAAATATCTCATCAACAGTTAAATTTCATCATTTTCCACACTCAAAGTTCTAAGAAGTCGGAATTTACACCCCCATTTATAATTATTTTTCAATATATACTAATGGAAACATGAATTTTTATTTACAACTAATTATTGTTTTACTATTCAAACTTGAGCTACATAATTGTTGTTTTATCGTTTCAAAGACGTGCCGTAGGCACGTGCCCACGGGCAAATCTAGTATATATATAGAGAGAGAGAGAGAGAGTAATGTGAGACTCATATTTGTATGAGAAAATTTTCCTCGTACAAAGTGATTATACTCACTTGGTAGGGCCATTATGGAAGATCCACTCAGTCCATCATATTTATCATGCTAATAGATGTAAGTGTAGAAAAAATCAAGTTGTTTGGAGGTCTTTCACCCATGCATCATGTGGGTCTAATTTGCGGTTCGATTTATATTACTGTTGAAATCGTTCATTTTTCAACAACATGATGTATGGGTGAATGACCTCCAAACCACTTGATTTTTTCTACACATACATCCATTAGCATGATAAACATGATGAACGGAGTGGATCTTCCATAATGGCCTCATCAAGTGTGTATTTGTATGAGGAAAATTTTCTCATACTCTATATGTGGCTCACTTTTGTCATATATATATATATATATATATATAAAGCCTGGGATGGAGTACAAGTAGACTAAAAGACTTATGTTTCGCTAACATGGAGGGATCAAATATAGTAAATTTTAATTATAGCAATGCTACAATTATGTTTTTCTTTATGTGATCTGACAATTTTTGTAGGATAGAGAGGGCAGGTGATCATTTTCCAAGCTTATCAACTTAATAGCGTAAGCGAGCATTCTTCGCATCTTCCAAACATAATTGTGCGTTTGTGTTCTAAAAGATGTGGTATTAGCAATCAAGTTAGAAGTCCTAAAATGAAGGCTTAATTTGTTTGCCTGATTGGATGTCAAGTGGAGAAGTCAGGCCCCACTTAGCATGACACCTGGAACTATCTATCACTCTAGATCTCTGCTTTTTGCATTCGAACTATTTAATCCGAACTCTTGATGAAGGTTCAATGCTCCTATCCAGATTCTTCATCAGTGAAAAAGTATAGGCAGATTTATTAGTTACTCATTCATACTTGTGTTACATAAGCTTGTTGGATAAGGAACAGCGGCAAGCTAAAAATTTTGGAAACATTTGCACAAAGTTTAAATGTAGTGTGTTTTTCTCCTTTTTGATTGCTTTCCTTTTTTGGAAACATTTGCACAAGTTTAAAAAGAGTTCTGTAGTGAATTTTCGAAACAACTGTCATCTCCGTTTTCTATATTTGGAGTTCATGCTAATTTATGTTCCTACTAGTAAGGAACCTTTTGTCTTGTGATATCGATTCTAAACCCCATTTGAAGAAACCAAAAATTCCCAATAACCATGTAGAGAAGGTGTATGGGATCATTCTTCTGCCCTCTTTATACTGGACCATTCACTTATCTCTTATGGTGTGCAAGTTATATGCTTCACTTATGTAACTTGGGTTGATAGTTTGTTTTGCATATGGGTCTCCATACCATAAAATCATGCCCTTCAGCTATGTTGATCTCCTTTACTCCTGGATTTAATATTTTTAATGAATTTTTTTTCTGAAAAATCATTTTTGAAATGGGTATTTTTGCGGATAAGGCTATATTTTTTTTTTTTTGGATAAAAGATGACTACTGTCATAGCTCCATTAATGATAATTACCGAAACAGGATACAAATAATACATAGTAAGCCCGAAGGCAGTTTCCATCCAAAATCATCTCAAAATAAAAGCTACCGCCTCAATAGCTAACACACGGCGAACAACCAAAATAAAATACAACTAGCCACCGAAACAAATCCTCCCAAGTCCTGTTCTTGTCCATAGCATGCCCCTGCTTTCGAATTAGCTAGTCCTCTGCTTCCTCCAGTCGCGGCTTCTTCTTTGGACCGAGATATCCTGACCATTCATGAATACAAAAGTGAATTTTGTGCATCAAAATTGAACATCTATGATTAATATTACAAAAGCATTATTCCACCTTTTACCTCAAAAAAAATATTACAAAAGCAGAGATCGTTGCAGTCTAGCCATAGGTTCCACATTGTTGAAGCAACAGCAATATCCTAATCAGACCTATACTCCCTCCTAATACTGCTAGTTCTAACACTACCCTACACCTTCTTGCTCGACTTTGGACAATCTAAAATACCCAATCTAGGACCCATAATCCCCCAGGCCATTCTTGCTCGAGAACATTGGAACAGAATGTGGTCTGTGTCCTCGTCCTGTGTTTGTCATCTATCACAAATAATGTTAACCGCGATACCTCGTTTGATCAGGTTGCCCTTGGAAAGAATAGCGTCGTTAGCCACCAACCAAAGAATGATTTTAACTTTAGTAGGAGGTCTACCTCGCTTCTTCTACCTCCGTCGTTGAGCCTTTTGTATAATGAGGATACAGTGAAGCAAAAACTCGACTCCAATAACCATTGTCTCTCGTCTTCAATCTCTTGGATGTACCTCCCTTCAATACGAATGTAGTTGTTAAGAGATTGCAGTTTTTTTTATCGTAAAAGGTTGGCATTGACCCCCCGTGTTTCATTAAAAAATTTAACAAAACAAACATCCAAAAATAAGGCTTATGAAGTTCAGATCCCAACAGGCTGGGTTCTGGAATTCATACACCACAACCAACAAACAAAAAATACAACGAAATTCAATCCTACTGATCAAGTAACCTCGTCCAAGTCAATTTCTCGTGCCAATTTGAGCTCATTCTCTCTCTCAGTCCCTTACTTGTATACCGTTTATCCGCACCGTCGTTAAGAGATTGCAGTTGAGTAATCGAATCTTGCCCCAGGGATTCCTTGACTTCTAATCTAAGCCTGTTGTTGCACCAAACATCTCTCACCATGGAATCTGTGCGGATAAGGCTATTCTTATATAGTTTCACTGTTTGATGTAATATGTGATGGAAAATAGTTCTTGTTCTATCATGTTTCACCTGCTTTTGTTGGCTTTGTTGGATTGTGACTTAAGATCATTTTGCTCCTTTAACTTTAGTGTCCTAATTCAAACAACATCGTGCATGTTGGTTCTGATATACGCGTATTTGAAATGCCCTGGTAATCCAATTTGAAAATGGTAATTTGACCCACTTTTCAAATTCAAATGAAAAAGATTTTGTGAACGTTGGTCTTGACAACGAGGATTGATAAGGATATCTGCTTACTAATTAATCAATAGTTGCAACAGTTGAAGCCTATTATAGAGGCTCACATTGGCTCTCAGTTTACTAATTAATAGTTGCAACAGTTGAAGCCTATTACAGAGGGCTACCATTGGCTCTCTGTTTGAATTCAGTTTAAGTTTAGATATCAAATAGTATGCTTGCTATTTTCTAAGTGGTGGAAGTTTTGGAATTCTAACATTTAGCATTAGTTTGTTTATTTGGCTTTGTATTGTTATATTACCGGTTCAGGGTGTGAGATCGAATTTAAAAAAGTTTGAATTGATTACTAGTATCTTATTATGGATTTGAGTCCAGATTTTTGTTTATTGTAAATGGCTCTGTTAACAGTAATCATTTTTATACATTCTTTTCGAGGAATATATGTAACATAGTAAGAGTTCTGAAATACAAGATTACATATACATGTTTTTCTTTTTTCAGGAACAATCCTGAGAAATACTGCAGGCATATTGTATATTAATTCATGTTTCAAACAGTGTTCATTTTCCTTTAGAAATATTGATAATTATAGGCGAGTTTTGTCGAAAGTCTAATGTTATGACTTTGGGCTCATGGTATCAAATATTGGCCGACTGATACTCCTAAAGTCATCTCGGTCTTTTGTCCGCCCAATGTGATGCTTGCCAAAAAGGAATTTTCGGCCCTATTAAATTGGTGAGAAATGAAAATGAAACCAGAGTAAAAAAAATGATAGTAAGCAATTGAAACGATAGACATAAAATTTATCTATTGGAGCTATTGCCAATGAGTAGATACATCACAAATAAGTGACTGTAAGAGAGAGATCCAGATTGAGTTAGTTCAGTAGAAAATTAATTAAAGTAACATTTTGTATATTAATTCTTTACTGCTTAAATTTTTGAATAGTATAGTTTTGTTATGAAGTTTATATATATATATATATATATATGAGTAATGCTCAGTTGAAAACGTAAATGTCTGTGAAAACGAACCTAGGCCGTTGGTGGAAACAACGGCCTAGGTTATAATGCATTATAACCTAGGCCGTTGTTTCAAACAACGGCCTTAGTGGTTTTCCACGTTTTCACAGACATTTGCGTTTTCATTGGAGCATTACCATATATATATATATATATATATATATATATATATATATATAGAGAGAGAGAGAGAGAGAGAGAGAGAGAGAGAGAGAGAGAGAGAGTAATGTGAGCCTCGTACGAGAAAGTTTTCTTGATACAAAGTGATTATACATCATGTGGGTCCAATTTGTGGTGAATGACTTCCAAATCACTTGATTTTTTCTACACATAAATCCATTAGTATGATAAACATGATGGACGGGGTGCATCTTCCATAACGGCCCCACCAAGTTAATATAATCACTTTGTATGAGGAAAATTTCCTCATATTCTATATGAGGCTCACTTTTCTCATATATATATATATATATATATATATATATATAATCGAACCATACAATATTATACTTTGAATGTATGTTTTAAGATTTAAATACTAATTTTTAAAGTCTGTGGAAAGCCGATACCGAGTGATTTGATTCACCAAGTTGGTATGCCCAGTATTACGAGTTACGACCAAGAATGCCAAAACCAATACCAGAATTAGAAGGTCGATAACAAAAATTCCCGAACATGGCCTGGGATGCATTACAAGTAGACTAAGAGGACTTATATTTTGCTAACATGGAGGGATCAAATATAGTAAATTCTAATTATAGCGGTGCAATAACAATATTTTTTCCTTTATGTGACCGACCAATTTTTGCAGGATAAAGAGGGCAGGTGATCATTTTCCAACCTTATCACGTTATCCCAATAGGGTAAGCGAGCATTCTTCAAATCTTCCAATAAGTAATATATATATATGCATTTGTGTTCTGAAAGACGTGGTATATATTAGTGGTCAAGTTGAAGACCTAGCATAGTAAGAGAAGTCCTAAAATGAAGGCTTTTTTACCTGATTTCATGGCAGGCAAGTGGAGGAGTCAGTCCCCACTTAGCATGAATATTGGTCCTGGAACTGTCACTCTCGATCAGTGCTTTTTGCATTCAAATTATCAAACTAAATTCTTGATGAAGGTTCAATGCTCCCATCTAGATTCTTCACCAGTGATGTAGGCAGATTACTAGCCAGTCATTGGTACTTGTGTTACATAAGCTTTGTTGGACAAGGAGCAACAACGAGCTGAAAATTCTGTTTGACATGTGCATATTGTTGATAAGCCTACCTTATTTGGATACATTTGCACAGGATAGAAAAGAATTCTATAGCGGTTTTTCTAAATGATCGATTTTAATCTGTATCTGTATCTGTATCTGTATCTGTATGTGCTATTCGTACTAGTTAGGTACCTTCTGTCTTGGGATGGATCTTAAACCCATTTGGGTTCCATTATTAGATAAGTGGTTACAAAATTAATTCTCTGCTTTCGATCTTATCTGTTACAAATCTCTAGCTACAGCTTTGTATTATTTTGTACCAGTCTAACATTGATGATAGTAGGTCCATATCACTCACTGAATTTACTCCTACCCTAGTGTTTTGATATTACTACTAAAATGTATGGCAGGTCAATTTCTCATCGTGTTTGAAAGCAACGACAAATGCAGGCTCAGTTTGTTTGAGTAATTCAGCATGTTTGATATCAGCTCGTTACTTTTGTATTTTTGCAAATTCGGCCAGTTCCGTGTATGTTGATGTTTGGCTGTACTTTTTGTATTCTCACAAATTTGGTCTGCAGTTCAGGAAATTTTTAGCTGGTTTGACTGCATTCAAGGTAATCCACATTTTAAGTTATCGCCATCGATCTCTTTCATCCAATTGTATATTTTTGGGATGGAGTAGGTTGATTCAGCTAATAACAATACTCTTAATGACAGGTATACTGAATTTTAGCAAGCTGTAGGTGGGATTGAGTTTTCAATGCAGACCGAAGAGGAGGAGGAGAAGGAAAGAAAGAGAGAGAGAGAGAGATCGGAGTTGGCACCGTACTCAACCGTCGTTTTCAGCACACTGTTAGTAATGCCAACAACTGTAGGAAGAGATAAAACTTGAGATGTAGACCATACATGATCAATAAGTGCAGCCGTATCTTTCGGTCTGGCTCCCAACCCCCCCTCCCTCCCTTGGATATAATAACGCTGCAGGTGACCACCCTACAACTAGCAATTTAGATTTTGATTGAGATTTATTATGAAGCCTGCATTCTGCTCAGGAATCTACTACAGTACGTATGACATTATCTACTGCATCTGCATGATATGGTTCCAGAGTCTGAGTGCTTGGGAGCCTAACACCCATTAACTACAGTAGTTAAAAGTCATTGGGGTCTCAATTTGTAGCAACTAGCTACATGATTGGTTTTCGACGATTTGGTCTTGGCTTTCCGTTTGGCATTATGCGTTACTTTCCTCCATCCGTCCGTTTGTGTTTGATAAAGAAGACCCGAAAACAGCATAAGAAATGAATCAATAATGTTTCAAATTAAACAGAAACTGCTAGATAGACGATGTTTGTTAGTAACGTAAGGTAAGGTACTATTGACCGATAGAGACTGTTTAGGTGCGAAACAGATGATATGTAGATAAGAAGCAGCCTATTGATGTAAGATAAGAAGCAGCCTATCCGTGACAATTGTCTTCCTCGGATCGGTTTGCAGTTCTAATTAGTATGAATTGCCAGGTCGAATTTTGTAAATTTGTGGAGGATGTTGAGACGTAAGGTTGTGTCATCCTTCCTATTGAATTCAACCTTCGTCAATTATTACACAGACTCCATCCACTACTTCCTTACTTGAAGTCCATTGCATCGATCATCAATGATTTGCGGTTCATGCTTAGCTTCGTATCTAAGCATAAGTAGTAATGGATGGATGGTCGGATCAATTAAGTACTAGCTTTTTCGGCTGTAGGTAGATAAAAGAGCAGAAAAGTTGTAATTGTAAATGGAAAAAGATAGTAGCTAGGAGAGAAGGATGGGGGAGATGTGGGGCCTGTCTCCTGCTCTCCAACTTGCCGGCCGAAAGAGAACAATTCCAGCAAAGGAGTGGGGCCCACCACAAGTTTGCCCTTCTTTTTTGCCTTTGAATGCGTGCATGTATTGGGAAAGAAAAACAAACAAATTCAATTAAAGACTTGACCGATGCTCTAATGTTAACAACGCGTGAATCCGTGAATCTTGCACTCTCTCTCTCTCTCTCTCTCTCTCTCTCTGCTAAAAAGACCGCAACCAACTCAAGATTTAGGGGGGAGAGAGAGAGAGAGAGCGCACTACAGTAAAATAGACAGCCAAGTTGCCAACTGATATAGGGAATACCTTCTTCACGAACGTAATCTGTGAAGTAAATATAAAGAATACATACGTACTTGAGTAGTATTTATTGAAGTAATCCTACTTCGAATATACCCAGTTTAATCCAAGTTAAAACTTGTCAGACCCAAACAGCCAACTGATCATGACTGGTTCGGATTTTACACATTGATTTTAGAAAAGTTGACAAGCTACTAGCAGCGATTGTGAGTGACTTACACCAAATTAGAATATTTGGTTTTGCCAATGTGGGAAAAACCTTATACTTTCTTGTTTCAGCTTAAAGGGGGAGTTCGAAGACGCAACTTGAAAGAATCTTGCAAACTGACTATTTCCTGACTTAGCATTCTTATAAAGTCCGCCATAGCCCCGTCTATTTGAACTGTGATGTGCACCATGACCCGCCTTCTATTTGAACTGTGATGTGCACCAAGATCCCAACGTAGCGATGGATGACATAGAGAAGCCCATCATAGAATGAAATGAAAGGTGCAGGGAGATGTCTTTTTTTCCTAGGCTAGTATGCTCTGTTTAAGTCTACCTTGCCTTAGTTGCCTAAGAGTGTCCCACACAATGAGGGCGTAGTTTTGAATATGCATAACTAACATAGATTAATTTACAGGTATCCTGTTAAACATTTCTGAAAATCATGTGGAATATGAGATTCCAAATTCCTTCAAAACCTGTGTTTACCAAATAGGATAATCCACAAGGGAATTCAAAGTTCCTTTGATTACTGTGCACTATAGTCACAAATACGGCGTTCGGGAATAATTCGGCAAGATTCAATATTCGGAATTCGGCAAAAATTCGGAAAATTCGGAAAATTCGGGAAAAAATTGGCATAAGTTCGGAAGGAAAGAAATACAAAATTTAATACATCTTAATAGTTAGTACCCATCACCAAAGCAAAAAAAATGTTTATTAGTAGTCTGTGAATGTAGTCACTGTATATTGTATAAGATAAGAATCAATAAGCTTTACGATCATTTACTTGCTTTGATCATCAGTTTTATATGATATCACACTGCATACCACAAATTACACATACACCATAATTAGCTCCAAAAACACTGAAATAGCATTACCTAGTTCTCAGTCTTGTTTTGTTTGTTAGCTACTTAACCTATGCACCAAAAAACCAATTACAAGAGTGTTTCATAAGAGAATATCTTAGACTATTACAAATTAGAGACATCAATTACAAAATAATTTCAAACTCAAGTTTCCAGGTTCATACTATACTTCAATCCTCACTCCCCTTGGTTCCATATCCTCTTAAAAATTGGATAGTAGCAAGTTCACACAACAAATGGTTCATTTTATTGATCAACAATTGCAATGAACATAGACATAGATGAAAATGATAGGAGATCGAGAATCATACCTTCTAGTGATTGAGCGAACGAATTTTTTTTGATTGCAATAGGGAAAGAGGAATCGTCGCTCCTTCTGATTTGGGGAAAAAAATCTGCGCGGCTGGGAAGAGAAAACACAAGGGAAGAGGAAAGC
The DNA here is from genome assembly GCA_017893485.1 of Hemerocallis citrina. NCBI lineage: Eukaryota > Viridiplantae > Streptophyta > Magnoliopsida > Asparagales > Asphodelaceae > Hemerocallis > Hemerocallis citrina. The sequence continues at coordinate 418,183,117 of CM030359.1, read as the reverse complement.
AAGACGCTACAAGGAAATAGGGTTGAATACTTGAGTTGGGTTATTGAGTATATTATTCGCGAATAATTCAGCAATTCGTGATTTTCGCAAATTATTTGCGCACTTCGCGAATAATTCGCGAAGCGACGTATAATTCGCGAACTAGTTCGACTGAGGAAATATTCGCGAATAAATCGCAAATTTGCCGAATTAAACCCGAACTTTGTGACTATGTTGTGCAGAAGGTGAGATTACTTCACAATTATCTATTTTATCTTGAAAAAAAGGGCTTTAGACTTGATCCGAGGAATGTTAGAATTGTGTCTTGTATATTATACGTTCAATGAGGAGAAGATGATAAAGCGAGAAGAGATCGAAGCGTCCATGAAAGAAGTAGTAGCAACAGCATTAGTCAAAGGAATTGACGGTCGACTGTGCAAAGTGGCAGTCGACCGTCCTAGCACTCTGTTTTGAGAGATGTGATTGCCGTCGACTGTCCTAAGTTAGATATTGGGCTGATTGTTGGGGAATCTTCAGATTCAACATCTACTTTAATTTAGATAGTACGGGTCCTATAATGTGTCTCATATATTGCCCGGCTAATATATCAAGACTATAACCTAGGATTTCTCTAGATCTCAATATAATATTGTATAGGCTTTCTTTGAAAGGTAAGAAAGACAGTACTTCATTTTTTTTTAGCAAGAGGATAGAGTCGGAGGACTCCAACCCATAACTAAATTAATAACGAAAATGTACAGAAACCAGTTTATAAGAGCAAAACTGAAAGAGGAACAAAAAAACCAAACAGTTTACAAGGCAGAAACTGAATGCCAAACAAACAAACATGACGAAAAGATAAAATGAACAACAACACTCAGATAACAAAGTAGTCGCTACAAGCAAGCACAACGAGAGATGCCTGCAGACCACCGAAAAGACCAATGCCAATCTGCAGCAACAACAGCCAGAGCAACGCACACCTCCAGAGAACTGGAAGGCAACAGAGCAGGACCGCAAAGAAAAACCACCGAAAATGGAGCCACCCACATGCCAACCTGTAACAAACAGACGACACAGAAAGAAACACCACCACAACCAAGTAGGCAACACCACAACTACCTGGCAACCCATCACCAAAGAAGAGGGGCTAACGCAGCAGAAACAAGACAAGGAAAAAACAACGCCACAAACATAAGAGATACTCCTCACACAGTGACCACATCGGGCCAAAGTAAACACAGCACAATAAACATATAGCTAGGACAAACAGAACACCAGCGTCAAGTTGCAACAAAAGAAAGGAAGACCAAATGCTCCCACACAGGCCGAAAATGGGGTGTTAAGCCACCACTATCAAACAGGAAGAATAGAGATATACAACCATGCTGTAAAAATGAGGGAAAGGCTACCAAAATACCACACCGCATGCACCTAAACAGAGAGCAAACAAGTGACACACTGCCCACCTGCTACCAAAGAGCCGAAGCTGCGGTGAATTACCACAAAAAAACCCTAAGATAATCATGAGGCAACCTGGAACACCAACAAAACCAACGGCGGGAAGCAAAGAAAACCACCCCCAGAGAAGTAGAGCGGAGATAGAAAGCCACAAAATCATTTCTGCACAGAAGGACTGTAGGATAATGGCTCGATTCTGGTTCAGATTGTTTTGGAGTATCTGCAGCAAATGAAAGTTACAGTATATCAGTCGACTGGATTGGAGGATCAGGCGACTGTCCAGAGAAGTTTCAAAGGCTTGTGATACAGCAGCAGCAGTCGACTGCCCAGTCGACTGCCCTGAACAAGACCAGTCGACTGCTTAGGTGACCAGTCGACTGTGTACGGGATTTTGAACTAGAAAAGGCCCAATTCGAAAAGGCCCAGTAGTTTCCCTATAAATACACTTGTTAGGGTTTTGTAATTAGTGACGAAAGTTAGAGACCCCTATTCAGTTTTGTAGCCGTCGTCTTTTGTAAAGGGTTTGTTTTCGCCCATTGGTGATTATTTGAAGCAAGAAGAAACCCCAACCGCCCCGTGGATGTAGGCATGAGTTTTGCTGAACCACATTAAATCTTTGTGTCCTTGTGTTGGTTTGTTTTTCTGTGTTTTTCTTCGCTGTTTCTCTCGTTTGATTGTTGGTTAGTTTGTATTCCGCACAACAAGTGGTATCAGAGCTGTTGGTTCGACCTAGAGGGAGATGGCGGGTGATGCAGATGCAACCAAGGATGTTGTGGGATCAAGTTCGTCCAGAACAACGATTCACAACGCAAAATTTGAAGTTGAAAAATTTGATGGGACAAACAATTTCGGGATGTGGCAATGTGAGGTGTTGGATGTTCTTGTTCAACAAGAACAAGATGTTGCTTTGGAGAAAGAAAAACCAAAGGATATGTCCGAAGCAGATTGGAAGAAGTTGAATCGAGTTGCGTGTGGGACTATTCGGCTCTTTATTGCGAAGGCTCAGAAGTACGATTTGATGAGGGATACCATTGCTGCGGTGTTGTGGAAGAAGCTCGAAGACAAATACATGAGGAAAAGTTTGGAGAATCGGCTATATTTGAAGAAGAGACTTTTTCGCTTCACCTATACGGAAGGTATGTCTATGAATGCTCATATTGAATCATTTAATAAATTGTTGGCTGATTTGTTAAATTTGGATGAGCAAATTAAAGATGAAGATAAAGTCCTAATTCTGTTGAATTCATTACCTGAAAGTTATGATCATTTAGCAACTACTTTAATATATGGAAAAGACACTGTGAAATATGAAGATGTTGCAAATGCTTTGTTGAATAATGAAACTAGGAGAAGGGATAAAATGGTTGATAGAGAAACTTCTGAAGCATTGATTGTAAGGGGCAGGACTGAGACCAGATCTGAGTCCAAATCTGGAAAAAAGGGAAACAAATCTTGTTCCAAATCGAGAGGAGTTTCGAAGGACAGGAAAATACCGGCCAAAGATGAATGTGCTTTCTGTCATGAAAGGGGGCATTGGAAAAAGGATTGTCCAAAGCTACGAAATAAGGGAAATTCGACTGCAAATGTGACTGTTGATAATTTAGATAGTGGCGAGGATTTTTCTTTTGCACTTGCTTCTAGTCCCTTACTTTATCAAGAAGTATGGTTTCTTGATACAGCAGCCTCCTATCATATGTCTTGGAAAAAGGAGTGGTTTACTTCTTTGGAGTATATGGATGGTGGTGTAGTTTTGATGGGAAATGATGCACCTTGTAAGAAGGTAGGAATCGGGAAGATTGAATTGCTAATGCACGATGGTCTTATTAGGAAGCTTTCAGATGTATGGTATGTTCCAGATTTGAAAAAGAATTTGATTTCACTTGGTGCTTTGGAGGCCAGTGGATTGAAATTTGCTAGTGAAGGTGGCATTCTGAAGGTGACTAGCGGATCACTCGTGGTGATGAAAGGGCAAAGAAAAAGGAACTTGTTTTTCTTGCAGGGAAAAACATATTTGGGTGAGGCTGCCAGTGTAACTGAAAGGCCTAAACAGGTTGTTCCCGACTCTACTAGGTTGTGGCATATGCGACTCGGGCATGCGGGAGAAAAGGCCTTGCAGGGGCTTGTGAAGCAAGGGTTGCTTAAAGATGCTAAAGGGTGCAAGTTGGAATTTTGTGAACATTGTGTTTTGGATAAGCAAACTAGGGTGAAATTTGGTACAGCTGTACATCAGACAAAGGAAATCCTCGATTATGTGCACACAGATGTTTGGGGCCCTACTCAGACACCTTCTATGAGTGGTAGACACTGGTTTGTTACTTTTGTTGATGATTACTCCAGACGAGTTTGGGTATATACCATGAAGCACAAAGATGAAGTTTTGACATTGTTCACAAGTTGGAAGAAGAAAGTTGAAAATCAGACTGGGAGGAAGATTAAGGTTCTGAGGTCAGATAATGGAGGGGAATATAAGAATGATCCGTTTCTGAAATTGTGTGAAGATGAAGGGATCCAGAGGCACTTCACAGTTAGGAAGACTCCACAGCAAAATGGGGTTGCAGAAAGGATGAACAGAACCTTACTTGAGAAGGTGAGATGTATGTTAGCACAGTCTGGATTGAAGAAGACATTTTGGGCAGAAGCTGTTATATATGCAAGCCACATTGTCAACCGTTTACCATCAGCAGCACTTGAAGGCAAGATGCCTATTGAGGTATGGAGTGGTAAACCTGCATCTGATTATAGTTTTTTGCATATATTTGGTTGTCCTGCTTATTTTCATGTAACTGAAACTAAACTTGATGCAAGAGCCAAAAAGGCTATATTTGTTGGTTTTAGTACTGGTGTCAAAGGTTACAGGTTGTGGTGTCCAGAACAGAAGAAGTTAGTAATCAGCAGGGATGTGACTTTTGATGAGACCAGCATGATTAGCTCGGGACAGTCGACTGGTGGTATAGGACAGTCGACTGGTGAGCAGCAGAAGAGTAGGACAGTTCTCCAACAGGTGAGTAGCAGAATCTCGGGACAGTCGACTGATGTACAAGAGCAGTCGACTGGTGGTCTAGAACAGCAGAAGAGTGGGAGCTCGGGACAGTCGACTGTTGGCAATTACCAGTCGACTGGTAGGAGAGTTCTCCAACAGGTGGAGTTAGAAAAGTTGTCAGTTGAAAATCCTGTTCCTGTCCAAGATGAAGATGATGTGGCTGATACTGAGAATGATGAAGAAGTTCCTATCCAGCAGGTAGAATCAATTGCAGTAAGAAGGCAAAGAAGAGATATCAAACGACCATCTCGTTTTACAGATACAGTTGCATTTGCTCTTCCCATTGTGGATGATGAAGTTCCCTCCAACTTCAAAGAAGCTACTAGAAGTTCTGAAAATACAGATTGGAAAGTTGCTATGGATGAAGAGATGAACTCTCTTCATAAGAATAAGACTTGGGATTTAGTGCAACTACCAAAGGGGAAGAAAGCAATTGGTTGCAAGTGGGTGTATACGAAGAAAGAAGGTCCAAAAGGCAGTGTTCGGTTCAAGGCTAGACTAGTTGAAAAGGGGTATGCTCAACAGGAAGGTATTGACTATAATGAAGTGTTCTCTCCGGTTGTTAAGCATCCTTCTATTTGGATTTTGTTGGCATTGGTAGCACAGTTTGATCTTGAATTGACACAGATGGATGTGAAGACTGCGTTCTTACATGGGGATCTAGATGAAGAAATTTATATGTTGCAGCTAGATGGGTTTAAGACAGCTGGGAAGGAAAGTTGTGTTTGCAGGTTGAAGAAGTCTCTCTATGGGTTGAAGCAATCTCCAAGGCAGTGGTATTTGAGGTTTGATCAGTTTATGAAAGTGCAGGGATATTCCAGAAGTGAGTATGATCATTGTGTCTACTTCAGGAAGTTGCAGAATGGTTCTTTTATATATCTGTTATTATATGTGGATGATATGTTGATTGCCTCTAAAAATGCTAAGGAGATTCAAAATTTGAAGAATCAGCTGAGTTCTGAATTCGAGATGAAGGATCTTGGTGAAGCCAAGAAGATACTTGGAATGGAGATAGCTAGAGACAGGGCAAAGGGCATAGTAAGTTTGACACAGAAGCAATATCTTTTGAAGGTGCTGAAACGGTTTGGTATAGATGAGAAAACTAAACCAGTCAGTACACCCTTAGCTCCTCATTTCAGAATTAGTGCTTCTCAGTTTCCAAGTACAGATGAAGAGAGACAGTATATGGCTAATGTACCTTACACTAGTGTGGTTGGCAGTTTGATGTATGCCATGGTTTGTACTCGACCAGACATCTCTCAGGCGGTGAGTATGGTTAGTCGATATATGCATGATCCAGGCAAAGAGCATTGGCAAGCAGCTAAATGGATTTTGCGGTACATAAGTGGCACCACAGATGTGGGTTTGAAGTTTGAAAGGGATGACAATATTAGCAGGTTATTGGTGGGTTATGTTGATTCTGACTATGCAGGTGATCTAGATAAGAGGCGGTCTACTACAGGCTATTTGTTTACTATGGCTAGAGCACCTATAAGTTGGAGGTCCAATTTGCAGTCCACTGTAGCATTGTCTACTACTGAGGCTGAATACATGGCGGTTGCTGAGGCCATGAAGGAAGCTATTTGGATTCATGGACTTTTGAAGAGCTTGGGAATTCATCGGGAGAAGGTGGAGGTACACTGTGACAGTCAGAGTGCTATTCATTTAGCGAAGAACCAAGTTCATCATTCGAGGACCAAACATATTGATGTCCGTTATCATTTTGTGCGTGATTTGATAAAGGATGGTGATATTCATTTGGTGAAGATTGGAACAGCTGATAATCCTGCTGATATGTTGACCAAAGTTGTTGGGGCATCCAAGTTCAAGCATTGCATGAACCTGGCCAATATTTTGCATGTTTGATAATTTGGCATGGGCGGTTGGGATAGTGCTTTGCTATTGGTTTGTTTAGTATGTGATATCATACTAAGGTGGAGTTTGGTTTTTTGTTACATTTGGTGATGAGCAGTTGCTTTGGAGTATTTGTGGAGATTGTTTGGGCTACTTGGAAGATCTCACCAAGGTGGAGATTGTTGGATACTTGGAAGATCTCGCCAAGGTGGAGATTGTAGGATAATGGCTCGATTCTGGTTCAGATTGTTTTGGAGTATCTGCAGCAAATGAAAGTTATAGTATATCAGTCGACTGGATTGGAGGATCAGGCGACTGTCCAGAGAAGTTTCAAAGGCTTGTGATACAGCAGTAGCAGTCGACTGCCCAGTCGACTGCCCTGAACAAGACCAGTCGACTGCTTAGGTGACCAGTCGACTGTGTACGGGATTTTGAACTAGAAAAGGCCCAATTTGAAAAGGCCCAGTAGTTTTCCTATAAATACACTTGTTAGGGTTTTGTAATTAGTGACGAAAGTTAGAGACCCCTATTCGGTTTTGTAGCCGTCATCTTTTGTAAAGGGTTTGTTTTCGCCCATTGGTGATTATTTGAAGCAAGAAGAAACCCCAACCGCCCCGTGGATGTAGGCATGAGTTTTGCCGAACCACATTAAATCTTTGTGTCCTTGTGTTGGTTTGTTTTTCTGTGTTTTTCTTCGCTGTTTCTCTCGTTTGATTTTTGGTTAGTTTGTATTCCGCACAACAAGGACAAGAATAGACAGGGAGTAGAAGTAACAGCTAAAGAAAAGACCAACAGGGACCAGGAAATCAGTAATTAAACAGCAACAACAAAAGAAATAAGGGAAATTAATTAAGAGCAGTGGGAAAACCATTAATAATGAAAAAACACAAAGCATTATCAAAATGGTAAAGCTGGAGTTTAACTAGCTTAGCCGGCTTGAGCAAGGAAGCCCAAAATCTCATGAAAAAGATAAGGTCCTCCACCAGCGAAATAATAGGACGCGAAGAATTAGAGAAAATTCTATCATTCCTCTCTTTCCAGACAACCCAGATGAGCGCCATCATGGATAAATCCCATGAGGTACGCAAAGAATGGTCATCCTGATTGGTTCTCCAGGAAGACCACCACTCTGGAAAGGAAGTTGGCCTCCCGCGCACATTCCATGCTCTCTTGCAGATCGCCCAAAGAGGCTGGATAAACGGGCAGTTAATAAATAATGCACCCTGTCTTCATGCTAAGTAAGACAAAACGCACATTTTTTATCCCAAGTGATGTTCCTTTTGTTGAGCACATCCACCGTCAAAAGTTTATCATGGATAGCAAGCCAAACAAGGTTTTTGACTTTAAGAGGCGCGCCACCTTTCCAAATGAACTTGTGAATGGGAGAAACCACACCACCCGAATTAAGGAAATTATAGCAAGATCTAACCGAATAGGCTCCTGAACCGTTCCAATGCCAGAAAATGGCATCACGGGGGAACCAATTATAAGAACGCAATAAGAAGAGGAGGTTATGAAACTGAGGAAAAAGCGAGATAGGGAGAGCTCTTTTAAAAGGAATACGCCATTCCCGAAAATTACCAACCAGGCAAAAGTAATCTGCAACCGCTTCCTGGGGATTCCGAGCAAGGGAGAATAATTGGGGAAAGTTGGATGCAATCTTGTTGTTATCAATCCAGATATCGGTCCAAAATTTGACCGTAAAGCCCTCGCCACAAAGTTTACGCACACTGCATTTAAAAGGGCCCACCACTTTCCAAACACTTCCAAAAGGGGGAAGCGTTGGGAGAGATAAAGGGGGATAATTCCCAAATTTTGTCTTCTATGATAATGGTAAGTAATCATTTTGGCCCAGGCAGAGTCTAGTTGATTGAATGCCTTCCAAATCCATTTTCCGAGAAGAGCTAGGTTTTGGTGCATCAGATTCAGAATACCAAGACCACCTTCGCATTTAGGTTTGCAAACCAAATCTCACTTGCAAAGGTGCTTGCCCACCTAATAGCTCGGGGAGCCAGACCAGAAGAAATTCTTACTGATCTGGTCCATACGCTTGATGACCCAGGAAGGCAAGTAGAAAAAGGACATCATATACAGCGGGATGGTAGAAAGTACTGAGTTAACCAGTACCAATCTGCCACCGCGAGAAAGGTGATGCCCAGACCAAATATTAAGTCTCCTTTCTACTTTGTCGATCATCGGGGAACAATCACTTCTATGAAGCTTCCCCCATCTCAGAGGAATGCCGAGGTAGGAGATGGGAAAAGCTCCCGATACACAATTAAAAAATTGTGAAATCTCGAGCTGGACAGTACTTCATTGTAAAGAGCAAATAAGAGAGTTGTTCATTGTAAAAAACATATTACCTTCTAGTGAGGCTTAAGAAATAGATATATTCTTGTTACGAGTGTAATACTTTGTAGCTTCTCTAGTTGAATAATATTTCTCTTATTTCTCTTACAGATTAAGCGTCGCCAAACCGGGACAAATCAATGTATGCTTGGTTTGATCTACTTGTTTGATTGTTCGTCATTGGATCTATTGTTGCTAAACTCAACAACGAATTCCTAACAATTGGTATTAGAGCATCAAGTCAGAAATCATTCGCAGTTTAGGAGTTGCTCAAGTTTCGTTGAAGAAGATGACATGTCAGAGTTCTACGAAGATCAAGCAGGAGAAGCCATCCGACATAAATCGAGAGATTCAGATGAAGATTTATTCAGAAACCTTAGATTTAATTTGGATATTTTTGGCGAACGAAATCAGGTGTAGAAGTGCGGTGAGTCTATGAGCAACACTCATAACTGACGACACAGAATCACCATTATAATAACTGATGTACTGGAAAAGAAAACTATTTAGTTACTTAATGAAGGAAATTACCACTCTTCAAAATCATATAGGGAATCAAATTCGGAGTCATCTGAATTAAGGGCATCAAACGCAGATGATCTTAAAGCTTTCATCTTGATTAATTTACTATCAAATTTATACAAGCATCTGATAACCACCATGCTAGACTGAAAGTCTACCAAGGAAAGATTTTTGTTAGTGGAGGGGATCAAAGGCTCGGGGCATAATGGACTAAGGAGGGGGACTCAGATATTGATGCATCTACTTCTACGAGTTGCGTTGGAGTGGATGATATTTCGATTGGAATAAAAGTGCACATAAGGGAAGAATTTGTTGCCGCCATTGCAAAATGATTGAGTATCACAAGAGAGATTGTCGAAAGTTGCTGAATCACGAGAGCACCAGCATTGCTAGTGTTGCTAGTGTTGCTAGTGTTGCTGAATCAGGTGATACTTTATATTGTACTCTTGTTTCAAATTCAATAGATGTGTATTCATGCTGCTTTTTTTATTCAAGGAGTTATTCTCATATTGCTCCAAGCGTAGGATGTTTTCTACTTACAAATTCACAGAAGATCATTATGTGAGAACGGTGGTTGGTAAGTTTTGTGTAGTAGTGGGTTAGTGAATAGTCGAGTTGGAAGCACCAGATGGAAAGAGGTACAAACTGGAGAACATCATGCATATTTCTTAGTTGAAACGGGACCTTATATCCTTAAGAACTCTTCAAGCACAAAGCTGTTGGTATACAACTCAAGGTGGAGTTCTTTTAGTTTGGGAAGGTCATCGTAAGGTGATGAAGGAAATGACGGATATCTAGCACAACATCTACAAGTTTTGTATGATTCAGAAATCTTGGCCAATTATTTCTATGCCCTATGTCCATGAAGCGTCATTTACTATGTTGTCACTAGAATCATTGAAGCGGGACAACGACGTTCGAATATCGTCGAGAGGTGGAGTGCCTCGGGGTAGGTGGATTTCGTGCAGAGTGCGGTATCTCCTTGTTAACATCTACAAGGGTGTGCACTTGTGGGGGCATACTAATTGGAGAAAAATATAGTAGATATATTCAACTAGCTGAAAAAGCTACTGAACCGAGTTTGTTTACATGCCAAGAATGAAAGAGTCTAGATGAGTTTGATCACACAGTGCTGATAGCATGAGTATACAATCCAAGGTGGAGATTATTGGGATTGTGTCTTGCATACTATGTGTTCGATGAGAAGAGGATGATAAAGCGAGAAGGGGTCAAAGCGTCGATGGAAGAAGTAGTAGCAGCAGCAGCAGTTAAAGGAATTGGCAGTCGACCGTCCTAGTTCTCTGTTTTGAGGGTTGTGATTGCGGTCGACTGCTGACGGAAGGTAGTAACATTTTGGGCTGATTCTTGGGGATCTTTCGGGCTCAACTTCTACTCCAAGTTAGATCATACGGTTCCTATCATGCATCTCTTTATTGAGGATATATCAAAGGACTAATCTATCCAGACTAAAACATAGAATTTCTCTAGATCTCTATATATTATTGTATTGATCTCTTTTGATAGGCAAGAGAGAGAATACTTTATTGGAAAGAGCAATTGAGAGTGTTCTCCATTGTAAATGGTAGATAATCTTCTAGCTAGTTAGGTTTGAGAGATAAATATATTTTTTGTACAAGTGTAAGATTTTGTATCTTATCTAGTTGAATAATATTTTTCCTTATTTCTTCCTTGGATTATGCGTAGCCAAATTGGAACAAATTACTGTCTGCTTTGTATACTTAGTTTGATCTACTTATTTGATTATTCGTTATTGAATCTGTGGTTGCTAAACTCACTAAGGAATTCCTAACATGAACTTGGTCGGCTTCCATACTCAAAATTAGAATAGGGACAAACATTATTGATAATAATTTTTGGTATCAGCTAATAGGCATGTCTATAACTTATTTATAGGTACAGAAGGTACAATTTGGGAATGAATATACCTTTAATGGAAAGAAGTACAATCACATATTTACTGGACTGGGCACTAATAGCAATTGTAGTAGTCACAGTTGCTATATATGTTAATTGTCTGCTACTGATTAGTACAATGATAGTCCTTTGCTTCAACAAACAAATAATTCAGTGTACATGACTATCTTTTCGATAGAAATATATAAGTACATGGTGTTCGAATATAAGTGTAAAGTCTGCTAACTTAAGCACAACTTCAAAGTTTTGTGCAATAGTAGGATCTTTGACATGCTAACAGAACAATTTGAATTTAAGTTTGTTTGTAAAAGTTCCAAGTCAATGTATCAACAATTTATTTTTCTTTTTGTAATATATATTAACATTCACTTCATAACTTATCTTGCAATCACTTTTAAATTTCCATTGATTTTCCACAATAGCTCGTCATCTTTTTAGACTCGATTATTATTCTCTACCACAACCAACATTCATGTTTCATATAGTCAAGTATGCTTGTGTAGCTAGATGAAATTGGGGGAAATACTTCAAAGTCCAGTTTTATACTTACATTCTACATATTTACCATACTTGGCTTTAAAAATAACTTCTTTAAAAAAAATTGCAGAAATTGATGCATTTAGTAAAAGAATCTCCTTGAAATGAGTATCAATGAGAATATTTTCTTGCTCATAAAGAAGGCACTAGAGTTTTTGTACTCTCACACATAAATTCACAAATGTATACAGTTCAATGTCAGGTACGACCTGAATTTCTTTCATCCTCCCCCATCTAGTAGGAAATTGAACATAATATTCTGTTACCAATGTCTGGCTATCTTTTCTCTATCCTGTTCCGTATTTCTTGATAAACAAAATTGCATTTGATTTCAAGCTCAATAAACTTCCTACTTTTCTGTATTTTTTTTTGTTTTTTTGATAGAAAGATGACACTGTCATTGCTTCATTAACGGTAATTAACGAAACAGAGAAATAATAGTACATAGACTGCCCGCAGGCAAATACAACATCCAAAAGTCACAAAATAGAGGTTAAAGCATCAGATTTCTACTATTTGCAACAAAATATAATCATAAAAGAGAACATCTATTGGCAGCCACCCATATGACGATCTGTCCCCCGACCACTTATACTCCTCATAAAAGAGAACATCTATTGGCAGCCACCCATATGACGATCTGTCCCCCGACCACTTATACTCCTCCTTCTCCTCCAATCGCAGTCTCTTGTTGTTTCCAACGTGCCTTGTCCATTTATGAATGCAGACATGAGTTTTACGCAGCAATATTGAAAATCTTTGATTTACACCATGAAAACAAAGTTTGTTTCGATCTAGCCATAGGTTCTACATCGTAGACGCAACACTAATGTCCCAATCTAATCTATCCTCTTTTCCAATCCTGCTGGACCTAATATAACCCCATACCTCCGAACTTGATCCTGGGCACTCTAAAATCCCGAATCTAGGACCTAAACTTTCCCAGGCTAATCTAGCTCTGGGACAATGAAAAAGGATGTGGTTTGTATCTTCGTCGTGTGTCGGACATCTATTGCATCTCACGTCCACCGGAATTCCTCGTTTCGTCAAGTTGACCTTGGATAGAATTGCATCGTTATCCACCAACCAGAGGAAAACTTTCACTTTAGTTGGAACGTTTATTCTCCAGATGACGTCTGCCACCTCGTTTCTTCTTCCTCCATCGTTGAGTCGTTTGTACATTGAGGAGACTGAAAATCTGCCACTCAACTCCAATAACCATCGTCTCTCATTCTCTTCCTTTCGACTATACGTCCCTTCTAGGTGGATGAAGTTGTTAAGCCCTTGCAGTTGACTGAAAATTTCTTGATCTAAATTATCCGTGACTTCTAGCCTTAGCCTGCCGTTACTCCAAACGTCCTTGACCAAAGTATCAATTTTAGAACTGCCTTAGCTGCTGACGGGAAGAGACCCATGAGTGTATTATCACCGCACCATTTGTCCTTCCAAAATCGTATATTCTTACCGTTCCCCACTCTGCATTTAGTATCACTATGAAAGACATCCCCCGTCTTGGAAACCCTTTTCCATACCAAGGAGCTCCTGCTGTATACACTTTTCCCTCAGTATCTATATTTCTTCCTTGCTCTATACTTGATGAAAGATTTACACCACCAATTGTTTCGTCTAATAGCCAACTTCCACCACTATTTACTGAGCATGGCTTTATTCATATCCCTAAGATTGACTATTCCCAATCCCCCGAACTCTTTCCATTTACATACTCCCCCCCCAGTTAACTAAATGTATTCCTTTACCTCCTTCGCTTGCCCATTTCCACAGAAATTTCTTTCTACATTTGTCGATTCTCTTAATTACCCATCCGGGTAATTCATAAATAGACATTAGGTAGATAGGAATACTATTGATAACAGAGTTCAGCAGGGTAATCCTACCTCCCAATGTGAGCATGCTCCCTTTCTACCTTGATAATATTTTCTCAATTTTTTCTATCAATGGTTGTCAATCGTCCCTAGTTAACTTTCCCGGTCTAATTGAAATTCCCAAATAAATTAGTGGAAATTCTCCCTTGTTGCAACCTAGCATCTGCTGGATCGAATCAATGGGAATTGAACAGCTTTCACTTAAAGGGATGATACAACTCTTGTTGAAATTGACCCTCATTCCAGACCAGGCCCCGAAACATTTAAGACCATTATCCATAGCCGTAATATCGTCTTTTGACGCTGAGCCGAACAGCAACGTATCGTCTGCATACCGAAGGATGGATATATCTTCCTGGATACCTTTGACTTTGATGCCATGTATGACGTTTCCCCTTCTTCCGTTAGCCATCAACTTGCTAATCCGTCTGCGACTATGGCGAATAATAATGAGGATAGTGGATCTCCTTGCCGTAGCCCTCTTCGACATTTAATTTCTTTTCCTTGCACCCCGTTTAGCACAATAAACGATTTTCCCCCTCTGACACACTGGCTGATCCATCCCCTCCACTTTTCCCCGAAACCTTTAAGTTGTAAGTCCTTTTCTACAATCCCATTCTACTGTATTGTATGCTTTTTCAAAATCCACTTTGAATATGAAACCATCAGTTTTATCTTTGTTTCCTCTGAATATGACTCCGTGTGTTGAGGCGACACTATCCATGATGTCTCTTCCTCCAACAAAACCACTCTGCGACTCTCCGACAATGTCATTCAACTGTGGGCCCAACATATTAGCCAAAATTTTTGAAATAATTTTGAAGGACCCGTTGAGTAGGCTGATCGGCCTCAAATCTCCAACTTTCTTTGTTTCTGGTCTTTTAGGAATCAGAACAATGTTTGCGTAGTTCAACCTTCCCATATCTGCCTCTCCCTTATATAACTCTTGGACCAACCGCATGAAATCTGCTTTGACGACCTTCCAATACAATCTATAGAAGAAAAGTGGAAAACCATTCGGTCCTGGCGCCTTGTCCTGTCCCAAGCTCTTAATGGCTACTAACACTTCGTCTTCAATGTACTCACTCTCTATACTCTCACTCCCATTAATCCTCGTTGTGTTCCACATGTTCTCATTCAATTTGCATCTATGTTCACTTCTTTTGCCCAGCAGGTCCTTGAAGTTGCCATTAATGTACTGCGTGATTCGACTCTCATTCTCACACCAAACTCCATCGACCTGAAGTCTGGAGATATTGTTACACCGCCTTCTACCATTCGCCACCTTATGGAAGAATTTAGTATTTGCATCTCCTTCCTGTAGCCATTGAATCCTTGATCTTTGTCTCCAGTATTGTTCTTCCATGTTCCCGATGAGCAAGATATCGTGTCTATTCTGACACAGCTCATCAAGTTCGGCCTCTATTACATCTCTTTCTTCCTCCATTAATTCCAGCTGCTGAATCCTCGCCCCAATTTCATCCTTCCTCCTCTGATTTTGTCCAAATTCGAACTTTGCCCACTGTTTCAATCTATTTCTAAGTCTCCTAATCATTTCGACCCAAGACCCAACCGCCGAAGACGCGACCATATTAGCGCTCCAAGAATCTTCGATCACCTTACGGTCCCTTTGCACAACGTCCAGGCCTTCTCGAATCGAAACTGAGCTCTTATCGTCCTCTCTCCTCCCCCGCAGTCCAGGGCCAATGGAGTGTGATCAGATGTGAATTTAATCATGGCTTTGGCCTTAGCCAGAGGAAATTAATCTTCCCAATCTCCTGTCACAAAAATTCTTGTCCAGCTTTGCCAATATGGGCGTTGCCTGCATGTTCGTCCAGGTAAACTTCCTGTTCCTTGCTTCAATCTCTATTAAATCCAGTTCGTTGATGGTTGAATTGAAGTTATCTCTATCGGTCCTCGTCGCTCCCCATCCTCTATGCTCATACTAAAATCTAGTGATATTGAAATCTCCTCCTAATACCCATGGACCCCTACACCTATCCCTTATGCCCTTAAGTTCTGTTTAAAACTCGCCCCTTTGAATTGACTCGTAAGGACCGTACACCGAGGTGACCGTGTGAATCCAACTATCACTGCGTCGTCTAATAACCACTGTGACCGAATAGAGCCCTACAATATCCTCTATAATCTCAAAAAGTCAAGGATCCACTCCTAAGGCGATGCCACCTGATAATCCTTTCGACGGTTTAAACCTCCAATCGAAATTTCCTATACCCTTAATGCTTTGAAATTCTTCCCTGGTCGGAGCTTCGACCCTAGTCTCCTGAAAGGCACAAATGGTTGGCATTTTCCTAACGATAGTATCGCTAATAAGTCTTTTTTTTTCCCTTCTGATGCATCCCCTAACGTTCCAAAAGATATAAAACATAACGACATTTATCACAATCCTAAACTCAACTCCCTCTACGAGCATCGCATTAGTCTTCCCTTCGCTTACTCTCTCCATAGCAAATACTTTTCTGTATTTTCCCTGAACAATCAATTTTGAAGAAAATAAAATGTTTTAAAGCAATGATAATAGTAACCAGCTGAGAAAAGATTCTTACATATCAAGGTATATATCATATAAGGAAACCCCAAAAAATATCTACAAAGCTAGAAATAGTAAATCACATTGTAAGGGCCTAAAAAGTAACCCAACAGCCTCACCTTTCCATCCCTCCTTATCCTTCCTGACCTTTTGCAAGAATTTTTTTATATAAAAAATAAAATAGAATAAAATAAAATAAAATAAAATAAAAACACACCCCCTCTCTCCTCCCCCGCGGCCCT
The DNA here is from genome assembly GCA_017893485.1 of Hemerocallis citrina. NCBI lineage: Eukaryota > Viridiplantae > Streptophyta > Magnoliopsida > Asparagales > Asphodelaceae > Hemerocallis > Hemerocallis citrina. Next base: position 418,166,764 of record CM030359.1, on the reverse strand, counting down.
TCTCTATTAATACCCTCCTCTAACCTCCAAAAGCTCAACAACAACACTCAACATTAACAAAAACACAGAATCCCCATGTGCAATCCAATCTCAACCTCAAACTCACAAATGGCAGAAAAAAATCCAACTCCTCTTTCTCCTCATCTCTGCATTACCCTAAAACTAGTACAACACCAGCATGAGCCGGTAAATAATACTCATTATAAGTACTCTAAGTTGTTTCCTTCATTTGGGTGGTTGAAATCTGAAGCTATCGCGCTATTTCAGCTATCCTTTCCCATTGCTCTCACTGCCCTTCTCCTCTATTCGCGTTCCATAATCTCGATGCTCTATCTTGGCTCCCTAGGTGACCTACAACTTGCAGCTGGCTCCCTTGCCATTGCATTTGCGAACATCACTGGTTACGCTGTCCTCTCAGGTTTGTCCCTAGGGATGGAGCCCCTCTGTTCTCAAGCATTTGGTGCCAATCACAACATTAACCTTCTTTCATTGACTCTGCACCGTTCGGTCCTTTTCTTGCTTACCTCATCCTTGCCCATTTGTCTCCTCTGGTTTAACATGTCCAAAATCTTGCTGTTCCTAGGCCAGAATCAAGAAATCACCTCACTTGCTCAGATTTACTTGCTGTATTGTATACCCGATCTCCTCTCCTTCTCTTTTATCCACCCTATCAGGATTTATCTGCGCTCCCAGGGGATTACGCAGCCTCTGACAATTGCAGCTGCATCTGCTGCAGCTCTGCACCTACCTCTGAATTGGATTTTAGTGTCGCATTTCGGGTTGGGGCCAGCTGGGGTGGCAGCAGCCTCTTCTGCCTCAAACTTCTTTTTGTTTCTGATCCTGCTTCTTCTGGGCCGGGCCAGCTGGAATTCGGGCCCAACTAAAGAGTGCCTTTCGGGCTGGGGTCCACTTGCCAGGCTGGCTGGGCCCAGCTGTGTCTCGGTCTGTCTCGAGTGGTGGTGGTATGAGCTGATGATTCTCCTGTGCGGGCTTCTGCCTGACCCCAAGCCCGCTGTTGCGTCGATGGGAGTTCTGATTCAGACCACTGCACTTGTGTATGTGTTCCCGTCTTCCCTTGGGTTTGGGGTTTCGGCCCGTGTGGGTAATGAGTTGGGCGCAAATCGGCCCACTAAGGCCCGTAACTCTGCTCTGGTGTCGATTTTGCTCTCTGGGTTGATGGGATTCTTTGCAATGGGGTTCACGACCGGGATGAAGGACCAATGGGGCCGGATGTTTACAGAGGATACCGAGATTTTGAGGCTGACGGCAGCGGCACTGCCGATAGTGGGGCTGTGTGAGCTCGGAAACTGTCCGCAGACGGTCGGATGTGGGGTGTTAAGGGGCAGTGCGCGTCCAGCCCACGCGGCCCATGTGAATCTAGGTGCATTTTATTTGGTGGGGTTGCCTGTAGCAATTGGGCTTGGATTTGGGCTCAATGTGGGGTTCTGTGGGCTTTGGATGGGCCTTCTTGCAGCCCAAGTTTGTTGTGCCGGGCTCATGATTTATGTTGTGGGGACCACTGATTGGATGGTGCAGGCCCAACGGGCCCAGTTGCTTACATGTACGACTGGAGATGATGTCAAACTGCCGGGGGTGGAGTGGGAGGAAGAGAAATCAACAAGCACCGAGGAAGACGAGGAGGAGGAGTCAGGTGAGGAAGAGGTTCGCTATGGACCGTTCATCACGATCAAGATGGACGACTTTGAGAGGTGATGCAAATCCAAGTGTGACATATAGAGAGAATCATTGATGTTGAAGATAATTTATGTGAATGTTAATTAATTTTTTGTAAAAATTTTTCAAGACAATATTTTGGTTAGCTCTTATGTTCATTGAGTTTTTGGACAACGTGAACAACATCTTGAAGTACAAATATTCATAGCTCATGCAGTATAAATTTTTCTATTCAACCATAATGAAGATCTTCTCCTGCTTATCAGTAAACGCATTCTCAAGTACAGTGGGTGAATGTTGTCCTGTGATGATGGCTAAATACTAGGTTTTTAGGATGTTAAGCATGTGAATGAGTGATTGAAGTCTATAAAGCAAGGATTAATCAACCATACATGTCTATGGTTACATAATAAAAACATATATGAGACCATTAATTTTTGTCCAAAGTACATTGACCCCATGTGGGCCTCTAAAGTTGGATGTGCACAATATTGGTGCTGGTTTCAGTTCTGGGACCATTTTGCATATATAAAACTGAACGCGCAAGAGTTAATTTGCTGCTAGCCTCTCAAATTCTCAAGATAAAGAGACCCACTTGGCTAATGCAGTTCGAGAGTACAGTGTAAAGCAATAATACATAACTTAGCGACTCCCATATGACAAATACTCGGTGAAAATTTGTATTAAGTTCCAAAAAATTGTGCAACTGAGGTCTTAGCTGTAGGGGACCCTACAGTACATTGGACCCCATCTCTAAATAGCTAGACCCCAATCTAGGTAGCTCTAATAGGCCACAATTTAAGCCGTGATTGTTTTTTTTTTTTTTTTTTTTTTTTGGCTAATTTGGGTGAAATTTATTCCCTGTAAGTCTGGAGTAATTCATAGACAATTCACGGATCATGAAATTCTCCAGTAGTTTTTATATTAGAGAGTCTCATACACATTGTTCCAGTGAGACTGAGGTAATTCATAGACGATTTTGTTGGGGCTATATCATATTTGGCTAAGCTTTTGGATTATTATCTATTATTTTGTATCTTTCTCAGAGTTTAAAAGTAAATAAATTTTACTATTTTGGAAGATCTGAAATAATCTAGGATAGAAGGCTAATCCCCAGTGATTTTGAATTAATGACCAAAGTGACATCCCTATCTTGAAAGTTTGAGAGGCTTTCAAGTTGATCCACGATAAATTATGCTGTGATATGGGTCAGATAACGTGGCTCCTCCTGGACCACAGAATCCCCTCAAAAGTTATTCACCCCGGATCATCAGGCCTGCCACGTCAGCCCTAAGCCCCATGGGCTTCTGCCACGTCAGGCCCACGGGAAAATGGGTCTAGACCCGGCCCAAACGGGTGCAGACCCGCTTCACACTGCCTATAAATACCAAGCCCTCTCCCACCTCCAAAGGTAACCGATCATTCTCCTCTAAAAAGCTCTAGCTACTGTTACTCTTCAGTGACTAATTAGACCGTCGGAGAGCCTGCCACCGGGATCAACTCCGGTGTTCCTAGGCCGAGTGCAGGTATACGAGACCCCCGAATCCGAGCCTCCAGATCGGAGTTGAGCATCTGGCCTTCACTTCACTCCCGCCTATTCCCAAGCCATTCCCTCAGCTAAGGGTCGGGCGTTGGCCAGTACCGAAGCTTCCACTAAATTATAAATTGAGATAACTCACACCTGTTGCAGCCACACCCTAAAAACAAACCGCATCAGGTTGGCGCCGTCTGTGGAAAACCTCGGTACAGACCCCAGTCCGAACCTAGCCATTAACGGCATCCCTTCAATCCGAGGTCATATGGCGCCCAAGCCCAGAAGAGCTGTCACCTCTGCACGTCGCCCGGACGCTCCTCCCCAGGACGTTCCTGCCGACACTCACGGATCCAACCATCCGAGGATCAACAGCAGACCCGGGCCGGGCGCTTCCCGCTCGGTTGCGACCAACCTCCATCGGCAAATCCAGAACCAACAAGCCAGCCGAACGAGGGGAGGGACCACTTCCAACTCGATCCCGAACCATCCCAGGCACCCATCCCGAAGGCGGGAGCCGGAGCTCAGTCGGGCCGACCGAAGGCCGCCACCCCAACATGACCCGGCCAGACAAGCTCCAGTCACCCGCCGCGAGTTCCAAGACTTCCGGAACGGATCCTGCAGGCTATCTTAGGGATCCACTTCTTGGAAGCATTTGAGAACCTCAAGCTTCCCTGAGATAAACTGAAGCTAGCCGGCTACACCCTACACGGGTTCTCCGACATCCTGGTGCCGATAGAGGGGATCGTGACCTTGGATGTCACCGCTGGTACGTCCCCCCACCAAAGGACCGAGTCGATGGAATTCATGGTTGTGAATGTCAAAGCAGCCTACAATGCCATCCTCGGCCGACCGGGCCTTTGCTCTCTCCAAGCTGTTCCATCGGCCTACCATCTGAAGTTGAAGTTCCCAACCGAGTCAGGTGTTGGGGTCATTCGGGGGAACCAGGAGGCAGTGCGAGCATGCTACATGATGGCTGTCGGGGGCAGTGTGTTGACCCTGGACGCCGTCGAACTGCAACCTCCGAGGAGCCAACCAGAGCCCGAACCGACGGACGAACTGGAAGAAGTCTCGTTCGAGGCAGAGAAAAATTCAAAATGCTCCCTAGCGCCTGACTTGAAATCCGTCCTGATCGACTGCATTCGCCGCAACGTCGACCTCTTTGCTTGGAAGCCATTCGACATGCCTGGGATCTCCGAAGACCTGATCATGCACAGGCTAAGCGTGCTCCCTGGCTCGAAGCCGATCGTCTAGAAGCGACGTAAGTTGACCCTGGAGAGGCAGCAAGCTGTGAGAGCGAAGGTAGACAAGCTCTTGTCTGCCAGGTTCATCCAAGAGGTCAGCTACCCCGAGTGACTAGCGAACGTCGTGATGGTAAGGAAAGCAAGCGGGAGCTGGAGGATCTGCATAGACTTCACAGATCTTAATAAGGTATGCCCCAAAGATCCATTCCCCTTCCCTCTCATCGATGCTCTGATCGACGCAATGTCAGGTCACGAGCTTTTGTCCTTCATGAATGCCTTCTCCGGATACAATCAGATCCGAATGTTCCCCCCAGACATAGCCAAGACGTCCTTCGTTACCGACCAAGGCCTCTACTGCTACCGGGTTATGCCCTACGGGCTGAAAAATGCCTGTGCAACCTATCAGGGGCTCGTCAACCGAGTCTTCAAGGACCAGATCGATCGCAACATGGAGGTGTACATCGACGACATGCTTGTCAAAATTCAGAAAGGACAGAACCACGTCGCCGACCTGGAAGAAGCCTTTGGCATCCTTTGGGCCCACAACATGAGGCTCAATCCGGCAAAGTGTGCATTCGGCGTCTCCTCGGGAAAATTTCTCGAGTTCGTCGTCAGCCAGCACGACATCGAGGCAAACCCCGAAAAGATCCAGGCCATAATCGACATGGCCCCTCTGAGGAACATCAAGGAGGTCCAGCGGCTCACAGGGAGACCAGCGGCCATCGGTCATTTCCTCTCCAAATCTGGGGAGAAGTCCTTCCCATTCTTCAAAGCTCTGCGCGGAACCGGAGGCTTCGAGTGGGGCCCTCAGCAGCAAGAGGCGTTCACCCAATTAAAAGAGTACCTCGTCAATCCTCCACTCCTTAGCAAACCCAAATCGGGCGAGCCTCTATGGCTTTACCTTTTGGCCTCAGAAAGCATCCTCAGTGCTGTTTTCGTTCGGGAGGAAGATGGAGTCCAGAAGCCTTTGTACTATGTGAGCAAGGTTCTCCTCTCGGCCGAGACCAGGTACGCGAAAATGGAGAAGGTGGCATACGCCCTGGTCACGGCGGCACAGAAGCTCTGCCCTTACTTCCAGGCACACTCAATACAGGTCCTCACGGACCAGCCGCTAAAGGCCGTACTCCACAAGCCCGAGAGCTCCAGCTGACTGGTCAAGTGGTCGTTCGAGCTCAGTCAATACGATATCGGCTATCAGCCAAGAACGATAATCAAGGGGAAGACCCTCGCCGAATTGATCATGGAATGCACCATCTCCGAGCAACCCGACAGCAGGGAGGCTGACCAGACATGGCAGGTCTACGTCGACGGCTCTTCCGGCGAAGCGCGGAGTGGCGCAGGCATCATTTTGCGAGGACCCGACAACTTTATTCTTCAATATTCTCTCCACCTCAACTTTCCAGCCTCTAACAACGAGGCAGAATATGAGGCTATGATCACGGAACTTACCCTAGCACACCAAGCAGGCAGACAAATCAGGGCCTTCAGCAACTCTCAGCTCGTGGTCAACCAGATCACCGGAAAGTACGAGGCCCGGGATGATCGGATGATCGGGTACTTGGCCATGGTCCAGCGGCTCTTGGCATCCTTTGACGAGTTTGCAGTCTTAAGGATCCCAAGAGAGCACAACGCCCAGGCCGATGCCATGTCAAAGTTAGCCTCCTCATCCTTCGAAGGTCTCGACCGCACCGTTTTGATCGAAGTACTCCTGAAGCCGAGTACCGACCTCCCCGAGGCCCTCTGCATAGAAGACGGAGCTCCGCTCGACGATGGGACCACTCCCATCAGAAAGTTTCTATTCAAAGGAGAGCTCCCCGAAAACCGAGTCGAGGCAAGGCGGATCAGGGTCCGCTCAGAGAGGTTCGCCGTGATCAGCAAAACCCTCTTCAAACGATCGTACACCACAATGGATGGTAGGCCCTACCTCCGCTGCTTAACCCTCGGTGAAGCAGTGTACGCTCTCAAGGAGCTCCATGAAGGAATCGACGGGTGCCATATAGGAAGCCGATTGCTTGCACGAAAGGCACTAAACCACAGGTATTACTGGCCCACGATGTTGCAAGATGCTCTGGCCCTGGTAAAAAAAGTGTGGCCCTTATCAAAGGTTCTCCTCGGTAAGAAGGGCTCTGCAAGCAAACCTCCGCTCCCTGACCCGTCCGACTTCCTTTGCTACGTAGGGGATGGACCTGGTAGGCCCATTTCTCAAGGTAATAGGTCAAAGAAAGTTTCTGATAGTAGCCATCGACTACTTCATGAAGTGGATCGAGGCCGAACCCCTGGCCACAATCACTGAACAGCAGACCCAACAATTTTCTGGAAGCACATCGTCTGCCGATTCGGGATTCCACACATACTCATCACAGATAATGAGACTCAGTTCGTGGGTAAAAGTTTTCGAAAGTTCTGCGAGGATCTTGGGATCCAACAACGCTTCTCTTCGGTATGCCATCCGCAGTCAAACGGTCAGGCCGAGAACGCGAACCGCCAGATCCTTGATGGTCTCAAGAAACGACTTGATAATTCTTCCAAAGAATTATGGGTCGACGAGTTGCCAGCATTCTCTGGGCCCATCGAACGACAAAGAGAATCCCCACGGAAGAGTCGCCATTTAATCTGACTTACGGTGCGGACACCATAATTCCCCTCGAAATCGGGCTCCCATTGCCTCTGAATCATGTCCTTCGACGAAGCAAGCAACTCGGCATAGCTACGTGCCGATCTGGACCTCATAGACGAGGTTAGGAAAAAATCCACCATCAGAAGGAATGCATACCAGCAGAGCTCGAGAGGTTCAACAACAAAAGGTTGCGACCCACCAACATCAAGCTAGGGGACCTCGTCCTCCAAAAGCCGGCGATATCTAACCCCGGCCAAAAAAGAAAGCTGGCCCCAAACTGGGAAGGCCCATATAAAGTTTCTGAAGTTGTGTGCCCGGACACGTACCGCCTCACCGACCCGGAGGGCAAGACTGTCAAGAAACCCTAGAACGCCGAGCACCTCATTTAATTCTTCATGGGAGAGGATTAGCCCTCCACAAATATCCCCATGTAAATTATGAAATGTAATCAGCACGCTGTGCCTTGTTTGTGAAGTCAATACGATGTAATTATGCCAGCTTTCTTAAAACAAACATCGGCTTTATGCTAGCCTTCTTAAAAAGAGTTCCGGCTCGGCATTCGGATGGAACAGCGAGCCACAAAAAGCTTCTCTTACAAGCTTGGGGCTTAGCCTTCGGATGGAACCGTGAGTTACAAGCAGCTTTTCTTACAAGCTTGGGGCTCGACCTTCGGATGGTACCGCGAGCCACAAAAAGCTTCTCTTACAAGCTTGGGGCTCGGCCTTCGGATGGAACCGCGAGCCAGAAAATGTAACACCCAACATTTTATTTTTATTTAAAAATGCATTTTTAAATTTTTGCACGTGTGATGCACGTGCTAATTTATCCATCTCTTTTCTTACTCTCATTTACTATTTTAGCATGTATAATCTCTGTTTAGCCCTTTTTATTAAACCCATGGACCTAAAGTTAAATTCTAGTCTATTAGATTGATTAAAAGGAGAGCCCACTAGAATAACTAATTAAATTAATTAAAAAGAAAGCTCATGGGACAAGTCCATTAATTAAATCCTATTTTAAAGTTGTGCATGGACTGATACATGACATGTAATAACTTTTAATACATATTTTTAAACTATAGGAATTGTATTAATTATTGTGTATGTGTGTGCACTAGTGCACAACACGTGCACGTGCAATTGGAGAAAGAGAGAGTGGCCATTATCCTAAACTAAACAAATATAAACGAACTAGGCCAACTGAGTCTAGTTAAAAACCAAGTTCCAATGCACCTGTTAAAACTCTTCACAAGTATGAATTCCGGTTTTATTTGAATTAATAACTAAAAATTGAATCAGATCTAGTGAATAATTGTGTATGCTGATGAACAAATCCATATCGGTCTCAACTTACATATGGAGAGTGGTCGGTTTTCTTTCTGGGAGTGGAAGAGTGAGAGGTTGGGGGTTATAGGAGATGAAGAATTGGGAGTTTTAGGAGTTAGGAATGTGAAGGGTTGGAAAATTAAGAGAGCAGTTTATTAGGTGGTGATTTATGCAAATTGAACCCTCACATTGTCCTATAAGTACACCCTCATTTCTCCTTCGCTTGTCACACCCAAAATAAACAAAATTTAGAGAGAAAAGAAAGAGAGCAAGAGAGTACCTTTGTACTTTGGAGGCATGCTAGGAGAAGAAGGACAAGGAGGTGCTAGTTGGAGCTAGGAGCTAAAGGAGGTCTCTTTATTTGTGATTTTTCATTCTTCATAGAGGTGGGTGATTTCTTACTTTCTAATTGTAGAGATTGCATGCTAAAAATTATAAATGAGTAGTACAAATTGAATGTGATGTAAAATATGTAGATAAAATCCATGCTAGTGTATCATGCCATGAATGAAAATAATCTTGTTGAGATTAAGTAAATGATTGCTACCATGTTAATTAAAAAGAAGATTTTGACTAAAGAATTAATACTATGAATCATGTTAGAATGCTTGTAAATTTATGCATGTCGAATGTGTGATTTGTATGAGAATTTTTTGAAGAATGTTATATTCAATATATGCTTTAGAGTCATGATGATTAAGAAAGGAGAAAGAAAGAAAAACAAATTTAGTTATTGCCATGAAACATGTTGACTTATGTTGAAAATACAAATTTTTGCATAAAAAAATTTTCTTTCAGATATTCATGGTTGATTAAGATACATGTTTGGTTTTATTACAAAATTTTAATTAGTATAATGGAATACATAAACTAGTTCTAATGAATATGATTCTTAAATTTCAAGTTTTGAGAAAATGTAAATTATCATGTAAAAATGAAAAGGAAAACGATTTTAAAATGGAAATATATTTTTAAAGTGAATTGAAATTTGTTAGTTGCTATTTTAAAATTCATCTCAGTCAAAAAGATAAGTTTATTTCAATATCCTAAAGGATTGGATCATTGGATAAACGAGTTTTGTTTCGAAAAAGAACCAATTACTGAACAGTATGAACAAAAAAATATTAATACAACTCCTAAACAGAAATTACACTTGGACTTACTTGTTAGACAGTGCACCGCAGAGCACTGTTTGTAAGAGATCTTGGGTTCGAAACTTGATAGTCACATTTTATTTTGATTCACTTAATTAAAATCCGAAACTAGAGGCTCAGTATTTGAGGTCTTCGGTATAAATTTTTGACACAATGTCCAAATGGACATTATGGCTAGCGTGACTGGGCTTGGTCTCTTGCTCTTAACTCGGCTGAGGTTCAGGGTTCGAAACTCGAGCGTTCTTTTGATTTTTTTTGTTGGGTTTTTAATGTATTTGAGATACTTTTAAATATGAATAAGTTTGAGAATAAAATCCTATTATTCTTATAAAATAAAATCGAAATTATTAGAGATGGTTATAAAATTTTCTTGTATATTTTGAGAAAGTAAAAATGGGATTTGAAATTGTAAATGAGTTTTGACTCCAAAATTATCAATTGAGTAAATGATCCTTATTTTTTGAAAAGAAGAAAAAAAAATGTAACAAGTTATGAAATTTCCCTTGTGTAATCAAAATGAGTAGGAAATGACTTGAATGTGAATTGAGATATGAATTGCTTTAAATTGCAAATAGAATTTATAGTGATGAATCTTTTGTCCAAGAAAGGAATTATTTGTTCTATGTTTGAATTGTAAATGCATAAGTAAATCATGAATAAGTGCTAAAATGAGACATGGATTTATTCATGAATAAGTTGAAGATATGGACATATTGAGTTAAGACATGAAGGGTATGAATACCCATGAATTCTTGTATATGAAAAATTGTGATTTAGAGTTAGTAAGACCTCGGGTACCGGCATTATTGAAATAAAAGATTTGAGATATATTGTTGAGATAATGCCATGGAGCTATCTCGTATTTTTTATGACTAAGTCCGAGAGGAGGTAAAACTAATTCTAGGTATGATAAATTATTCATGTCTTTAACTTAAGAAACTAGGCACTTAAGTGAAGATGTAGTAAACCTGGGCAAACGTAAGTGAGGCACTCTATATAGTCGGGCGGTGTACTCCGGGACTGAGGTTGCCTCGATGGAGATGAATTTTTATTTTAAATCCAGGACTATGCGTAGTCGGGTGGACAGTTTATCGTACTCCAGTGTATATACGTATACCGGGACTAGAGAGGCACTTGCGGGGTATTTGCACGACGAGGAATCTGTATAACAGTCGGGCGGTGTACTCCGGAACTGGGATCCGTACTTGTGGAATATCTGAACCTTGTTCTTATTACTAGGTAGTTGTCATGGCGAGGGATCGAACCCTTTAATATGGAGCACGTAGGTTCTTGCCCTCGGATCTATGTAGTGTGGGATGTATAGAATCCGAACAAGTATGCATTAGTGTCATCTTAGTATAAAATATCTGCATTAGGCATTAAGGCATCGCATATACTTACATGTTTAGCGTAGTCACATTTTAACACTCTATTAATCATTCAAATTTTGTGATTTGTTAAAGTATTGAGATCGTTATATGTACGGCATAAAGAGGACAGCCGAGTATAACATTTTCGTTAGTTGTAAGTAATTGACGTGCCCACAGCTTACTATGCAGGTAATGGACATTTTTATGAAGAGGTAAAGATGTTATGATACTGTTGATTATTTACATTGATAGAGTTTTACAAGTTGTATATTATTTTCCTTATTGTATTTCTTTTATTCTTCCGTTGTGTAAACAATGTAAAGAACTCTGATGTATGATGAAAAGTTTTAATTTTCTTATAAAATTGTACGAAGTGAAGTGTAAAGATCATGTGGAATCTCGAATTCGGTCTTATTTAGAATTCGGGGCGTTACACAAAAAGCTTCTCTTACAAGCTTAGGGCTCGGCCTTCGGATAATACCGCGAGCCACAAAAGCTTCTCTTACAAGCTTGGGCTCAGCCTTCGGATAGAACCGCAAGCCATAAATGGCTTCTGTTGGTATGGGGGCTCGGAATCGACCTGGAGCAGGGCCTTAGCATTTTCAAACCATGCGACCCATGCACTCGGCGATGACCTACGGCTACACTCATACTATCCACCCGAGAACAAGGTATGGTGGCTCAGCATCGACCTCAAGCAAGGCCTTGGTTTTTTCAAACCATGCGACCTTTACGCTCGGCGATGATCTCCGGCTACACCCATAATGGCTTCTCTTGGTATGGGGGCTCAGCATCGACCTCGAGAAGGGTCTTGGCTTTTTCAAGCCATGCAACCCATGCGCTCGGGGATGACCTCTGGCTACACTCATACTATCTACCCGAGAACAAGGTATGGGGGCTCGGTATCGACCTTGAGCAAGGCCTAGGCTTTTTCAAGCCACGTGACCTTTACGCTCGGCAATGATCCCCGGCTACACTCATAATGGCTTCTCTTAGTATGGGGGCTCGGCATCGACCTCAAGCAGGGTCTCGGCTTCTTTAAGCCATGGAACTTATACACTCGGCGATGATCTTCGGCTATACACATACTATCTATCCGAGAACAGATCTGGGGGCTCGGCATCGACATCGAGCATGGCCTTGGCTTTTTTTAAAGCCATGGACCTTTACGCTCGGCGATGATCTCCGATTACACCCATATCCGCTTCTCTTCCTATAGGGGCTCGGCATCGACCTCGAGCAAGGCCTTGGCTTTTTCAAAGCCATAGACCTTTACCCTCGGCGATGATCTCCGGCTACACCCATACCACCAAATTTAGAAGTTTTCATTTTTGATTTAGGGCACTCACCTTCGGCAAACTCCCCGAATCCCGAGTCGTCAGTTGACCCACCTCTCACCCGCGGACAGTTCGGGGTTAACGACCCCTAGAGCTGAAATCCCGAATTGTGCGAGGGTGGCAGGGGAGCCACCGACCCAGGACTCTCGCCATTCAACACCCCGGGCCCCGGGCCACTGGTTGACCCACCTCTCACCCTCGGACAACTCGGGGTTTACAGCCCTAAGAGCTAAAACCTCGAATTGTTCGAGGGTGGCAGGGAAGCCACCGACCCAGAAACCTCGGCCAAAAAGTTTTACTTTGGGGGTGCCCGCCTTCGGCAAGCACCCCAGATCTCACCCCTGGACTGACCGACCTCTCACCCACGAACAACTCGAGGTTAGCGGCCTCAAAGCCGAAACCCTGAATTGTTCGAGGGTGGCAGATGAGTCAATCTCAATTCCTGATGAAAAATGAGGGGGGGGTGAGGATTATATAGCCCCAGAGAGGTGCATTAATGACATTGGGAAGTCCAAACGGCGGAAAGTGAAGTGTCGCCATTAATTCTTATCGGAAGGCAAAACGTCCCTTACAATGCGGTTCGGCTCCCGAGCGAACCACGGCCTGATCACCCCTTCTGCCTCAGTGGCGACCTCCAGCGAAGTCCCACTCAACAAGGGCCTCAAACTATGACCCTGCCATTCTCACTTAACAAATTGTCAAAGAAGAGAAATCGAAATTTTATTACTTATGGAGCGCTAGAAACGGCCACACAATACAATGAAAATTTTACAAATCGCTAATCGCTCGGCTTAAAACTCAAACTCGGTGCTCCCCACGGGACCCTTCGCACGCTCTGCCAGTCCGGCCAACGTGGGCACCCAGGCAACGGAGCTCTGCGCATCGGCAAGCTGGACCGTCTCCAAGAAAAAAAGTCGGAGAGGCCCCAATATGGAATTGGTCGCCTCCTCGAGTAGACCGGAACCTAGCATAAACCTCCGCCGACGAACCGCCAACTCTTTTTCTACAATAGCCTCTCGAAGAAAGGACTCTGAAGCTAGTCACCCAGTTGAGGCATTCGAGGTCGTCCAGTTTGTCTCAACTGTCCACCGGTCCCGGTCGGCTATGGTCTTCTTCAGGCGAGCGACCTCTAGGCTGAGCTTCCTAGACTTATTCATAATATAATTCACAGTGGCCTCTCGATCTCGAGCCTACTTATGCTGGCTAGCCAGGACACTCTCTGTAGCCCCAAGCTCAGCTCGGACCCAAGGGACCTCGGCAGAGCCAAGGTCGGCACCGAGGACCTCATGCGTCTATCAAGAAGATGGAAAACACAACAAGTCACGAAGAGAAGCAGAGAAAAACACAAGTCATAGAGCATCGGCAAAAAATCTTTTATAAATTCAAAAATTTTGTACTACAAAAGGCGGTGGCCAGTCCGCGTGAGGCGTTTACAAAATCAAAAAAAGAGAATCCTGAACTAATTTTGAGGGGGGGGACGACACCTCTTCGTCAAACAGATCGCCCCCGACCTCCTCTTGCCGAGGGTCCCCCATCTCCTCGCCACCGGGCGTGGGCGGATGCTCTGGCTGCTAGTGATAGTGGAGATGGTCGACCCTCTTATCTGGGTAGATCAACTGAAAATGCTCCTTCGCCCTGGCATAGGCCTCGTCCTGGGCCAGTATCAGGGTATCTGCCATGGTGATCTCCGTCTCCTCTATGGCCTTCTGCGCCTTCTCAGCCTCTGCCTGGGTCTTCGCCTTAAAGTGCACTAGCTCGGCCTTATGATGGTCAGCAAGCGAGGCCATCTGAGCCTCATGGACCGCCTCTTTGCTTTGGGCTTCCTTCAGCTAGTCCATCAGCTTGGTGACCTCGCGGAAGTACTTCTCCACATTCCTCCTCTCGACGAGGACCTCCTTCTCCAAGCACTTGTAAAAGTGCTTCCCGTGAAACATCGCCTGTCCGAGGGAGAAAAAGTTAGAAGAAATCCAAGATTCTATGCTCAAAGCTAAATTCCGAACACTTACCGAGAGCTACACCTGAGACCACCTCATGAAGGCCATCTAGGACGTCTGCGTCGCCAGAGTCATCTGATCTCGCTCTGTGGCAATATTCTTAACCACCTCTTTGGCCACCAGACCCTCGAGCAGGGTATCCTCTGCAAGAACCCCCCAATCCGGGGTATGCGGCCTCAGGCCCTGCTTCCCTACCATCTGCTCGGCGCTGGGGCAGGGTGGAGGTAGCCTCTGCTCTAGGACCTCGGAGGCTCTTCTGCTACCGGAGCTTCCCCCCGTTTCCTTCGATGTCCTCGGTGCGTGGTGGTGCTTCTTTGCCTTCCTCGGGAACGGCTCCACCGTCACCGGGGCCGGCCCTTGACTGGAACCCGCACCCTGGGCAGCCTGGGCAGCCTTCTTTTCCTGGTCCGCCCTCCTCTTGGCGGCCATGGCCAACAAGGCATGTCGGTTGTCGATCTGCTTGGCAGACATCTCTGCAAAAAGAAAGAAAAGAAGAAAATGTTAACACGAAGGCAGAAAGATAGACGAATTTAGAACAAAAACATACTAGGGTCAGTTGGGCTCAGTCCGGCTCGGGCCAGGTGCAGCTCCGTTACTCGCGGCCACCCTATACTGTGCCCTCCAACGATCTTCTCCACCTTCGCCCATTGTTTCTCCGACAACTCACCGCATTTCGGAGGCTTGTGGTTCGGCTTACCGAAGTTCCAGTAGGTTGGAATCTCTCAAGGCTTCTCACTCCGGACTATGAAGTACTTCTCCTTCCATCCTTTGATGGAGTTCGGATGGCGGTGCATCACCTTCTTGTGAGGTCACGGTGAAAGATAGAAGATCCCCTCCGCATCACCGAGCGAGCTCATCCCTAGTATGGCGCGGAAGTATGTAAGCCTCGGCTTGATCCCCTTCTCCTGGCACTTCAGGATGAAGCAGATCAAATGTTTCCATGAGTTGGGACCGTACTACATCGGACTTAACTTTGCCCAATTCAGAACCCTCACGATGAAAGAGTGCAGCGGCAGCCTCAGCCTCGAGACGAAAGCGTCCTCGGGAAACATACAGTAGCCCGACGCAAGAGCTGTTGTCGGACGGATTCCAGGATTCGGAATCAGAAGTTCGAACTCCTTCGGGATGAAGTAGGCTGCTCTCAGGATGTGCAGGTAGTCTGCCCTCAAGACGCACTGGTTGCTGTCCATCATAATCTTCACCCGGCCCTCATCCTGCAGCAGGGAGGTGAATGCAACAAGGCCCTCAACATCGTTAGGGTACATCCTGATCGACCGTGGGTTTCTAAAGGACACGGGGGCAAACTCAAACCCCGGTCCAGGACCGTATTTATCTGGCATAGGGGGGCTATTCGAACGAATACACTTCCTCTTCCTCCTACGAGGGCGAGGCTTCCTTTCTGGAGATGGAGTCGCTAATGGGGGCAGAGGAGGGAGATCATCCTCGCCTTCGGCTGCCCTTCTTGTGGCTCCTCCTTCTTCTTCTCCCCGACCATCATCTCCCTCGGCCCCCTGAGCGGGCCCCTCCCGGTCGTCCTCCAGACTAATCTCTTCCCCCTCAGAGTCTTCTTCCTCGACCTCCATCTCCTCGACATCCTCCTCTCCCTTGGGGTCCACTTCGTGCTCACTCTCCTCCACAGGCTCCTTCCCTTGCCCCAAATTTCTTCTCAATTCAGCTTGAGGCTCGGCACTCGGATGGCACCGCGAGCCCCAGCTTTCTCCTCAATTCAGCTTGAGGCTCGGCGCTCGGATGGCACATCGAGCCCCAAATTTCTCCTTTATTTAGCTTGAGGCTCGGTGCTCGAATGACACCGTGAGCCCCAAAAGTCTCCTCAATTCAGCTTGAGGCTCGGTGCTCGAATGGCACCGCGAGCCCCAAATTTCTCCTCTATTCAGCTTGAAGCTCGGCGCTCGAATGGTACCCGAGCCACGGAATATCCTCCAACCAGTGAGGGGGCTCGTCTGCCGATCCTCGACGCTCGGTAAACCGAGCTCCTATTCCTCAGATCTCAACGTCCCCTTACTATTCCAACAAGTGAGGGGGCTCGTCTGCCGACCCTCGACACGCGGTAAACCGAGCTCCTACTCCTCGGGACTCAACGTCCCCTTGATTTTCCAACAAGTGAGGGGGCTCATCTCCCAACCCTCGATGCTCGGTAAACCGAGCGCCTACTCCTTAGATCTCAACGTCCCCTTACTTTTCCAACCAGTAAGGGGGCTCGTTTGCCGATCCTCAACGCTCGGTAAACCGAGCTCCTATTCCTCAGATCTCAACATCCCCTTGTTTTTCCAACTAGTGAGGGGGCTCGTCTACCAATCCTTGATGCTCGGTAAACCGAGCTCCTATTCCTCAGATCTCAACGTCCCCTTACTTTTCCAACAAGTGAGGCGGCTCGTCTGCTGACCCTCGACGCGCAGTAAACTGAGCTCCTACTCCTCGGGACTCATTGTCCCCTTGCTTTTCCAACAAGTGAGGGGGCTCGTCTCCGGACCCTCGACGCTCTGTAAACCGAGCTCCTACTCCTCAGATCTCAACGTCCCCTTGCTTTCCAACAAGTGAGGGGGCTCGTCTGCCGACCCTTAACGCGCGGTAAACCGAGCTCCTACTCCTCGGGAGTCAACATCCCTTTGCTTTTCCAATAAGTGAGGGGGCTTGTCTCCCGACCCTCGACGCTCGGTAAACCAAGCTCCTACTCCTTAGATCTCAACGTCCCCTTGCTTTCCCAACAAGTGAGGGGGCTCGTCTGCCGATCCTCGACGCTCGGTAAACTGAGCTCCTACTCCTCAAATCTCAACGTCCTCTTGCTTTTCCAACAAGTGAGGGGCTCGTCTCCCGACCCTCGACGCTCAGTAAATCGAGCTCCTACTCTTCAGCACCCGACACCCCTCGTGACTCCAAAAGGGGATCCCCTTCATCCTACCCTGTTAGCCTCTTCAGGAAGATATGAATCCCGTTCTTCGCTGTACACACCACTCCGCTCTTCCTCCGAGGCAAAAGACCACTCCTACACGGCTGGATTATCCGACCCTCCAGGAGTGGGGGGCTCCTGATATGGGTCAGATGACGTGGCCCAGCCTGGGCTACAGGATCCCCTAAAAAACCACTCACCCCTGATCATCAGGCCTGCCACGTCAGCCCTAAGCTCCATGGGCTTCTGCCACGTCAGGCCCACAGGAAAACGGGTCCAGACCCGGCCCAAACGAGTCCAGACCGGCTTCACACTACCTATAAATACCAGGCCCTCTCCCACCTCCAAAGGTAATCGATCATTCTCCTCTAAAAAGCTCTAGCTACTGTTACTCTTCAGTGACTAACTAAACTGTCGGAGGGCCTGCCACCGGGATCAACCCGGTGTTCCTAGGCCGAGTGCAGGTACACGAGACCCCGGATCCGAGCCTCCAGATCGGAGCCGAGCATCTGACCTTCACTTCACTCCCGCACATTTTCAAGCCGTTTCCTCAGCTGAGAGTCGGGCGTATAGCCAGTACCGAAGCTTCCACTAAATTACAAATTGAGAGAATTCACACCTGTTGCAGCCACACCCCAAAAACAAACCGCCTCATGTTGTGATTGATTTTTGGATATTTTGGGTGAATTTGATTCCATGTAAATTTGAGGTAATTCAAAGTCGATTTGGGGATCAGGAAATTCTAGTCTATAGCTTTCTTTTATATTGCCCAATCCGGCCATATCATATTCATTAAACCATCGATGATTGTTTGGTTTATGCAGATATACGAACCAACCAGTACTATAAAAGATATAGATATGTGTAAATTATAGAAGATTTGGAGTCATTGAAGAATATTTTGTTTGGACTATT
This sequence comes from Hemerocallis citrina, assembly GCA_017893485.1. Taxonomy (NCBI): domain Eukaryota; kingdom Viridiplantae; phylum Streptophyta; class Magnoliopsida; order Asparagales; family Asphodelaceae; genus Hemerocallis; species Hemerocallis citrina. Next base: position 418,148,695 of record CM030359.1, on the reverse strand, counting down.
ATCATTTTTGGCTATGCTTTCTTACTATTATCTATTCTTTTGTATATATCTCAAAGGTTAAATGTATATAAATTTTACTATTTTGAAAGATCCGAATTAAACCAGGATTGAAGGCTAACCCCTAGTGATTCTGAATTAATTACCCAAGTGACCTCCCTATCTTGAAAGTTAGAGAGGTTTTCAAGATTTTTTTTATTTTTTTATTGGAATGGGAAGGTGGAATATGGCGACCATGTTTCATCAATAAAGGGTTAATAAACCAAACTCAGAGTACTGAGCTAAATACAAAGTCCTATAGTACAGAAATAAAACATAGGTCCTCCCCAAGCATGGAGGACGTGGGACAAAAGAGAGTTCAATACATACATGCATCTAACAAAAGAACGGCAGAGCATTTAACTCCCCCAACAAAACCCTGGGGTGGTGGGGAAAAGGAAACCAATAGTAAGAAGCCAGGCGAACAGAGCAAACTCGTCCCTCAGTTAAGCGTCGGCCTGATCTCGACTTCATCATTATAGTACTCCTCCACCTGGAATACACTAGCAATCCTCCATCGAGGACCTGATGCGGCTGCAATAGCCCAAAAAGAAATAAGATGCATAATGTGAGTCAAATTACTAGAAATACTATTACTAGTCCCACAAAAGTAATAATTATTTCTATCTAGCCAAAGGACTCGGGTTTTCAAGTTGATCCACGATAAAGTAAGCTGTAATTGATCTTTGGGTATTTTGGGTAAATTTAATTCCTTATAAATCTGGGGTAATTCATAGTCAAATTAGGGATAAGGAAATTATAGTTTATTGCATATATATTTTTTTATATTCTTCATCCCCGCTTTAAAAAGTCAATATCATATTCATTAAAGCATTGATAGTTGGTTTGTTCATGCATAGACTACACCATCCAGTATTATAAAGGGCACTAGACCATCCAGTATTATAAAGGGTATAGATCGATATCTAGGTAATTTATAGAAGATTTGGAGTCTTCGAAGAATATTTCATTTTTGGCTAAGCTTTCCGATTATTATCTATTATTTTGTATCCTTCTCAACCGTAAAAGTACGTAAATTTTACTATTTTGGAAAATCTGAAATAACCTAGATAGAAGGCTAATCCCTAGTGATTTTGAATTAATTACCCAAGTGACCTCCCTATCTTGAAAGTTTGAGGCTCTGTTTGGTTCAAATGAGGGGGGGGGGGGAGGGGAGGGGAGGAATTTTAATGGAGGGGAGGGGAGGGGAGGGGAGGGAAAGGGATGGGAGAGATTTAATGAAGACTCTGTTTGGTTCAAAGGAGGGGAGGGAAGGGAAAATAATTATCTTCTTATTTGGTTCACAAGGGGAGGAAATGGATTTTATAATAAAATTACTTTTATACCCTTCACAAGGTGAAATTCCCCTACCATTATAGGAGTTTGAAGCTTAAGTTCTTTGTCTCACCCAATACAATTTTCTACTGATCACTTTTGTATGGCTGAAAATTGTTTTCTTTTCCGATTCATTATTCTCTCATATGATAAAACATGTACCGTCTTTTTTCTGAGCAAACCAAAAAAAAAAGAGTAAAAAAAAGTCATCTCTCCTATAATAAAACACGTACCATCTTTTTTCAGATAAAAAAACAACAACATCGTGAAATATACAAGTTATGTTGCTAAAGCTACAACATCGTGAAATAATACTAGTTTCTTGAATGCTGCAGGCTTATGTTGCTAAAGCTACAATGAGCCAAGGACTACCAAACACTGTAGGTGAAATGTACAAGTTACTGCTAACTTAAGTATGCGAAAAATGATATATATGGCAGCTTATGTTCTTCCATGAACTAATTAATCTAGTCTTATGTTTTTCCTTTCCAGTAGATCTATGTGAAGTTTATGAAATGGTACTTTCAGTTGTTGTATCCCTGTTACTTATAATGTAGCTCGATCTAATGTTTCTTTTCCTTCTCTTACGTAAAAATGTATGGAAGATCACTATATATGCAATTTGTGTGCTAGCTTTATAGATTCAATTGAAAATCAAAGGTTAACGTGATTGGGAAAGAACTGAAACATCATGCATGCATCCTAGTCTCCTAGATGTACGAGGAGATACGAGTATCTTTCTCCTTAGATGTATTCGCTACTTGATCATGTTTCGTTTAATCAGATTCGTGACAGGACAAGGGCTTCAACCACAGTTTATCTTAAAAAAAATCAAATGAACTTATGAAATATTATCAAGGTTAGAGAGTAACAATGGGAGGGGCAATTTAGTCCATTCATATTAAAAAATTAGACATGATTTCTCTCCCCTCCAAATCCCCCCAATATTGGAGGGGAGCCAAAATTGGCTCAAGAGAGGTGTTGCACCCCCTCATTTTCCTCCCCTCCCCTCCTAAAAAATGAACCAAACATGAAAAATTTTAAAAAACCCCTCCCCTGCCCTCCCCTCCCCTCCCCTCCATTCCCCTCCAACCAAACACTCCCTGAGAGGTTTGCATGATAAATTAAGCTGTGATTGATTTTTGGGTATTTTGTGTGAATTTGATTCCTCGTAAATCTGGGGATCAAAATTCTAGTCTATTTTTATATTTTCCATCGCAGCTTTAACAAATTATATTATATTATTAAAGCATTAATGGTTGGCTGGTTCATGCATACATTGAACCATCTAGTACTATAAAGGATATAGAAATGGGTAATTTATAGAAGATCTCGAGTCATATAACAAAGAATATTTCATTTTGATTATTAACTTTTTTGGCCAACTTTCCGTATTATTATCAATTATTTGTGTCTTTCTGAAAGCTTAAAATTATATGAATTTTTTCTCTTTTTGGAAGATAAAAATAATCTAGGCACTACAATAAAAAAACCCTATCTTGGCGATTCTACCCCGACATTTGGGTAGAAACGTCAGGGTAGGCCCCCGGCTTAAAAAAAATGCAAATGAATTTTTAAAACGCTTTGCATATTAATTTTAAATGCCGGAACAAATCGGTCTAAAATATCCTGTGAACCCCATCAAATACCCGATTTCTTAATTTTCACTCTCCCCCTCTCTCCCGCTCACTCCCACTTCTCCCCATCGATGTCGCCGTCCCCCTCCCCCTCCCCCGCCATCCCCAGTCGTGGTCCCTCGTCGTCCCCCACTCACTCTCTCTCCCATTGCCACTTGAATCCAGCTCCTTCTCCGTCGCCGTTGTCGTCCCCCACCCTCGTCGTCCTCTGCCGTCGATGACTTCTGGCCCGCATCCCTGTAGGTATAAAAAAAATTTCTTCGCTAGAGCTTTATTTAATTTGGGTAATAATTTTTTAGAGTTTATTTGTTTTAGGGTTGGAAAAATAGATTTTAGAGTTGTATGAATAGAGTTAATTTTGTATGTGATTATTGGAAGTGTTTAATGTTCTTGAGTACCAAAATTGTTTTGGGGTGTATTTTTTCGTACTATTAAAGATATAATTTAAAGTGATATCTTGTTATTTTATGAGAAAACAAAATAATCTAAACACGCTTTTTTAATAGGAAACTCGATGTATTATTCACTACAAGAAATTTGACATATACCAATGGATACCTGTAGTGACGGTCACTAAAACCGTGGGTATAGGTATCATATACCTACAGACGTGTAGTAAACTGTGAGTATAGATATCCTATAGCTCTAGAGTTTTAATCCGTAACTATAAATTTTATTGATGGAATAAAACATCGTGGGTATAGTCCATAGTTTATTTTCCTCCCAACCTGTTCATCCCCCCCCCCCCCCCCCCCAAAAAAAAAAAAAAAAAAAAATCATTTATCCCTCTAAAACTCCTAAATCCCTCTCTCACCAAACCCAATCTCTAAATCCTCTTCCTCCCGAGTCGGCGTCCCCCTCCTCCCGCCGCCGTCGCCCTATCTCCCTCACTTAAAGGAAGAAAACGAGATCTCCCCCGCATCCTCCTCTTCTTCCTCGACGTCGATATCGATGAGATCTCCCCTGCATCCGCCGCCTCCTCCTCCTCCTCCTCCACCGCTGGTATGTCAGTTCATCGTTGTTACAGTTATGTGATCTCCTCAAGTCCAGATTTGAATCACCTGAATTTCTTGAAAAGCTTGGGAGCATGCATATGTCAGTTCATCATTGTAGTTCTGGTAGGTATTTATAGTTAATTTGTTTACCCAGCAATTATTTCTATAACCAAGATGGGATTTTTATTTATTTATATGATAGCTGATGATAGTGCATCTTGGGATATGGTTAGTGCGAATGACTTATGGGAAGCTAAGATTATGACTGGGGATAATGAGTTTGATCAAGATGGTTATGTTCTCGTTAAGCAAGATGATATAGTGGAGGGGATTGCGACCTTCATGGCTGCATACCTATTATCTCTAGAACAGGCTAAGGTATGTTTTTCTTTCCTCTTTGATTGGATCTACTTTACAGTTTTCTTGCTGGTCTCCAGCTGTGTTTTACTGTATTGGTTGTGAAGTAGGAAAAAGTTGGATAGAGAGCCTTATTTGAAATTTAGAGGTCATTACATGTGCATTTGATGTGAACAACTTAACATTGATGCGGTTATATGGGCTTCGTTTAATTGATTATATTCTTGAACTGCATTAATGTGTAATGATTTTTCTGTTACTCCGATGTGAAAAACTGAATTTTGTTGTAATTGTGAAATTCTAATGAGATAATTGACTGTTACCGCTAAATCTGGTGTGGGGGCAAACGGATAGAGTTTGTGGATTCTTTGGGATGTTGAATAGTCAAACCTGAAGACTTTCCATCAGAATTTGACCGTGATCTCCCGCCGTTCACCTGCTAAAAGTGCGAAACACCGGGGTTGATCCCGGCGACGCACCCTCCGACGCTCAAGTCAGTAATCAGAAAGATTATGAATGAGCTTTTACTGGCAAAAGATTGATTACCTATTAACAATGGGAGATGGGGGGTATTTATAGTTACCTTAGGGACCAGTTTCGGGATAAAATCCCTAATTTCCAGTGAAAGGATAGAGCGAATCAGGGCCGTTGATTAGGTATAACCATAAACCCTAACTCTATCCTGCAGGACTGGGTTTCATGCGGGTAAAAACCGCACCGAGTTGAGAGGGATCCGTTCGTGGGTTATTGGGCCTTTGAAAAAAAGACACAGTACCCACTTCAGACCCGCTTGTAGGTAAAATTACCATTTTACCCCTGAGTTTTAAGATCCGTGCCCGATTTGGATGGTTCCGATTTAACCCTATTTTTATCTATATCACGAGCTCCCCACTCCCGAAGACTGAGTTTAACCAGGCTTTGAGGAGTAGTTTTTCTATTTTAATAGCTTGCGGAGTTGTATTGGAGTCCAAATGAGGGGCGTCGAATCTTTGTATAAGGTATTATGGTGATTTTCAGAGCTAATTGTGCGTCCAAGGTTGTTCTTGGGCTCTCCTGGACTTTTGGTGATTTTTCTTAATTTTTATATATTTTTTGGACCATTTATTTAATTTTGCGAAGCGGTGATTTAACGTCCGGGGGCCTTAATTAATTATTCTAAGCAATAATTATTTTTCCAGGGGGTCCAAATATATTTTCCCGAATTTATAATTATTTTTTAGAATTTTTAATCATTTTTTGCAATTTTTTAAATAATTAATTCAAATTTAATAAATAAAAAATTAATTTTTAATTCTAATTTATGATGTGGCACGATCTGGGCCTTCCATCAGCCAGAGGTGCGAATTTCTGGAGGATCGGACGATCAGAGTAGCTCGGCGGCGTTTTTCTCCGCTTGCGAAGGTCGGTACCTCGGTAGCTCGGCCAGTCCTCCTTGGCAGATCGGTAGCTCGATGCATTGCGAGCTGTCGAGCTATGTGGCAAGATCTGGGGCATCCATCATGGCATGAATCACGAGGATGGGGGTTCAGATCACGAGAAAATGCTATCTTGTCGTTTTGTGGGCGCGGCGTGATCTGAACTGTTCATCATGATCTACAGCAATTTTTAAAACGATCCAATGGTTGGGGTAGTTCGGCAGTCGTTTTTCTTCAAATGTGAGGGTCGGTGCATCGGTAGCTCGGTCATAGCGCTTCGGTGGCTCAATAGCTCGGCTTCTGCTCCTTAGTAGCTCGGTGGCTCAGCTAAGCTGTTCGATAGCTCCGCTGAGCACTCTGGTGGCTCGGCAGCTCGGCCTCTGTTTCTTAGTGGCTCGGAGGCTCGACCATGGCTGTTCGGTAGCTCGGCAGAGTGCCTCGGTGGTTCGGCAGCTCGGGTCGAGCCGTTGGGCCACGTGGCTTGATCTGAGGCGTCCATCACGGCACGGATCTCGAGGATAGTGGTTCAGATCACGAGAAAATATTATCTTATCGTTTTGTGGGCATGGCGTGATCTGAACCGCCCATCATATTTCAGCACGAATTTTGAGACAATCTGACGGTGAAAGTGGCTCGGCGGCATTTTTCTCCAAATGTGGAGGTCGGTGCCCCGGTAGCTCGGCAGAGTGCCTCAGTGGCTCGGCTCGTTACGAGCCGTCGAGCCACATGGTTGGATCTGGAGCATCCATCAAGGTGTGGATCTCGAGGCTGGAGGTTCAGATCATGAGAAAACGTTAACTTGTCGTTTTGTGGGCGTAGCGTGATCTGAGCCACTCATCATATTTCGGCATGAATTTTGAGACAATCTGACGGTGAAAGTGGGTCGGCGGCATTTTTCTCCAAATGTGGAGGTTGGTGCCCCGGTAGCTCGGCAGAGAGTCTCGGCAGCTTGGCAAGTTAAGGGTTGCCGCACTGCCATGTCAAGTAAACCATCGCGACCTTCCTTTGAATCGTCGCATCTCTCTCTATCCTGTCGTTCCGTCTCCCCTAATGGGCCCCAAGCATTGCAAAAGCCCAACCGTTGCCTTACTGGCTATAAGTTCTCAACCCCCTCACCCCTTAGCTCATTCTTTCACTTTTCACTCTCAAAATTTACTTTCGCTCTCGAGTCGCTCTGCTAGCAGAGGTTTGAGCTCAAGGGCGGTCGTGTTAGCTGTCGCGAAGGCCAGGCAATTTCTAACGAACTTTCTCCGACTGTAAACATCAAATCAAGGTCAGTTCACTTAAACTTAGATATTTATTCTTCGAGATGTCACGGGTATCCTCGGGTAGTGAGGCATCCTCCTCGGAAGGTCGGTGTGCCGAGGAGGGGAGAGAAGTGGTGAGCCGATGGAAGGGGAAGGAGATAGTTGGGTCGTCTGCGGCCGAGGAAGAGGGGAAGGATGTGGTTCGGTCAAAACTGAAGCCTTTCCGCCGGAATTTGACCGTGATCTCTCACCATTCACCTGCAAAAAGTGCGAAACACCGGGGTTGATCCCGGCGATGCACCCTCCGATGCTCAAGTCAGTAATCAGAAACATTATAAATGAGCTTTTATTGGCAAAAGATTGATTACCTGTTAACAGTGGGGGATGGGGGGTATTTATAGCCGCCTTAGGGACCAATTTCAGGATAAAATTCCTAATTCCCAGTGAAAGGATAGAGCGAATCAGGGCCGTTGATTATGTATAACCATAAATCCTAATTCTATCCTGCAGGACTGGGTTTCATGTGGGTTGAAACCCGCACCCAGTTGAGATGGATCCGTTCGTATGTTATTGGACCTTTGGAAAAAAAACCCAGTACCCACTTCAGACCCGCTTGTAGGTAAAATTACTATTTTTCGCCTACAACGCGTTGAGTGCCGACCTGCACTTTCCCCTTCACCCTTTCATCACTATCGTGCTCTAGTGGTATGGGCTGTGTCCCATTTAGTTCATGCCGAACACATGGCATCATGTGCTTAAGTTTCTTCTTCAGTGCCGAACAACTAAGGTGGAGCCACAGCTCATCATCCTCCGGAGTCTGTACCGGATCAACAGAATGAGCAAGCTCGAGCCTCGCTACTATCTGTCACCTCGGAAAGGCGTGAAGCTGATAGAAAACCCCGACTCGATAAAGTCATGGAAGGGGAAGTTTTTCCTAATCAAGGGCCCCTCGGCGTGGGACTTCCCAACTCGGTGAAAGGACGAGGTGCCGAAGTATGCTAAGGCTGAGCCAGTGTTGACCCCGGCCGAGGCAGAGGTGGCGGCGAAGTTGATCGGTCTCCCGATGTTGAGTTGGAGATAAATGACCGAGGAGGTGCTGCACGGGTCGGAACACTCCTGACATCTCTCTTTATGCTTTACATTTCTTTAATGTCTTTTATGTTTTTTTTTCTAACTTGTTTTTTCCTCTCACTTCGACAGAGGCTCCGAACATGGACTTCAAGGCGATGATGGCTGAGCGAAACAAGGTCGCGGATGCCAAGAAGAGGAAGAGGACGAGCACAGGTCGCTCATCTGGTCGACCCACCAAGGCTCCTTCGGCCGTGGTCAGAACGGTCGACCTCACTTCTCCTCGACAACCGACCCCGGCTGCCGTTGTTCCTCAGTCGGCCTTGTCCGAGGGCTTCTCTGTCTCGGCAGCACTGGCACTCGAGGCCCCTCCCATGACCGAGCATGCCGAGGTTATACTGACCAAGGCTCACAAGAAGCTGTTCGTCTCCGATTGGCGGGTGATGAACCACGATGGCTTCTTGGGGGACTCGGCGATGAGCATGCAGGCTGTTCGCCACCTCCCAACCTCGAAGGACCGAGCCACCCTGAAGGCGGGGACGACAGGCGACGACGCTCTTGAAGTAGCTTGGTCGCTTATGTCGGTAAGTCTTCTTTGCTGTTCCAAAAAAAAATTCTTGAAAATTTCTAAGTCTTTAGCTCGACTTTTGTCGCGTTCTAACTCTTTCTTTGTGTAGGCCTCTTGTCATTTCAGCCTCCTTCTCGAGGAATATGCCGAGCAAGAGAGGGAGCTGAAGGCCCTTAGTAACAAAGACAGAGCGGAAAGGGCGGGGGCGTGAAGCAGTTGGAGGCAGAGCAGCACCGCTCGGACACTTTGGCGACCCAAGTTGCCGACCCCGAAGCGGCTCTGGAGCAAGCGAGGGAGAAGCTCACTTCGGAGGCCGCTAAGGCAGCAGACGAGAGGGCCGAAGCGGCGAGGGCTTTGGAGGCAGTGAAGCTGCAACAAGCCAAGGCCGTGGAGAAGGCAAGGGCGGAGATTGAGGCAAAGGCCAAGAAGCACATGGCGGCCAACATGGAGTAGTCTTACGCCACTACGCTCGAGCACATCAAGGCTCGAGTCCTCGGATTTGACAGGTCGGGGTATGGGCTGTGGGGCCCGGTTGCCGAGCCTGATGCCGAGGAAGAAGCTGAAGGAGACGAGGAAGAAGAGGAGGGGGACGAACGACAAGGTGCCGACGCTCCTGACGACCGGGAGACTGTGGCGGTGGAGGAAGGGGATGACGAGGTTGCGGTCGACCCTCGAGCCAGAGTAGCAGGGGACGAGGAGCTACCTTCCGAGCTACCCCTCAAGGTGGCCCTTTGATCTTCTTCGTTTTTGTAATCTTCTTTTTTTTATGTACTGCCTTGTAGCGGACTGGCCACCGCTTTTTGGTATCAATAAAATTTTTGGTTTTGGCAAACTCGCTAAGTGTTGAAGTCTATTTTGAATCTTTCTGAAAATAGTTTTGTCTTGAGATTTGGCTAAGTGTTGAGCACCGCCCTTTGTTCTTCGTGTTGATATGCTTCCGCTTTTCAGGTTGTTGAGTCGAGTTCAACAGCTGAAACCTCTTGTCTTCGCACTGACTTGAAAGCAGCAAAGTTGGCCCTCTCCCGCAGCCGAGAGTGTTTCCTCAAAAGCGAGTTGGAACTAGAGGATCTCAAGGCAACGTCGAAAGAGTATTTCTCCGAGTTGAAAAAACTGCGGAAGCGAGCTCGTGAGGTTCATCTTGAAGGCAAGGTGGAGTTGATTAGGAAGACGATGTTCGACGTTGAGAAGGAGAAAGGTGAACTACTGGCAGAGGTTCATCACCTGAAGATAGCAGAAGAAGAACTTTCGGCGGAGGAAGAGGAGTTAGCTTCCGTGGTGGGTAAGTCGATGGTCGAGCGTGACGAGCTGTCGGCAAGGGTTGACGAGTTGAGGAGGGTTACGGTCGACAAAAGCATCGAAGTGACCCATCTTCGTCAAATTACAGCCGATAGCTCTGGAGCTGCAGGATCCGCTCAACTCCCTCGTTTCAAAATAGTTGCGAAGGAAGCTACTCTGAAGGATCGAATTGTTGAGCTCGAGAAGGAAGTGGCTCGACTTAAACCTCGGCCTGAACGGGTTAACGTCAGAAGGACGTCGTGTACTCGCGAAGAGAGTGAGAGAGGGATCTCATTTTACGAGCTTGCGACTCGCTCGCCTGCTGTTAGGCGTAGCCCGGTTGATGCTCAAAGCGGGGTGGCTGCTTCATCTAGTGGTGCCTCGGTTGGGGCCACGGTCAGAGGCAGCACTGAAGAGGCGTCTCGGTTTGTTGGTCTAGAGACGAGCTTCGAGGTTAGGTGACACCGTCCCCGAGTATCTTTGAACCGAAACGTCCCTGTTCCGAAGAAGCATTGAATAAGTTGTTGTAATTATGTCTCTTTTGTAGCTCGCCGTAGCTTGGTCTTGTAACTCGAGTTTCCATGTACTTTAAACTTTATAAAAGTGAAAGCTCGTTTTACTCTCTTGCATTTGTGGGTTTGCATGTTTTGCTAGTACATGTTATTTGTTCGGTACCACTTGTAACTTGCTTATGAGCAAGTAGTAGAAGCAAAGCCGAGCCAAGCTTTGAGCTCCGCATTCTTTGTCAGAGCAGGTCCCGACGGTTGTGGGAGCAATTTTGAATGCCGAATCATTTCTAGCCTGCTTGAGAGCGAACTTGCAAAGCGGAACCGACCATCTGAAGATTTTGCATGGATCTGGATGTAGAAGACGGTGTGGACCACGAGAAAATGCTATCTTGTTGTTTTGTGGACGTGGCCAAATCTGAGCCGCCTGATCAAGATCTTGCGCGGATTTTGGGGAGAAAGTTGTTTTTCCCCAATACGCTGCTCGGAACGCGAGTCGCTCGGGAATGTATGTCTGAATATCTTCATCAGTTATCCAGTCAATTGAAGCAATGTGGAATGTACAACTCCTCCAACTTTTGACAACTACTCAGAATCAGAAGCAAATCTTCCTTCTTATAGGCACGGAATGTCAACCTCATGAACTTGAGATTGATAAGCAGCGCTATGGTTCTTGTAGCCTCCCCCATATTAGGGCCATTGCAAATTGTGAGAGAAGCCAGTTTCTTGCAGTGGGGGTGGCAGCCACTTGAAGAATTATTTCAACTTTAAATGAACCATAAGAACCAAAGGTTAGCTCCTCCAAGTACTCTACTCTCATGTCTAGTATAGTTGTAGAAATGACCAGTTATCTAGTCAAGTGATTTGGATTCCGAACACGTCATTTGAGTAAAGTTTCAACGGTTATGGGAGCAGTTTCGAATGGCGAACCACTTCTAGCTCGCTTAAGAGCGAGCTTGCAAAACAGAATCGATCCAAGTTTTGAACTCCGAACTCGTCGTTTAAGTAAGTGTCAACGGTTGTGGGAGTAGTTCCGAATGGCAAACCACTTCTAGCTCGCTTAAGAGCTTGCGAAGCGGATTCGAGCCAATTTTTGGACTCCGAACACGTCGTTTAAGTAAGTTTCAACGGTTGTGGGAGCAGTTCCGAATGGCGAACCACTTCTAACTCGCTTAAGAGTTTGCGAAGCGAAATCGAGCCAAGTTTTGGACTCCGAACACGTCGTTTGAGTAAGTTTCAACGGTTATGGGAGCAGTTCCGAATGGCGAATCACTTCTTGCTCGCTTAAGAGCGAGCTTGCGAAACGGAATCGAGCCAAGTTTTGGACTCCAAACTCGTCGTTTAAGTAAGTGTCAATGGTTGTGGAAGCAGTTCCGAATGGCGAACCACTTCTAGCTCGTTTAAGAGCTTGAGAAGCGGAATAGAGCCAAGTTTTGGACTCCAAACACGTCGTTTGAGTAAGTTTCAACAGTTGTGGAAGCAGCTCCGAATGGCGAACCACTTCTAGCTCGCTTAAGGGCTTGCGAAGCAGAATCGAGCCAAGTTTTGGACTCCGAACACGTCATTTGAGTAAGTTTCAATGGTTGTGGGAGCAGTTCCGAATGGCGAACCACTTCTCGCTCGCTTAAGAGCGAGCTTGCGAAGTGGAATCGAGCCAAGTTTTGAACTCCCAACACGTCGTTTGAGTAAGAGCGATTAAAGGCCTTAAATAGAGAGATACAAATAATTACAAGGAAAATATGGGAGAAAAGAAGTTCTTTATTGATAACTTCTAATCGTCTGCTTCTAAGTTGCAAGTCGTTATTACAATAAGAAAGTAAAGAAGTAAATACAAATAAAATGATAGGAATGGCTCGACATTTGAAGGTACTCGGAAAGGCATTTAGACGCTCTCTTGGTACTTCAGTAAATGGTCGGCGTTCCAAGTTCTGGGTATCTCTTTGCTTTCAAGGTCCTCTAGACGATACGCTCCGTGACGGACTACTTTGGAAACTTTGTACGGTCTTTCCCAATTCAGAGCTAGCTTACTCTTTTGACTAGGGACGGGATAGCTAGCTTTCTGAGGACCAAGTCCCATTCCTTGAGATCTGTGGGACGAACCCTTTTGTTGTAGGCTTTCTCAATCCTTCTCCGATAATTTTGCTGGCGAATAGAAGCTCTTTCATGGAGCTCATCAATCAATTCCAAATTTGCTCGGAGTTCTCCGGCATTCTGCTCTTCATCATAGGCAATAAGGCGAGGAGATGGCAGACCAACCTCTAAGGGGATTACAGCTTCGGAACCATAGGTGAGATTGAAGGGCAACTCTCCTGTGGGGGTCCATTTCGTAGTGCGGTAGTTTCAAAATACGTTTGGAAGCTGTTCCACCCATAAGCCCCTGGCCGACTTATCTAGTCTCTTCTTGATCCCGGAGAGGATCTATCTGTTGGCATTCTCTACTTGGCCATTCGACTGAGGATGGGAGACGGAGGAAAAGCGTTGCTGAATGCCAAGGTCTTCACACAAAGATCAGAACACTGCCCCTGTAAACTGTGTTCCATTATCTGTTATTAGAACCCGAGGTATGCCAAACCAAAAAATTACATTTTTTCAGAAGAACTGTAGCACTTTGTTCTCAGTAATCGTAGCCAATGACTCGGCCTCTATCCATTTAGAGAAGTAGTCGATCGCCACGACTAGGAACTTGAGCTGATCCGGAGCTGGTGGAAATGGACCTAGCAAGTCCATCCCCCACATCGCGAAGGGAACCGGACTTGAGAGTGATGTGAGTTGTGCTTGGGGTAGACGGCAAATGTTGAAGAACTGTTAACAAGGGCTGCATCGCCGAACATGTTGCTCGGCATCTCGGAGTAGGGTAGGCCAAAAATATCCTTCAACAATTCCCTGGTAAGGGACCTCGACCCTGAATGGGCTCCGCCTATACCTTCGTGAAGCTCTTGCAAGGCATAAGCAGCTTCTTCCGGGGAGAGGCATCTCAAGTAAGGTCTGCCGTCTACTTGGGTGTAGGAGCATTTGTACAAGACCCCTTCAATAAGGGTGTACCGCTCCGCTCTCGTTCGGACTCGACGAGTTTCTTTAGGGTCTTCGGGGAGGTGCCCATCCCTAAGGAATTCTATCAAAGGTTTCATCCAGTTATCCCGAAGTTAGACGGGCAGCGACTCCATCGAGTCGGGAGTTTCTTCTTCTATGCTTGGTCTTAGGAGTACTTCAATCAGGACGGTCTGCTCGAGACCTTGAAGGGAGGAGGAGGCCAATTTGGAGAGGGCATCTGCTTAGGAATTTTCTTCACTAGGGATCCGCTGAATTAGCGCCTCTTCGAATGAAGCCATGAGACTTTGGACCTTGGTTAGGTACTTAGCCATTCGGTCGTCTCGCGCTTCGTATTCCCCTAAGACTTGATTCACCACCAGTTGCGAATCACTGAATATTCGGAGACGTTGTGCCCCTGCCTTGCGAGCCATACCAAGGCCGGCTATAAGGGCTTCATACTCCGCTTCGTTGTTGGAGGCCTTAAAGTTGATGCGGAGGGAGTATTGGAGAACGAAGTCATCTGGGCCTGCCAGAATGACCCCGGCTCTGCTCCCTTCGGTGCAAGAGGACCCGTCTACATATACTATCCAGATGGGAGGCCCGTTCGCTGCTTGGCTGACCTTTGGGATGGTGCTCTCAACAATAAATTCAACTAAGGCTTGAGCCTTGATTGCGGTCCGAAGCTGGTAAGATATGTCATGCTGACTCAGCTCGATCGACCATTTCATCAGACGGCCTGAGGTCTCGGGTTTGTGTAGGAGTTGCTTAAGGTGCTGGTCGGCAAGAACGACCACCGAGTGGGATTGGAAATAAGGGCAGAGCTTCCTAGCTGCCATAACCAAGGCGTATGCTATCTTCTCCAATCTTGGATAGCGGAGCTCGGCCTCCCGAAGTATCTTGCTCACATAATAGATAGGCTTCTGAGCCTTGTCTTATTCCCTCACTAGTACAGCGCTGAGGGTTTGCTCGGAGGCATCTAGGTAGAGGTAGAGTGTTTCCCCGGGGATAGGCTTGCTAAGGAGAGGGGGATTGACCAGATAAGCCTTTAGCTGATCAAACGATTCTTGCTGCTGTTGGCCCCACTCGAAGCCCTTAGCCCCCCTGAGGGCCTTGAAGAAAGGAAGACACTTTTCTCCCAACTTAGAAAGGAAACGCCTTATGGTCGGAGCCGCCCTGTGAGCTTCTGTACCTCTTTCACACTTGTAGGAGGAGCCATATCCAGTATAGCCTTGATCTTCTCGGATTTGGCTTCGATCCCTCTTTGGATGACCATGAAGCCTAGGAATTTTCCCGACGCGACTCCGAACGCACACTTGTTCGGGTTGAGCCTCATATCATGCTTCCTCAACACATCGAATGCTTCTTGGAGATCGGCAACATGGTCGGCCCCATGGATGCTTTTAACTAGTATATCATCAACATACACTTCCATGTTTCGGCCGATCTGATTCTGGAAGACTTTATTGACTAGGTGCTGGTAGGTGGCACCGGCATTTTTCAGCCCGGAGGGCATTTCCCTATAGCAATAGAGCCCTTGATCAGTGACGAAGGAGGTCTTTGGGATATCCGGGGGGGAACATTCTAATTGGATTGTATATAGAGAAGGCATCCATAAAGCTTAGCAGCTCATGGCCTGAAGTAGCATCGATCAAGGTGTCGATGCTGGGGAGAGGGAAAGGATCCTTCAGGCATGCTTTGTTCAGGTCCGTGAAGTCGATGCAAATTCTTCAGCTCCCGTTGGCCTTTTTAACCATAACAACATTGGAGAGCCATTCGGGATAGCTGACTTCTTGTATGAATCGGGCCTTGAGGAACTTGTCCACTTCTTCCTTTATAGCTTGCTGGCGCTCAGGGGCGAATTTGCGCCTCTTCTGTTGGACCGGTTTGGACCCCGGAGAAATGCTTAGGTGGTGGACGAGGAGCTCCTCAGAAATTCCTGGCATATCGGCAGCCGACCAGGCAAAGAGGTCATAATTCTTCCCGATGCATTGGACTATGTCGGAACATAGGACAGATGGGAGGGTCTTGCTGATAAAGAACTTGCGATTCGGATCTTGCTCGGAAAAGAGCACTTCCTCAAGCTCATCCACCGGTTCGGACATAGGTTGGGCGTTCCCCTGGAGAATCTCAAGGGTCTCGAGGGAGAGGACAGGACCCCCGGTGGAGGTCATGTAACACTTGCGGGCCATCTCTTGACTACCTCTTACTCCCCCTACACCTGACTTGGTAGGGAACTTCATTTTAAGATGATAAGCTGACGGGACAGGCTCTAAAGCAGCTAGGCCAGGTCGGCCTAAAATCACATTGTAAGCAGCTGGGATGTCGACGACCATGAAATCCATCGGCTCTATCCGGGTAGTAGGAGTTTTGCCAGCGGTTACATCTAGGGTGATCACCCCTTCGATAGTCACTGGCACTCCCGTGAACCTATGGAGCGTGTAGTCAGCGGGCTTGAGCCTGTCCCGTGATAACTTGAGCCCTCGGAAAGCCGCTAGGAAGAGGATGTTAACGGAGCTACCATTGTCCACCAGAATCCTCTCCACTTTAAAATTTGCCATATGGAGGTTGATCACTAGTGCGTCACAATGGGGGGTTCGAACTCCCTCTAGGTCTTCATCTGAGAAAGTGACCGGGACTCCGAGGCCTTTGGGAGGGGGTATGCCATGAACCGAATTAACTTCTCGTATGAAAGCCTTTCGGGAAGAATTAGAGGTTCCTCCCATGGGACCTCGATGATTGAGATGCAGTATGCGTTCCTTTCAAACTCGGGAGTCTTGTCGCGCCTCTCGGGACGCTTGTTAGCCCCCCTGGGGGGAGGAGGAAGATCAATTCGGTCCTTTCTTACAAACTTAGATAGCTGCCCTCTCTGGATGATGGCCTCAATTTCATTCTTCAGGGCCCGATAGTCGTTAGTGTCGTGGCCGTGGTCTCGATGATATCGGCACAACTTTTCTTTGTCCCTCTTCTTGCCGGGGTTATTCATCTTCGGAGCAGGAGGCAGAACTCCTTCCTTCTCGACCTCCATGAGAATGGTATAAATGTTGGCGTTAAGAGGGGTAAACTTCTCAAATCTAGGAGGTGGGCGGCACTGATCCCCGTTGTCCTTCTGGAGCTTCTTAGCTCCCTCTTTTTCAGCTGCCTTTCTCTTGGTCCCGGAGGAAGACCCCTCAAAAGTGGGGCGATGTTCAGCTTCCTTAGCCCGATATACTTCTTGCTTCTGAGAAGAAGGTCGGCGAAGTTTTGCGGGGGCTTCTTGGCTAGGGAGAACCGAAGGCTTGAGTTGAGGACGTTTGACTGGAAGGCTGTAGCGGCAACCGATTGGTCGAGGGAGGCAATGGACCTAGCTTCCACGGTAAACTGCTTTACATAATCTCTCAGCTTCTCACCCTTCTTCTGACTGAGGTAAAGTAGCGAAATACTACTCTTTTCGGTACGGCGGCTACTCACGAAGTGGGTGACGAAGAGGTCTCAAATTGTTCAAAGGAGAATATGGAGGATGGGGCAAAACGAGAGTACCATTCTCGGGCTGGATCCTTGAGAGTAGCTGGGAAGGTTTTGCACAGTAGAGTATCAGAAGCTTGGTGGATCAGCATGAGGGTCTTGAAGCTCTCAATGTGGTCCACAGGGTCTGACTCCCCAGAGTAAGTTTCAAACTGTGGTGGCTTGAAGCCTATTGGAATGGGCGCCTCCATGAATGTTCGAGAGAAAGGAGGTCGGCTTGGACGGAGGGTCCTTCCTCTCAGTTCTTCTTCTCTATCCAGTTGGCCTGGGTGCCTCTCCATCTCGTGGAGATGGCGGTAGACCGTATCTTCCCTTCGACGGTAGCCAAGTGAGCCTCTAGACTCGTCTTCATAAGAAGGGATCGCGGAGTTCGGCGATGGTAGCTAAGGGAATGGCGAGGACTGTGATGGCGGTGACTCGGAGCTTGAGGAGGGGTTAGGGACCGATAGCGAGGACTTTGGACCGGAGGAGTGGGGACCCCCTGAGCATTGTTGTTGTTCGGCAGGAGGTTGAGGGATTGCAAGATTGTGGCTTGGAATTTTTGGAATTCGGCTCGGGTGATAGGCCCGTTTTCGTCCCTCGGGGGCTGCCGACCAGCAGGGGAGTGATGCCTTCTACGATGGTACTCAGGGGACTCCCTCCGTCTTCTATGAGGAAGAGACCTCCTGTGGTCGCGGCAATGAGGAGATCGCTCATTTGGACGTTCTGAGCGGGTGGCTCCCTCACGGGCCCACCTTTCATCCAAACGGCGGCGAAGATCCTCTTCTTTCTGCCGGTTGATGAGGATGTTGCGGAGGTCTTCGGAAGGCCAGGGGTTGTGAGATGCCATTGAGTCGGTCGAAGGGTTATGTATGGAGACGTGGTCATGGTGAAGGGGTTGTTTCTGAGGATTGGGACGAGAGGTCCCTACATCGGCATTCAGGGATCCGAGCGGAGCCCTTTGGGATTGAAGGTTCTAAAGAAGAGGTTGCTCCTGCTGCAGGGGCTGATCAGGCTAAGGAGGGAATTGCCCCTGTTGCTGGACGGTTTGGAGGGGGATTCCTATTGTGGTTGAGGAGGAGTGGGTCCACGATTGGACCCTTTGGATCTCAGTTTTTGGGGAGGCATGGCTGGAGGTGATCTTAACCAAAGGAAGAGGAAGGATTGCTATTCATAGTTTTTCACAGACGGCGCCAATCTGTTACCGCTAAATCTGGTGTGGGGGCAAACAGATAGAATTTATGGATTCTTTGGGATGTTGAATAGTCAAACCTAAAGCCTTTCTGCCGGAATTTGACCGTGATCTCCCGCCGTTCACCTGCAAAAAGTGCGAAATACCGGGGTTGATCCCGGCGATGCACCCTCCGACGCTCAAGTCAGTAATCAGAAAGATTATGAATGAGCTTTTACTAGCAAAAAATTGATTACCTATTAACAGTGGGGGATGGAGGGTATTTATAGCCGCCTTATGGACCAATTTCGGGATAAAATTCCTAATTCCCAGTGAAAGGATAAAGCGAATCAGGGCCGTTGATTAGGTATAACCATAAACCCTAATTCTATCCTGCAGGACTGGGTTTCATGCGGGTTGAAACCCGCACCCAGTTGAGATGGATCCGTCCGTGGGTTATTGGGCATTTGGAAAAAAGATCTAGTACCCACTTCAAACCCGCTTGTAGGTGAAATTACCGTTTTACCCCTGAGCTTTAAGATCCGCGCCCGATTTGGATGGTTCCGATTTAACCCTATTTTAGCCATATCATTGACAATGCCTGAGTTATATGTTTTACAGAACCATGGATTTAGATAATTATGTCTCTAAATTTTTTCAAAAAAATCCCAAAAAAATAAATCAATCAATCAATTCACAAAATTTGAAAGCTATGTAGTATATGCATCCGATGGATATGAGAAAAACAAGATCAGAAGATCAGACAAAAATTGTGGTGGTGGCTGTGGAATGTCTTTACTGGTGTTGGTGGTGCTGGATGGCATTTGAACTATTGATGCCTTAAATAATATATGAAAAATAAGATTAAGTAATAATAGAAATGTGGATTTTTTAATCAATGAAACGATGATGGAAATATATTGGCCGTCTTTTACATCAAGAAAAGAATGGGGATTTTTTGTGTGGCTTCAGTTGGAGGTTCCCTAAACTATTTGGAGAGATAAATTTAAACATCATTAGTGAAGGGAGATATCTACCTCAGTTTGCAAATTGTGAAGGAGAAAGCACCTCTAAGCCAAATATACAAGTAAACGAGGAAATTTTCCATTGCTTTGTAGCATAATTGTAAAAATAAGAAAATCAACGAATATGTCATAACTAATTTTTTCCTTAAACAAGAGTTGAATCAACTTGCTATATAATTAGTGTTAGTTTTTGTTCTTCTAACAAATTCAAAGATGATCACTGAATATAGCTAAAAAGGGATTGAATAATTTTATTTATATTTTCTTTGGCACACAGGAAAATTTACGTCCTTCCCTTTTTTGGTTGGCCCTTAAAAGTATTTAGTAATATACATGTATTAAAAAATTATGAAAGTATTTCCTGCAAAGGATTGGAACCAACCTTTTACCCTTGTTCCACCTTTTACATGTACATGTAAGACTTGCTGCCCTTAGTACCCACCTTTTTGAGCTAAACTTTTGTAAATCTTCACCCTTATTTAGGAAATTCATGTAAGGGATAATCATGTTTACCCTTACCTTTGGCATCCCTTGTGTGAGCCAAACTTGCTTTACCATTAAGGTCGGTGTTCCCATATCTTTCCTTGTGGGCTATTGATTCTAAAACAACTCTCATTGTTGTGTACTGAGTTTCAGGTTTATGATGGTATGTATTGGTGGAAAATATTTTCTAAATTAGAATTTGGATATAAAGCTAATCAAGATATGTTTTACTAGAGTCAACAAATGACTTCAGGCTTTTGACATCTGCTTGCTTATCATGGTAAAGAACACCATGGAATTTTGAAACTTCATAGTGTGTATTTTTTTCTTTGCAGAAACTAACTCCTAATCAGCTTCAAGAAGGTGAGTGATTTCATGTTATTTTAAATTATTCTCACACAGTTACTCTTTTTTAGCTGTAAAGTCTTTTAGACTGTTTCATTATCAAGTATTTGAAGAAGGTTAATTATAAAAAGAAGTATTGAAGAAGGTACTGGTACTTAGGCTTTATAAAGTTGATGAATTATAATTTACAAAATAGAAAATCCCCATTGTATGCAAAAAAGGAATACTAAACAATATTTTTAGTTGTGTCATTGTGGGAATAAGGTGAAATCTACCGTTGTCAAACTTAACTACTAGAATGATTTGAAATGTCTATACTAATCAGGTAGTTCTATGGACTTTGCAGCTTTTTTCTAGTTCAGGTAGTTCATATTTGATTTTCTTCGGTATCTGGAGTTTATACCTGCACATGTATACATAAAAAGCATTTTGATGATCCAAACACGCTAAAATAAATTTGGATTTACCCGCTGGACTCTATTGGCCACACTTTGTTGAAGTATTGGATTACTTACTAATTGATAATTGTCAGTTAAAGCTAAATTGTTTGTCTGTTGCAAGTAATCTATTTTTATTTGATATTGTACTTAACAC
Organism: Hemerocallis citrina; assembly: GCA_017893485.1. Lineage (NCBI taxonomy): Eukaryota > Viridiplantae > Streptophyta > Magnoliopsida > Asparagales > Asphodelaceae > Hemerocallis > Hemerocallis citrina. The sequence goes on along the minus strand of CM030359.1, from coordinate 418,128,128 downwards.
AAACTGATGATGCAGTCCTCTTCTCGACTAGTTTCTCCTCTGAGTACTACCTGGAAACGACCACATTTGGTAGGCATCACTCCCATTATTTGAATGTGTGATAACGAAAAAGAATATTGACTATTTGTTGATGACCAAAGTTAGATCTTTTTGCTTTGTTTTGTTTGTGAAGGGCTCTCAACAAGTGAGAAATGAATGAACTCGCTTAAAATGCAGCCGAGTTTGTGTTTGCCAACAATGAAGTGAAGAAGGCTATAAAGGAGATTTGCAGAATGCTAAAAGAAGATTACTACAAAGAGAATCAAGATCTGGTTGCCGTAAAATTAGAAAATTATTAGTGTCGTATCTCAAGTGAGGAGTCAATTAAATGTTATCTTATAATGCCATTGAATATGTTGATCGTAGTTTAAAGTATTGATTCTCATGTCTGCACACATGAATTCAATAGTGTATTTGGTTATTAACTATTTTGTAATTTGACATGCTTGTAATACTTCATTAATTTTTAATATGATTGAAGTTTAATTTTATTTAATTTTGTTTCATAAACACATTTAGCTATTTTGTTGTGTATTTAGTTTATAATTGGATTAATATTATAAAAGAAAATATTAAATTATCATAAGCGTAATTAATAAGAAAAAATTGTGTATAAAGCGATGGGTATATATTTAAATATTTGGATGCGAAAACCATCACTAAAACCTATAGCAATGGAGTTTCAACCGTGGGTATAGCAAAGCAAGAGGTGTCCTTAAAACCTATACCAACAGATACGAAACCGTGGGTATAACACCGAAGTTTTGTCCAACGGGTGAAAAAATCGTTGCTATAGGCTATAGTGATGGCATTCTTCCGTGGGTATAGCGAATCATTGACTACGGAAAAATATGTCCGTCGGTATAGGTTTTACGGGCTATACTACGGTTTTTCGCCATTTACCCACGGATTTTTGCTGTCACTATATGTCAAATTCCTTGTAGTGATTGTTAGGTTGATTTATTTATTTATTTATTTTTATTTATTTTTTTTGGCATTGTGTTGGGTGTTTATTGTTTTATTCAAGTTGTAAGGCTATTAGTTTGTTGTAAAATATATTTTAGTCCTTTAGTTCATATAAAATAATATTAGTTGACATATGTAATACACATGAAATTTTTTGAATTGATTTACATGTTTAATATACATGAATCAATTAGGAAAGGTCTAAAAATGGATAAATTAGTTATCTAATTAGTTTCCAATTATAATAACTTTTAACTTATCAAATTTAAATTTCATATTGAGTGCTATTGTTCAAATTGATAGAAGCTGGATTAATAAGCCACGATTATCTAAGGAGTACCGGGATAGTATTATAGATTTCATTATCTTTTTCAAACGAAATTTTTGTGATCCCAACTTAATTCTTTGTCCATGTCTCTAGTGTACAAATTGTAATTTGAGGACATGCGACGTAGTAGAGATACATTTGGTTATCAATGGTTTTCTTCAAGGGTACACATGGTGGTTTTTTCATAGAAAGTGTCATACGTCAGCTCATGTTAATTCGGTTGTATATGAAGATGAAGATGATCCCTTAGTGAATGAAAACTTAAGTGTTGCTGATGAGATAAAAGCTTTATTGCGGGATGCATTGGAAATTCATAACATTCCAGTCTACACAAACAGTCCAACAACCCAAGCCCATAACAACTCAACATAAACATCACACATTGGTGGTGATGGAGGAAATGCCCGTCCCTGTAATTAATAAAAAACACAAATCCTTTACTAAGTTGATGGAAGATGCTAGTACTTATTGGTATCATGATTGCACCAAATTTTCTAAGTTCTCATTCATTGTTAGACTATTTCAAATCAAATGTTAAAACAGGTGTTTTGTCAAGTCCTTCACCATGCTACTTCAATTATTCAATGAAGCATTCCATGAAATTTTTATTCCAAATTCATCCCATGCAACCAAAAAGTTTCTAAAGTATTTCCATCTATGGTATGAGAAGATAGTAGCATGTCCAAATGATAGTACAGTATTCGAGGGGATAAGAAGAATCTCGAGAACTAAAGAGTCTATCGTACTTCTAAATGAGCAGGAACACCTAATCAAGACAATCAAACAAGTGGGCCAGTTAAAGCAATTAGGAGAGAGAAGCCTACAAAATAATTGTGTTACTTTCCTCTGATTCCTAGGTTGCAAAGACTGTTTAATTATGTTCTCTAAAACTTCTTCTGACATGAGATAACATGCTGAAGATCGCAAGAATGATGAAATTCTTAGGCACCCTACTGATTCTAATTCTTAAAAAAATTTGATAAAAGATACCCTGATTGTGGAAGATCCTTGCAGTGTGAGACTTTGATTAACCAGTGATGGTTTTAACCCATTTAGACAAATGAGCAGTACATATAGTATATGTCATGTTATGTTAATCTCATATAATCTACTCCATTGAAAATGCATGACGCAGTCCACCTTTATTTTGTCCATGATAGTTTATGGACCGAAAGACCCAGAAAATGATATAGATATGTACCTGCAGTCATTAATAGATGAACTTCAAAATTTGTGGGAGGATGTTCCAACCTATGATGCAACAGCTAAAGAAACTTTTCGTCTCTGGGTTCTGTTGACTTGGACAATCCATGATATTCCTGCATATGCAAATTTATTTGGTTATAGCACCAAAAAATGTTATGCATGTCCTTGTTGAGTTGACCAAACTATTTCAAGGTGGGTGTATACTGGAAAAAAGTTGTGCTACATGGGTCATACCGATTTTAATTAGTAAAATACATAGTCACACAGATATTATAACTAGATACTTGATTACGCATGTTAAAATTGAGTAATTTTTTAAAATTTAGTGTATTACACAGAACAGCCGATGAGAATGGAAGCAACCACTAGAAGGAGGCGTACTTGGTAACAATCTAGTGAAGAAGTCTCTTGTGGTGGTTATCACACATTTGTTGTAACAAGTACATTTTAATTTGTTTTTAAATATTCGTTTAATCAAACATATATGTAATTTCTGAATCCAGTTGAATTCGTGGATAATTATTGGAGTGAGTATTACTCTATTATGCTTAATTATTGTCCATGATTGTGATTGTATTATTATGCCTGAATATTGAAAGTTTGTGGAATTGCTTGTGAGTGTATGACATGTTTTGTGATCTGAATTCTATTACATGTTTCTTGAAAAGTTAAATGAAAAAAGGGGGGGGGGGGGGGGGGAATTAATACGGTCTCATCGAGTCGGGTTTGACCTGAACCCGCCTGAACCCAACCCGCAAGAAAAGGGCTAAAAATTTCATTAAAATCCACTCGAACCCACATTGAAAATCCCGCCCAAACCCAGCTTTTTGGGGATGGACTTCATATGTTTAATAAATCAGCCCGAACTCGAACCTGTACCCACCCAAATCTGTACCCAAACCATCTTGAATATAAGGTAATAAATTAAATTTCATGGGTGTATTCTATATATAAGATTGTTTTCTTTTTGCAAGTAATATGTAAGGTATGAATATACAACATATATGCAATATAATATACCTTGCATTATTTTTTTTTTCTCTCACAACAATTCATGATCAAAAAAGACGTGTGGCTAAAATTTTTACTCTTCCTCTTTTAAATAAGATGATGGCTCCAAACTCTAGGCTCACCCCCAATTTGAACTGCTACAAGTCTTGCTAAGAAATTCTGTATGACATGGACATGAGATTTATGTATGTATAAATTGAGGTGTTATTTCTCCCAAAAAAAATAAATTTGATATGTTCGTAATTTTTTTCTATATAAAAATATTGAGGTTATATATTTTGAAATAATATACAATGTTGTCCATTGAAGTCAACATGTGCAATTTTGAATTAAATACTAAATGATATCATTGAATTATGATGTTACTACAAACAATTTTCTAATATTTGTGTTCGGGTGGGTTTCGAGTCCGGGATCAGTTTTAAAAGTCTGGTTCGTGTGGGGTTGGGTTCAAAAACCTCTAAAACCCGCCCAACTCGACCTGCGAACAACCCTAATGTGGACTCTTTACTTGCAAAAATTGGCCATGAGTCCTAACAATCAATATCAATAATATTAAGAATGGTATCAGAGCCTTTACTCATATAAGAGTTATTTATATTAATTCTCGTGATCGGGGTGGAATTGTTCTTACCATAATCGGGACCACGTACTCCACCCTCCTTCATCAACAACTTGCTCTCCACTTGCAATCTCCTCTCATCGGCAACTGCTTCGTTTGCTGCCGCATACAAGCTTTTCTTATTTCACTTTGTTCCGAAACAAAATTATTTCTCAATAAGTACCCCTTATTATACATATCTCAAAGCACAATTCCAAATTGTCTTCTTCCGATGACAACAACTAACTACGATGAACTTTAGATCTTTTTTTTCTTTTCTGCATGAACTCTATGTGCAATGCACAACCCCGGTCTGTTCGACATTCGTTACTGAATCCAACTCCAGATCAATTTCGTCTTCCATACGAGCAATTCACGCATAACACCACCTTGGTCTGTCTGACATTCAGACAATGACTGCAACCTTGATCTAGTCTGTCTTCCGTACTTCACAACTCGGTTCCGTCAATGACTTTATCCTAGTTCCAATTCAATTTCTTTCACCAAAACACTCAATCTTTGATTGTGTGTGAGGTTTGAAGGGGGTGTTAACATAGATGGATGCTACTACATATCAAAAATATCTACTCTATTATTCACTTTAATGTTTCTCATATTTCTTTCCTCTTTTATATTCTCTTTCTATGCAAAAATTTCCTTCTATTGTATTTTCTTCTTCTCCAAGTCTTTTCAACTCTGTGGACTCTCTACTTATATAAATTGGTCATGAACCCTAACAACTAATATCAAGAACAACAAGAACTACAACGTCGTTCTCCTCACAAATCTAATAATGTATATGGTGAATGAATATTAGCGATCTTCATTAAAACCAAATCATCTTTTCAAGAATTCTTAGGTTTAAGGAAATGAACAAGAATTGAATACTAGATAAAGAATATGTAGTTTATGAATAATTAGCAAGCACCAATAGATCTAATGGTTACACTCTTCACTAATGAGCATACTACAGATCCCATACTACCTCCCATGAATTGAAATCCATAACCCCAATTGCTATGGGAATACCGTTTAGTTGATCTGTTCCTTTTTGAACAGCTTCTGTTAAACAAGTCCTTCTTTGATAAGAATCGATACGATCTTTATAAGGTTCCTCCTCTGAAAGAAATTCAATGGGGTCCGTGGAGACCATATCTTCATCCATATCAAAAAAAGAGTAATTAAGATAATTGGAATTACCTTTAGTTGTCTTTATAGCAGCAGGAAGCTGGAGCTGGATCAGACTAAGTAATTTCGGTATAACAAGAAAGGGGTGACTAATAGAAATCGCAAACATTCAAAATTTTCATTGACTAAGATCGAGTTGTGGGAGTTCGAATCTTACTTGCATTATTTATAAGAAAATAGTGTGTTGGAGTGTGTGGCTTGCACCTTGGAGTTGTAGTTGTACATATAGACATACCTGTAACGCATGTGCTTATTGTATTGAAAGGTCTTTTCTTTTTCATTTTTTTGAAGAAAATTGTATTGAAAGTTTGAAGCAATAAAAGTCCCCCGAAAAGAAGAAGAAAAAAACCGAAAAAATAATCTCCCAGATCTGTCTTGAAAATTCGGGAGGCGATTTTTAGGTGATTTTGAAATCCCCCGCTCTCTCCTATCTCCTCCCTCCTCCCTCCTCCGGCCACCTTCTACTCCTCCACCTCCGGTAGCCCGCCACCTCCTCCCGCCCACCATTCTCCACCTCCTCCTACACCTCCCCTTCTCCACCATTGGTAGCCCCCTTCTCCTCCTCCACTTCCGGTAACCCTCCCGTCCTTCCTTCCTCCCCCCCGCCCACCTCCTGCCTCCTCCAACCACCTTCCTCCCATTCTCCCAACCGGCCGAAACCCTTCTCTTCCCCTCTTCCACAATGTCCAAATTTATTTCCCCTAATATCAAAATTACAAGTAACTTACAATTAACAAAAAAAATGAATTCTAGTTGGTATGGACGATGGTATTCGAGCAAGTTTATAATTTGGGCCCAACTTTGATCTATTCAGGTCAAAGTGAGGAGTTCCTAGGGTCTCTCTCATATCAGGGGGCTTGGAGACGTTCATGGAGCCATCGGGTGGAACGACAGCCTCCGTTGCGTGGTGGCAGTGATAGTCAACGGTGGTCAAGCCGGGGATGAGAACGAATTCGTAATCTGGAAATGGGTATTTTAGATTGGTAGGTACCTGCGAAGTCTCTCGTATGGAGCTTGTAGTTGACATATGGATCGTTGTTGGGGGCAACGACGGTGTCGTTGTGAGTGACGGCGAAGAAAAACGGAGTACAAACACGGGAATGAAAGAGAATGAGCTCAAATTGGCACGAGAAACTTGTTGTGGCGACTGTAGCCGAGCGAGTTTATAGTTTAGGTTCAACTTCGGTCTATTCAGATCAAAGTGAGAGGTGCCTAGGGTATCTTTCATGTCAGGGTGCTTGGAGGCGTTTGTGGAGCCGTGGTGAGCGATGACAGCCTCCGTTGCGAGGTGACGGTGATAGTCAATGGTGGTCAAGTGAGGGGATGAGAACGAGGTCACAATCTGGATATGGGTATGTCAGATTGATGGGTACCTGTGATGTCTCGCGTATGGTGTTTGAAGTTGATGTATGGGACATTGATGGGAAGGACGGCGGGACGGTTGCAAGTTACCGCAAGGACAAACAGAGTACAATCGAGGGAATGAGAGAGTATGAGCTCAAATTGGCACGAGAAACTTTTTCTGGCAAGATCGGCTGACCAGTAGGATTATGTTTTATTGTATTTTTTGTTTGTTGGTTGGGGCGTATGAGTTCTAGGACCCATGGTGGATTTTCTGAGCTACATAAGCCTTATTTTTGTTGTATATTTTATTAAATTCTTTTTAATGAAATGCGGGGGTATTCAACTCACCGTTTAACGATAAAAAAGAAAGGTTGAAGCAATAAATGAGGCTCATGTGAAGATAAAAGCACATGCAAAACACCTGCCACTAAGTTTAAAATAAAGAAAAAGGGATTTAAAGTACATACAAAAATAAAAGACGCTTAACCAAAAAATCACATTCACACGTTGTATCTCACATATCAAGGATTGGAAGGGATAAAGACAGATCTTGTTTGAGAACAGGCTGCGACATAGCCCACTATTCAAAAAGAAAAGAAAAATAAAACAGGAAATCATTGTCAGATTTGGAGCCTGATGCGGTTTGTTTTTGGGGGGTGTGGATGCACCAGGTGTGAGTTCTTCCGGATTTGTATTTTTGAGGAACCTTTAGTGCGGACGGTGGCGCCGACCCTCAGCTGGAAGAACGGCTCGGGAGTAGACGGGAGTGAGGTGGAGATTGGATGCTCGGCTCGGATATTGGAGGCTCGGATCTGGAGTCTCGTGTACCTGCACACAGTCTAGGAACACCGGGGTTGGTTCCGGTGGCAGACCCTCCGACGATCTAGTCAGCTACTGAAAGAGAGTAACAGTAATATGGGTTTGAGAGGGAAAAGATGGATTATCTTGAGAAGGGGTGAAGGGTCTAGTATTTATAGGAGAAGCAAACCGGGTCTGGAGCCGTTTGGGGCCGGGTAAGACCCGGTTGCCCGTGGGCCTGGCGTGGCAGAAGCCCAAGGGGTATAGGGCTGATGTGGCATGGGCCCGGGGTGGTTTAGGGCTGACGTGACAGATACCTGGGTGGTTTCCAAGCTGACGTGGCAGACCCAGATGATCCGGCGGTGCATGCTCTTTGAGGGGATCATGTGGCCCAGGAGGGGCCACGTTATTCGACCTATATCAGGAGCCCCCCACTTCTGGAGGGCTGGGTGACCCAGTCATGTAGGAGTGGTCCTTTGCCTCTGTAGAAAGAGTAAGGTAGTGTGTATGGCGAGGAATAGGGTTTGTATCTTCCAGAAGAGGCCAGGGGGGTAGGGTGAAGGGATCCCCTATTAGAGTCGTGCAGAGTGCTGGGCGTGGAAGAGTCGGGGCTCGGTTTGCCGAGCGTCGAGGTTCGGTGGATGAGCCCCTCGCTGGTTGGAAAAGCAAGGGGTCGTCGTGATCCGTTAAGTAGGGGGGTCTTCTTGCCAAGCATCGAGGGTCGGCAGACGAGCCCCACTGGTTGGGAAAGTAAGGGGACTTTGCCATCTTGTTGAGTAAGGGGTCTTCTTGCCGAACGTCGAGGGTCGGCAGACGAGCCCCTCACTTGTTAGAAAAGCAAGGGGTCGTTAAGATCTGTTGAGTAGGGGCTCGCTTATCTGAGCATTGAGGGACGGTGGACGAGCCCCTCACTTGTTGGAAAAGCAAAGGGTAGTCGAGATCTGTTGAGTTGGAGCTCGCTTAGCCGAGCATCGAGGGACGGTGGACGAGCCCCTTAATTGTTGGAAAAGCAAGGGGTCGTCGAGATCTGTTGAGTAGGGGCTCGCTTAGCCGAACATCGAGGGACGGTAGACGAGCCCCTCACTTATTGGAAAAGCAAGGGGTTGTAGAGATCTATTGAGTAGGGGCTCGCTTAGCCGAGCATCGAGGGACGGTGGACGTGCCCCTCACTTGTTGGAAAAGTAAGGGGTCATCGAGATCTGTGGATTTTGGGGCTTGCTGTGCTATCTGAGCTCCGGACCTCCTGTTGAATAGAGGAGGGTTTTGGGGCTCGCAGTGCCATCCGAGCTCCGAGCTTCCTATTGAATGGAAGAGGATTTTGGGGCTCGCAGTGCCATCCGAGCTCCGAGCCTCCTGTTGAATAGAGGAGGATTTTGGGGCTTACTGTGCCATTCGAGCCCCGAACCTTCTATTGAATAGAGAAGGATTTTGGGGCTCGCGGTGCCATCCGAGCTCCGAGCCTCCTGTTGAATTGAGGAGGATTTTGGGGCTCGCGGTGCCATCCGAGCTCCGAGCCCCTAGGACTTGTTGGAGCTTTGGAGTGGTTTTGTCGTCGGTAGGACAGTACATTGGTAATGGCGGCCGAATGGAATCTAATGATTTCATTTCATTCAATGCTTGGAGTGTAGGAGCTTCTGTGGATCGCGGTGACATCCTTGCTTTGAGCATCCTGTGAAATAGAGGGACTTTGGGGCTCGCAGCGTCATCCGAGCTCCGAGCCTCCTGTGAAAATAGAGGAGGACTTTGGGGCTCACGGCGTAATCCGAGCTCCGAGCCTCCTGTGAAATAGAGAATGAGTTTGGGGCTTGCGGTGCCATCCGAGCTTCGAGCCTCCTGTGAAATAGAGGACTTTGGGGCTTGCAGCGCCATCTGAGCTCCGAGCCTCCTGTGAAATAGAGGAGGACTTTGGGGCTCGCGGTGTCATCCGAGCTCCGAGCCTCCTGTGAAATAGAGGAGGACTTTGGGGCTCGCAGTGTCATCTGAGCTCTGAGCCTCCTATGGAATAGAGGAGGTCTTTGGGGCTCGTGGTGTCATCCGAGCTCCGAGCCTCCTGTGAAATAGAGGAGGACTTTGGGACTTGCGGCGCCATTCGAGCTCTGAGCCTCCTGTGAAATAGAGGAGGACTTTGGGGCTCGCGGTTTCATCTGAGTTCCGAGCCTCCTGTAAAATAGAGGAGGAGGAAGAGGAGGAGGACGACGGCGAAGAGTATGATCCCGAGGGAGAAGGAGATGTTGAGAATGAGGAGGATGGTGAGGAGGAGCAGGATGGTGAGGAGGAGCACGGAGGACGAGGAAGACTCAGAGGGGAATCAGGGGGAGCCCAATCGGGGTACCGGGGAAGACGCTGCTCGAGGAGGTGCGGGGGAAGGCATCGCGGGACTGGCAGCCGAGGGCAAGGGTGATCTCCCCCCTCTGCCACCTCTGTCAACACCGTCTCCTGAGAGGAAGCCCCATTCTCGTAGGAGGAAGAGAAAGTTGAGCCTTCCGGATAGCCCCCTCCACCGGATAAATGTGCTCCTAGATCGGTTCGAGTTTTCCCTAGTCACCTTCAAGAATTCGCGGTCGATTAGGATGTACCCTGAAAATGTTAAGGATCTTGACCCTCTTCCTTTCGTGCCGGGTGACGCGAGTAGGGTGAAGATCAGGATGGATGGCATTCAATGCACCCTGAAGGCAGACAATCTGCACATCTTGAGGGCGGCCTACTTCATACCCAAGGAGTTCGAGCTTCTAATTCTGAGCCCCGACATTTGCCCAACTACTGCTCTCGCATCGGGTTACTGTTTTTTCCTGGAGGATGCTTTTATCTTGGGGCTTAGGCTGCCGCTGCACCCCTTTATTAAGAGGGTCTTGAATTGGGCGAAACTAAGCCCGATGCAGTACGACCCTAACTCTTGGAAGCACCTGGTCTGCTTCATTTTGAAGTGCCAAGAGAAGGGGATCAAGCCGAGGCTGACATACTTCCGCGCCATCTTGGGGATTAGCTTGTTGGGTGATGTGGAGGGGATTTTCTACTTCTTGCCCAGGCCTCATAAGAAGGTGATGCACGGCCATCCGGACTCCATCAAAGGGTGGAAAGAGAAGTATCTTATAGTCCGAAGAGAGAAAACTTGGGTGATTCCCACCGCTTAGAACTTTTTCAAGCCGAACCATAAGCCTCCGAAGCGTAGCGAGCTAACGAAGAAAGAGTGGGCGAAGGGGGAGAAGATCATCGGGGGACATAGCATAGGGTGGCCTCGGGTGTTGGAGATGCATCTGGCTCGAGCTGGACTGAGCCCAGCCGACCCTAATATGTTTTTGTTCTGAATTTTTGTATCTTTCTGCCTTCGTTTTAACGTTAACCTCTCTTCTTCTTTTTTGCAGAGATGACGGCCAATCAGCTCGACAGCAGGCGGGCCTTGTTGGAGGCTGCCACCCAGAGGAGGGCGAAGAAGGAGAAGAAGGCGAAGCAGGATGCGGCGGCGGCTGCTCAGGGCACAGGGTCCAACAAGGGACCAACTTCGGAGGCCGTGGAGCTGTCCCCGAAAAGATCCAAGAAGCACCACCACATGCCGAGGGCATCTAAGGAGCCGGGGGGAAGCTCGGGCAGCAAGAAAACCTCCGAGGTCCCGGAGCAGAGGCTTCCCCCACCTCAGCCCACAGCCGTGCAGATGGTGAGACAATAGGGGCTTAGGCCGCACGCCCCTGATTGGGCAGTTCTTGCGGGGGACTCCCCGCTCGAGGGTCCCGTGTCCATTAAGGTGGTCAGGAACATCGCCACCGAGCGAGATCGCATGGCGCTCGCGATGCAGACATCTGAGATGGCCTTCATGCGATGGTCTCAGGCACAGCTTTCGGTGAGTGGTTGTACTCTTGCACTGAGTTTAGATTCTAGGATTTTTTCTAACCTTTCCTTCCTCGGACGGGCGATGTTTCACGGGAAGCACTTTCAAAAGTTCTTGGAGAAGGAGATCCTCGTCGAGAGGAGGAACGCGGAGAAGTATCTCCGCGAGCTGAATAAGGCGACGGACGAGCTGAATGAGGCTCGGAGCATGGAGGCCGTCCACGAGGCCCAGCTGGTCTCGATAATGGGGCACCATAAGAAGAACGTGGATCGCCTCCATGAGAAGGCCCGGGTAGAAGCTGAGATCACTATGGTGGGTGCTCTAATCATGGCGCAGGACGAGGCCTATGACAGGGCCAAGGAGCACTTCCGGTTGATCTATCCGGACAAGAGGGTCGACCACCTCCACTACAACTTGCAGCCCGAGCATCCGATAACACCTAGCGGCGAGGAGATGGGGGATCCTCGCCAAGAGGAGGTTGGGGGCGACCCGACTGACGAAGAGGTGCCCCCCCCCCTAAAGCATAGTTTAGGTCTCTTTTTTTTTTCTTTTTTGATTTTTGTAAGTGCCTCGCGTGGACTGGCCACCGCATTTTGTAGCACCAAAATTTTTAAACTAATGAAAGATGATTTTTTGGCCGATGCTCCCTGACTTATGCTTCTTTAGTCTCTTTTGTGACTTGTTGTTTTCCCATCTTTTTGATAGACGCATGGAGTCCATGGTGCCGACCCTATTCCTGCCAAGGACTCCTTGATCTGAGATGGGCCGGAGGCCATGGAGGAGGCTTTGGCTCACCAACGAAAACAGGCTCGGGACCGAGAAGCCACAGTGAGTTATTTCATGAACAAGTCCAGGGAGCTCGACTTGGAGGTCACTCGTCTAAGGAAAACCATAGCCGACCGTAACTGGTGGGTAATCGAGACGGATTGGTCGATCTCGAATGTCTCTAGCGGGCGGTCGGCTTCGGAGTCTTTTCTTCGTGAGGTTGTGGTTGAGAAGGAGTTGGAGATCCGTAGGTTGAAGTTGGTGCTAGGCGCCAGTTTGATCGAGGAGGCGAGCAATTCGGTAGTAGGGCCATCTCCAACCTTTTTTATTGGAGGGGGCCCAGCCTGATGAGGCAGAGAGCTCAGTCACTGGAGTGCCTTCCCCGGTCGGGCCGGCCGAGCATGAGAAGGAAACTGAAGGAAGCGCCAAGTTTGAGTTTTAAGCCGAGCACAAGTGATTTGTAAGCTTTCCGTTGTATTTGTGCAGCTGTTACCGGCGCGCGATGAGTAATAGTGAAAATAGACTCCCGACTTCTTTAACCTTGATAATTCCATTGAGTGGGGATTGTTGCCGGGCTCGGCTTTGAGCAAGGGATCGCTGCCGAGGCGGAAAGACCACACAGTGACTTTGTGCAGGCGACGCATAATCCCTGTCATTTCACCTTTCGATGAGCATTAATGGAAACGTTTCTCCTTCCGATATGCATTAATGACCACGTTTTGCCTTCCGCCGTTTGGGCTCCCCAGATGCAATAACTGAGCCCCTGTGGGGGGCTATATAACCCCCATCCCCTCCATGTTGGTTGTCAGGGATTTGGGTACCTGCCGAAGGTGGGCACCCCAGAAATAGAACTTTTGTCCGAGGGTTCCGGATTGGTGGTGCACCAATCACCCTCGAACAATTCGGGGTTTTGGCCTTGAGGGCCGTGAAACCCCGGGTTGTTCGTTTGTGACTGGTGGACCGATCAATTGGTTCGGAAGCTCGGAGAGAGCACTGGGTCGGTGGCTCCCCTGCCGCCCTCGAACAATTCGGGATTTTGGCTTTTGAATGCTGCAAACCCCGAGTTGCTCGCAGGTGAGAGGAGGGTCAAACAACGACTCGCAGCTCGGGGCGTTTGCCGAAGGTGGGCGCCCTAAACCTTAACGAAAATTTTTGAAGTAGCCAGTAGTAGGCATGACCGACGGTCGTCGCCGAGCGTATTGGCCGAATTTCTTTAAAGAAAGCCACGGCCTTGCTCGGGGTTGACGCCGAGCCCTGACACTTATTCTCAGGAAGACGGTACGGGCGTAGCAGGCGGTTACCGCCATGCGCATAGGTTGATGGGCTTGAAGAAGTCCAAACCATGCTAGGGGCAGATGCCGAGCCCCCACACCGGGGAGAAAGCCAGTAGTGGGCGTGGCTGACGGTCGTCACCGAGCATGTCAGCTGAATGGCTTTGAAGAAAGTCGCGGCCTTGCTCGGGGTCGATGCCGAGCCCCCACCCCTGTTCTCAGGAAGACGGTACGGGCGTAGCTGGCGGTTGCCACTGTGCACATAGGTTGATGGGCTTGAAGAAGTTCAAACCATGCTAGGAGCAGATGCCGAGCCCCTACACCGGAGAGAAAGCCAGTAGTGGGCGTGGCCGATGGTCGTTGTCGAACGTATTGGCCGAGTAGCTTTAAAGAAAGCCACGGCCTTGCTCGGGGTCGACGCCGAGCCCCCACACTTGTTCTTAGAAAAACGGTACGGGCGTGGCTGGCAGTTTCTGCCGTGCACATAGGTTGATGGGCTTGAAGAAGTCCAAACCATGCTAGCGGCAGATGTCGAGCCCCCACACTGGGGAGACAACCAATAGTGGGCATGGCTAACGGTTATCGCCGAGCGTGTCGGCCGAATGGCTTTGAAGAAAGCCGTGGCCTTGCTCGGAGTCGACGCTGAACCCCCACACTTGTTCTCAGGAAGACGGTACGGGCGTAGCTGGCGGTTGCCACCGTGCGCATAGGTTTATGGGCTTAAAGAAGTCCAAACCATGCTAGAGGCAGATGCCGAGTCCCCACACCGGGGAGAAAACCAGTAGTGGGCATGGCCGACGGTCGTCGCCGAACATATCGGCTGAGTGGCTTTGAAGAAAGCCACGACCTTGCTCGGAGTCAATGCCGAGCCCCCACACTTGTTCTCAGAAAGACGGTACGAGCGTGGCTGGCAGTTGTCGCCGTGCACATTGGTTGATGGGCTTGAAGAAGTCCAAACCATGCTAGGGGCAGATGCCAAGCCTCCATACTGGGAAGAAAGCCAGTAGTGGGCATGGCCAACGGTCGTCGCCGAACGTATCGGCCGAGTGGCTATGAAGAAAGCCACGGCCTTGCTCGGGGTCGATGCCGAGCCCCCATACTTGTTCTCAAGAAGACCGTACGAGCATAGATGGTGGTTGTCACCGTGCACATAGGTTGATGGGCTTGAAGAATTCCAAACCATGCTAGGGGCAGATGCCAAGCCCCCACACCGGGGAGAAAGCTAGTAGTGGGCGTGGCCGACAGTCGTCGCCGAACGTATCGGCCGAGTGGCTTTGAAGAAAGCCACGGCTTTGCTCGGGGTCGACGCCGAGTCCCCCACACTTGTTCTCAGGAAGACGGTATGGGCGTGGCTGGCGGTTGTCACCGTGCGCATAGGTTGATGAGCTTGAAGAAGTCCAAACCATGCTAAGGGCAGATGCCGAGCCCCCACATCGGGGAGAAAGCCAGTAGTGGGCATGGCCAACGGTCGTCACCGAACGTATCGGCCGAGTGGCTTTGAAGAAAGCCACGACCTTGCTCGGGGTCGACGCCGAGCCGCCACACTTGTTCTTAGGAAGACGGTACGGGCGTGGCTGGCAGTTGCCGCTGTACGCATAGGTTGATGGGCTTGAAGAAGTCCAAATCATGCTAGGGGCAGATGCCGAGCCCCCACACCGGGGAGACAGCCAGTTGTGGGCGTGGTTGATGGCCCTAAGCTTGTAAGGAAAGCTTTTTTGGCTCGCGATGCTATCTGACCACCGAGTCCTAAGCTTGTAAGGAAAACTTTTGTGGCTCGCGATGCTATCCGACCGCCGAGCCCTAAGCTTCTAAGGAAAGCTTTTGTGGCTTGCGATGTTATCCGAGCGCCGAGCCCTAAGCTTGTAAGGAAAGCTTTTGTGGCTCGTGATGCTATCCGAGCACCGAGCTTTAAGTTTGTAAGGAAAGCTTTTGTGGCTCGCGATGCTATCCGAGCGCCGAGCCCTAAGCTTGTAAGGAAAGCTTTTGTGGCTCGCAATGCTATCCGACCGTCGACCCCTAAGCTTGTAAGGAAAGCTTTTGTGGCTCGCGATGCTATCTCGCGATGCTATCTAAGCGCCGAGCCCTAAGCTTGTAAGGAAAGCTTTTGTGGCTCGCGATGCTATCCGAGCACCGAGCTTTAAGTTTGTAAGGAAAGCTTTTGTGGCTCGCGGTTTCTTCCGAGTGCCGAGCACGAGACATGTTTTTTAAGGAGAACTAATACGAAGCCAGAACTTGTTTTAAGAAAGCTGACATAATTACAACAGATTTGAACTTTGCAAAAATAGGGCACGTCGTGCCGGTTACATCCTTCATAATTTACATTGGGCTGTAGAAGCTAACCCTCTCCTTCTTGGAATTTGTTGAGGTGCTCTGCGTTCTAGGTCCTCTTGACAGTCTGGCCCTCTGGAACGGTTAGGCGGTACGTGACCGGGCGTACGACCCTAGATACCTTGTATGGGCCCTCCCAATTTGGAGCCAGTTTTCTCTTTTGGCTGGGGTTTGACACCGCCAGCTTCCGGAGGACGAGGTCTCCGAGTATGATGTCAGTGGGTCGCACCTTCTTGTTATAGAACCTTTCGATCCTCTGTTGGTAGATATTCCTCCTAATGGCAGACTTCTCCCTGACCTCGTCTATAAGGTCCAGGTCGGCCCACAGCTGTGCAGAGTTGCTTGTTTCCTCGAAGGCCATGATCTGGGGTGAAGGGATCCCGATCTCCAGGGGAATGAAGGCCTCCGTGCCGTATGTCAGGTTGAATGGCGATTCTCCCGTGGGGATCCTCTTTGTCGTCCAGTGGGCCCAGAGAACGCTCGGCAGCTCATCGACCCATAACCCCTTAGAAGCGTTATCGAGTCATTTCTTGAGACCGTCTAGGATTTGGCAGTTCACTTTCTCGGCCTGACTGTTTGACTACAGGTGACACACTGAAGAGAAGCGCTGATGGATCCCGAGATGTTCGCAGAACTTTCGAAAGTGTTTACCTGTAAATTGAGTCCCATTGTCAATAATGAGTACCTGTGGGATTCCAAACCGACAGACAATATGTTTCCAGAAAAACTATTGGGTCTGCTGCTCGGTGATCGTGGCTAATGGCTCGGCCTCGATCCACTTTGTGAAGTAATCGATTGCCACTATGAGAAACTTTCGCTGGCCCGTTGCCTTCGGAAATGGGCCTACCAAGTCCATCCCCACATTGCAAAGGGGGTCGGACTGGCCATGGAACGAAGGTTCACTTGCAGAGCCCTTTTCACAGGGACGAACCGTTGACAGGGGCCACACTTCTTCACCAGGGCGAGGGCATCTCGGAGCATCGTGAGCAGCTTCCCATATGGCACCCGCCGATTCCCTCATGTAGCTCCTTCAGAGCGTACTTTGCTTCATCGGGGTTTAGACAGCGGAGGTAGGGTCTTCCGTCCGTCGTTGTGTATGACCTCTTGAAGAGGGTCGCATTGATCACGGCGAATCTTTCTGAACGGACCTTGACCCGCCTCGCTTCAGCTCGGTCTTCGGGGAGCTCTCCCTTGATTAGAAATTTTTTGATATAAGTGGTCCAGTTGTCAGGAGGAGCTCCATCTTCAATGCAGAGAGTCTCGGAGAAGTCGGTACTCGTCTTTAAGAGTACTTCGATCAGGACGGTGCGGTCGAGACCTTCAAAGGACAAGGAAGTTAGCTTTGACAAAGCATCGGCTTGGACGTTCTGCTCCCTGGGGATCCTTAAGACTGCCGACTCTTCGAAGGAAGTCAATCGCTGTTGGACCGCGGCCAGGTACTTGATCATCCGATCGTCACGGGCCTCGTACTCCCCGGTGATCTGGTTGACCACGAGTTGGGAGTCGCTAAAGGTCCTGATCTATCTGGCGCCGGCCTGATACGCCAGGGTGAGCCCGGCAATCATGGCCTCATACTCAGCCTCATTGTTAGAGGCCGAAAAGTTGAGGTGGAGGCAATATTGAAGGAGGAAACCGTCGGGACCCCGCAGAATGATGCCTGCACCACTCCCCGCTTCGCAGGAGGATCCATCGATGTAAACTTCCCACGTCTGGTTGACCTTATTAATTTCGGGTTGCTCGGAGATGGTGCATTCCGTGATGAACTCGGCGATGGCCTGCCCTTTAATGGCCATCCTTGGTTGATAGCTGATGTCGTATTGACTGAGCTCGATTGACCATTTGACTAGTTGTCCCGAGCTCTTGGGCTTATTGAGCACGGCCTTCAGAGGTTGGTCCGTGAGCATCTGGACTGAATGCACCTAAAAATAGGGACGGAGCTTCCGTGCGGCCATGACCAGGGCGTATTCTATCTTCTCCATTCTAGAATATCTGGTTTCGGCGGCGAGCAGAACCTTACTCACATAGTACAGAGGCTTTTGGACTCCTTCCTCTTCTCGAACGAGGACAGCGCTGAGCACGCTCTCCGAAGCCGAAAGGTAAAGCTAGAGGGGCTCACTTGGTTCGGGCTTGCTGAGGAGAGGAGGGTTGGCGAGGTACTCCTTCAATTGGGCGAACGCCTCTTGCTGCTGAGTACCCCACTCGATTCCTCTGGTTCCGCACAGTGCCTTGAAGAATGGGAGGGACTTCTCTCCTGACTTGGAGAGGAAACAGCCGATGGCCGCCAGTCTTCCCGTTAGCCTCTAGACTTCTTTGATGTTCCTGGGAGGGGCCATGTCTATTATGGCCTGAATTTTTTCGGAGTTCGCCTCGATGCCACGCTAGCTGACGATGAACCCGAGGAATTTTTCCAAGGAGACGCCAAATGCATACTTCATCGGATTGAGTCTCATGTTGTGGATCCGAAGGACCCCAAAAGACTCTTCTAGGTCGGCGACGTGATCCTGTCCCTGCTGGCTCTTGACGAGCATGTCGTCTACGTACACCTCCATGTTGTGCCGAATTTTATCCTTGAAGACTCGTTGACGAGCCTCTGATAAGTAGCGCCGGCGTTCTTCAACCCGAAGAGCATAATCCGATAGCAGTAAAGACCTTGGTCCGTGACGAAAGACATCTTGGCTATATCGGGAGGGAACATCCGGATCTGGTTATAGCCTAAGAAGGCATCCATGAAGGAAAGGAGCTCGTGAACCGATGTAGCATCGATCAGAGCGTCGATGCTGGGGAGAGGGAACGGGCCTTTGGGGCACACCTTGTTGAGGTCTGTGAAGTTTATACAGATCCTCTAGCCCCCGCTCACCTTTTTGACCATTACGACGTTCGCCAGCATCTCAGGGTAGCTGACCTCCTGTATGAAATGAGCAAACAACAGCTTGTCCACCTTCGCCTTCACCGCCTGTTGCCTCTCCGGGGCAAACTTACGTCGCTTCTAGACGATCGGCTTCAAGCTGGGGATCACCCTAAGTTTGTGCATTATGAGGTCCTCAGATATACTGGGCATATCGGAGGGCTTCCAGGAGAAAAGGTCGACATTGCGGTGAATACAGACGATCAGGGCAGATTTGAGGCTGGGAGCGAGGGAGCAGCTCACTCGGAAACACCTTGACGCATCCTCTGTCTTGAGCGAGACTTCCTCTAACTCATCTGCTGGCTCAGGTTCTGGTTGGGTTCTCTCGAGTTGTAGCTCGACGACATCCAGGGGGAACACAACACCCCCGATCGCCATCATGTAGCACGATCGTGCTGCTTCTTAGTTCCCTCAGACAACTCTGACACCTGACTTGGTGGGGAATTTTAGCTTTTGGTGGTAGACCGAGGGGACTGCCTGGAGGGAGCAGAGCCCGGGACGGCCGAGGATGGCATTGTAGGCTGTAATACCCCAGATTTGCAGCGAACAGTCGACTGGTAACACTGTTTACACGGGATTTGAGAAAGGATTTGAAAAATATAGTCCCACATGGGAAGTATACAAAACTAATTTGAGTATAAATATAATTGCCAAGGATCAAGAGTCACCTAATTGGTTAACCACCTTTTGAGAGGCAGCCTGTGGTGGGCAGTTGTACTACATAATATCTAATTTGTCTTCTAAAAATATTAAAATTGTCTGAGTATTGGGGCGGGGCGTTACAAATGGTATCAGAGCCGACTTTCGACACCGGGTGTATCTGCACGTTGAGGGTCTTGAAGGCCTATTCGTGGGGTACACGGCAGAGAGATAATTCTCCGGACAGGCAGGGAGATGATTCTCCGGATAGGCAGGGTTAGAAAGGCGGATCCTACACTAGATGTGTGTCCCGTACTCAGCGAGGTTGCTGATTTCTAAAGGTGGGGTGTATGTAATACCCCAGATTTGCAGCGAACAGTCGACTGGTCGATTATTTAGTCGACTGGTAACACTGTTTACACTGAATTTGAGAAAGGATTTGAAAAATATAGTCCCACATGGGAAGTATACAAAACTAATTTGAGTATAAATATAATTGCCAAGGATCAAGAGTCACCTAATTGGTTAACCACCTTTTGAGAGGCAGCCTGTGGTGGGCAGTTGTACTACATGGTATCTAATTTTTCTTCTAAAAATATTAAAATTGTCTGAGTATTAGGGCGGGGCATTACATAGGCTGCCTTGACGTTTACAACCATGAAGTCCATCGACTCGGTTCACCTATGAGGGGACGTACCGGTGGTGACGTCTAGGGTCACGATCCCCTCGATAGGTACCGGGATGCCGGAGAACCCATGCAGGGTGTACCCGGTCGGCTTGAGCTTATCCCGGGAGAGCTTCAAGTTCTCGAACGCCTCTAAGAAGAGGATGTTTACCGAGCTTCCGTTGTCAACGAGGATGCGACGGACCTCGAAGTTCTCCATGCTGAGGCTGATGACGAGCGCATCGCAGTGCAGGAGTCGAACTCCCTCCAGGCCTTCCCCCGAGAAGGAGACATGGAGTTGCTGGACCTAGGGAGAGAGGGGGCCCTAGACGGCATTGACCCCTCGGACGAACGCCTTGCAGGAAGTGTTGGACTCCCCTCCCATGGGCCCTCCGTGGACTCAATGCAAGATGGCCTGACCCTCGGGTTCTTCAGGCTCCTGGTCCTGCTCGGGGCACTGTCTGGGCGCTCGAGGAGGAGGGGAAGGCCTCCTGTCCCTCGTGTCCCTCTGGTCCCGAGCGTCTTCTCGTTTGAACTCCCGAAGGTATCCTCGTTGGATGAGGGCCTCGATCTCATCCTTCAGGGCACGACAATGGTCCGTGTCGTTCCCGTTGTCCCAGTGGAAGCGGCAATAGAACCATTGATCCCTTTTCTTGTTGATGTTGGTCGGTTGAGGAGGCTATTGCACGAGGTCCCTGTCTTCGATTGCTAAGAGGAAAGTTGACACGTTCTGTGTTAGCAGAGTGTATCTCTCGAATCGGGGGACCGGAGGAACCCTCTTCATGACGCCCCCTTCTTTTGGGACCTTCTTTGCTGGCTCCGCCTTTTCGATCTTCCGTTTTCCCTTTCCGGGAATATCTTTGGAGTCCTCGGGATTCAGGGCCTCCTCGGCCCGGATGTACTTCTCGACCCGGTTGAGGAGGTCAGGGAAATCTATCGGAGGTTTCTTCGCCAGGGAAGCTTCAGCTGACCGTGCCGGATGTTGTACCGGAATGCTACCGAGGCAACCCCTGGGTCGAGGGAGGAGACCGACCTCACCTCTGTAGTGAACCTTCAGACGAACAGCCGGAGCGCCTCCTCTTCCTTCTGTCGGAGGCCCAGTAGGGACGCACTCGTCCTTTCAACCTTTCGGCTGGTCACGAAGTGGGCTAGCAAGTTACCCTCCAGTTGGTCGAAGGAGTAGACGGAGCCGGGGGTGAGCTTGGAGAACCATTCCCGAGCCAGGCCCCGGAGGGTGGCAAGGAAGGCACGGGACAGAAGGGGATCCGATGCGCTGTGAATCATCATGAGGGTCTTGAAGCCCTCCATGTGATCAGCAGGATCGCCCTCACCGTCATAAATCTCGAATTGTGGGGGGCAAAAATTTCGGGGTATTTCTGCCTGCAAGATGGCGGTGGAGAAAGGAGGTCGGGTGGGCCTGTGGCCCTGGGCCGGCCTCGGGCCTCCGTCACCAAAGTGGTCGAGGTGGTCTTCCATTTCCTGGAGGCATTTCAAGATGTCATCTTCATACTCCGGCGGAGCTGTCGGGTCGCGGGACGCGCTGGCCTCGACATCCGAACGTGAGTGAGAGCGGCAGACCGTCTCGTCGACAGGGGTACCCCAAATAGCCTCCATGATCTCTTTTCGGAAGTCTTGTAATTCCTGGTGGGTGACCGGTGCTCGTCCAGCCTGGCTATGTTGGGCTGACTGCCTCCTGCCGACACGGCTGAGTGCTGGCGCCCGTCCTTGGGGTGGAGGTCTGGGATGGTTCGGGACCAAGTTAGAAGCGGCCCCTCCCCTATTTTGGCTTTCTTATCGATTCTGGATGACCCCGCGTAGGTCGGGTACGATCGAACGGGAGGCCACCGACTGGTGTCCGAGGCTGATCCCCGAATTGTTGGATTCGTGAGCGTCGGCAGGGACGTCCTGAGAAGGGAAGTCTTGGCAATGCGCAGAGGTGACAGCTCTCCTGGCCTTGGATGCCATGTGAGCTCGGATGGACGGGATACCGTTAATAGCTGAGCTCGGGTCGGCGTTTGCACTACAGCGAGTTCCCACAGACAACGCCAACCTGATGTAGTTTGTTTTTGCACCTGGTGTGAGTTCTTCTCGATTTGTATTTTTGAGGAACCTTTAGTGCGGACGGAGTCCCCGACCCTCAGCTGGAAGAACGGCTCGTGAGTAGACGGGAGTGAGGTGGAGATTGGATGCTCGGCTCGGATCTGGAGGCTCGGCTCAGATATTGGAGGCTCGAATCTAGAATCTCGTGTACCTGCACACGGTCTAGGAACACCGGGGTTGGTCCCGGTGGCAGACCCTCCGACGATCTAGTCAGCTACTGAAAGAGAGTAACAGTAACTAGGGTTTGAGACGAAAAAGATGGATTACCTTGAGAAGGGGTGAAGGGTATGGTATTTATAGGAGAAGCAAACTGGGTCTGGACCCGTTTGGGGCCGGGTCTGGACTCGGTTACCCGTGGGCCTGGCATGGCACCCAAGCGGTATAGGACTGATGTGGCGTGGGCCCGGGGTGGTTTAGGGCTGACGTGGCGGATATCTGGGTGGTTTCCAAGCTGACGTGGCAGACCCGGATGATCCGGCGGTGCACGCTCTTTGAGGGAATCCTGTGGCCCAAGAGGGGCCACGTCATCTGACCCATATCAGAGCCTAAATTGAATTTCCCCTTCCATGGTAAAAATAAATGATAATGATGTAAATTAAAAGTTTCCCTGAATGGAAATTTATGTATGATGCCGTATACCCAGATAACCCTGATGAATAATATATCGAATTTTTTTCCGTAGTGACCCACTTGTTCAAAATATTGATCAATCTGGCCCACTTTCAAAAATATTCACCCCACTGATCCAGTTTTAGACACGTCAGCAATAACTGCTACTGAAAATAACGGTATAGTTTATTTATATGTCGTTGTTTCCAATAGCAGCATCTGTTAAAAAAAAGTTTACAAGCCGCTATTTGGAGTAACAACATCAGTTCACTTCTTCCCAATCTTGTACTCTCCGACTTGGAAAAAAATTGCAAGTATGAGAAAATCTTATAGTTGATGCCGCTATCCCTAACAACGGCATTCGATATGTTATAATGACTACAAATCTATCAGAAGTGTTCAATTCAATTTTAAAAGGTCTCCGTAGCATGCCCGTCACGATAATTGTGGAGATAATATTCTTTCGTCTCAACTTGTACTTTACTGACCGTCGTAAAGCGGCACAGACCCTTATTAGCAAATTAAAGTTGTGGGCACCACGTGTTCAAGAAAATATTGATTTACGGCGTGAGAAATTAAATTTACATGAGGCTATAATGTTTCATAACTGACCTAGTATCTTCAAAGTTAAAACCGACATTAGAATGAATAATGGACATCAAAAGGGTGGACATTGGCACACTGTTGACCTGGGTAGCCGTACGTATACTTTTGAGAAATTCTAGCTCTGCCACATTTCATGTTCTCATGTATTGGCAGCTTGTGCCTCTCATGCAATTGATTATTAACCTTACATTGATTCATTTTATTCTACAAGTTCATTAGCAATAACGTGGGCACCAATTTTTTATCCTATTCAAGACGAATCTTATTGGTCGGCACTGAGTGGACCAAAACTCATAACCTATGCGAGTTTACATAGGATGAAAGGTCGCCCTAGGAGTACTCGTATTCGCAACGATATGTATGCTCGAGAATGTGGGAGCACGGGTAAAATTTGTTCTAAATGCAGCGTAAGTGAACACAATAGGCGTAGCTGAAAGAATATAGCCAATGTAGATCCATTCGAAACAACCGATACTTGGAGTTGTATCCGTTATTTATTTTTATGTTATTGTAATACTTGGGTGCCCTAAATGAGAATTGTTGATGGATCACTTCTAATATGCGAAATAGCCATTATTAATATTTGAACTATGTATCCATTACTTATTATCATTTGTTGAAGTTGTTAATGTTGAATTTTTGGAAGATATGATTATGTCACTCTGAGTCTGATTCAAAATTTTACACATGATGTCTATGCATATTTTTATGTAAACTTAACTGATGCCATTGTTGGGAATAATGGCATCAGATATCTCTAACGTTATTTCCAACAATGGCATCAGTTCAAAACATGCACAAAGTTTTCGATATTTTATAAAACTCATTGCCGCTCTTTACAATAACGGCAATGGTTCAACTGATGTTATTTCTTCGAACAACGACATTAGTTTTCCTATTTTTTCCATCCAACTTCTCTGCCAAAATCTCTATCTCCACAGTCGTTATTGTCAATAATGGTATGAGATAACTATTATCGTTCTCAGAAAGAGAGGCAACAGTTGCAAAGAATACAAAGTTATAAAAAGTAAAAATTTGAACTGATGCCGCTCTTGAAAATAACGAAAAAAGTTATCTTATATCGTTGTTTGGAACAACGACTGTGATGACAAAGAGTTCGGCAGAGATGGTGTTTGGGCATAATTTTTTTAACTTTAATGTCGTTGTTCCAAATAACGACATCAGTTATTTTCATGCCATTATTGACAATAACGACTGTGGAGACAGAGAGTTTGGCAAATAAGTAGTTTGATTAGAAAAAATAAGATAGCTAATGTCGTTGTTCGAAGAAACGACATCATTGGAACTATTGTCGTTATTGTAAAGAGCGGCAACGGGTTTTATAAAATATCAAAATCTTTGTGCATGTTTTGAACTAATGTCGTTGTTGGAAATAATGTTACATGTATGTGATGATGTTATTCCCAACTACGTCATCAGTTATTTTAAGTTTACATCAAAACATGCACAGATCTCATAGTTTTCTTCATGTATCAGACTTCAACTTCCCAATAAATCAATGTTATACATTCGCATCAACAACAATTTTCCCAAACAATGTTTATCAATAATTTGCATGCATACTCATGAAGTAGATAATTATTGAATACCATATATCACAACACAATAATCGACAACGAATAAGATCACATTTATCCCAAATTGATCCAAAGTGTACAACATAAAGTTCACAAATTTCCACACTCTCACAAAATTCATGAAGTTCACAGTTATTAAAGTTCACAAAAGTGGGAAAGTACATAAACTCTCACACAAATCCATACACCCCCTAACTAGGCGTGCAGTGTTGCGGCTTGCTTCTCTTTCAAGATGGGACTCTCCTCCTACATTCTACAATATCGTATGTCACGGGTATATGGGGGCCAACCTCCTCTTCATGCTCAGCTTCCTCTCCTACAATCTCTTGTGATTTTAATTGAGACCCCTCTCTCGACCAACTTACACTTTTCTGCCGGTGCCCATGTGAAGTTGATGATTCCGTTTTTCGTGATTGGATTTGTCTTGGTGGTGGTGGTGGTGGTGGTGGAGATTGATCTTGTCTCGGTGGTTGTGGGGGAGGTTGAGCTCATCTTGGTGGTGGTGGGGGAGGTTGAGGCGCAGCTTGTGTCGGTTCTAAAAGAGCAGCCAAGGCCGGGCCGTCTCCAACCGCTTCAAGTGACAACCAACACAGATGGAGGATTTCTCGCACTATCTCTTTACAAGCTTTTGAGGCATTGGTTTTCAGTACACGAGCACATTTTTGCACAATATCTCATGTGTTGTGAATTTACAACAACAATAAAATATAATACAGAAAATAAACCAAATTATGTTAAACAAGTATAAGCAAAATATGTACAATGATTTTTTAAATTAATAATTATTATCAAACGGATAAATTTACCATGAGTCGGTATGACGAGACCTTCGGGTGATACATAGGTTGAGAAGTAGAATGTGCCGAGTGTGGTTCGACTTGGTGCTTCGGGATCAGTATTTGGATACCCGCAGGGATAGCTGATGGGGAGCAATAAACATACGTGTAACACAACGGTACCACGTCATGTAAGCTTCTTGCAAAGACCCGTCGTATAGTATGATCCCTTTAATCATCAAATCATACTTTCTCTCATTCCGCATTGCGACATGAGAGCGATGGTGATCGACCCAATCCATAGTCGGCAATCGACATTGACCGGTGATGTTGTGTAGTCTTCGGTCGTACATCCGGTTCTCCGGAATTCTTTATTGTGCATTGAATTATCGGAGGACTCGATCAGAGTAGTATAACTCCACTATGTTAAATTTTATAAGTGGATCTCGTGTCAACCAAAGTTGCATGTTTTTCGTGCACAGTGGGGGTAGCCATTGTAGCCTTTCATGCATGTACAGTGTCCAATTGACGTACTCTTCTCGTTGCTGATTGAGCTCATCTCTATAATACGTCAACGTTCCACGTGGGTTATCTCTCCACGTGTGGCAACCGGTCCAATAAACCCCTAAAGAAGCCCTCATCATTATGTTCTCCTCAAACACTCTCCATGCATTTGAAAGAATGGTTATTCGCGGACGGCCAAGGTGTATTCATTCCCAACACCAAATCTGCAATATTTCCATCAGTCCGGTCATTTGTATCACCCCCATTGCACAGTTGCAGAAGATCGGTAAAGAGATGCCAACATTGTACTTACCCAACTATAACAGGCCGACCCTATGTATATCGGCAATCAAAGAAAGGTACATTAGATGGATGACATCACCCGAAGAATTCGGCATGACAACACCACCAATCATATTAATTAAATATGCCCGAGTGTAACATTGCACTCGAAAGTCAGTTGGTTCATCTCTCAAACTATTTTTGAACTCTTGATAGCACTACAAACCACTAGGTCTTTAACGGCGTTCATATCCCGACGTTTCGATGAAACGCCGTGATAGGTGAGGGGAAGTTTTATTATTTTTTAAAACCTACTATCTATCCTGGTGTTTCAAGTAAACGCTGCCATAGGTTATCCTATAACCGTGTTTCTACTTATACATGCCGTGACAACTCTACTCTATCGCACGGATAGCTATTACATTTATAAAAATTAAAAAAAAATTAAATATCTATCCCGGCGTTTGTTTGAAGATTATGGAGAGATCAACTTCTTCTTCCACCAATACATTGACTCTACAATGTGAAGTTCTCTCCGAATTGAGGGGACGCGAGCGTCCCGGTTATGTGCGTGGGATGGGGCTACGACCGACACCCACCAGCGTTTTTGGTTCTCGTGCATGTTCTTCCAATGGGGCCACAAAGGACAAGGTGGATGAGTTGAAGGAAAGAGTGGCACTTCTGTAGACCCAAATGACCGAACTGGCGACGTTAATTGGAAAACAGTCACAAGAAATTCCAGCTCAATCACCGGTTAGTATTGTACACCTCAATACTCACTTTTGCTATATCTATTCTGTGAACTTTTACTATATTCATTTGCTATATCCTTCAATTCATCCTTCAGATATTGGAAGAAATGTCACCCAAAACTTATACTATATCTTAGTTAGATGGACTAGAAGATGAATTATCATCATAAAAGTCACCCAAAATTTTCCTAGATTCCGTTTTTTGTAGTCGAGCTTTCCAATACACTTGAAAGACAAAAAACACCTTGCAGAAATCTTAATGCAAACGTAGGGGATAAAGATACATTAAATCTGCTTTCTGAATTTAATGAAAATAATATAGTTCAACCATTAGTATTTTACCTCTGCATTTAGACTTTTTTCCGGTCTAAGGAAATTTTCCTTTTGGTAGGAATTCTATACTCTTTTCAATATATTTTCCTTTTGTGTTTCTGAAGTGTTTGAGTTAAGCTCGTCTTGCTGACTGTATCGCCACTTATGAGAATAAAATCTTCAATTTGATTGTCGTTCCTCATATTCTTCTTGTATACACTTATCTGTAGAAAATCATCTATAGGTGATTGATATGGGATATATTGTTAGTTTATTTTATTTGCTTATAAATATCTCTACATGAACATCCATACTCTTTTTAATATATTTTTTTCTTTCGCATTTAAAAATTGAGGATGAAACATCAATGTATTTCTACAGGATCAGCAAATTTTATCGGTTTCCAGTCACGCTCATACACTAAGGTCAAATACCGATGAAATTGGAAGCAACAATGTACCACACGAGGAGACTCCCCACCCTAGTTTGTGGTATTTCAAATGAATTTTTTTTTCCTTAGGTTTTGTTAGAACTTTATGTATGTTTTGTAATAACTTTATGTATGTTTTGCAAATTGCTCATACCCCTTTTTCCATATATATATATATATATAAAACTCTTTGTATTGACAATTTATGTGTGTTAGATTATTTTGTTTTGAATTGAACTATTGTGATAAGTGTGAATTTTTGTTGTTTGCTATGATGTTATTACTGATTTTAAGATTTAGCTACTAAATTTGATGTGATTACAGGAATTTGTAATATGTGATTAATTTCTGGGTTTTTTTTTTGAAATTTTGAAATAATATGCAAAAACTTGAATATATCTATCCCGGCGTTTTTCTAACAAACGCCGGGATAGATAATGAGCCTAAATTGCCACAAAATTTTAAAAGATTTCCCCTTTCCCGGCGTTTCTGCGACGTTGCGATATCTCATTTTTACTTTAAAAGCCAAAATGGAAATCTACCTACTACGGAGTTTCGTAAATGCCGCTATAGCTAATTTTTGGTCTACAAAATGAAACAAACCTATCACGGTGTTTCGGTAACGCTGCTATAGCAAATTTTCCTCTAAAACCTAAAATGGAAGTCCATCTATTACGGTGTTTTATAAACGCCAGGATAGGTGTAACACCTATAGCGAAGACTACCTAAAACGTCGGGGCAGCCCTTGTAGTTGTCCCGACGCTCTCTACGACGACACTTTTGGAAACGTCGTTACTCTCTACCTCGACGTTCATAAACGTCGGGATAGCCTAATAAAAACGCCGCTAAAGCCGTTGCGATTTGTAGTGTAGAGCCACGAATGTCGAATTGATTCGCCGATGAAAACCCCTTTGTCATCGTCTTCAACATCTCTCCCAAGATAACCTCTGACTAACATAACTTTGTTGAACATGATGTTACCAGTCACAACCACCCCATCGATTGAAAGTACCAATATAAACAATATATCTTGTAGCATCACTGTCATCTCACCTAAGGGTAGGTGGAACGTATGTGTCTCTGTCTTCCATCGCTCGACAAGAGCAGTAAGTAATGCATGGTCTCATTTCACTTTATTCAACATTGACATTCCACGGAAACCAGCATTTACCAAGTAGATGTGTATATGTGGGTTGGCCGGCAAAGTCGTGTGCATTTGAAAACTCATATTCTTTTTATCTCCCTTCCACACCGCTTGAGACCTATGCTCTTCTTGCAAATAGAGTAGGGATGGGTCTAGTGGTCCTGAACTTCCACGTGTGACGGAAGACGATACACATTTTGCACGCGAAGAAGATGGTTGGCTAACATCCATTTCTCTTTCAACAAGAATAAACTATGTGTCATGAATAAAATTAATAAATGATGTATCAAGATAACTAGTTTAATAAACTATGTGTCATGAATTTCAAATTAATAACCCATGTATCATTGTATCAACATTAATAAAGTTTGAGTCAAGATAACAAAAATGTCTCAATACTGGTATCAAACTATTTGCACATATAACAATTTCCACCATAATATCTCTATACACCACATATTTATATCTAAACACATCTCATATCAACATCCATTCATACATAAACATAAATCTGATTAACTTTTACAAATATAGCAATTCTAGTTTATACAAATTTCTTCAACATCTAATATACTACATTATCAATTCTAGTATACTCAAAATCTATTCTCATCCATAGGATACAACAACTCATATCAATCTCCACAACTTCTCATATACTACACCCTTAATATAAATCTCAATCAACAAAGTGAATATTTTTAAAGGAATTAAGGGTTTCCGAATACCTACCACAATTTCGAATTTGAGGTGATCTGTAGAAAATTCTGCACCAAAATCCAAGTGAACGCGGCCGAGGTGTGTTGACAAGTAGGTTTTAAGGATGAGTATTTTGTGAAATTTTTTTAGGATATGAAAGAGGAGAGTTTGAAGGTTCTAAATTGGGATCTAAAATTTTAGGGTTTCGAGAGCGAGAGGGAGAAAGAGAGATGAACCGAAAGTGAAAGGGAAAGAAGAAGAGGGTGTCACTATTTATATGTAATTGCTGTTATAATTGATACCGCTTTTCACGTACAACAGCATTAATAATGAGAATTTCTGTTCTTGGGAAGGGCGGCATAAGTAATAGAATTTTTTTCACACTTGTAATTTTTTTTCCAAGTAGATGGTTCACTAATTGGGAAGAAGCGAATTGGGTCAGTTGGGAAAGTATTTTCGAAAGTAGGCCATGATTAATATTTTGAAAAAGTGGGTCGGAAAAAAAATCTATTATCTCACTATCATTCATGCATGCAGTAGATTGATTTCACGTGAAAAGTCTAATAGAACTAACTTGATCAATAATATATTTGTCTACAACAAAAGTCTGATCGATATATATAATAGTACATGGTACAACACTATACACACTGAAAGATTATGACAACAACAAATATTCCTTATTCACGTGCATGCATACCCTTTCATATACCAATTCAGCATAAATTTCAGACCCCTTCCCAAAAAATAAAAAAGAAGATTTCAGATTTATGTCCATATTTCACAATTCACAAAATTGTAAAGAATGAATACTCAAATGAAAGGTCTAAACCAAAGTACGTGTTTCTTAATTATTGGAACGTCGATACACCTAGGAATTAATTATCAGCTTGCCAAACTTAATTAGCAATTGCAAATATAGTATATGTAATGTAATGACATATCTTCCTACGTACTTATGAAATAAAATTTAATTTGATTCTTGTCTAAAGCAACTTGGATAGAGCTTGAAATTTGGAAGTCATCCTGTTCAACTAGATAGTTTGTCTCCAAACAACTTGGTTAGAGATTGACTACATTCTAGGGGAATGAATCGTTAGGGCCGGGTTTACGGCGAGCGCATCCTCATCTCTACTACTATAATGGGAGAAGGCCTTAGTGTAATTTGTCCATCTACCAACCCGTGCAACGTACGTGCATAACTATTGAATGAGGTTTTAGATCAAATTCAGACTACGTATTTATTAAGACATGCATCGCACGTGTAAACTACTAGTAACCGAGTAATAGGATTTGAACATGCGTCCTTGTCCTATCTCAAAGCAACTTTCCCCATATCTAACGAAAATAAAGAAGAAAGAACTTAATGGAAAATAATTAAGACTAGTATAATGCACGTGTGATGCACGTCTATAAAAAATTTAGTCATTAAATTAAATGAATTTGTATTACAAGTGCAATGCACCTAGTATTACGACTAAAGATCTACATGTGTAAATGGGCGCCTAAGAAATTACACTGCCGTAAAATTTTTAAAAACAGTTATAAGCAAGACTTTCGTGCAGTTTACACACAATACATTTCCATTACACAACCCTTACCCATACATTTCAATCACAATTTTATGATTAACCATCACAGATAATGATCTCATTTTGAGTGATATAAAAAGGTTTATTCACAACAAACATTGATCAGATAATGAAAACTGAGCTATCATGGGGTATACGACAACAGATCAATGTATTCCCATAAACCGAGATTACAAATGAATATCAAGTCTCATCTAGCAAAAGAGTATCAATATAGTAAATGTAGGATAATGGCTCGATTCTGGTATTTGGTATCTGCAGTGTTCGAAAGTTTCAGAGCTTCAGTCGACTGGGTTGGAGGATCAGGCGACTGTCCAGAGGATGTTTTCGAAGACTGAAAATACAGCAGCAGCAGTCGACTGTATGTGGGAGTCAGTCGACTGGGCAGAAGGATTATCAGTCGACTGGTAATTGGACCAGTCGACTGTCGACGGGTTTTGGATCCAGATTCGGCCCAATTCGAAAGGCCCAATAGTTTCCCTATAAATACACCCGTTAGGGTTTTGTAAAGAGTAACACCTAATTCGGATTTTGTAGCCGTCATCTCTTGTAAAGGCTTTGTTTGCCCATTGGAGATCATAGTAAAGAAACCCCAACCGCCCCTTGTGGATGTAGGCATCGTTTTGCCGAACCACGTAAATCTTGTGTTCTTGTGTTGCTTGCTTTTCTGTTTTTCTCGCTGGTTCTCTCTTTGTTTCCGCGTTGGTTTGATTGTTGGTTTGATTTGTATTCCGCACAACAAGTGGTATCAGAGCCATTGGTTCGACCTAGAGGGAGATGGCGGGTGATGCAGATGCAACCAAGGATGTTGTGGGATCAAGTTCGTCAAGAACAACGATTCACAATGCAAAATTTGAAGTTGAAAAATTTGATGGGACAAACAATTTCGGGATGTGACAATGTGAGGTGTTGGATGTTCTTGTTCAACAAGAACAAGATGTTGCTTTGGAAGTAGAAAAACCAAAGGATATGTCTGAAGCAGATTGGAAGAAGTTGAATCGAGTTGCGTGTGGGACTATTCGGCTCTTTATTGAGAAGGCTCAGAAGTACGATTTGATGAGGGATAGCGTTGCTGCGGTGTTGTGGAAGAAGCTCGAAGACAAATACATGAGGAAAAGTTTGGAGAATCGCCTGTATTTGAAGAAGAGACTTTTTC
This sequence comes from Hemerocallis citrina, assembly GCA_017893485.1. Taxonomy (NCBI): domain Eukaryota; kingdom Viridiplantae; phylum Streptophyta; class Magnoliopsida; order Asparagales; family Asphodelaceae; genus Hemerocallis; species Hemerocallis citrina. The sequence continues at coordinate 418,095,692 of CM030359.1, read as the reverse complement.
GCTTCACCTATACGGAAGGTATGTCTATGAATGCTCATGTTGAATCATTTAATAAATTATTGGCTGATTTGTTAAATTTGGATGAGCAAATTAAGGATGAAGATAAAGCCCTAATTCTGTTGAATTCATTACCTGAAAGTTATGATCATTTAGCAACTACTTTATTATATGGAAAAGATACTGTGAAATATAAAGATGTTGCAAATGCTTTGTTGAATAATGAAACTAGGAGAAGGGATAAAATGGTTGATAGAGAAACTTCTGAAGCTTTGATTGTAAGGGGCAGGACTGAGACCAGATCTGAGTCCAAATCTGGGAAAAAGGGAAACAAATCTCGTTCCAAATCGAGAGGAGTTTCGAAGGACAGGAAAATACCGGCCAAAGATGAATGTGCTTTCTGTCATGAAAGGGGGCATTGGAAAAAGGATTGTCCAGAGCTACGAAATAAGGGAAATTCGACTGCAAATGTGACTGTTGAGAATTTAGAAAGTGGCGAGGATTTTTCTTTTGCACTTGCTTCTAGTCCCTCACTTTATCAAGAAGTATGGTTTCTTGATACAGCAGCCTCCTATCATATGTCTTGGAAAAAGGAGTGGTTTACTTCTTTGGAGTATATGGATGGTGGTGTAGTTTTGATGGGTAATGATGCGCCTTGTAAGAAGGTAGGAATCGGGAAGATTGAATTGCTGATGCACGATGGTCTTATTAGGGAGCTTTCAGATGTATGGTATGTTCCAGATTTGAAAAAGAATCTGATTTCACTAGGTGCTTTGGAGGCCAGTGGATTGAAATTTGCTAGTGAAGGTGGCATTCTGAAGGTGACTAGCGGATCACTCGTGGTGATGAAAGGGCAAAGAAAGAGAAACTTGTTTTTCTTGCAGGGAAAAACATATTTGGGTCAGGCTGCCAGTGTAACTGAGAAGCCTAAACAGGTTGTTCCCGACTCTACTAGGTTATGGCATATGCGACTCGGGCATGCAGGAGAAAAAGCCTTGCAGGGACTTGTGAAGCAAGGGTTGCTTAAAGATGCTAAAGGGTGCAAGTTGGAATTTTGTGAACATTGTGTTTTGGGTAAGCAAACTAGGGTGAAATTTGGTACAGCTGTACATCAGACAAAGGGTATCCTCGATTATGTGCACACAGATGTTTGGGGCCCTACTCAGACACCTTCTATGAGTGGTAGACACTGGTTTGTTACTTTTGTTGATGATTACTCCAGACGAGTTTGGGTATATACCATGAAGCACAAAGATGAAGTTTTGACATTGTTCACAAGTTGGAAGAAGAAAGTTGAAAATCAGACTGGTAGGAAGATTAAGGTTCTGAGGTCAGATAATGGAGGGGAATACAAGAATGATCCGTTTCTGAAATTGTGTGAAGATGAAGGGATCCAAAGGCACTTCACAGTTAGGAAGACTCCACAGCAAAATGGGGTTGCAGAAAGGATGAACAGAACCTTACTTGAGAAGGTAAGATGTATGTTAGCACAGTCTGGATTGAAGAAGACATTTTGGGCAGAAGCTGTTATATATGCAAGCCACATCGTCAACCGTTTACCATCAGCAGCACTTGAAGGCAAGACGCCTATTGAGGTATGGAGTGGTAAACCTGCATCTGATTATAGTTTTTTGCATATATTTGGTTGTCCTGCTTATTTTCATGTAACTGAAACTAAACTTGATGCAAGAGCCAAAAAGGCTATATTTGTTGGTTTTAGTACTGGTGTCAAAGGTTACAGGTTGTGGTGTCCAGAACAGAAGAAGTTAGTAATCAGCAGAGATGTAACTTTTGATGAGACCAGCATGATTAGCTCGGGACAGTCGACTGGTGGTATAGGACAGTCGACTGGTGAGCAGCAGAAGAGTGGGACAGTTCTTCAACAGGTGAGTAGAAGAAGCTCGGGACAGTCGACTGGTGTACAGGAGCAGTCGACTGGTGGTCCAGAACAGCAGAATTGTGGGAGCTCGGGACAGTCGACTGGTGGCAATAACCAGTCGACTGGTAGGAGAGTTTTCCAACAGGTGGAGTTAGAAAATTTGTCAGTTGAAAATCCTGTTCCTGTCCAAGATGAAGATGATGTGGTTGATACTGAGAATGATGAAGAAGTTCCTATCCAGCAGGAAGAATCAATTGCAGTAAGAAGGCAAAGAAGAGATATCAAACGACCGTCTCGTTTTACAGATACAGTTGCATTTGCTCTTCCCATTGTGGATGATGAAGTTCCCTCCAACTTCAAAGAAGCCACTAGAAGTTCAGAAAATGCAGATTGAAAAGTTGCTATGGATGAAGAGATGAACTCTCTTCATAAGAATAAGACTTGGGATCTAGTGCAACTACCAAAGGGGAAGAAAGCAATTGGTTGCAAGTGGGTGTATACGAAGAAAGAAGGTCCAAAAGGCAGTGTTCAGTTCAAGGCTAGACTAGTAGCAAAGGGGTATGCTCAAAAGGAAGGAATTGACTACAATGAAGTGTTCTCTCCGGTTGTGAAGCATCCTTCTATTCGGATTTTGTTGGCATTGGTAGCACAGTTTGATCTTGAATTGACACAGATGGATGTGAAGACTGCGTTCTTACATGGGGATCTAGATGAAGAAATTTATATGTCGCAGCCAGATGGGTTCAAAATTGCTGGGAAGGAAAATTGTGTTTGCAGGTTGAAGAAGTCTCTCTATGGGTTGAAGCAATCTCCAAGGCAGTGGTATTTGAGGTTTGACCAGTTTATGAAGGTGCAGAGATATTCCAGAAGTGAGTTTGATCATTGTGTCTACTTCAGGAAATTGCAGGATGGTTCTTTTATATATCTGTTATTATATGTGGATGACATGTTGATTGCCTCTAGAAATGCTAAGGAGATTCAAAATTTGAAGAATCAGTTGAGTTCTGAATTCGAGATGAAGGATCTTGGTGAAGCCAAGAAGATACTTGGGATGGAGATAGCTAGAGACAGAGCAAAGGGCACAGTGAGTTTGACACAGAAGCAATATCTTTTGAAGGTGCTGAAACGGTTTGGTATAGATGAGAAGACTAAGCCAGTCAGTACACCCTTAGCCACTCATTTCAGAATTAGTGCTTCTCAGTCTCCAAGTTCAGATGAGGAGAGACAGTATATGGCAAATGTACCTTACACTAGTGTGGTTGGCAGTTTGATGTATGCCATGGTTTGTACTCGACCAGACATCTCTCAGGCGGTGAGTATGGTTAGTCGATATATGCATGATCCAGGCAAAGAGCATTGGCAAGTAGCTAAATGGATTTTGAGGTACATAAGTGGCACCACAGATGTGGGTTTGAAATTTGAAAGGGATGACAATATTAGCAGGTTATTGGTTGGATATGTTGATTCTGACTATGCAGGTGATCTAGATAAGAGGCGGTCTACTACAGGCTATTTGTTTACGATGGCTAGAGCACCTATAAGTTGGAGGTCCAATTTGCAGTCCACTGTAGCGTTGTCTACTACTGAGGCTGAATACATGGCGGTTGCTGAGGCCATGAAGGAAGCCATTTGGATACATGGACTTTTGAAGAGCTTGGGGATTCATCGGGAGAAGGTGGAGGTACACTGTGACAGTCAGAGTGCTATTCATTTAGCGAAGAACCAAGTTCATCATTCGAGGACCAAACATATTAATGTTCGTTATCATTTTGTGCGTGATTTGATAAAGGATGGTGATATTCATTTGGTGAAGATTGGGACAGCTGATAATCCTGCTGATATGTTAACCAAAGTTGTTGGGGCAGCCAAGTTCAAGCATTGCATGAACCTGGCTAATATTTTGCATGTTTGATAATTTGGCATGGGCGAGTTGGGATAGTGCTTTGCTATTGGTTTGTTTAGTATGTGATATCATACTAAGGTGGAGTTTGGGTTCGTTTGTTGCATTTGATGATGAGCAGTTGTTTTGGAGTATTTGTGGAGATTGCTTGGGCTACTTGGAAGATTTCACCAAGGTGGAGATTGTTGGATATTTGATTTGGAAGATCTCGCCAAGGTGGAGATTGTAGGATAATGGCTCGATTCTGGTATTTGGTATCTGCAGTGTTCGAAAGTTTCAGAGCTTCAGTCGACTGGGTTGGAGGATCAGGCGACTGTCCAGAGGAGGTTTTCGAAGACTGAAAATACAGCAGTAGCAGTCGACTGTATGTGGGAGTCAGTCGACTGGGCAGAAGGATTATCAGTCGACTGGTAATTGGACCAGTCGACTGTCGACGGGTTTTGGATCCAGATTCGGCCCAATTCGAAAGGCCCAATAGTTTCCCTATAAATACACCCGTTAGGGTTTTGTAAAGAGTAACACCTAATTCGGATTTTGTAGCCGTCATCTCTTGTAAAGGCTTTGTTTGCCCATTGGAGATCATAGTAAAGAAACCCCAACCGCCCCTTGTGGATGTAGGCATCGTTTTGCCGAACCACGTAAATCTTGTGTTCTTGTGTTGCTTGCTTTTCTGTTTTTCTCGCTGGTTCTCTCTTTGTTTCCGCGTTGGTTTGATTGTTGGTTTGATTTGTATTCCGCACAACAGTAAATAATCTATATGATAATATGATATATGCTTTGAAGTATAAATAGATTTCCTATTAAATTTGGTCTTCATGGGACAAACCAATACTTGATTAAAAGCCTTAACAAACATAAAAAGAACCATGGCCATTAAAATGCATTTCCTATTTTGTTTCTCCATGAGAAACAATTTTTTTTTTTGTCTTACTATATTTTTATTCTCATAATCAGTTAATATATATATAGTATTTACACAACAATGTAATATGATCTTCAAAACATTTAATTGCATGTGTATACTTCACTCTTATAAGATGAACTATACATAGAACAATTCTTTGTTGACTGGTTTATTAAGCTTGAGTTCTTGCTTTGAAGTATAAATATTATGATCAGTTAATATAGCCTTAACTGATAAATATTATGATGAGGTCAGTACCCGTAGATAGCCTTAATATAGCCTTAATATAGCCTAGGTACATTTTGTGAATGGAACACAGAGTATACGGGTCTTTAATATCCATCAAAATAATGTCACCGGTTCTAAAAAGCAGTATATAGCCTGGGAGATGAGGAACAGCAGAAATATGATTTACCAATGGTGCAGCTTCTGAATACCGACAGATAACATGAATAGTTCGAGTCCGTAGATTGCAGCCAAATAATACTATTTCGTTCTCACTTGTGTTTTTTCTGCAGTTACAGTAGAATTTATCCTGGAGGGCACATAATATATGTCATGGAAATTAATAAACACTAAATATTAAACTACTGTAATAAAAGATAACTGGACAGACTAAAGAACACAAAAAACAGGATAACAGGGCACTGCATCTGTTCATTAGAATTGCCAGCCTAAGGTTACTTTCATCCTTAATTTCACCTGGGATAAAGCACATGCTCCAAATTGTACCACGAACAGGGATCTTTGAAGTGTCCTTCACAGTTTTTGTCTCTCCTTCACTTTCCGATGGATAGGTAATTTTCTGAAATTATGACATGGGAAGATCTTCAAAATCTGAAATAAGTACTTTAACAAATTAGATGGATCATATTTATATGCAGAGAGCACTGTCTAAATCTATACTATGAATGGATTTTAATTACTTTCTAGTAATCACCCATGCATTGATGAGCCATTCATTTTAGTCAAATTTATACGCACAGAAGGTATGAATGGATTTTATATATGCAGAGAAATGCAGGATATATAATTCACTCTTAAATATGATCGCAGAGAATGGATCATATTTATATATGCAGAGAATGTATGAATGCATTTTAATTACCGTATAGTAATCACCCATGCATTGATGGGCCATTCATTTTAAAATGCGTGCCCGAACCACTATGGGAAAACAAAAGGACTGCATGATCTACTAATTATTTCATGCATGAGATACTAATTATTTAATTGGTTTCTTAATTACCGTATAGTAATTATTTATATAGTAATTATTTATATATGCAGAGAAGGTATGAATGAATTTTAATTACCGTATAGTAATCACCCATGCATTGATGGACCATGCATGATATACTAATTTTTTATATATGCAGAGAATGTATGAATGGATTTTAATTACCGTATAGTAATCACCCATGCATTGATGGACCATGCATGAGAAACTATTTTTTTATATATGCAGAGAAGTTATGAATGGATTTTAATTACCGTATAGTAATCACCCATGCATTGATGGGTCATTCATTTTAAAACATGTGCACGAACCACTATGGGAAAACAAAAGGAATGCATGATCTACTAATTATTCCATGCATGAGATACTAATTATTTAATTGGTTTATTATTTCAACAAAGTTTAGATAGGAATTGGGTGGCATGCAAATGTTAATTTATTAGTCATGCAAATTACATTTTAACCCTAGATATTTTTTTACCCTTTTATGTTGATGGGAACATGATAGTAAAAAGCCGCTAAAATAGGACTTTGCTTAATAATAGTATAGATAGTGAATATATTGTCACGAAATGCATGAAGTCACAAACCAATACCATTTCCCTATGTATGTATCATAACAAACTTACTGTTTGCATTTGCACGAAGCACATCACCTCATGTAGATGATTCAAAAGTCAAATTTATTTATTTTTTTGACAAGAGTATAATAATAAATCGTTCAGCTTAATTAATGAGAAATAATGAAATAAAAAATTTCAAACACAATATAGATCAAACTTCAAAATTGAAATCTTAGAGCATTTGTAGTCGTTGGCTATTTAGCCAAAATATCCAAAATTTAGCTCGAAGCGTACTGCAGTCGCTGGCTATTTTGCCAAATTTTGGCTTTTGATGAACAGTAACGAGCTATATTTGGCAGACGATTTGGCTAAAATAGCCCGACGAAACATAATTTCTTGTCTGTTAATTGGACGGTGTATGATTTATCGTCTGAATGATTTTTTTATTAATAAAAAAATGGACGGTAAATTATTTACCGTCCCAAAACATTTATAAAAAAAAATGGACGGGAAATGATTTCCCGTCCGAAATTCTTTTTGAAAAAAATGTTCGAGACGGTTGATAATTTACCGTCTCGTAAAATTAAAAAAACATAAACAAAAAAAAATCCCAAAAAAATTTCCAAAAAAGGACATGATGTCCCAAAAAAAATTCCCAAAACAGACATGAAGTCCAAAAAAACTTTTTCAAATGGACAGACGGGAGATTATTTACCATCTGTTTATTTTTCATTTTTTAAAAAAAACACCGAATAAGAGATCTTTTCCCCTTTTTTTTAAAAAAAATTAGGGACGATAAATGATTTACCGTTTGACAATTTTATAGGCAAATTATTTTTGGGACGATACATGATTTTTCGTTTGTCCAATTAAATTAACGAAAAGCCAAAATTTGGCTAAAACGACTACATATGAACCCCCTCATTTGCTATTTGCTATATGCCAAATATGAAAATTTTGACTAAAATGACTACGGACGCTCTTATTAGTAGCTAATTAGTACACTTATCTGCTGGTAGGGAAGAAAATTTGTGTTTCTATATGCGCAATAGTGTGTGTGCTGGGATAACTTTTGTATAGCATCTGAATATATACTAAGAAGTTGGTATAACACACAGAGAATATATATATACTAGGTTTTCCCGTTGATAGGTGCCGTACTGTAACACCTTAGAATTGATTTATGAGATTTTGTGATTTTTACATGTTGTGCACTAATGATTTCATTTGTATAATTTCTCGTATAAAATATTTTTATTTCGTAATTATTCTCTTCATTTTTCTAAAATTATTCTCTTTAAAAAGCCTAATTTAAATCTAGGCCTAATTATCCTTTTTAAGCACACTATATTTATTAATTATTTAATTATTTTAAGCCCATGGTTAGTTTGGCCCATTAGTGAGCTCATTTACTTTAATTCTCTTTTGAAATGGTCTAACTTGTAGTGTAGACTCATTTCATGGACAATTAAATTTGTCACATGAACAAATTTGTTAATGGGGACACTAGGTGGCACGTGCAAGCACTAGGGTGTGTATTGCACACTTTTCCCCATAGGCCGGATTGTAGATGGAGGAGTGGGAGTGATGGAAGTAGTGGAGAGGTGGTTGTTCATCATGGGTAATTTTCATAACTCTCTAGTTCATCTAGACCATTGATCTCTAACCATTGGATCTAATCCTAGCCCTACATTCATCCTAAAATTTTGTATAAATACCCCTCCCTATACTCTTCATTCTCAGACTTAGAATTTTTGAAAGAAAAGAATAGAAAGAAAAGAAAGAGAAGTAATTTTAGTGAGGCAAAAGATTGAGGAGTTGTGAGATTATGTGCCAATGTGTTCTTCATCCAAGGAGGAGGCCGGCATTTTCAAGGCTAAAGAAGAGGGAGGCTCCGGTTGCTTGCATCACTATAAGGAGAGGCACAACTTGGCGGTTGAACTAGGAGGAGAAGGCCTTGTTCATTCGTTGTAGGAGATTTTCTACCAGTTCTTTGGATTTTTCTCTCCATATAAGGTGAGTGTTTCTCATGCTTCTAAAGCTAGATACCTTGTTAGGAATGTTTTGATAGAATTGTTAATGAAAACTGAAGTGAAATTGGCCTATGGTTGCTTAGGTGTAGAGATAAATTGGTAATTTAGAAGATGTGTGTTGAAGTGATTGCTAGTTGATAAATTATGAGTTAAAATGCTAAAAGATATCATGTTTTGCCATGCTAGATATTAAAGAACCATGTTGTGGGAAGAAAATCTATATATATGAGACAAAATTGAATGCTTCATGTGAAATTGATTTGGTTAATTGTGAATGATCTCATCGTAGCAAGAAAGGAAATTTTTGATGTTCTAAGTTAATGTGATGGATTAATAAATGAAAAAAAAGGAATGAAATATTTTTGTAAAAATTTATATTTCAAAATGTGTGCAACTATGATTTGTTCCCAATTTCGAAATTATGGATATAGAACAAAAAAATAAGATCAAAAATACATGTTTTATTAGTAAATAATGATTATAAAAATACTGGCTTGCTGTAATCTTATACATTTTGAAATCTGGAGATTTTTTTGACTCAAAAAGAGAAGAAAAAGAACTAAAAACATTTTTGGAATTTGAAAAACCTAGTAGTATCAGTCGACCGATTATATTGAAACAGTTGACTGTTCTGAGTATTTGTTTTCGAGTTCAAATCTTTGCGGAACAGTCGACCAGTTATATTGAAACATTCAACCGTCTTGATTATTTGTTTTCGAGTTCAAATCCTTGCGGATCAGTCGACCGACTACACTGTGACAGTCGACTACCCTGAACATTAATTTTCGAGTTGTAAATCCTCACAAAACAGCCAACTGTCCATGTCCTAACAGTCGACTACCCTGGAGTTTCAACTAATATCTGAATTTTCGTGAAAGAACTTTCTATAACCTGTGGCCCAGTATAAATAAGGATTTGAGACTATTTTTGGCAAGAAAGAACTTATTATTTTTATTAGTTCAAATTGTCCTTGAATAAAGAAAAATACATGCCTTGTTTAAAAGAGTTTTGACATGAGTTTAGGCAGTGAGAGTGTAAATTTTGATAAAATGACAGTACGGTAATTTCATGGTGGTTGAATGAGCGATGAATGTGACAAGTTAGAAAAATGAATTCTTTTGTTTATGCATGAGTTTGTACATGAAAGTGAAATTGAATGTTGTGATGAATTATGAAAAATTTTATGAGCATGAATATACAATGCTATGAACATGAAAGGAAAATTATTGTTGATCATGGAAAAGACTTATTGACTATGAAAACTCGATTTTGTGATTGTGAATTAAAATTGAGAACAAGAGTGTAGTTAAGCCTCATACCGGCATTGAAAAGAGATATGTTGAAATAAAATTTGAGATGAAAAGATCAAGATTGGGTCATATTGAATAGACGATTAAGACCGGAATAGTGGAAAGACTAACTCTAGAGAATTGATTTTGTTCATGATTCAAATAACTAAGGATTAGATGCATAGTGAAGAGGTGACGAAAATAAGAGAAAAACACAAGTTTGAGGGCCTCGGAGCTACGGTGTGAGAGTATTCACAGGCTGTCTTCACGATGCGTCGTGACATGATGTGGATATGTCTCCAGGAGTCCATACCGCAGGCGACGCTCGTAGGGTGTTTGGTGACTACGGGTGGTGTCATGTCCCATGACGGAGGCTGAATTATCCATAGGTTCTTCATGATGCGTCGTGACATAACGTGGGATTTTTCTCCAGGCTGTCTGGACATGAGCTCGTAACTCATAGAACATCTAGGATACTATCGTAGTTACAGTAGTAGTTTAAGTCATGACGAGGGATTGAACCCTGCAAGATGAAGAACGGTTAAGGGCTTGCCCTCAGACCTATGTAGTATGGAATGCATAGAATCTGAACAAGTTTACATTAGTGTCATCTAATATAAATAACTGCATTAAGGACTAAGTGCACCGCACAACACGACATCTATAGGATAGTCCCTTGTAGTTCTGTTTGTGATCAAGTTTGTGATTTGTTTAAGCATTTGAGAATCGTTATACTTGTTGTGGCATAGAGAGGATAGCCGTGTATAATATTTCTTCGGTTGTAAGCAACTGATGCGGCCACAGTTTTTATGCAGGGTAAGATGATTAACAAGACTAAAGAATGCATGCTGATTAAAGAATGATTCAAGTGTTGTACATTTCAATATATGTAAATTGTTGTAAATTGTTTCTGTTGTAAATATATAATGTAAGTATAAACTCTGATGTAACAAAAAGTTTTTATTTCCTTGTAAAATTGTACGAAAGAAGTGTAAAGATCCTGTGCAACTTCGAATTCAGTCTGTTTTGGAATTTGGGGTGTTACACGTACATCTTCGGAATGGTGCACCTTTTCTGATTATATAAAATAATTTTGGAGGTCCAGCAAATTAATTGAAGTAACAAACATATTATGTGAGGAAGCAGTATATCTACCTTTAAGCTCAACCATCGCCTTCCTGATCATTAGCTTGAACTTATCTGGAATGCATATAGTTTGTTAGAAACACTGCATAATATTTTTTATAACTTCAGCATCACTTTTAAATGCTTGTAATAGTTATGCAAGGACAATATCTTATTTGTTTTATAGAGTTTACTCTAATCCCATAACCACTATGAGCATGTCCAAATACAATGGTAACTCAAGTGCAGGTGTGAAGGTATCTGTAATATCAATAATCTAAACATTTGTTTGTCTGAGACTCAGTTTGCAATTGAAATACCTCTTATTATTATTTTAACCAAAATGAAATACATAAAGTTCTCAAAACTCTAAACCAAGCTAATATTTCTTTTATCTCCACTTTGTCTCCTCATTGCACCTTTATAAAAATAATAAAAATGGATAAATAACAAATTTACTTTAGCTGTCTTTTTTGAGTGGAGAGTTTGCACCCTTCAATGGTTAACTCCAGTCATCACAATCCTATATATCCAAACATATACTAAAAGTTCTTATATGTTATGTTATCCATGGTTTCTACTAACCAGTGAAGGGAACATTTCACGATAGTATTTTCTCATGTAGTAAAGAAATTAATGTTGCATATTTGCCAAGTTATTTTAGGTTACTGGTCAGCTTACTTGTCCTGCTATGGTTTGGAAGCCCAAATTGAGGCCACCAAATAATCCATTTCTCACTTGTGTACCCTTTAAATCAAAACCAATAAAACACTCATCAAATAAATCACCAAATTAAAAAAAAATACCTCAAAAAATAAAACAATCATACCTTTCTGAACTTAGATCTCATGCACACACAAAATTCGAGTCAGCAAAAAACTGAGTAATCCCCTACACACACAAAATTAAAAATTAGGATGAAAATTCGGCTAATGAGATGAAATTAGAGTCGACGCATCGCATATAGAGGCTCTCGATTCGGTGGAGGGTAGTCGCCGATACGGAGTCGCTTGATATTTGTACTCGATTTGGTGGAGGGGAGTCACCAATACGAAATCAGCTGTGGATCAGATATCGGCGACGACCTCTTGATTGGGGTTCGACATTGGATTTGGATTTGGATTTGTTTTGAGAATTTCAAATTTTGAAAATTTCCAAATTTTCAAATTTTTAAAAATTTAAATTGTTTTAATATTTTAAAATTTTTTAAATTTTTAAATTTTTTAAATTTTGAAATTTGTAAATTTTTAAATTTTTTAAATTTTGAAATTTTTTAAATTTTTTAATTTTGTTTTTAAAATTTAAAATTTTTAAATTTTAGAAATTTATTTTTAAAAAAATTTTATAAATTTTTTAAAATTTTTAATAAATTTTTTATAAGTTTTGACTTTTTTTGAATTATTTTTAAAGTTTTTCAAGTTTTAATTTATAAAAATTTTAATTTTCAATTTTTTTTATTTAAAAAAATTTTAAAATTTTAAAATTTTTGAAATTAATTTTTGTAAATTTTTTTTAAAAGATTTTATAATTTTTTGATTTTTTTGATTTTTTTAAATTTTAAATTTTTAAATATTTTTAGTTTTTAAATTTTTTAGTTTTTTAGTTTTTTTTTTAATTTAAAAAATATATATTTTTTCTTAATTTTTTGAATAGGATAGAGAGAGAGAGAGAGAAATAATTAAATAAATAAAGGAGTTGTTTTGGGTGGAGGGATTTGAATTTGAGTTTTTTGGAGAAACTTTCCGCGGGGGGGGGGGGGGGGGGGGGGGGGGGGGGGGGGGGGGGGGGGAGAATGTATTTTGTGATGTTAGAGCTGGGCCTTTGATCTTTGGGGGATTGAATGAGAGCCACTTTGATAGCTGATATGGCTAAAAATATGACTAAATCGGAACCGTTCAAATTGGGCACGAATCTTAAAGCTCACAGGGGCAAAACGGTAAATTCACCTACAAACAATCCGAAATGGGGACTATGTCTCTTTTTCAGGGCCCAACAACCCATAAACGGATCTGCCTATTGGATACGGGTCTCAAACCGTTACAAGCCAGTTCACACGGATATGGAGAGATCCAGGTTCGTCCTTATCCCTAAGGGTTGGTTTTAACCACTTCTATCCATCCACACCGGGAAGTAGAGATTTGTTCTTATCTCGAAACGGATCCCTACGGCGACTATAAATACCCCCTTACCCCTACCGTTACAAGGTAATGAATCTTTGCCTACCTAAAGCTCTTTCTTAATCTTCCTAGTTATTGATTCGTCGCCGGAATCCATCTCGGTGTTTCGAATTTTGTGCAGGATCGTGGCAGCGGCAAGGAAAGAGTCAACACATTGGCAGAGTCAACAGGTTCGCTCTACTATTTTCCTTAAAAGAACTTACAAATTCGTCTGTTTTCTCCCACACCCAAAATCAGCAGCAACCAATTGGCGCCGTTTGTGGGAAACAGAAGCAGCGATCCAATCCTCTCCCCTCAGCCAAGATATCTTTGAGCCATGCTTCCCAAGAAGAGGAAAGCCACGGTCTCTAACTGTAGGGACACTCCCGCACCTTCTCCTCCTGCATTCCATGAGGTTCCCCCTCAATCCACTCAGCAAGTCCAGCAACCTGGGCAACCCCTCCTTCAACCCATCCAGTAACCACCGCCTGGACGACCTCTTCCTCAACAACCTCAGCCCCAGCAGGCCCCTCCAGGGCCATAAGAGCTCCCGCAGGAGTCGACAAGTACAGCATCCTCACCGCGACCATGTATCAGTACACAATCCCTTGTCAGAATCCATGGCATCGCACAGTCCCCCTACGCCAAAGGATCTCCGGAACATCATCATCAGTAAGGCAGTACGGGGAAGATCTTCGCACCCACCTAGATGAAAGGCGGACCCATGATGGGATAACCCGCCGAGAGCATCACAGGGGTCTAACGATCCGGTTCCCTAAGGCCCGGTCCCCCCGAAGGCAGGACAGGGGAAGGTCCAACTCTCCCAGGATGCGGAGGGAGTCGCCCTGGCACCATTAAAGGAGAAGCTGCTCTCCGAACGGCCGACCCGCTCCTTGGGACCACCAAGAGCAGGAGGCCCCCGTCACGAGGGCAGAGTTCTAGCAGTTCCAAGAGGCAGTCTTAAGGGCCCTCAATGTTGCCCCCGACCATGGTCAGTGGGCACCCAGTCCTCATCCTACCCGGAACCGTAGGCGTTGTATGCCTAGCCCCCAACCTGCCCAAGACTACAGGCATCGCACGCCCAGTCCTCAAGCGGCCCCGAGCTATCGTCATCGCACTCCTAGTCCCCTTCCACACGAAGACGAATCTTGGGCCTCGGCAAGGCATGACCGGAGGGAAAACTCGGTCTACTGCCGTCTCCACGAAATGGAGAGGAGCCTTGGCCGGCTAGATAGAGAAGAGGAGCAACGGGCAAGGAACTTCCGCCCCAGCAGACCCCCATTCTCTCGGACCATCATGGAGGCACCGGTCCCGAACAACTTCAAGCCTCCTCACTTTGAATCCCAACGGGGAGTCTGACCCCGCTGACCACATTGAGAGTTTTAAAACTCTCATGATGATACATCAGGCATCAGACGCCCTCCTCTGCAAGACTTTTCCAGCCACTCTGAAGGGGCCTGCAAGGTAGTGGTACTCTTGTCTAGCCCCGGCCTCCATCTTCTCCTTCGATCAGCTTGAAGCCCTCTTCCTGGCTCACTTCGTGAGCAGCCGCCTAACCGAAAAGACCAGCACCTTCCTCCTCTTGCTTCACCAAAGGAAGGGTATGCGACTGAGAGACTACATCAAGCGCTTCACCGCGGAGGCCAGATCCATCACCTCCCTCGACCAATCTGTTGCCTCTGCCGCCTTCCAATCCAATGTCGCTAACGACAGCCTCAGGGCATCCCTCGCCAAGAAGCTCCCTCGGGATTTCTCAGAACTCCTACTTAGGAGTGAGAAATACATTCGAGGGGAAGAAGCCCTCTCCCGCCCTGCTTTTGAAGGATCATCCTCCGGGAACAAACGAAGAGGAACCGGGAAGAAGAGGAACCGGGACAAGTGGTACCACTTCCACAGGGACCACGACCATAACATGGACGACTGTCGGGCCTTGAAGGACGAGATCGAGGCCCTCATTCAGAGAGGGCAACTCTCCAGGTTTTTTAGGAAGGACAGAGCCGATCCTCCTCCACCCCCCAGGGGGGCTAATAAGCAACCCGAGCAGCACGTGGAGATCCCAGACTCTGAGCCAGAGGCCATCCTGCATCTCATCCATGTAGGCCCAATGGGGGGAGATTCTAAATCCTCCCGAAAAGCCTTCGTCCGAGAGGTAAATTATGTACAGAACCATCCTCCTCCCAGGGGCCTAGGGGTCCCGGACACCTTCTCAGATATAGACTTAGAGGGTGTTCGAACCCTCCATTGCGACGCATTGGTCATAAACCTCCATATGGCCAATTTTGACGTATGCCGGGTCCTAGTAGATAATGGGAGTTCGGTCAATATTCTCTTTTTGGAGGCCTTCCAGGGGCTCAAGCTCTCCAGTGATCGGCTCAAGCCTGCCGGCTACACTCTGCACAGGTTTACGGCAGTGCCAGTGAAGATCGAGGGTGTCATAACTCTCGACGTAACCGCTGGAAAAACTCCCACCACCCAAACTGAGCCGATGGACTTCATGGTGGTAGATGTGAAGGCCGCCAACAACATCATCCTAGGCCGACCAGGCCTAGCTGCTTTGCAGGCCATACCCTCGGCTTATCACATGAAGATGAAATTCCCCACCACGACAGGCGTGGGAGAAGTTCGAGGAAGCCAGGAGGCAGCCCGCAAGTGCTACATGACCTCGGTGGGAGGACCTGTCCTTTCCCTTGAAGCTCTTGAACTCCCCCAAGGGAGTACCACACCTATTTCCGAGCCAGTCGATGACCTGGAAGAGGTGACCTTTTCTGAAGAAGATCCAACTCGCAAGTTTCTGATTAGCAAAGCCCTTCCCCCTCCTTCTCACTCTGACATTATCCAGTGCCTAAGGGGGAACCGGGACCTTTTCACCTGGACGGCAGCTGACTAGCTGGGAATCTCCAAGGAGCTCCTCATGCATCACCTTAGCATAGCCTCGGGGGGTCAGACCTGTTCTGCAGAAGCGATGCAAATTTTCCCCCGAGCGCCAGCAAGCTATCAAGTAGGAGGTTAAGAAACTCCTTAAGGCTCGTTTTATACAGGAGGTCAACTACCCGGAGTGGTTCTCCAATGTCGTGATTGTCAAGAAGGCCAACAAGAGCTGGAGGATATGCATTGACTTCACAAATCTGAATAGAGCATGTCCCAAAGATCCATTCCCGCTCCAGAGCATAGATGCCCTGATTGATGCAACCTCGGGCCATGAACTCTTAAGCTTCATGGATGCCTTCTCGAGGTATTATCAGATAAGGGTGTACCCTCCCGACATCCCGAAGACCTCCTTCGTCACTAAGCAGGGCATGTATTGCTACCGGGTCATGCCTTTCAGGCTGAAGAACGTTGGCGCCACCTACCAACACCTTGTTAATAAGATCTTCAAGGAGCAGTTTGGGCGGAACATGGAAGTTTATGTGGATGACATGTTGGTGAAGAGCGTCAACGGATCAGATCATGTCTCTGATCTCCAAGAGGCATTCGACGTATTGAGGAGACACAATATGAGACTGAACCTGAACAAGTGTGCGTTCGGAGTCTCATCTGGCAAGTTCTTGGGATTCATGGTCAGCCAAAGGGGCATAGAGGCCAACCCCATGAAGATCCAGGCCATTCTTAACATGGATCCTCCCTCCAAAGTTAAAGATGTACAGAGGCTTACCGGGCGCCTCGCGATGATTGGGCGTTTTCTCTCCAAATCCGGGGATAAATGCCTCTCGTTCTTCAAGGCCCTCAGGGGGACTAAAGGCTTCGAATGGGGAAAACAACAACAAGAGTCCTTCGACCAGGTCAAGGCATAATTAGCCAACCCCCCACTCCTGAGCAAGCCGAGGCCCGGGGAGGTCCTCTACCTATACCTCGCCACTTCGGAGCAGACCCTCAGTGCCGTTTTGATGAGAGAAGAAGACAAGATGCAGAGGCCCGTCTACTACGTGAGTAAAGTCCTTAGGAATGCTGAACTCTGTTACCCAAAGCTAGAGAAGATGGCATATGCCTTGGTGATGGTGGCCCAAAAGCTCTGCCCCTACTTCCAGTCTCACTCGGTGGTCGTTCTTACCGACCAGCCGCTCAGATAAGTTCTCCACAAGCCTGAGACCTCTGGGCACCTTATGAAGTGGTCCATCAAGCTAAGCCTATATGATATCAGCTATCAACCTCGAACTGCTATCAAGGCTCAAGACCTGGCCAAGTTTATAGTGGAGAGCACAATTCCTGAGCCCAGCAAAGCGAGAGAGGAGCCCCCATCCTGAACGGTGTATGTGGACGAGTCTTCGTATGTCGACGGGAGTGGAGCAGGAGTCATCCTGGCGGGACTAGATGATTTCATCCTCCAGTAATCACTCTGCCTCGACTTTAGAGCATCCAACAACAAGGCCGAGTATGAAGCCCTAATAGCAGGCATCGGCATGGCTCCCAAGGCAGGGGCAAAGCATGTCAAGATGTTTAGTGACTTGCAGCTAGTGGTGAACCAGGTATCCGAAGAATAAGAAGCGCGAGATGAACGCATGGCCAAGTACTTGGCCAAGGTCAAGGACCTAATGACCTCTTTTGAGGATGCACAACTCCAGCGGATCCCCCGAGAAGATAATGCGCAGGCGGAAGCTCTCTCAAAGCTAGCTTCTTCCTCACTCCAAGTGCTCGAGCAAACTATCCTAATAAAAGTTCTATTGAAGCCCAGCGTCGAAGAAGAAGGCCCCGAGCCGATGGAGACACTGCCCTTACAACACGGGGAGAATTGGATGCGGCCCCTACTCGAGTTCCTCAGAGATGGGATTCTTTCCCTACACCCTAAAGAGGCCCGAAAAATCCGAACTAGGGCAGAGTGGTACACCCTCATCGATGGAGTCTTGTACAAACGCTCCTACACCCAAGTAGACGGTCAACCCTACTTGAGGTGTCTCTCCCCGGCAGAAGCCCAATATGCCTTGAAGGAAGTGCACGAAGGGATATGTGGCGCTCACTTGGGAGCGAGGTCCCTCGCCTGCAAAGTCTTGAACTATAGATATTTCTGGCCTACTCTTCTTCGCGACGCCGAACAACACGTTCAGCAATGCGGTCCCTGCTAAAAATTCTCAACAATCCCCTTGGAGGCAGGACTGCCTGATTGCTTACAACAAAGAACAAAATGTGAATGAGCTTTGCGGAAACCTGGAACTCATTGATGAGCTTCGGGAGAGATCCTCCATTCACCAAGAAGCCTATCAGCATAGGGTCGAGCAGTCCTATAACAGGAGAGTCCGCCCTACCAATCTCAAAGAAGGAGATCTGGTGTTCAGGAAGCTGTCTATTTCTTTTCCCAGCAAGAAGGGCAAGTTGGCACCCAATTGGGAGGGACCATATAGAATCTCCAAAGTTGTCTGCCCGGGCGTATATCAACTTGAAGATCCGGGGGGCAAAAGGGTGCCGAGGACATAGAACGCAGAGCACTTGTTGAAGTACAAAGAGGGTGTTTAAATACAGCTCCAAGCAACTTCTCAAAGAATGTTCTCCATAAAACATGTTAAAGTTTCTCTTTTTTCTTTATCAAGTGTAATAGCAGCTTGCAACTTAGAAGCGGCCGTATAAGTGTTTTCAATAAAAGTGATCTACCCCCTACAAATTCTCTATTCTGAGCATTTTGATTGTGCTACTTTTATGCTTACTAAGAAAATACTCTCTAAATGACAAGTTCAGAGTCCAACACTTGGTTCAATGCAACTTTTGCTAATTGCGAACGGGCGAGTACGAAGTAGTTCACCATTCGGAATTGCTCCCAAAACTATTGACACTCTCTAAATGACAAGTTCGGAGTCCAACACTTGGTTCGATACAACTTTTGCTACTTGCGAACGAGCAAGTAAGAAGTAGCTCACCATTCAGAATTGCTCCCACAACTGTTGACACTCTCCAAACGATAAGTTCGGTGTCCAACACTTGGTTTGATGCAACTTTTGCTACTTACAAGCGGGCGAGTACGAAGTAGCTCACCATTCGGAATTGCTCCCACAACTGTTGACACTCGCAAACACTAGAAAAATACAAACTCTCACCAAATGCTCGAGAAGTATATCATTCCATCAAAAATTGAGGTACAAGTCTAGTTCTAGACCAAAAACTCACATTATTACATCGAGATACAACTCATACGAAACAAAGACTACAAGATTACAAAAGTCTACCCTAACCCCAGGGAGCGGGATGCTTCTATTAAGTGATAAGCGAGGCCGGTGAGCGCCGTGTTGCTGTAGCCTCACTTCTGCAAAAGTCTCCAAACCTGCAAGCCGAGTAGCGTCTTCGGCACCTAAGAGCCATAGGGTTGCCCCAACAGATGTTCCGCTCGACAAGCCAGCCACCCCGCTCTGTGCATCCCCAGGGTGTCTTATGATAGGGGGTGAGTGTAGCACCAACTCGTGGAACGACCTTCCTTGTGCGTATTCACCTCGGGGGCAGGAAGTGCTCCTGACGTTACTCCCCTCGAAAAGCCATCGCAGGCGATGGTTCTCTGCCTCTAGCTCCATGACCCGTTCCTTCAGCGAGTCATCCGTCACTTTGATCTTCAGGCGAGGCATTCGGCTCGAGCTGCCCCCACGAGAAGCCTCAGAGATAGACCTCTGAAGGTGTGCCGCCTCCACGCTCTTTTCAAGCACTACGTTCTTCAACCCGTCTCTCTCAGTCCTAACATCGAATAGAGATTGACGAAGGAACTTGAGTCTCAAGCCTTGGCTGAAGGCCATCAAGGGACACATCTCCTCCCCTTCGGTGGGCACTTCGTGAGCCTTCTCCTCAAGGCATTTCAACTCGAAGTCTCGACGGGCCAACGTCAGCTTTAGATGGTTCAACTCCGACTCGGCTTTATAAAGCCTCTCTCGAGTTCTAGCGAGGCCCAACTTTGCGACCCCTAGACCAAATAGAAGGCACGACACTTTGGCAATCTGAAAAAAATCAAGAAAAATATAAATTCCCAAGTCAGCTACTACGAGGCAACTCAAAAGCGAGACGAACACTCGATCGTTTCACAAATCAAACCAACACTTGCTTAAAGAAGGATATTTAATTAAAAGTTTCACAAGTAAAAAGAGCGGTGGCCAGTCCGCTATAAGGTAATACAAAAGAAAAACATAAAAAATCAAAGAAGAAGGATGAGTAGACTCGGGGTCAAGGAGCCACCTTGGGGGGCTGCTCCACGATCTCCCTCGGTACCACCACGATCGATGTCTCTAGGTTCACCACCACTACATCTTCTTTTTCTCCTTCGGCTTCGGCTTCTGCTACGGCCACCACCTCCTCACCTTCAATGGGGTCATACAAGCTATACCTCGAGCAATCGAAACCGGGGATGCGAGCCTCTATGTGCTTGAGGGCTCGGGCGTAGGACTGCTCCATGTTCGCGTGCATGTGTGCCTCCGCCTCCACCTGGATCGCCGCCGCAGCCGCGGCCACCGCTGCCTCCTGTTCACTTTGCATCTCCTCGGGGGCCTTCATGGCCTTTCACTCTCCTGATCGGCCCTTGCCTTCTCTTCGTCTGCCCTCGCCGCTTCCATTGCGACATGCTCGTTCGCCTTAGCCAAGGCCGCCTCGAAATGACCGATCTGAGCAGCTCGGGACTCCGAGAGACGCTGCTCCACCTCATACTGATTCAAGACCTTAGCTCTCTTGGTCCGGTCCCTGTTGCACATTGCCTTGATCTTCTTCTCCTGCTCGGCGAACTACTCTAGTAAGTGGCTGAAGTGACACGCGATCTAAAAGTCAAAAGTGAAATGACTTGAGTGTCGAGCACAACCAAATTTCGAAATTCTAAGGGTACAATGAAGGAACTTACCAACATCGTGGCCCTAGAGTTCTCGAGTGCATCGTCACCTACGGTCCTAGCCTTCAAGGCCGCCCTGTCCTTCGAGGTCGGCAGGTGACGTAGAACCTGCATGATCATGGCAGCATCGCTGAGGAAGCCATCGTGTTTCATCACCCTCCAATTGGGAACGAATAGCTTCTTGTGCTCCTCGATAAGGATGGCTTCTGCCTCGATGGTAAGAGGCGGTGCTTCAAGCGCTAGGGCAGCTCCGATGGAGAAGGCCTCGGCAGAGGGGTCGGAAGGCATGGTTTGGGGAAGGGTCGCTTGTGGAGCCGAAGGAAAGGCGGAGACCAAGTCCACTATTGGCGTCGCTACCGGGGGCGCCTTGGTGCCCCGGCCGGACGAGGGTCTCGTTGTCCTCTTCTTCCTCTTTTTGTGGTTGTCGGAGCACTTTTCGGCACCCGCACCTCACTTGAGTAGCATGGCATGGAAATCCATACCAGGGCCCTCTGAGAAAAACAATAATATTCAGAAAGTTGGCGCGAGAAGAGAACAATATTCTGAATAAAAGAAGGACAATAAACAAAACATACTAGGGTCGATCGGACTGCAGCCCCCACCGAAGAGAACTTAGCGCCAGATCTTCATCAAACAGCTCAGATCTTGCCATGTAGCTCGGATTTGAAATCCGAGCTACCAACCTGCGTATGAGGGAAAAACTTATCCCGCATGGTTCGTGCCTGATCGTGATCAACCGCCCTGATTGAGCCACGTGCTCGGATCTGAAATCCGAGATACCAAGCTACTGACCTGCTTATGAGAAAAACATATCCCTTCATGATTCGTGATTGATCGTGATCAACCGCCCTGATTGAGCCACGTAGCTCGGATCTGGAATCCGAGCTACCGAGCTACCAACCTGCTTATGAGGGGAAAATGCCTATGCACCAGAGGAGCCATCTGATTGCTCAGAAATTCGTGCCAAAGGCTGATGGACGTCCAAGATCGTGCCACATCATAATTACCCTGATTAATTCCTTTTTCTTATTTATTAATTTGAATTAATTATTTAAAAATTGCAAAAAATGATTAAAAATTCAAGAAAATTAATTAAAATTTATAAAAAATAATTATAAATTCAGGGAAATATTTTTGAGCCCCCGGATAAATAATTATTAATTAGAATGGTTAATTAGTACTTTTTGAAAATAGATCACCCATTTGCAAAATTAAATAAATGATTCAAAAAAATAGTTAAAAAATTGGGAAAAATCACCAAAAATCCAGAAGAGCCTAAGAATGATTTTGGGCATGTTGCCAGTTTAGAAGAACACCGTTACTCCTCGAACAAGATCCGAACTTCCTTTAAGAACTCCGATAACACACAGTCTTGAGGAGTGGGGGGCTCGTGATATGGCTAAAAATATGACTAAATCAGAACCGTTTAAATCAGGCACGAATCTTAAAGCTCACAGGGGCAAAACGGTAACTTCACCTACAAACGGGTCAGAAATGGGGACTAGGTCTCTTCTTCATGGCCCAACAACCCATAAACGGATCTGCCCAATTGGATACGGATCTCAACCCTTTACAAGCCAGTTCAGAAGGATATTGAGATATCCAGGTTCGTCCTTATCCCTAAGGGGTGGTTTTAACCACTTCTATCCATTCACAGCGAGAAGTAGAGATTTGTTCTTATCTCGAAACGGATCCCTACGGCGACTATAAATACCCCATTACCCCCTACTGTTACAAGGTAATGAATTTTTGCCTACCTAAAGCTTTTTCTTAATTTTCCTGGTTATTGACAAGAGCATCGGAGGGTTCGTCGTCGGGATCCATCCCGGTGTTTAGAACTTTGTGCAGGATCGTGGCAGCGGCAAGGAACTTTGTGCTCTACTCCACACCCAAAATCTGCAGCAACAATAGCTTTCTTTATGTTTTAATATATATAATAGATTTTCCCGTGGGCACGTGCCTACGGCACATCTTTGGAACGATACATCATATGAAAGTCTTGTAAACAGTAAAACAACAATTATATAGCTCAAGTTTGAATAGTAAAACAATAATTAGTTGTAAATAAAAATTCATGTTTCCATTAGTATATGTTAAAAAATAATTACAAATGGGGGTGTAAAATCCAACTTCTTAGAAGTTTGAGTATGGAAAATGATAAAATTTAACTGTTGATGAGATATTTGCTATTTTCAATGTAACATGAGCAATAAAAAATTGCATAAAAAATCTGAAAATTTACAAACTTGAAATCTGAAAATATAAATTCCTAAGTAAATAGAGAAAGAATGAGAGAGAGAGGGAGATAAATAAATAAATAAAGGAGTTGTTTTGAGGGGATTTGAATTGAGGTTTGGGGGGAAACTTTTGGGCGGAAAAATATGTTTTGTGAAGTTAGATCTGAACCATTGATTTCAACCTTATTGAATGAGAGTCATTTGATAAATTTCTTTGTGTTTTATTTTATATATATATATATATATATATATATATATATATATATATATATATATAGGGGTCGGTTCGGGTGAGAACCAACCCTGGGGTGAGAACCTAAGGGCCTCTCCCAACCACTCATCAAATCATTTTGTATGGCTGAGATTATGCAAGTACATAATAAGGTAATAGATCATACTGTACAGATTTTTTTTTTTGAGTGACGGTTAAGAAAAATTTGGTCAAACTGGAGAGAGAAATAATTTATTCCCGTTTTTTATGCATGTTTGGGAAGTATAGAAGGATGTTGTCAGAGTTTTAGGCTCTATTTGGTTCAAAGGAGAGGAGGGGAGGGGAGGGGAGGGATTTTAATGGAGGGGAGGGGAGGGTAGGGTAGGGTAGGGATTTAATGACGACTCTGTTTGGTTCAAAGGAGGAGAGGGGAGGGAAAATAATTATCTTCTTGTTTGGTTCACAAGGGGAGGGAATGGATTTTATAATAAAACTAGGATTGCCCGTGGGACGTGCCTACGGCACGTATTCGGGACTGCATATAAATTTCTAAAAAAAATTAATCTTACATGATGCTACTTGATGCTTGAGTGAGTGAGTGAGATGATGAATCTTACATTTTACACATGAATCTTTTGCATTTGCTAGTTTGTCTGCTGCAATAACCATTAGAAGGATTTTATTCTCAATCACCAATGAGTAGGGATTTAATTTCTTTAATCGCACTTTGTCAAAATTTACATTTAGAACTGTGATCGACCAAAATTTACATTTAAATGCTTCACCATGGGCATAGCATGCACTTTCCTACACTCCTGCACCGATAGGGTATTTTATTTTCTCTCTCAGTATATGCTATGCATATATATTTGAGAGAAGGAAGCGAACAATGACATTGTAATCTGCTTCCTCATATACAGGACAAATGTGTTACTACTCCCCACCGGTTACTACCATGCATTTCATTCAGAGATGCATGTTTACTTCACAATATGCAGGTCAGAAAGCTTACTTCACAATAGATGAAGCCTAAAGTTCTCTACAGAAATCTTCAAGTATATCCGAGACACTCCTAAAAGATACAACTATTAAAATTTTCAAGTTCTCTACAAAAAGAAAGCTTCAAGTTCTCTACAGTTCTCTCCTAAAAGAAAGCTTCATCTATTAAAAGTTCACACATACAATCCAGGAAACTCATCCTCACATACAATCCAGGAAACTAATTCTCACAATCTCTTAAAAGTTCACAATTTCACAATTCTACAAAATGTACCACCTACAAAATCTTCAAGCTTCAAGTGTACCACCTACAAAATCTTCAAGCTTCAAGCCTTCACTGAACCTACAAAATCTTCAAGCTTCAAGCTACAAAATTCTACAAAAGGTCAATCCAGAAAGCTTCAAGCTTCAAGTGTACCACCTACAAAATCTTCACTGAACCTACAAAATGTTCACAATTTCACAATCTCACAGGAAAGCTTCACTGAACCTAATAAAAGAAAGCTTCACTGAACCTAATAATAGAAAGCTTCACTGAACCTACAAAATGTTCACAAAATGTTCACAAAATGTTCACAATCTCACAATCACACAGGAAGCTTCAAGTAATTAGTAAAAGAACATGAAGCTTCAAGTATATTAGGTTCTTTAAAAATTTATCATCACAGTCAAGAAATATAAATCTTCCCCAGGCCAATCCAAGCAACATCACATAGACATTATATATATCGGGCTCTGGGAAGAAAAAATCTTCATATGACTAAGATACAAAATAAAAACCGAGATACCGTTTGAAAACATAATAGATTTTAAAAAATTTTGACAGAACCTCCCCTAAAATATTAGCTCTTTTACAGAAATTCCTTACGGAATTCTGCTAACAATTAAATATATGACATCACACGCAATAAATATCAATCCTCCCCAAGCACAACCGAGCAACATCACACAGGCAACATATATATATGGCTCTGGGGGAAAAAATCAGAATATAATGCAAGATACAAAATAAAAACCAAAAATTCTTTTGAAAATGTAATAATTTTTTTGAAAAACCTTCGAAAAACATTTAAAAAACCAAACACAGAACCCAATACTCCACAAAATTGTGGGTACGGGTATTAACATAACTATATTATATCATTATTATATACAGTTACTTACATCATCTCCAAAAATGCTAAATATTACAATTATTACAACCTCCACCATACTAAACACTAACCAACTGAATGAAAAAAAAAAAATACATGGTTGTAGGAGAACACAATGGTTGAAGTCTTCAAAATAGGACCAAACAGTGAGCCTAAAAAAAACAGTTAGAGTTTTGAATCAAATAGTAAGAGTTTACAATAAACAATTAAAACAACAGTAATAGTTTTGAAACCATTACCTTTCAAATAGAACAATGGCTTCAACCAAACATGTTCCTCATCACCCTACAAAAAGTTAAACTGTCAATATGTACATGACGGTTTTGAGTGTGGACGACAATCTGGGAAAAAAAGAAGAAACATTAAATTAGCAGCAATTAACGGTTAACATAGGGTGTAGTTGTAGTAAATAGAAATTTACCTTATTGCAACCCCAATTCATCAATGTAGTTGCATTTATAAATTTGAGGTCCATGTCAGCTGCTTCCCAGTTCTATTAAAGTTCAAAAGTAAAACAACAATGAAAATAAGTTTTAGTAAGGTAAATCTATCATATATAAATCTATCATATACAATTCATCTTGTTTCATTACAGAAAAAATAATAAGTTAATAGACGACCCTCTTTCTATTTTTTCCTTCTTATATATGGTGTCAATATTTCATTACTGAAAAGTTAATTGATTTGAAGAGTTTGCTGGCTCATTATTGATTTCTTATTTGAAATAGAAAGAGGGTTGTCTCTTATATGGTGTCAATATTTCTTACTTGAAAAGTTTTCACCTTTAACAGATAACTTGGAAATTTGAGCATAGTCCTTTAAACTATATAAAGTTAACTGGGCAATTAAAAAAGAATTATCAAGCACAATATAGTGTCTTAGCCAGGATTTATTTATTTTGTTTATTGCCAGAACTTAGCAACAATGTAGAGAAATTCTTCTTTTTCTTAGTGTCTTATTAGGTAGTATTAGTATCAAAAGTCTACTTTTGCACCATCTAATATTGCAATTATGAATCTCCCCACATAATTAAAGAAAGCTTCCTAGAGCACAACACAAACATTTTCTCCTTCTGCTACACTTAGTTAAGAAAGACATTTTCCCCTACTGCTCCACTTAGTGAATTAATCCACAGCTGAATTGATTGATCTTTTTTAGGTATGCCTACTGAGATCGTCACCAAAAACTTCTCATATAATAACTGCATCTATATGTCTTCACTGTAACTTCATAATCTACTCCCAATTCTAGCATTTCTGGTTCACCCATCAACATCTCACAATATAGTGAACAGGATTTCCTGGGCCTTCTGTGTTTATCTTGAAGCCGTCTCTGTGTTACCCCAGTTACGTTCGATGCAGAACACCAAGGTAAAGTTTAAACCTGATAACTGTGTTTATTAGGTTACTTTGTTTTGGTTTAGTGATGCAGATGCAGAACCTGATAAAGTTTAAACCTGATAACTGATGCAGAACACCAAGGTAAAGGTAAAATTTCATATCTTTTCAACAGATTGTTGAACCATTTACTGCACACTATGTATTTGCATTGGGGATTGCCAGGTTTCTGAGTTGTGCTCATTGGGTCCTTCAGGTTTGGTTCAGATCAAAATTGCCATTTTATAATACTTCTTCGCAATCTTATTAATGTGTCTCTAATTGTATTGTGACTTGATAAATCTATGTAGCATTCCTTGCTAGAACAGCAGGTGCGGGTACAGTTTTATGGCTTTCATCTTTAATTATGACAGTGAATCTTGGAAGTAACGTGTGCTTTGTATGACACAAATACACAATTTGCAACCATTTATTTGGAATCAGCATGCAATTGCTAATATGTTTTGCATGCCGATTCATGTTAAGATGTTAGATATTCCGGCTTGGTTAAGGATCCTTTAGGTCATATTGTTCATTTATTATGGTAGGATCACTTCTAAAATGAAGTCATCAATGGGTTTACATGGATACATTTTATTAGTATCCGTTAGGCACATTTGGAGATATAACTTATCTTTTTGGTCCAAGAAGAACCTTAATATTCGATTATGATGAAAACCTGACCAAGTGTCCATGTGATGTCTTAACGTGTGAAATTTGAACTTAGTGTATTTCTGCATTTTACTCAAATTATCAAGCCAAACATTCCATATTCATAGCAGACTGTTTGCAGAAATATATTTTTTTGTAGTCATGCCATATCCATTTTTCTTCTCGGTCAGTCTGATCTTTTGAGTGGTTGGTTTTGAGGGAAATGAGAGGGGGATGCAACTGAATGAATAAGTGATACAGACCTTTGATTTACAATATTTATAGTATTTGTTAATCGATAGATTTTCAATTGAAACAGTTGTATACGTCCACACCCTATATTGGTAATCAGCTGGTTTCTTTCCATAGGGACTTTGGATGGTTCCATGTAAAGTGAGTGACTACCTTCCCAGTAACTAACATAATGGATTAAAGTGAGTGACTACCTTCTCTAGATGATAGCTTCAACCCAAAGATAGTTGGCGTTGCATTGTCACTTATGCTTAAAGCTGGTCAGAAAAAATACTTGGTCATAGAATTCTTTTTCCATACCCAGTTGTATATCTGCAAGCCTTCCAAAGTTTTCCTTCAGAATTCTCTTTTTCCATTCATACTCTCTTTTGGGACAATAGGTTGTAGATGTATAAAGCTTGTATATGTAGTTTCTGAGGAAGGAGTTGAGTTGTATTTTAAATGTGTAATATTCAGTAGTAGCATATTACACTGCTTACTTTTGTGTACCAGACAATGAATTCAGCAAGTTAGTAGACATTCATTTTAACAGCAAGTTAGCAGAAATTATTGTTACTATGCTAACAGCTTCATTATAATCTTCTTGTGCTTGTTATACTATCGTTCTGTCTAGGTGGTGGAAAAACAAAGAATATAATATCATCTAAAATGTAATTTAGACACTGTATACTTGAGAGGATGTGCTGAGAGTATGGTAGTGGTAGCTCATGCACAGTTTGGTAGATGCATTTTTTAATTCTATTTAGAGAAAATTTAATAGTTTGTGGATCATCCATAATACTATTTAATAGTTATAAAAAGTTTTATTCAAGTAAGGTTCATTAGTTAAAAGAAGCAGTGTAAGGAAACATAAAGAAAAAGCATTGTAATTAAAGCAAGATAAAGAAGCAAGATAAGCATATACCGCACTGGACATTTCATATTCTTTTCCCTTTCCCTTGCCAGAATAACTTGTTTCCTTTTTCTACATTGGGTGGTTAAAAAGTAGGAATTAATAAAAAATCAATAATGAGCAAAAGACATACCAAGTAATAAGGGGTGAAGCTTACCTTGCGAAGAGATATTAGATTAAGCTTGCGTTCATCTCGAATGGTAACCCCGACATTTTTTTGTCGAAGGAATTGCACCTGCAATAGAAAAATATCAATTTTAAATGTAAGTGATCAATTAATTAATGTGCTAAGAACACAATGAAAAGCTTAACTTACTGTTTTTTCCAAGTCAACATCAACCTGTAAGGTATTAAAGTAAACATTAAAATGAGAGAAACTTATTATTATATCAAGTGTTGTAGATTTTATTTTTAAAAAAAGAAGATACTTACATGGCCATATATAGTGATGTCATCCATTGCTGTTCTTTAATTGGAGCAATTGACCTGTATATAAAGGAGGGGAAACATATTAACTAACCAATTGACGTTCTTTAATTGGAGCAATTGACGTTCTAATTATTTTAACAAACCAATCAAGAAAACGTATTAACTACTATTAATTACTATGATCTATCTTCTTTGATGATTAACTACAATGAGATATGGTGTAGAAAAGCATCGTGTGATCAAGAAAGATGAACAGGATGTAGAATGACTAAGCACAGTTTTTTGGTAGAATCTCACTAAATCCAAAGATTCCATATGTGAAGATTCTAATGATTTTTTCTTCCAAATTGATTGTGTTTTGGGTTAAACATAGCAGTTTCTTCCAAATAGAATTGCCTTCAATTTTTTTTTGCTATAACTGATCTTTTTAAAAACTGGTTTTTATTTTTGTGTTTTGTGATTATGTTGAATTTTGGGGGGTTGAGCTCTGGACACTTTTTTATTTATTTATAAACTAACCATAGGTTGTATCAAGTTTGTTTCAAAATATACCATAAAGTTGGTTGATTCAGTTTTCTCTTATGAATTGTTTTTCGTATCTGTCTGATGGAGCAACGGGTAGTATTAGAATTCTTGGAAATAGTTATGTACTCAAATTGGAAATAGTTCTTATTCGCGAAGCTTTTTTATCCTCCCGTATTATTCTCAGTTATGTTAATATTAGTTATCCTCCCGTAATTATGTTAATATTAGCTGGTTCATATTAAGCTCATCCGTAACTAACGGAAAGATATAACAATCTATTTGTAATTTCTTTTAGTGAATCCCGAGATCCCAAACCACATTCTCCATAGAGACCTCTCCCCTCTTCCTTCTCCAAGCTCTAAAATCTAAATACATCAATTGGCATAATATTGGTATCACATGTTAGAACATAAACACAAATCCATCAACACTCACTACAACCTCAGATACCTACTATATTGGTTGGCAGGTTAACTTCCCCCAAAGCACCTATCAAATTTTTTTTTCCTTCAAAAATTTGAACGCAAATTGGAAACCCATCAACCTATACTTCACAATCCTTGCAAATCAATTGGAACAAACAAAGTATAATCTTAAAGTTCCTTATCATAATTTTGAATTATCAATTGGAACAAACAAAGTATAATCTTAAAGTTCCTTGTCATCCAAATGATAATAAAAAATTGGAACATAATCTGAATATATTTTTAAGAAACACACACATTGGGATCAACTTTTCAACATTACATAGCATGATGATCAAATAAAAAGTATGGATATTGTGGAACCTTTTTCTTTTGAAAACAGATATTGCGGAACTATAATAGTAACATACAAACAAACCATTTGAAAAAAGAAACATGGCCTTACTACTAAACCTCAATGCAAATGTGGTAGCTTAGGTTGAGCATACAAATAAATTTCATTAATAGCTTAATTTGGTACATCCTAATTCCGATACAATCAAGAAGGATTAGGAGCAAAAAAAAATCCAGCAGAATTAGGATGTTTTTTTTTGTACATCCTAAGGTTGAGCATACAAATGAAAATTTTCCTTCAAAGCACCTATCAATTTTTTGGTTGGCAGGTTAACTTCCCCCAAAGCACCTATCAATTTTTTTTTTACTTCAAAAATTTTGAGCATACAAAAAAAACCCATCAAACCACTGGAATTTCCTTCATACAAATGAAAATTTTCCTTCATGAAAGTATAGGTTGAGCATACAAAAAAAAATCCTAAAATCCAGTAACATACAAAAAAAAAACATCCTAAGGTTGAGCATCAAGTTGAGATAAGCCTTCTGCTTAAGAGTTATAAATGAAAATCCAAGTTGAGATAAAACCCAGTATGTTAGGTCGGGAAGATCACATCCAGTAACATATAAAACCCAGTATAAGCCTTCTACTTAATTACTGTCAATTAACATCAAGTTGAGACCTTACACTTGATGCTAATCCAGTAACATCAGGTCGGGAAGATCACATCCAGTAACATATAAAATCCAAGTGTAGATGTTACTGTAAGTGCAAGGTCTCAACTTGATGTTAATTGACAGTAATTAAGCTTGATGTTACTGGAAAATCCAAAATTTTCATTTGTATGAAGGAAAACCCAGTAACATACAAAAAAACATTCTAAGGTTGAGCATCAAGTTAAGCATCAACCTAACATACAAATGAAAATCCAGTGTATAAATAATCAAAACATCCTCAAAATTAATTTGGTACATCCTAATTCCGATACCCAATCAAGAATTCAACTGGAGCCAAAAAAAACTTCACCCCTCAAAATTAATCAAAACAATGGTTGGTGGCTGTCGATCGGCTATGAGGTGAAATCGATGGAGAGATTTTGTATACCTGAGAGACTGTGCGGAAGGCGACGTGTCTGTGCTTGAGGCGACGGGAAATCGATGGTTGGTGGCTGTCGATGCAGAGACGGCGGCGGTGGGAAGCGACGATCGGCTGAGGTGGAGGATGGAGGTGAGAGCGGCGAATGGCTGGAGTTGAGGGTGGAAGTGGGTTACGATCGGGAGGTGGGCTGATCGGGAGGTGGGGGGGGGCGCTGATCGGATGAGACCGGAAGGGAGGAGGAGGGAGAGAGTGAGAGCGGCTGGAGGTGGAGGGGAGAGAGTGGAGATCGGGTGGAGGTGGGTTACGATCGGAAGGTGGGGGGTGGGGGGCGCTGATCGGGAGGTGGAGGAAGAGGGAGAGAGTGAGAGAGCGGGAGAAAGAGAGAGAGAACGGGGAGATAGGGAGAGGGAGACAGTGAGAGAGAGAGAGAGTGGGCGGGAGAATGAGAGAGAGATAAGGGGGGTTTTTTTTAATGGGAAAAGAGAGAGAGAGTGTGTGTGTATTTGAATTTGTGGAGTTTGAAATTTGAGCGGAAAAATATGTTTTGTGAGAGTAGATCTGGTCCATTGATTTTGGGATATATTGAATGTGAGCCACTTGATAGCTTTCTTTGTGTTTTATTATATATATATATATATATATATATATATATATATATATATTGAATGTGAGCCACTTTATATTGAATGTGAGCCACTTGATAGCTTTCTTTGTGTTTTATTTTATATATAGATATATATATATATATATATATATATATATATATATATATATATAGGGGTCGGTTCGGGTGAGAACCAACCCTGGGGTGAGAACCTAAGGGCCTCTCCCAACCACTCATCAAATCATTTTGTATGGTTGAGATTATGCAAGTACATAATAAGGTAATAGATCATACTGTACAGAATTTTTTTTGTGTGTGACGGTTAAGGAAAATTTGGTCAAACTGGAGAGAGAAATAATTTATTCCCGTTTTTTGTGGGTGACGGTTAAGGAAAATTT
Source organism: Hemerocallis citrina (assembly GCA_017893485.1). Taxonomy (NCBI): domain Eukaryota; kingdom Viridiplantae; phylum Streptophyta; class Magnoliopsida; order Asparagales; family Asphodelaceae; genus Hemerocallis; species Hemerocallis citrina. The sequence continues at coordinate 418,063,247 of CM030359.1, read as the reverse complement.
AGTCAAACTGGAGAGAGAAATAATTTATTCCCGTAAAATATTGGAGAAGATTTTGTATCCCAAATTAATAGCAACTGCAGAATCATTCACCAATTCATTCCTTCACCAATTCGTTCACTATATAGCAACTGCAGAATCATTCACCAATTCGTTCCTTCACCAATTCGTTCACTATATAGCAACTGAATGTATTGTAAGTAGATACAACAAGTGCATATTTTAGCAGGAATATATATATATATATATATATATATATATATATATATATATATATATATATATATATATATATATATATATATTGTTTGTTTGTTTATCAATTTGCAAACTTATGTTGTACATGCTGTCAGTTTTCATATAGCAACTGAATATTTTTTGAATAGCAACTAACTGCATTGTACGTAGCAACAAAAAATTTAATATTTAGCAACAGTGTACGTAGCAACAAATGTTGTTCATCCCGATGAAGATTGTGGTTCGGCTGAAAATAAAATAAAAAATGCAATATATGTTGCCTAATAATCTGTGATCTTCATTCCTTTTAAATAAAAATAAAAAAGGCAATATATGTTTCCTAATAATCTGTGATCTTCATTCCTTTTATTTCGCGATCTTCATTCCTTAATTAAAGGGATTCCCATCTTAATGCAAATATTAATTAATATTATTGTTTAATTGACAAAATCTTAAGATTAAGCAGATGAGTGGCTGGGATAGGCCCTTAGGTTCTCACCCCAGGACATGGTTCTCACCCGAACCTTTATATATATATAGAGAGAGAGAGAAAAGTTCGGGTGAGAACCATTCCCTGGGGTGAGAACCTAAGGGCCTATCCCAGCCATTCATCTAACTAATATTAACGGTCTAGATGTTATCCGTTATAATTAATTAGATTAATTAATTTTTGATTTTAGATGTCAATCCCTTTAATTAAGCGTTGGGGACCGCATAATAAAAGGAATGAAGATATTAGTCAGATTTTTCGGTCAATATTTTTTCGGTCAATATTAAACAGATGAATACACTTATCAACTATATCATATCATTTACTAAAATTATAACAAATTTGACCAAATATTGTTTTCATTTTATAATTGCAATAGTATAAACCCTGGATAAAAAAGGATGAAGAATCCCACCCTGTTTAACCAAAACTCGTATACAAACTAGTTCACCCTATAAAAATAACGAAGAAATGTTATAAAACCAATTAGAGTGAGCTAATGTGTGTGCCAAAAACAAAATATAAAAGTCTTCTTTAATTTTCTAAAAGGAATGAACGAATTGGTGATGATTCTGAAGTTGCTATTAAGTTGGGATACAAAATCTTCTCGAATAGCAACTGTAATAATTATAAATAGCAACTGAAATAATTATAAATAGCATCTGAAATTGGTGAAGAAATACTATAAATAGCAACTGAAGTTAAAATTATAAATAGCAACTGAAGTTGCTATTGTATCTACTTACAATACAGTCAGTTGCTATATAGTGAACGAATTGGTGAAGGAACGAATTGGTAAAGATTCTGAAGTTGCTATTAAGTTGGGATACAAAATCTTCTCGAATAGCAACTGTAATAATTATAAATAGCAACTGTAATAATTATAAATAGCAACTGAAATAATTATAAATAGCAACTGAAATTGGTGAAGGAATACTATAAATAGCAACTGAAGTTAAAATTATAAATAGCAACTGAAGTTGCTATTGTATCTACTTAAAATACAGTCAGTTGCTATATAGTGAACGAATTGGTGAAGGAACGAATTGGTGATGATTCTGAAGTTGCTATTAAGTTGGGATACAAAATATTCTCGAATAGCAACTGTAATAATTATAAATAGCAACTGTAATAATTATAAAAAGCAACTGAAATAATTATAAATAGCAACTGAAATTGGTGAAGGAATACTATAAATAGCAACTGAAGTTAAAATTATAAATAGCAACTGAAGTTGCTATTGTATCTACTTACAATACAGTCAGTTGCTATATAGTGAACGAATTGGTGAAGGAACGAATTGGTGATGATTCTGAAGTTGCTATTAAATTGGGATACAAAATCTTCTCGAATAGCAACTGTAATAATTATAAATAGCAACTGAAATAATTATAAATAGCAACTGAAATAATTATAAATAGCAACTGAAATAATTATACAGCAATACCTGACCACTTAAACAGCAACTGTAATAATTATAAATAGCAACTGTAATAAACAGTAACTGTAAGGAACGAAATGGTGAATTATTCTGCAGTCGCTATTAATTTGAGAAACAAAATCTTCTCCAATATTTTACGGGAATAAATTATTTCTTTCTCCAATTTGACCAAATTTGCCTTAACCGTCGCACACAAAAAAAAGGCAATTTGTAATTATTCCTTTTATTGCGCGGTCCTCATCCCTTAATTAAAGGGATTGACATCTTAATGCAAAAATTAATTAATCTTATTGTTTAATTTTAAAAAATCTTGACCGTTAAGATTACACAGATGAATGGCTAGGATAGGCCCTTAGGTTCTCACCCCAGGCTTGGTTCTCACCCGAACCGACCCCTATATATATATATATATATATATATATATATATATATATATATATATATATATATATATATATATCTACTATTATAATGGGAGAAGGGCTTAGTGTCATTTGTCACCATTTTTTTTTTTTGTCATTTTGTCATTTTGTCAACACGTGCAGCGCACGTTTTGGCAGTTTTAGTTTTAGTTTTTTTTTTTTTTTTAATTTTTTTTTTATTTTATTCCTTTTCATTCCCCTTCACATGCATCGCGCGTGCATTATATATTTTTTTTTTGCCCTTTTCATTCCCCTCCACGTGCACCGCACGTGTTGGTATTTTTTTTTCCCTTTTCGTTCTCCTCCACGTGCATCGCACGTGCGTTATAGTTTTTTTTTTTTTTTTTTTCAGTCCTTTTCATTCCTCCTCACGTGCAGCATGATACTAGTAAGTTATACATTGAGAAGGAGTCCCTGGTAAATTTTTTATTAATAAAATACGGTGGCGCTGTCACCATTGAGTAAAAAAGAAAAGAAAAGTCATACATAAAAGAAAGTCATCAAATAAATTTCTTTCTAATATATATTATTAATTAGTGTCTATATACTATAATTTAAGTGATTCTGCCCATGTATCACAATTCTACCAACTCCAACACAAGACAAAGGTCCATCTGAATTAATTCAGATCCTCAATCAAAGTCACATAAAATTGATAAGTCAAAATATATCCCAGTCCCTCCCATGTGAGATGTTCTCAAGTCATGACAAACATGTTTTATATGCTTTTGAAAAATACTCCAATAAATGTCATTATATATGCTTTAGAAAAGGTTGCTACTGTTCATATATTGAACTCCATATATAGCTAGGGATCAAATCAAAAGAAGGCTAACATATATTCCGTACTAAAATTAGTGGGGTTGTTAGCATGTCATTTTTTTTGTTTCGAGCTCTACTGTTCATTTTGATGGTACACCTCCATCACTGTCAAATTATGCTTGCAATGCAAATTATGCAAAGTTCCAAAGAGAGCAATTATGTGCCCAGCAATTATGTGCACATTCCATGCATATATATATACATACATATGTATATACAGAGAGATCTTTGCTGGACTTTCCTAATTATACTTATAAATATAATATAAGGTGTTTATATGTCCCCAACCCCACGGAATCACTAATTTCATATAGTCCCATGTTCAACACCATAAATAATATATCAGACTAGTTGATCAATTTGAGCAAATGTATAGTATCATGAAAATTTTGATCACTGAGTAAATTTTGAAGAGAAAATCATAATATATATAGAATGGTCTAGAAAAAATAAATTATATGAACAGAAAAAATATTTTAAGAGAAGGAAATTCTTCTAATTAATGTTTTTTACTCGAAAGTAAGTCTAATGAATAAGAACTTTTAAAATGTCGAAATTGAGTTATCGACTAAACAATCTTTGTTTGGGACCTATGTGGACAAAAACTCAAAAAATGCATATGAGCCATTATTATATATATATCAATTCTACGGTTTTGAGAGTATTAAATTTGAGAGGTGTAAATAGAGATTACGTGTAAGGCTCCATACATGTGAGGGGAAGATAGTACGTCTTTGTTAATGGGGCTTGGAAGAAGAACTGAGTTGATGAGAAGGGGATGTGTGACATGCACGTGATTGGCTCCCTTCCTACCTGGAATGCTAGAAAATGACCATTAATTCAATGTTTGGATTCAGAGTCTTAACTTAATTGATGTTAAGCATGACTAACCTTTCGTTAAAGAAACAATAAAGCAAGTCATGATCAACAAATCCCTAATTGGTCCACTTAGATACGAAATATCTTGTTATATTATAACCTGAGAAAGGTCTGGGTAAGTCGATCGAGTTCATTCAGATTTTTCTGTTTTTTTAACTGGCAAAAGGTAGGGTAAATCCCTACCTCGCATTAGTAATGCGAGTCATCTGTGTTGGGTTTATGTCTTGCATACTATGTTGCATAAGAAGACGATGAGATGATGGAGGAATCGAGATGATCGGAGACGGAGTGGAAGTAAGGGAAACAGTGAGCAGTAGTAGTAGTAGGAGTTGCAGTCCACCGTACTTAGGGTGTGGTCGACTACCCAACTCTGCAGAAGTTTCTGAGAGGGGGACGGTCGACCGACCATGTGGTGCTGTCGACCGAACGCGGCGCTGATGGATTATTTGTGTGTACTTTGGTGTGTTTGGTATGATCTCATATGTGCTTGGTAGTTTGTGTTGATTGCATCGAATAACTCAACAAGATCCAAAGAGAGGTTTTCGGTAGAAATCCCTAACAATTGGTATCAGAGCTTCGGGTTCAAGGGTTTGTTCGAGTTCCTTGGAGATGATGGAAGATCAGATCACGAAGATCAAGCGGTTCAAAGGTAAGATCAACTTTGATCTCTTGAAGGTGGACATGCATGAAGCATCGGTTCAACTGGACTTGATCTAGTCCTAGAAGAAGATAGAGGGAGACCAATCGACACAAAGCAGGAGAAGTGGAAGAAGATATGTTCAGAAGCCTTGGGTTTAATCCGGTTGTCATCGACGAACGAAGTCAGGTATAGAAGAAGCACGGCGAGTCTTTGGGCAAAATTTAGAACTGACTACTCGGGATCGTCATTACAGGGTCAGATGTACCAGCGAAAAAATTTGTGGGATTTCTCAATGAAGGAAAGTACCGCTCTTCTAGTCATGAAGTGGAGTTCAATATGAAGTTATCTGAATTGAGGGCGTTCAATGCAGATGATCTAAAGATTTCCAACTTGATATATTCACCACCAAATCCATCCAACATGATAACCGTACTAGATGTGGAATCTACCAAGGAGAAGTTTTTCATAGCATGTATGATCAAGGGGTTGGAGGTGGATGCACTTAGGAAGGAGAGTCAGAAATCGGCGTCAACTTCTGTGAGTTGCTTGGAGGTGAATTGTACTTCGATTGGAAGAAAAAGTGTATGAAGGGGTAAGGTCCGTGGCCACCAGTGCAAAGGGACTGAGCATTACATGAGAGACTTTTGCAAGAGATTGTCAGAGGGGCGCCAAATCAAGTGCCGCTGAATCAGGTGATGGCTTAAACAATGCTTTTGTTTCAAGTCCTTTAGATGTGATTTCCGGTTGTTCTTTTGATTTGGTTAGTTCTTCTCAAGTTTGCTCCAAGAGGAAGATGATTTCTACTTGCAAATTTGCATCATATCGTTGTGTAGGAACAAAGGTTGATAAGATTTGTGAAGTATTGGTTTCTACTTACAAGTTTGTCTCATATCGTTGTGTGAGAACAAAGATTGAAAAGACTTGTGAAATAAGGGGTGAGAAAACAAATGAGTCGAAGATGACAAACGGAAGGGGATACACACTAGAGGAGGGCACGTATATTCTTTTGATGAAGCGAAGCCTTATATCCATGAGAACTCTAGATGCTCGGGACTGCAGGTACACAGATCCAGGTGGAGTTCGTTCAGTTTGGAAAAGTTATAGTAAGGTGATGAAGGGTGAAAGGGGCATTGAGTAAGGTTAGCACAACCTCTACCAGCTTTGGAGGAATAGAAAAACTTGCGCAAATGTTTCAAATCCCATTGTTCCTAAAGCACCATCTAGTATGTTGTCACTAGAATCATCCGAGCGAGACTGCGACGTTCGAATATCATCGGAAGTTGGAGAGAGCCTTGAGGTAGGTGGAGTTCGTGTGGAGGGTGGCACCTCCATGATTACACCTACTGGGGTGTGCACTTAAGGGGGACATACAGCGGGAGAAAAATAGGTGGAGATAGATTCAACTAGCAGAGAAAGCTATCGAAACGAGTTGTTTGCAAGAAGAGAAGGAAAGGAGTCTATAAGGTTTTAAATCACACAAGTCTGGATTCACGAGTATGCAATCCAATATAGAGATTGTTGGGTTTATGTCTTGCATACTATGTTGGATAAGAAGACGATGAGACGATGGAGGAATCGAGACAATCGGAGATGGAGTGGAAGTAAGGGAAACAGTTAGCAGCTGTAGCAGCAGGAGTTGCAGTCGATCGTACTTGGGGTGCAGTCGACCGCCCAACTCTGTAGAAGTTCCCTAGAGGGGGATGGTCGAACGATCTTGTGGTGCGATCGACCGAACGTGGTGCTGATGGATTATTTGGGTCAGAACTTGGTGATTCGTGAGAAGCCCAACTTGGTCTTCAAGTCAAATATTACGGCTCTTATCATAGGGTTATCTCTTATGTAATATCCAATGGTTATTGTATCAAGATATCAAACTAGAGTTTCTCTATATCTCTATATATTGTTGTTACTGGCCTCCATTAAGAGCCAAGAGAGAGAGAGTACTTCATTGAAGGCGAAGCTTGAGAGTTTCTCTAACTGTAAATAACTAGTAATTGCTGGTGAGGCTTGAGAGAGGGTCGTAGTGAGAATTTTAATATTCTTGTATCTTCTCTAGTTGAATAACATCTTGGGTTTCTTCTCCCCCGGATTAAGGCAAAAGCTCCAACCGGGACAAATTTGTGTGTTCTTTGGTGTGTTTGGTATGATCTCATATGTGCTTGATAGTTTGTATTGATTGCATCGAATAACTCAACATGATCCTAAGAGGTGTTTTTGGTAGAAATCCCTAACAATCTGCATATGCGATGCACGTTCTAATTTAAAAAAAAATAGAATAAATAATTAGACGTAATCTAGCCTTGAACCTGAGACATCCCTTTACGCATACATACTCTTTACAAATTACCCCTAGTGAAAAACTTTTATTTTATATGCGTGACAATTTTGTAAATAATTATGTCGTAAATAAATTTGAACTTTGAGGGTGTTATAGTAACTAACAATAGTTGAGTAAATGAACGGTTAACATAACTCCCACTTAAAAATGAATGGATATTAGATGGATGATTGTTTACAAATTACATGTTTTCTATAATGACAATCTCACAACTCTCCCATTATAATAATAGAGATATCACTACAAGACTAACAGTCTTTACCGGCGTTTTTTTTCACATTCACCGGCATTTTGAAAACTCCGCTGTAGATACCACCGGCGTTTTATAAATCGTCGGTGCAAGTGTCGCTGTAGCTTAGGGACATTCTCCGGCATTTTTTACGAACGCCGGTATAGGTAAAAACTATACCGGCGGTTAAAAAAAGCCACCGAAAGGGTGGTTTTGTTTGGAAGTACTGTTTTCGGCCATCACCTACGCCGGCGTTTTTAAAACGCCGGTGTAGACTGCCAATTTTTGCTGAAAGCTACACCGGCGTTTGTAAAAACGCCGGTGTAGATATATATATTTTTTAAAAAAAAATTTTAAATTAAAAATTAAAAACAAAAAAGAAAAAAAAAATCCTTCAGCACTCTTATAATCAAAACCAATTGCAAAACTAAAAGAGACCCATTATAATATATATGAATGAAGCATAATAGTATAATATCATCAAATTGTAATCTCATAAACATAATAATGTGATCTCACCACATTCATAACCAAAATATGGAGTTCAAAATATTGAGTTACAAAGAGTGAAAAAAATTATTTTCACTGTCAAGATACTAACTGAGATGAAACTTATACTTTTATAATACTCATGAGATAACTGTCAATTGAAACCACAACATAAGTTCAAACATGATTATTTCATCACTAGTCACTCCTCTGTAAATCATAGTATGCAACTTCAGTTACATAATTCATCTCATCATCACTTAAAACCAATGAGAAAGAACAATCTCATTTTCAAACCCAAGCAACAAGCATGAACATTATCTTAGAAACTGATACTCATCTAGACATCATGATATAATTGTATATAAAGTTTAGATAAAAAAATTTCCATCACTAGTCACTCCTATATAAAAAAAATCATAGTGTGCAACTTCAGATACATTATCCATCTCATCTCCAAATTTAGAAGAAAAAAAAAGCAACTCAGTAACTCAGAAAAAAATTTATTAGGTACCAAGTTTCAGATTGCATACCCCAGACATCATCCAATTTGATGAACACTTCATTTAAGAAAGGAGATAGTGGAGGGTCGATCACCCTTACACTGATACAGTACTCAGTAACTCGGAAGATAATTAAATTCAAGCAACTTCAAAACCACAACTAGAAAGCTTTTCAATTTCTGGGTGGACACTAAGTGGAAAAGAGAAGCTTTGAAACAAAATTAGATACCACCACAAGAGTTAATAGCAACAAGTGCTACCCCTTCAGTCATGAAATTACCACCTAGAGCTCTTTATATAGAAGAGGAAAATGAGGACATTTTAGATTCTTGAATGGAAATAATATCACATTTATGAGAATTGATAAGATCATATATAGCTTCTTTTTTGTGTAAGCTACCAACACCTTGAATATTCCAGAAAATACTAATCATAAAAATCAACATTCTCCATAGCTCTAGTAACTTCATTGGCTCTAATAGAGTCAATATGGTTGTTGAAATCAATTTATCATCAAACCCATATCACTAGCAATAGATCTAAAATCATCATTAGATAACGAATTAAAATGAATTTTGCAAATAGAGCCTAAGGGAGTTTTGCAAAATGAAATCCTGATTCAATCTCAGAAGCATGATTATGATAATCAACGAGACTAGAAGAATCCTGAATAGAAGCATGCTTATACAACCAACCAACCAACCAACCTATACAAATAAAACGATAATCCAACAGCACAAGATAATTACAAGAATCTGAACAATTCAAGCCACAAGGAGAAAAAATCTGAGTTGTTTGTGAGAGGAAGAGAGAGATTGTTAACGAGCAGATCTACCAGTTCCTAGAGGATGTAAAAATTGTTAAATCACAGCATTCAAGCTTCACAACTACATAAAGAGCACAACTGTAATGCACATACAACCACAAATACACAAATCACTATCAGATTTCTGCAAGTTCCTCTTCACCAAGTAATCATAAATGTACACATCCAACCTGTTCCAAAACTCATTCAACCAAAAACCCATCAAAAGGATTGCCTTTTTTCCCTTTCCAACTCAAACAACCTCATCCCATTCGAAGAAACCCATCAAAAATATCACTTTTTGCCTATTTGGGCTCAAACAACTTCATCTAAAAATCATACTAACCCCTAAAAAACTACAAACAAAAAAAGCATGACTAGAATCAAATCCGGTTAGTACGATAAATCAAGAACCGATCAAAATCCTAACCCTAACCCTAATCAAGAACCGATCACTAATTAACCTATTCTCATATTCTCAAATTCATACTAGAATAAACTTTAGGGTTTGAAATTCCTTACTTGATTTGATTGGGGGGGGGGGGGGGGGGCGGCGGTTTTTGAGAGGGAGAGAGAGATTAGGAGAGGGGGACGGCGAGGGGCCGCGATAGAGGATAGGGGGCAGACGAAGGGGGCGGGTGCGGCGATGGGGGAAGGGGCGACGGCGGGGGAGGGGGGAAACGACGACGGCGGGAGAGGGGGATGTCGATGGGGAAAGGAGAGAAATAAAATTTGGGGAAAGGAGAGTAAAATGAGAGGGGGGGAGCACAGTTCACTTATCGATAAACCACACTGGCGTTTTTACGTAAAAGCGTCGGGGTATCCCTAACCTATACCGGCATTTTCTTAAAACGCCGGTTTATAGTCGGATATTTTTTAACCCCAGCACTGTTGGTTTCTACCGCGGCGTTTCGACCAAAATGTCGGGGTAGAAATGCCGGAGTCGACTTCATTTGTTGTAGTGTATATAAGGGTAAATTGTGAAAATACCCCTCAATTATAAGTTCAAAGCAAAAAAAAACTTCACTTTTTATCGGTCAACGCGATAAACCCTCCAAACTATGAATTGTAGTCAACTACTGTACAGAAACCCTAAAATGGGAGTGAACTGACCAAATTACCCATATAATACTCCATTTAAAAATAAAAACAAAAAAATTTCACCGTCTCTCCCTTCCCAAAATTTTTCTCTCTTCCCAAATATAAATCCATATCCGACAGCCCCATCACCACCAAACCCGATCTCCATCATCTTCACCGAAAGCCTTATCTCCACCAAACCCAACGTCCACCATTCCTCTACCTCCTCATCACCACCACTGACAGCCCCATCTCCACCAAAATCCATTTATATTCTCTCATGGAGATCGAATTTGGTGGAGATGGGTTGTAGGTGTTGATGATGTAAAGGTGAATAGATGGTACAATAGGACGTGGAAAGTGAAGTTTAAGAGGTTTGTGAAGATGTATGCGAGTTATGTGAAAAGCTCATGGGTGTGTTTGGATATGGTAATTGTGATTTTGCTAGTTATGGTTATGGGCTTGCAAGCATTCATAATGGGCTTGGGTTTAGATTAGGGAGATGGAGCTGAAAGTGGTGGTGGTGAGAAGGTAGGGTAATGGTGGAGGTCAGGTTTGGTGGAGATGGGGCTTTAGATGGTGATGATGAGGATGTCAGGGATGATGGAGATCGGGTTTGGTGGTGATGGAGATTTGGATTTGGATTTGATTTGGAGTTTGAATTTTAGATTTTGAATTGGATTTGGATTTGGATTTAGGGGAGAGAAAGAAAGAAACAATGAGATTTGTTTTTCAATATTTTTAAATGGTGTATCAATTTGGATATTTTATTCCCCGTTTTAGGTTTTCAGTACAAGAGTTGACTACAATTCATAATTTGTGTGTGTGTGTGGTGGTGGTGGTGGTGCCGCGGGGGGGGGGGGGGGGGGGGGGGGGGGGGGGGGGTTGTATCCCATTGACACGATAAAAGATGAGTTTTTTTTACTTTGACCCTATAGTTGAGGGGTAGTTTTCACAATTTACCCTATATATAAACTATAAGTGAGTTTATTACAAACTACTAAGGGAGGGGATCTAGGGGAGAACCAACCAAGGTTATGCTCAAGTAAGAGATGTCACAGGTTTGAATCGCAGAGAGGGTAGCAGACTTTTGTCGTACACATCTACTAGACTCAAGACTATAATCTCATCCCCCTCTCGCATTCCCAACATGGTTAGCCTCAATAATAAAATAATCCCCACCAAATTACAACCACACAGCATAATAAGATTATAAGATAGAGTCTTCAAAACAACCACACAAACAAAATAGAGTAATAATCCCACAAAATAACATCAACAGCTCGGTGAGCCATGAAGTTCTTCACTCCCTGTCACTCAGAGTTGTTGCCCTCATCACTTGGAGTATTAGCTGAACACCCCTGAAGAGTTTTCCAGCCTGTGCCTCTTCCACCTCCTGCAAGATCTTCCTTTTCTTCTTGGAGCTCTCACATCCATCCAGCCAATGAGAGAACCAAAATTTAGTATTAGTAAATAGTATCTCCCTTGTTTGATGCATATTGGAAAAAAAAACTAGCATTTCTACCCCACCATAAACTCCAACAGACAGCAATAGTGAGCTAGTGTCATGAATGTGCATATTTTTGATTATGTGGGGTAAAGCACCAGTGTGTGAAGCACTCATGAATGGGGGCAGGTAACTGTGGAATGTTAAAGATGGAAGTGAAGTAAGACCAAGTGCTAGTGGTCATAGGGCATTCAAAAAATATATGGAAGGTGCTTTCAATCTAACATATTATGCAGTCAGGTTACCATCACATTCCTTTGCATAAAGTCTAGCCTTAGAATTAAGCTTCTCTATAGTGCCCCAATTTCCGTATCTAGAAACTCGATACACAAGCTAGAATCTTGCTTCAAATGAATACATAACACAGAACAAGCATAGGAAATTAAAAACTTTTATTGCTACAAATGTTATTACATCGAAAAAAATTATTCAACATAAAAATTTACATCAATATTTTCATTTTACAAATGATCAATAATCTTTACTTGAATGCTCCATACAGCTCAGGTCCCCTGCTCCACGATCAGCAATCCTGCAACTAAGAAGCAGTGGGCACGTCAATTGAATGCAACTGACGCAATGCGGACGAAACCCGCGATCTCCAAAAGCCTCAACAAACATTATTAATGCAGAAAGAAATGTGGAAATCATACAATAGACGTGTCGGTGTATGCCATGACCTAGAATCTAATGCACAACGCAATGCACACGTTGCTCTTATTCTAATGCACACTTAATTGGAAACATATGCACCACATACTACATACTCCTCAACCAAGTTGAACGTACTTCTAATTATAGGGTTCGATCCCACGTTATGCATCATATTCTTGTACTCTTTTCTGTTTCTGACATTCAACTAGTGATTGGTAAAGTCTGCAGTACATGCGGTCCATTTTCGCTCCTGCAATCAGATCGTGGTCCTTCTCCACTCCGAACAATAATGATCACTCGGTTCATTCAGATCATGGTCCTTCTCCACTCCGATATGATCGCGGTCCCTCTCTATTCTCGCTCAGGCCTGTGATCATCAGCTCTGTCGGAATCATGATCCTTCTCCACTCCCACCCCTACTAAAGTTATTGTGAACATAAAGTGAATCGTAGGGCCACCCCTACTCCACCAAGAGACTTAACTTACACTCTTGCTCCTTGTTCGTATTGATAACCCAGAACATGGACGGAAACTTAAGGGTCCATCCCCTAATTTCCGACAGGACTTGTAACTTATATTCACATCCCACTTTTATTACTAAATTCCAGAAATTAACAGTCGAGAAAACGTCGTACGTGTCTCAGACGAGATGATGCCGCACGTTTCCCCTTGACATGTGAGTACACGCCCAACTAGTGCATACTCTTACAGAAGATGGTCACATGACTTAGAACTAGCATACCCCACCGGTCTCTCTTCTTGAATTTGTTTCAAATGATTATTCGAAACCAAACAATACCAACTGGAACACAATCTACAACACCATTTATCACATATATGCACATGTATAAATATATACAAACATGACATCAACACCTCATAGGGAACCATAGTTATGTGAATCCTCTACACTACGTTCTCTCTCACAATGTCTTGAACTAGCTCATTAAATCCTTTCGCACCAAGTTGTTTCACATATGGGTATTCTCACAAAATGTCAAAGAGTTAATAAACAGCATTTCTAAGACTATCAATTGGCCCTAAAAGTGATGATAACTTGCATGCTCCCAAAACAGCAAATTCAAACCAAAAATGTAGTTCTTGCAACTTCTAAAAATCATTAATAATCCCCTCCTTCTCAAAATTTTGATATTTTAGGTTCTACAGAATGTTTAGTGAGTCTACTATAATTTATTAGTAGGAAGTTTTTTCAAAAAATTTCATTCAAAACGCTAAAATGATCAAAAACTGAAAGGTGCACAAATTTTCAGAAACTAATAAAACTATCAACCGGTTGCACATTTCGATTTTATTAAAATAAAATTGATGTCTAAAATTAATAAAATTTTGGGATCATGTTCTAGACACATACAAATATCACATATAAAAATTTCAACTTGAAATACCACATAGTTAGAGAGATATGAATTTTTTAAATTGAAGTAGTAAACAGTGCTCTGTTTTCTTCTTGACCAACAGTGATTTCGGATTTTATTAAAATAGAAAATATTATCAAAAAATTATAAAATTTTTCAAAGATGTTCTACACTCATACAAGAAGTTTCTGTAAAAATGTCAACCCTAAATTCTTCTTATTCAAAAAGTTATGATTCCGCATATATACATACAATTTCATGCAATCCAAAAGAGTCTACACTACTTTTCTATTTAACAAACCATCAAGATTGAAGAACACCCACCTTTAATTGAAGAGTACAACACATCACTAGCTATTTCTTCTTATCCTAGCTTGTTTAGCTCTTCTCCACCTAGTTTTTGCAATGAACAAAATAGCTAAGATAAAACCTACGGAAAGTGGTATGAAAATATAGGAAAAGATCATAATGAAGTAAAATTGTAAATTTAAGCTAGGGTTCTTGATACCCTCATATTTATAGAGGAAGGGAGAAGGGTTGGCCGGCCAAGCGTGAGAGTGGGGTTAGAAGAGTGTGGGAGTCTGTAGGAAACCCTAGAATTGCTTAGGTGTCCCTTAATTAATTAACCTAATGTTTCATTATAACCCTAATTAATTATAACCCCACCTAGGTCAACACATAATCCTCCTAGGTCAAGAATTGTAGGCTATAGTTTGTATGTATAGTGCATGTATAATATATATAGTAGTGTATATGTTCATGAAACATAATCTGTATGGTTGGCATCATTGTTTAAATTCATATGTATGTAATTGGGTTAATCCAAAACCATAAAACTTATGTGTATATAACAATGTAAAAAAAATGTGCACAATTCACATACAACAATATTTATATGCCAAAAATAACAATATATAATGCAACAGTATATATATAAAAAAATATTATTGTAAAAAATAATTGTTAATTATTTTGGGGGTATTACATTATCCCAACTAAACAACCAAATCCCTTTATACATTAAGAAGTGTGGTAGAGCTGCTCTGTAGCATGGGTCTCCAAATCCATCTCTCATCTACCCAACTTCCCGGAGTATATGGTTGCCTGCTGATTCCAAACAGCTGAGAACAAAGCTGTGAATAGGGTGGAGATACTCTGTCCCCTTACCCAGTTAAAGGTCCAATACTTCATAAGTTTTCCATGACCTAGTTACCAATTTAAGCTCTGCAAGAATTGCTTTCTAAGCTTGTACACTCCCTTCCAGAATTGAGATGCCTGAATTGGACAAGTGAATTCATTAGTAGGTCCACTGAAGTATAGGGACTTCAGCGTTTGACAACCTAGGAGGGTATTGGCTGATACAAGCTTCCACCTACATTGTTGAATTATTTCAGGTCCAGAACCCCAGTCCTCCCTGCTATTTAGGTTGACATATTCTCTCCCATTTTGTACAGGAAGCCCACATTGGTGCCACCTCCAACCTCAAAAAATCTGCTTCGTATTTGATCTATTCTTTTTATAACTCAATTAGACAGCTTGAAGAATAATGCATAATAGATTGGGAGGGCACTAAGAACTGAGTTAATGAGAACTAATCTTCCCTTACTTGAAAACATTCTCCCCTTCCATGTGAATAATAACTTCTCAATTCTCAACATAAGAAGTTTCTAGTCCCTCTTTTTCACCTTTTCCTTTGGCCAGGGGCATACCAAGATAACTGATGGGCAGCACATACTACTTGCACCCTAGAATAGTTGAGAATGCCTGGAGGTTGGCTTTTGAAGTACCAAAGTAAATAATGGCTGACTTGGGAAAACTGATTTCCAGTCCTGAGACATTGGCAAATAGGTAAAGATGCAACTTCAATTTGATCACTTCTCATTCATCCCCTTTGAATAAAAGGAGTGTATCATTAGAAAAATGAAGTGCAGAAAATGAAGTTAGAGATCCCCTTAGATGGAGCTGAGAAAATGAATCATTTCTCCTTCCACAGTGCAACATTTGGGCTAATATATCCACTACAAGAATAAATAACATAGGTGATAAAGGGTCCCCTTACTTCAAATCTCTCTTGGAGTTGATAGTTTTCCCCCAATGTCCCATTAACCAGCATAGAAAACTTTTTCGGTCTCAAATTTTGCAAAGCCAACTACACCACCTAGCCCTAAACTCTCTAGCAATTAGCATATGATCAATGAATTCCTAACTGATAGTATCAAATGCTTCTCTGAAATCAGTCTTCTACATGAGAGTGTATGATGTCCTATTGCAACAGATATTAATAGCTTCACGAGCCACAAGAAAGAAATCGATTGTGGACTTATCTTTCAGTAAGTCACGTTGAGAGGATGAGACCAGTGACTCAAGTAGAGGACTCATTCTATTGGCAAGGATCTTAGTGAAGATTTTAATAGAACAACTAAGCAAACTGATAGGCATGTAGTCTTAAACTAAGCTTGCACCTTCACACTTAGGTATGATCTTGATGTTGAAGTAGTTCAGCCTACTTAGTTCAGCTTCTTCATTCTGTATATCCAGCATCATGCAATAAAGATCAGTGTGAATCACCTCCCAAAACTTCTGATAAAAGCTCATAGAGTAACCATCTGACCTAGGTGCCTTGTCTCGACTCATATATAAAAAATTGCCTTCTTCACCTCCTTAAAGCTAAAGGGGGCCTCCAGATCTGCTAAGTTGCCATTTGGATGAGGTTAGAGAGTTTTCCAATCAACATTGAAATTTGAAGTTGATGAGGTACCTCAAATCTCACCAAAGTGATCTTCAAAACAGGACTTGATGACAGGCTAGGATGTAATCAGGTTCTCATTGTGCATCAGTGAGTATATAGTTCTTCCTTCTCCTACCATTTGCTATGGAATGGGAGAATTTAGTGTTTGAATCATCTTCCTTGATCCAAATCACTCTGGATCTTTGCCTCTAGTAGGCCACTTCAGCTTTAACAAGAGTCTCATACTCCTTTTGTGATGCTAGAAGCTTCTAATAATGATCTAAGTCTAGAGTTTGCTATCTGTGGCAATATCAAGCTGGTGTATTCTTTCCAATAGGGTCTTCTTCTTCAAATTTAGGTGACCAAACGTCGCATTCCTCCATCTTCTAATTCAGCTCTTCAGCAAAACTAATTTCTGGGCAAATCTTTCCAGAAGTCCTCTATAAAGAAAGTCAATCCACCAGTCAGTCATTGAAGGGATGAAACTCAAGAATGATGGGAAAATGGTCAGTTGAGATTCTTGGTAGGGAGTGCTGGATACAATGATGATACATTTTCTCATATTGGTTGAGAATCAGTAATCTGTCTAATCATGCAATGGCAGGACTGGCTCTCAAGTTGGACCAGCCGAACTTTCTACCAACGAGGGGGAGATCAATGAGCTCAAACTACTGAATAAAATCTCTAAAGGCTTTCATACCTCTAATGGAACTTTGACAGATATTTCTCTTAAGATTAGACATAGTAACATTAAAATCACCACATAAAACCCAGACATCACAAAGCCTCCTTCTTCTTTGGCAAATTTTATGGAAGCACCGGATTCTATCATCTAACTAAAAGGGGGCATAGAAGGATGTGAGAGACCACTCCAGCCCAGTGTCTCTATTTCTGAATGATGCTGAAATGGAGAAATTATCTGCTACAGAGTAAAAGCAGTCCAGAGCATAATCATCCCACCCTATGAGAATCCCACCAAAACTGTCTAATGCAGCTAACTTCGCCCATTTGTTGATCACAGTTCCCCCAATGGTCAGTAATTTCCTACTAGAAGGGTTGCTGAGCTTGGTTTTTTGCAGACACGCAACATAAACATGAGAACTTCTAATTCCATCTTTGACAATGATACATTTATTAGGGTTACCCAACTCTCTCACATTCCAGCTGACTATTTTCATCACAAAATGCATAACAAACATACAACACAAACTACTATGGAGGCAATGCAAGTAGACTCAGAGCACATAGTTAGAAAGCCTCGGTTGATCAGGGTGATCAACTAAGCATTTGCTGGTTGCTTAAGTCTATCCAACGAACGTGGCCCTTTAGCCTCCACACCTATATATTCAGCTACCTCAATAATATCATCTTTCAATAATAAAACAAACTAGTATAACCCTGTGCAATATTGCACAGAATTTTTAAAAAAAAAGAGAAAATAACATATTTTTTTGTGTGTGAAAAATTGATATAATAACATGTATACAATATTGAAATATTTTTAAGTTTGTTTAACATATATGATTCTAGTTTAAAATTTATAAGGATAGAGAGCAAGTGAGAGGTTTACCTCTAGAAATATTATCGATTAAGGTCAGGTCGGGTCCTACTGTAACACCCCGAATACCAAAATACGGTAATTTGTAGCTCAACAGGATCTACACTTCACTTCGTACAATTTTACAAGGAATTTTGAACTTTTATTACAACATTGTTCTGTTACATCAATAACGCAGCGAAAAAATGAATGAAGTACAACATGATAAATATACAATTGGAATAACTTTAGTATTTAAGTAATCATCAGCATCAAATTCATTTTTATATCTTCTTGTAAATTCCAAGTCATGCATATGAAACTGTGGGCACGTAAGTTGCTTACAACCGACGAAATATTTTAAACGGCGATCATCTCTATGCCGTAATATAATGATTCTTTAATAATTTAACAACCAAAAACTTGAATGTAAATAAAGTGTAAAAGAGTGACTATCCTAAATATTTCAATGTATGCAATGACTTAATGCCTAATGCAGATGTTTACGCTAGGATGACACTAATGCATACTTGTTCGGATTCTATGCATCCCATATTGCATAGGTCCGAGGGCAAGCACCTACGTACTTTATATTGTAGGGTTAGATCTCTCGCCATGCAACCTACTACAATGACTACTACAAGATTTAGACACTTTGCAAGTATTGGCTCCTGCCCTTGGAATACTGGAGACCAATTTCTCTCCGTGGATCATTCTGTGGCCCTTACGTCCATCGTCCCGGAATACTGGGGATCGTCTCACTCTGCAGGTCATTCTGGAGCCCTCATTGCACAAGTATCTCATGAACATCTCTCTCGTCCCGGAATACTGGAGATCGTGCCTACTTCGTGGATCATTCTATGGCCCTTACGTCCATCGTCCCGGAATATTGGGGACTGTCTCTCTCCAATGATCATTCTGAAGTCCATAACTCACGTTTGCACTTATTTTGTCATATCACCAATTAGTGCATGTACTTAAATTTAAGTTATGGTCATTAAGAACTAGAATTTAGCTTACCCATCGGTCTTAAACAAAACACTGAGACAGTCAACCCAACTGGTTACTTCTCACAATTTTGATAAATTACAATTGCTAGTAATCTGGGTCTCGCTCACCCTAGAATAACAACCATCTCAACTGAGACCACAAAGGTTACAACTAACTTCATCAAGATAATTCATTTCTTTATTCACAATCTGTATTAATTTCCAAATCAATTTCTTATAAATAATACTCTTTAATTAATCAATCAACTAACCACTTGGTAATTCACAATGTTCCTTTGATTAATAAAACCCCTTTTCACATTCATCTATACTTCAAGTATAATTCTCAAAAAAGTTATTTAGGATTTAGAACAACTAGAAAAGATCTCAACTCATTGGTATTGAGAAAAATCATATAATTTCAATATTATTCCAAACATAGATTTAATAACTTCCTAGGAGACATAAATGAGTACTAAAAATTTGCAGTTGAAATCATTTACATTCATCCTCAATTACTCCCTCTAATTTCATTTGCAAAAATAGTAGATTCACAATGCGAAAACTGCAGCTCAGGATACATGTAAAAATAATAGAAAATTGTATACTTCATGAAAATTTGTGTTCTTTAAATCAAATTAAAGGTTAACATGTCTACTATAACTTTTTAGTTATAATTTTTCTCAAAATATTATGTCTATAACCCAGTATTCTTCGAAATATACAGTAAGGTCGAAATACTATACTGATTTTAAAATACTGCCACTTTTGTTCTTGGAAAAATCATTATAAATTCATTTCTCCACGAAATATTAATTTCTTAGACTTTAAAGAAAGGTTAACATGTATACTATAATTTTTTAGTTATAATTTTTCTCAAATATTATGTCTATAACCTATTCTTCAAAATAAGCAGCAGGGTCAGAATTTTATACTGCAGTTAAAATACTGGCACTGTTCGATCTTACAAAAATTATTATAAATTCCGTTCTCCATGAAATATTAATTTCATAGACTTTACAGAAAGGTTAACATGTCTACTACAATTTCTTAGTTATAAGTTTTCTCAAAATACTTCATTTACAGTATTGAATTGATCAAAACCCGAAATGTGTTCAAACTTCCAGCAAACAGCCAAAAACCAACCAGTCCTAAGTCCGGATTTTATTAAAATAGTAAACGACCTCCAAACCTTATAAAATTTTAAAGGGATGTTCCTGACACATAAAAGATTCTCCTGTAAAATTTTCAGCACTAGATTCCATCTAGTCTAATCGTTATAATTTTTGAAGTACAATTAGAACTCAAAAACAGTGCCTCAAAGAAGATCTCCCACCTCAATTATAGCATGATTTCACACATGTAATCAACTAAAATTAGTCTAAACATCTAGCATGCATCAACAGTTCATCCATAAACTATCTACAATAATTTAGAAAGTAAGGAGACACCCACTAGATGTTACTCTCTTTTTTTTCTCTTTCTAATTAACATGAATTCTAGCCATTAAATTGAACATAACATCATTTCTACAAGCCATGGCATAATTAAAAAAATAACATGGTGCAATGTACATTCATCATATTAATCAAAATTCTACAACTACTCATATGTCAAACTAGCATCCTTCATCCTACAAAATTAGAAAGTATTCAAGAAACACCCGCCTTAAAAAAGATTGTAATGTAGAAGAAAAACTCCTAGAAAAAGCTCCTAGCTCCAACATGATTGCCTAGCACGAACAACTCCAAACTCCTCTAATGCCAAAAACCGAAACCTCTCAACTCTCTTTCTTTTCCTCTCTCTTTTGATTCTAAATTTTGGTTCAAATGACAAACAATAGGAGGGGGGTTTATATAGGGAAATTGTAAGGCTAGGATTCACTCCAAGTAACTACCCACAACCCCACTCTCCCACTCGCCTACTCTCTCCATCAAGGCCAGCCTATAGTGTACAAGTGCACACTCTTCTCACTTTTATATTTTATTAATTTTGTGTAGCTACTAGTTGTTACAACCAAATTTTAAAATGTACAACTAATTGTAGGATTCTCTTATTGGGCTTTTCTTGTGGGCTTGGTTTATTTTTATTTATTTAATTTATTCTAGTGGGCTTAGAGTCTTCTATTAGGCCTATGGGTTCTAAATAAGAAATAGACAACTAAATGAGATAAAATAAAAGAAGGGAAATCACGCATAACTTAAATAAATTTTAGAATGAAAAATAATGAGATGAAATTTGCACGTGCATTGCACGTAAAAATAAATGTTCAAATATGAAATCAATCTTATCAACAGAAAATATTTAAAGGTAATCGAAATAAAACATAAGAAAAATATATTTAATATACACATTCAAAAATGTAATCAATACGTACATAGAAAAAACGTGCACGCACGTATAAAATATTTTAATCAAAAATAGAAGAAAAAATGATTTTCCGTTTGTAAAACGAATTCGGACACGTCATAAAATAAATAATTGAAACGCATATAAAATATCACCCGTAACGATAAAAATACACGTGCGTAATACACAATGGGCAAAATTGTTATTTTCAATTTTGCGGGGTGTTACACCTACACTACCTAACCCGGACCTGCTTCTCTACTGGTTCAAATATTGGACCCAGACCCGATCTGGGAAAACTGGGTTCAGGCCCTGTTAAACAAATACTACACATCGGGTCTGGGTAGCGACGAGCTAGTGGTGAGAGGGAGGTTGGGCATTTTTTTTTCCTTTTTTTTTAAAAATTTGAAGATTAGGGTTTTTTTGGGGGTCCGGTCGGGTCCATTTTGAGTTGAACCAGAACCGGCCCGAAAATATGAAGGGGTCATATTTTAGGACCCGAGCCCTACCCGCAATAGACCAAGTTTGGGTACGGGTACTTGTCGGGTCCATTTTTAGCGGATCCAGACCTGATCCAAAAATATGAACGGGTCATATTTTAGGACCCAAACCCTACCAGCAATTGACCAGGTTGATTCCGGTCCAATGTCGTCTCATGGTCAGTTCCGGGTTTTAGTTTTTTCTGACAGTGCTAGTTACCTCCTACATTTGCGTTTTATTTTAAATTTTAAAAAGAAAAAAAGGAGAAAAAAAACCTTTGGTTGAAAAGTGAGCTTAGCATAATATATTGTATAGATAATATAACTATGTACAATATTGTACATAACTTTTTAAAATGAGAAAATTATAAAACTATTTTTGAAAATTCCATCTAATAGCATCTGTACATTATTGCACGATTTTTTAGGTTTGATTAAGAGATAGAATTCCAATTTAAAATTTGGATGGAGCAAGAGTTGGGAGATGTCTCCTACATTTGCTCTCCTTTTTTTATTTTAAAAAAAAAAATCCTAGACAAAAGTGGTTTAGCATAATATATTGTATAGAAGGATTACGACATGCATTGATAACAGGTACATTGATAACAGGTACGAGTTCATTCAGATTGTATGTGCGAAACTAACATGTACATGTAACAAAAAAGTTTCTTACAGATATGCCATGCATAATATGTGTATATATAGTACTTAATTTTCCTTTAGCACATTGCATGTCGTAAATGGATTCAGTGAAATGAAAGTACTTAGCTTATAGTACATCCCTCAAGGGTACGTAACCCAGCATTAACAAATTATTTAAGAAGAAGAAGAAGAAAGAAGAAGAAGAAGGTACTTGTGCCACGAATAAAAAAGAGCAAATGAAAGAACATGGACACTGACGGGGTGTTTGGGTGGTTATAAAATATTTCCAAACTAGGAAGATAACCGTAGAGAAAAGGAAATCTGTGAAAATGAGTTCTAAGAAAATGATTTGGTTGAATGTAGATTTATTGTAGTAGCAACAGTTTTACATGAAAGATTAGGTTTGTTTGAGTTATAAAAATATTGTAGCGAAAATAATTTTAAACAATTTTCTAACTTTTGGTTTTACATGTAATTAAGGCTTAAACTAATTAAAATAAATTGATCTTAATTAATTAAACCAAAAAAAATGAAACTCAATTAACGGTCACTTAATCTTAATTAAATTTATCTTAATTAACTAAATTAATCTTAATTAAATTTAAAAAGCTAAAACTCAATTATGGCTTAAAGTTAATTAAATTGATCTTAATTGATCTTAATTAACTAAATTGATATTAATTAATTAAATTGATTAGGGCTTAATCTTAATTAAATTGGATTCGTCTTAAATATGTAGCAATTAGGGATTAATCAATTAATTTAGGGCTAAATCAATTAGGGATTAATCTAATCTTTTGTAAAAGCACTTAATTTGAAACCCGGTGTTGTGTTTATATATGGGGACTTTAGTCCCACATCTGCCAGGAAAGGGGGGTTTTGTTGGTTTGAATAGGAATTTGTAAATTATAAAGAAGAAAAAAGAAAGTCCAGAATTGGAAAGAGAGTGAGAGAAATAATATATTAAAGTATTCGTGAACAGTGCGTGCTTCTCCCATGGATTTGAGTTCCTACAGTAAAAATGCAACCATCCAAACAGGCCCGAAGCCAATGTATACAGAACTTGTACTGTGGCATGTCCTTTCACTTCAATTCAAGGACTAAGTTGGAAAATGCAACCATCCAAACAGGCCCGAAGCCAATGTATACAGAACTTGTACTGTGTCCTTTCACTTCAATTCAAGGACTAAGTTGGTAAGTCACCATGAATACAGTTATTGGGAATGTCACAGACACTATGAGGTTAGTTTGTCTGGCCGAAAAGTTATTGTAGGAAAAAAAACTGATGGGAAGTGTACTGTTTTTTTTGTTCTTATTGAAGAAAAAGGCGGAATAAAGCCACTCTTTTCATTAATTAGGAATTAACAAAACAAACTCAAAGTATTGGGCCATTGTACAAACTAAGAACATGAAATAAAACATGAAGCAGTATGATCCGTACAAACAGCAAGAGGTCCCTCCAACAAACTCAAGAGGGTGGGCCGATAAACCGATAGTATTTACCACCATGAATACAGTTATTGGGAATGTCACAGACACTATGAGGTTAGTTTGTCTGGCCGAAAAGTTATTGTAGGAAAAAAAACTGATGGGAAGTGTACTGTTTTTTTTTTCTTTTTGAAGAAAAAGGCGGAATAAAGCCACTCCTTTCATTAATTAGGAATTAACAAAACAAACTCAAAGTATTGGGCCATTGTACAAACTAAGAACATGAAATAAAACATGAAGCAGTATGATCCGTACAAACAGCAAGAGGTCCCTCCAACAAACTCAAGAGGGTGGGCCGATAAACCGATAGTATTTACCACTATCGAGGAGGTCCCCTCGTTGCATCTCCTTTAAAACTGTAATGGACCCCCTCTCGAGCCCAATCACAATGCAAGGCCCATCATAATTGTTTGTACGTCAGTGTAGCTTCATGCCCAGCTTGCACAGCAGGCGCACACCCACCTGAAGCGAGTTAGGCGAGATTTTGACAACTGCTGAACCCATTCTTCTCCTTCTCTCCTCCCACAATCGTGCAAACATCACACTCACTCCAGCCAAAACCAAAGTCAAAGAGAGAGCAGTGAAAATGATACATTCGCCTCTCTCACGCTCTTGCTCTCTAGTGATTTCTCACATACTCAGATATATACAAACATATAATAGTAAGGAGCAACATCATCACTTACTCTCTCACTCTCTCTGTCAAGCAAAAAAATCAAAATAAATCACAACTAACTGAACCATCACCTTCTCCTCTCACCACAATGGGCGGTGGGGTTGGACGTCAGGTTCAATGATCATAGTGGCAGTGCTGCCTCGAAGACTATGGTCGTCGGGTGAAGGAGCTTGAATACTGCTGTCGCCCATCTCAAAAAATCCCTAACTAAATTGTGCACGAGCTCCATCCTCTTTCTCTGGCTCCACCATCAACACAAACCCTGACTTCTTCGCACACTCAACCAGTCCTAACTAATATAATCTTTCTTTTAAGAGTTGACATGTTTCCAGCCCATAGAACATACCTTACAGTATACCCAACCATTTGTCCTCTTTCCATAAAATAAATACTAGTAATTTTCATGAGCGATGCACGTCTAAATAAATATATTTTTATTAATAGTAAAAGCTTCAATGTAGTCTAGCCTTAAATCTAATACTTTCTTTATATTAGATTAGATATGCACGGACAACACACGAATTTGTTTGTCTACAAATGTATCTATTAATTGAATTTAATTTGGACGTATATTACACGGGTTTGCTCAGTTACAAAATTAAAATTTATTTGTTTACAACCCCAACTCTTTCATTAAAATAGTAGAGATATAGCCATAACAAAGATTGAAATTTATCATGAATTTGGATTCTCTTTCATAGAAAATGTATACAAAAGTATCAAACTGATGCATATTAGAATTAAGAGAAGTGAACCCATAATGAAAAGGGGAATCCTCAGTAAACCCTACTTTTAATCAACACTCATAAATAAAATTATCTTAATTAAGTAAACTTTAATATAATGTATGTATATAAATTAACACCACGCCACTACAAAATTGAAGTAGCTAGGGCCATGCAAGGAGCACTCTCTAGAGCTTCCAAACAAGTTGGGGCCAAACCCACGTGCCACCATCTATTTCTCTACGAATTTGAGTCTATACGTATAGGTTTAATCATTAATTAAATTAGCTAGATGTATATATATAAAGAATGAATGAACTTTTCTTCCATGTCTTGATCGGAATTGCCAAATTTAATAAAGGAGATGCATACTACAAGCCAAAGAGCTACCCAATTCCATGCCATTTGCATGGGTGACTTTTCTAGCTGCGAGCTAAGATTCCTGCACCAACTTTGCTAAATTAATGCAGGTTGGAAAGGGAAAGTTCTTTTTTTAGAGAGAGTCACGCTCATTAATACAGTTCTCTCAAATCTTTTTACATATTATCTCTCTTTCTTTGAAATGCCGCGATGAATAATTCAAAGAATTGACCGGACTAGGAAGCATTTTTTATGCAAAAGGGCAGACCCAGACCGAGAAGGATATCACCTCATTAGATGGGAGAAAGCGTGCATGAAAAAAATTCATGGAGGCCTAGGTATAATTGATCTTCGAGACATGAATCTAGCGCTACTGGGTAAATGGTGATGGAAAGTTTTCCACCCTAATGAAGAAGGGTGGCAACAGTTTGTTCAGCGATACATGCATGGAAGTGGAACGAAAAATGTAGGCTTCAGGATAGGCCCTCGGGTATCCTGCTTCTGGAAAGGTATCACTAAGGCATACGAACCCTTCAATAGTTGTGTCAAATCAGCTATAGGTAACGGCAGAATTACCAGATTTTGGTGGGATAAGTGGTGTGCTGATCACACACTCAGATTCATGTTCCCCGATTTATACGAGCAAGCGACACAACCACACTGCACGGTGGCAGCAGCCTGGAAAAGAGGCGCCTGGAATCCATCCTTCAAACAACCGCTTAACATAGGCTCCCAACTCAGATTTACGGAACTTCAGGTCAACATCACCAATGCTAGAATTGGCTGTTCCCAGGGGCCCGATAAGAAAACCTGAGGATTAGAGAAGAACGGCAAGTTCACGGTTCGCTCCATGTACAATCGCATCCATTTTAGGGAATGTTCACCAAAGTGGTCTGCCGTTGTCTGGAGAACGAAAGCACCGCTAAAAACCAAAGGTTTCCTATGGTTGGTGCTAAACGATGCGATCCTGACTAGAAAAAACCTCGCTAAGCGCCAACCAAATGTGGATTCTCAATGTAAGTTCTGCCACGCTACCCTGGAGACTAGAGACCATCTTTTCCTTCACTATCCTAGGAGCAAAGCAGTTATCGTAAAGGTTCTCAACGCCCTAGGAACATCTCAATACCCTGCTACATACGAGGACCTGTGGGTAGGACCTAAGTTCGCGACGGAAAGGGGTGCTATGAGAGAAGCATGGTATATCGCTATCGCCGCAATGACCTAGGTTCTCTGGCTAGACAGAAATAATCTTTACTTTCGTAGAACTTGCAATATTATTTCTGGAAATTTGACTCATATTATGCATTTAATTTTATTTTGGGCTAATGTGACAGCAGCAGGTCCTAGGGGAAGGATTGCGACTGTATTTCAGGTACAGGAGTTTGATGACGAGGAGATTGAGATCGGCCCGACAATTGACTGATAGCCAGCACAATCTATGATGGACATTGATACCCACCACCCCAGGATTTGTTGGGGGTTACGATGTATTACTTTGTGGCTACTTTATGTTTTGTCTTTTGTCCCACCCCCCATGTTCGGGGTGGAGTTATGTTCTTCTGTTTTGTTTGTAGGATTTTGTTGTAAGCTCAGTACTCTGAGTTTGTTTTATTAATCACTTATTAATGAAACAGGGTGGCCAGACTCCACCTTTTCCTCAAAAAAAAACTTTGCTAAATTATAGATATACTAAATTTGTCCGTGAACACGTGCCTACAACACGTCTTCGTAAACGATGTAGCATATAAAAGCTCTGTAAACACATAAAGAAAATGCAGGCAAAGCACATAAAGAAGTTAAAATAAAATCCAGCATGCTAGTGTTACTACTAACTATCCAACTATTGAATAAGGTCTGATTTTGTAGGTCTTTTTCTGAAAATTGAAGAAATATGTGTGTGTGTGTGTGTGTGTGTGTGTGTGTGTGAGCCGAAAAAAGTAAAGAGAAGAGAGAGAGAGAGATAGTAATAAAGTAAAGATAATTTGTGTTTTGAGGGTAAAATGTCTTTTGGGAGAGTGAAGCCATTGATTTTATTTCAATTAAAGGAGAGCCACTTGATAGTTTTTTTTTCAAATTACCTTGTGATTTATTGTATAGATATAGAGAGTTATGCCGATATGAAATGGTGAGATAAGTGAGATAAATATGTTTTTTGATAGATGAGCGATTTGAGTTATTTGAATCTCGATCACATCATTCACATCACTCTACATATCATCTAGATGGTGTGTACAAAATTTCAAGAAATTCAGATATCTCTAGCCTACGCATCAAGACTTTCAAATAAGTACATATATATGTATTTCACACAATCTTTATGGCGTGTTAAATGCTTTGATGCATAGCCTAGAGGTCTCCAAACCGCTTGAAATGTAACATTCCGAATTCCAAATAAGTCCGAATTCGAAGTTCCACAGGATCTTTACACTTTACTTCGTACAATTCTACAAAGAATTTAAAACTTTTTATACAATAATGTTTACATCAACACAGCAGAAGCAAAGTTACAACATAATTACATGGATAAAGTACAACATATTTACATGAATAAAGTAACACTTGAAACAATTCTTTAAGCAGCATTGTTCTTTAGTCCATTTATTCATTTTATCCTGCATAGAAACTGTAGGCACGTCAGTTGCATACAACTGAAGCTAGGATATAATATATCAATTTCTCTTATTTGGAAAGCACATACTTGTTCACAAACAAAACTAAGAGGGACTATCTTATTGATGTCGTGTGTAAATGTGCACTTAGTCCTTAATGCAGTTATTTATATTTAATGACACTAATGCGCACTTGTTCGGATTCCATGCATCCCATACTACATAAGTCCGAGGGCAAACCCTTAATCGTTCTTCATTGTCACGCCCCGCTTTCCAAAATACAGGAATACGAGTTCATGATAGAGGCCAGCGAATGATGCGAATACACCATTCATAAGCTGTACAGGTAACTCAACAACAAGATAATAACAAAACCATGCAGGCATGTAAAGTCACAATAGGATAACAAAAGTACATGATATAGTCCATAACATAACCAACAGCTGGAAAATACAAAGTAGTTATGGGTCAAATACGCCCGAAATATAAAGAGTAGCATGAATAAAACATGAACTAAAGATAATATGATAATTAACAAGACTAAAATACTTGATCAGCAGCACCTTCGGGTAACTCTCTTTCTAGGCCTGCAAGTAAATTATTACAAAAAGTAGAAATAAGAAGGTACCCGTTAATGCAAGTTACGGACCGCAAGTGGTACAAGCTAACAGAACAAGTATAAAACAAAACAAGAAGCAGGAAAAATATCATGGAGTCAAGAATCATGTAATGGAAAAAATACAATATGTAAACAGGATCATGAACAAAATATCATAAACAAGTGGCATGCATGTAAATAGTAAGCAAATAAACAAGTCAACATGAATATGTATATGTAATTGGGTCATGCAAGTACACGTGTTAATCTCATGTCTTTTATTAACCTAACTAGTGCAGCAATCATGCGTCCCATACCACATGTTTGATACACGCAATCAAGTGAACATTTAGACAGTGGTGGATTATATAGGTCACGTACTTAAGAAAAACTTGTACATTCAATCTTGTATCGAGATACGTGCAATGTGAAACATGTAGAGTGTAAACTTGTAGCGTGAAACATGTAAACTTGTAATTTGCAACTTGCAACCTGTAACTTGCAACTTGCATCGGGAAACCACGAGCTCCCGTCCGAGTACGGTCTTCTATATTGCCCACTACTAGATATTTACCCTTTTACTCCGGCTTGTTACTTATATTAATTTTAATCAACAAAAACAAGATACCATATTTAAACTACTATCACGGGTAAAAAAATCATGCACATAATCATGTATAATCCTAAGAGTATATATGTGTATCAATCGTGTTCATGTAATGCATGTGGCAACATATTATTCACGATCATATGCGAATACGGGATCGACGGATTATGTATAGCAACAGATTTTAATTCGACCGAAGAATACGAAATATAGTCAAAGAATATACTTATGGTATTTTTCAGAGGAAGCTTGTAAGAGAACAACGAGTTGTACAAGAGGATACTTGCCTGATAACCGATGACGATGATATCGAATACAAGAATAACGTGATCAGAATCCCGGACAGCAAAGCAGTGCAAGATACGTGCACGGAGACACGTGCACAAAGAGACAGCAACACAACAAAAGCCAACACAGAAAACACCAATATAATCCAATCCTCAAATCCAGAACACCAACCACCAATACAACCAACCCTGTTCTTCTTCTTCCCAAAATACGAAAGAGAGAGAGAGAGAGAGAGAGCGATGGTGGGAGAGTGGATGGCGAATGCAGTGAGAGTGAGCAACGGCAACGACCAAGGGCGGCGCGACGATGACTGGATGGCGATAGAGTGGTAGTTGATGGGTTGTCGAGTTTTGGGGGTTGTAGAGCGGAGACGAGGAGCAGGGTCGGGAATGGCGGTTGACTGGAGGTTGAGCGACGAGGATGAGTGCTCGAGCGGGAGGGCTTGAAGGTGGGGTTGGCAATGGCGGGGCTCGACGGAGAGGTCGCGGTGGTGCAGCGGTTGAGACGAAGCGATGGACTTGCGGCGCTCGGCGGCTGAGGGTGCACAGGGAAGAGCGAGAGGGTGGAGCTGTCGAAGAAGATGATGGGGGAAGCTCAACAGCGAGGAGGGAAGGAGGTGACAGGTCTTGATGATGACGAGGAAGATGATGGCGGAGGCTGTGCAGGCGAGCAGGAGAGCGGTCGATGGGTCGGGAGGCGGAGACAGGGCGATGCCCAGGGCTTGAGCGGAGGTTGAAGTTGGGTTCATGAGGAGGAAGATGAAGGGGAACCTCTGTTTTGTTTGGGAGACAGAGGAGGGGGAGAGTTAGAAAGGTAGGGGAAGAGAGAGAACAGGAGGAGGGTTTTATAAATAAAGATAAATATAATATAATAATAATATAGTAATGGGTAGTTATGAGAGATAGTGGGGGTTATGGGGTTACAGGAGGTGAAGAGTTGTGATTGTGAGACAAAGTGAGCGGGTGAAAAGTAAATATGGGGGTTGAATACAATCATATAGGATTGAGCCTATAGAAATATATATGAGTACTATGTTTGGATTTATGGACAGGGGCGGAGGCACATATCAAGGAGGGGGGACAAATGGGACCCCTAAAATATTGTAAAACACCCCTCTTATAGGTCAAAATTTTTATTTACCCCCCTAAAAAAAATTTATTTGACCCCCCAACTCATCCCATTCTCAAGCTTCAAAGCCCACAAAAAAAAAAAAAAAAAAAAATTAAACACCCCCTACCCATCGAAATCCACACCCAGACCCATCATATCCCAACTCATTTCCATTCCCAATCTGTCATCTCATTCATATGTGATGTCATTTAGTTATAAATTTATGGGTTTTATGAATATATTTGATCAAATTATTTTGGTTTTTCAAAACAAAAATGCGTGGGAATTTTCTGCAACAATCGTGATGATGCAAAAAAAAATGGGACCCCCATTTTCATTTGTCTGGCTCCACCACTGTTTATGGACTCAAAACAAATTAGTTATAGGATTGGGCTTGTAACGCCCCGCCCTAATACTCAGACAATTTATTTTAAGAAGACAAATTAGATAATATGTAGTACAACTGCCCACCACTATTACATAGCCTTACATGTTATACTGGGGATACTCAGGGAATTAGATTTTTGTTTTTACAAGACTTAAATGGTATCAGAGCCGACATTCGACACCGGGTGTGGAAGCGGGCCTCAGTATGATCCGCGGTGTTGAGAGTCACTGATCTTCGGGATCGGGTATGATCTGCGGTGTTGAGAGTGATTGATCTCCAGGATCGAGGACGACGCCACATCGGCTAGAAAAGCAGATCCTACACTAGATGTGTGCCCCGTACTCAGCGAGGATGCTGATTTCTAAATGTGGGGTGTATGTAATACCTCGTATTTCCGAAAAATATAATAAATAAATATATATGTGGCTGATTGGTAATATTTATAGGAGGAGAGAGGTTGTGAAGGGGGCCCCACGGTCTAGAATAACAAAGCCCAGCACGTTGTGTGTGCTGTTGGTTGAGAAAGGGGTGATGATGTCACCCCTGGGCGGGAGGGACCCACCCATAGATTTCGGAAGGAAAACCGGAAGAGATTGCTGCTTGGTCTTCGTGACGTGGCACAGTTGAGTGGGCCCATGGGCTTTCAACTTGTGTACACAGGATTGAATTGGGGGGAGAGAGAGTATTAAATTAATCCCATATCGGGACTATGAAAAAAATAATTGTGTATAAATAAAATTGCCTATGATCAAGAGTCACCTAATCGGTTAACCACCTTTTGAGAGGCAACCTGTGGTGGGCAGTTGTACTACATAGTATCTAATTTGTCTTCTAAAAATAATAAAAATTGTCTAAGTATTGGGGGGGGAGGGAGGAGCGTTACAGGGCTTACAATAAATAATTAAACAATTGGGCTTGGGATTCAAATTAAATAGTTGAATAATATTAATATTAGACTGGGCCTAGGCTTCAAATAATAATTAAATAAAAAGAATAAATAAAATTGTAGAATGTAATAAGTAATCGAATAAATAAATTGGTTTAAATAATTAATCAAAATAAAAGATTCAACATTTGGGTATCATATCCAAAAATCATAGAATGAAATACAATTCAGGTTGAAAATCGATAATCATTTGAGAATAATTAGTTACAAGATACTAAGAATTTGAAATATGAAAAAATACTTGAAAAATATGTATTAATGGAAACATGAGTTACATTCATCTTGTAGGGCTGGATCTCTCGCTATGAGTTTAACTACTACGGTAAGTATCCAAGATGTTCTAAGAGTTACGAGCCCATGTCCAGACATCCTGGAGAGAATTCCACTTCATGACATGACGCATCATGCAGACATCCTATGGACAATTCGCCTCCGCCATGGAACAATGGCACTATGTAGTCACCAAGTACCCCACAAGCGTTGCTACGGTTCCGATATTCTGGAGATGCATCATGTGGACATCCTGTGAACACTCTCACACCGTAGATCCGAGGCCCTCATACTTTTGTTTTTCTCTTACTTTCATCACATCTCCACTATGTGTCTAATCCTTAGATAATAGAATCATAAGTAAAAATTAACACCCTAGAGTTAGCATCACCCCTACACCGGACTTAACCATCAATTTATAAGAACAACCCAAATCTTCGTCTCTTTCTATAACATTCATTCTTTTCAAGAATTGATTCATGCCGGTATGAGGACTTAGCTACACTCTAGTTCTTAACTTCTTTTCCATGTTCACCAAAAATGAGTGTTTTGTACTCACAAAAATTTTCACATTTCATCATAATCTTTTTGTTTCATTTTTCATGCACACTTCCACAAATTTAACATAAAATTTCATATTTAATTAACTACATCTCATAATTTAATCCCGACATAATTTCTTACATTCACATTTTTCCTCTTTCTTCAATTATAAAATAAACAATGTTTTAAAAGAAAAATACATCAAGTTTTCTACAATCTATTTTAATATAAAACCACATCTAATCTTCACAAAAATACATAAAAAGTTGTGGAATTATTTTTCATAAAATCTAGATAATATTTGTATAATAATAGAATTTTCCCCCAATTTTTATTTGTATTTTAACTTTAAAAAACTCAAAAAAATCAAAAGAAATGAAAAGGTGGGACGGCGGAATCCCATCTTATGACATGACGCATCATGCAGACATCCTATGGACAATTCGTCTCCGCCATGAAACAATGGCACTACGTAATCACCAAGTACCCCACAAGCGTTGCCATGGTTCTGATATTCTGGAGATGTATTCACGTCCTAACATGACACATCATGTGGACATCCTGTGAACACTCTCACACCGTAGATCCGAGGCCCTCATACTTTTATTTTTCTCTTACTTTCATCACATCTCCACTATGTGTCTAATCCTTAGATAATTGAATCATAAGTAAAAATTAACACCTTAGAGTTAGCATCACCCCTACACCGGACTTAACAATCAATTTATAAGAATAACCCAAATTTTCGTCTCTTTCTAAAACATTCATTCTTTTCAAGAATTCATTCATGCCGGTATGAGGACTTAGTTACACTCTAGTTTTTAACTTCTTTTCCATGTTTACCAAAAATGAGTGTTTTGTACTCACAAAAATTTCCGCATTTCATCATAATCTTATTGTTTCATTTTCATGCACACTGGCACAAATTTAAAATAAAATTTCATATTTAATTTACTACATCTCATAATTTAATCCCCACATAATTTCTTACATTCACATTTTTCCTCTTTCTTCAATTATAAAAAACAATGTTTTAAAAGAAAAATTCATCAAGTTTTCTTTAATCCATTTTAATATAAAACCACATCTAATCTTCACAAAAATACATAAAAAGTTGTGGAATTACTTTTCATAAAGTCTAGATAATATTTGTATAATAATAGAATTTCCCCCAATTTTTTTTGTATTTTAAACCTTAAAAAACTCAAAAAAATCAAAAGAAATGAAAATGTGGGATGGCGGAATCCCACGTCATGATATTACGTATCATGCAGACATCATATGGACAATTCGCCTCTGCCATGGAACAATGGCACTACGTAGTCACCAAGCACCCCACAAGCGTTGCCACGGTCCCGATATTTTGGAGATGTATTAACGTCCTAACATGACGCATCATGTGGACATCCTGTGAACACTCTCACACCGTAGATCCAAGACCCTCATACTTTTGTTTTTCTCTTACTTTCATCACATCTCCACTATGTGTCTAATCCTTAGATAATTGAATCATAAGTAAAAATTAACACCCTAGAGTTAGCATCACACCTACACCGGACTTAACCATCAATTTATAAGAACAACCCAAATCTTCGTCTCTTTCTACAACATTCATTCTTTTCAAGAATTCATTCATGCCGGTATGAGGACTTAGCTACACTCTAGTTCTTAACTTCTTTTCCATGTTCACCAAAAATGAGTGTTTTGTACTCACAAAAACTTCCACATTTCATCATAATCTTTTTGTTTCATTTTTCATGCACACTTGCACAAATTTAACATAAAATTTCATATTTAATTTACTACATCTCATAATTTAATCCCCACATAATTTCTTACATTCATATTTTTCCTCTTTCTTCAATTATATAAAAAAAACCATGTTTTAAAAGAAAAATTCATCAAGTTTTCTTCAATCCATTTTAATATAAAACCACATCTGATCTTCACAAAAATACATAAAAAGTTGTGGAATTATTTTTCATAAAGTCTAGATAATATTTGTATAATAATAGAATTTTCCCCCAATTTTTATTTGTATTTTAAACCTTAAAAAACTCAACAAAAAAAAATCAAAAAAAATGAAAAGGTGGGACGGCGGAATCGAACCCAGAACCAACAGAACCCCCCCCCCCCCCCCCCCCCCCCCCCCCGCGCCCATGAACAGTAATAGACCCAAAGCGCACCCAAAAACCAGTTGGTCTAGACTGACTAACCGATATGAAAGGACTTGAATTCTTTATGTACTGAATGTACTTTCTTTTGAGAAAAATCGAAATTTTAAAAAGAACAGAGCCTCTTCAAGACTCGAACCCAAGACCTCTACACTATAGCAGCGTTTTTAACACACACCGAAAGCTAGTAAGCCCAAGCTCACTTTCTGTTATAGTTAAGCGTCGAAATAATTATGTATCTACTGTCTGTTTATAAATCTCTTTTACAAAATTCAATTTTTCAATACATTAGTATCTTTCAAAATCAAATTTGTCCAGAATATTTTTCCTAATAGAACAGTATAACAGTAATTAAAACCTTAATTTTTAACTTTAAAATAGGTCTTCTTTACAACTTACATTCAAAGAGTATCTTATCGACTTTTTAAAAATGTATTATAATTCCATCTCAAAATTACCAATATAAAATCCACTAACTGCATTTTCTTATTCACTTTTCAATACTACAAAAGTTATCAATCTTTTTCTCTTATTATACTAACATTTTATAACCACAATTTACGCAATTTATCAACTAAACATGACAATAATTACTCATCTCAATCTACAACTACATATAGCAATATCCATTCATCTATAATTAAGCCATTCATTTTAACAAGATTATCACACTAGCATGGTTCATCAAGATACATATTCTAATATGAATTTCATCAATAGAGCACCATGATGAATTTTAATCTACTAATCACGATCAAATTTTCTCTTTTCTCTACCAATCTTTTAGGCAAACACAAGGCAATTTTTTGTTAGTTTCTTTAGTATGTTCATGAAATCAAAATTCCTAGCATGGTATCTACATTAGAAGTAGAGAAATCACCCACCTTTTGAAGAAACAAATAAGAAACTCCTAGAGAACTCCTTGAATGCATGATCGTCTCCCTTCATCTCCTAGCTTGTGCCACACAAACTCGAGCCTTCTCCTCCTAACAAAGCTTGAACCCGATACCTCCTTGATGTGCTAGCCGGCCACCCAAGTACAAGAGCACACAAACACACAAACACTCAATCTTTTCTCACACAACTCTATCTTTTCTCTTACACAATTTTATCTTTTCACTTTGAAATTCTAAGTGCAAAGAGAAGTGAAAGACTAATGGGGCTATTTATACACAACTCAAGCTCAAATGAAGGGTTGAGATGAGTTTGGATGGAGGGTTTAGATGCATTTGGGAGTTAGAATAACCACCCACCATCACATAACCACTTCTACACTCCTCCATCTCTCCCACTCCAAGTCCAAAGCTGGCCAAGTCTTGTAGCCCCATTGCACGTGCATGTGCAATGCACGTGTCTCCATGTGCACACTAGTTTAAGTTGTACATTTACTAATTGTTTATTTATTTGTTACATGATCAAGTCTACACTACAAGTTGTATTAATTACTAGTAGAATTAACTAGTGGGCTAATTAGGTGGGCTAAAATCCATGGGTTCTTTAATTAATTAATTAATTAATTTTAGATGGGCTAGAATTAAACTATTAGGCCTAGAATTTTATAAGAGGCTTTTAAAAAAGAAGAAAATATTTGTGCATGACATTAGATTAATTTGTAAAGCTAAAAACATACATAAATTTGCACATGTGAAACACGTGAAAATAAATAAAAATTTTAAGATTTAATTATTTTAAAATTTAGGATGTTACATGAAATTTTGTACACATCATCTAAATGATATATAGAATGATGTGAACGATGTGATCAAGGCTTGAATAATTCAAATATCTCATCTCACAAAAAAGTAATTTATCTCACCATCTCATATTAGTGTTACTCTCTCTCTCTCTCTCTCTCTCTCTCTCTCTCTCTCTCTATCTATCTCTCTCTCTCTCTCTATCTCTCTCTCTCTCTCTCTCTCTCTCTCTATATATATATATATATATATATATATATATAGAGAGAGAGAGAGAGACAGAGAGATGTCTTCAGTTGCGCACTCATTTCTTGCGCACCATGGTGGGCACCCTACCCTATCCGTCCGATCTTCATCATGATCAGCTGCCAGATCATGTGGCTCTCCTTCTCCCGCTTTCTCTCGTATTGAAGTTGGGGTAATGTAGGAAAATCTACCCCCCCCCCCCAAAACCTTATCTTCGTTTCCCCACTGTCTCTCCCGTCATCTCCTTCTCTCCTTCTCAATAGTGAAAAAAACCCTAACTCTCTCAATTTCTTCATCTCTTCCCCAAATCGAGTTCCCAAATCGCCAAATCCTTTGCGATTAATCTCCTTACTCATGATCTCCGAATTCCCCCTCCCAATTTGAAACACTACCTCCCCAAATCGTAATTGAAGAAACCCTAGCCTTTTACCCTATCGATACCAGTTGATCCTCCCTCTAAGCCCTCCTTTGTGTTGCTCTTGGATTTCCATCCCCTTCCTTACCACACGCCGCTGCGTCTCTTCCTGGCAGTTTGCTCCGATTCAGGTATATGAGTTCTCTTCAGTTGCGCACTCATTTCTTGCGCACCATGGTGGGCACCCTACCTTACCGTCCGATCTTCATCATGATCAGACGCCACATCATGTGGCTCTCCCTCTCCTGCTCTCTCTCGTATTGAAGTTGGGGGTAATATAGGAAAATCTACCGCCACAAATTGGATGTGGCTCGGAGTTGAGTTCTGTCATTTGATAAGTGACTACTGAAGGGAAGTGTTTCACTCTCACTGTGTTCAGTTTGTTGCATTTTTTTTACCATGGGTATATAATCAGTAGGCAATGATGAATTTCACAATATAGTAGGCTTGAGTTATTATATGATACTTAGTTGCTTGAGTTATTATATGATAATCAGTAGGCAATGAGTAATGAGCCTTTGCTGTATGATAATTTTTCGCATTTGCCTTAATGTTTCGATTGAGTTATAATACTCATTTGAACAAACTATATGGCATGGCATTAATATGCAGCCGTAGTGAGTGATGATTGAATTGTTCAGTAAGTTGCACCATTTTTGTGTACTTGAACTTAGAATGAGTAGGAAATTTGTGAACTTAGAATGTGTACTTGAACTTAGAATGTGTACACTCGTAATCAAAAATTCATGTGTACTTGAAGTTAGAATGATTGTGAAAATTGTGACAGTTGTTTTGGCATTTCAGTTTGATCTCAGTTTTGGTCGATTTCAGTTTGATCTCAGTTTTGATTACATTTTAGTTAGAATGAATATCAACTTAGAATGATTATATACTCACTCTTCAATTGTGGTTGATCTCAGTTTTGGTTGATCTTCATTTTTGGTTGATCTCAGTTTTGGTTGATCTTCATTTTTGGTTGATCTCAGTTTTGGTCTCAGTTTTGGTTGATCCAAACTATGCTTATTTGGTTCATCCAAATCAGTTTTCGTGTTGATTCTTATGATTATACGTTGACGATATGATTATATGTTTGATACCCATGTTTCTGTCCATTTGTAAATGGTTACACGAGACTGCGCACTATATGGGTGCACAACTGAAGACTACTCTACATATATAATACTCATTCAAACAAACTAGATGGCATGGCATTAGTATGCAGCCCTAGTCGGTGATGAATGAATTGTTGAGCAATTTTTAGCATATTTTAAGTTGGAAATACCGATGCTTGTCCACTTCTCTGCTACCTATGATGAGCTTTTTGCTGAACTGAGGTTTTATTAGCCTACTATCAATTTAAAAAAGTTGTTTTCTGAGCCTACTGCCCACTTCAAAATTGCATCAAAAATTCAGATAAGTTACAAATCATGCATCAACAATGATTTGAATCGTAGCTAATCCTTGTGTATTTTTTTTATTGTTTTTGTTTTAATTTCAGCAGCGTAAGAGGATCAGGAAGACGAGGTACTAGAGTAACTGAATAAGAAGATGATGAAGTAGACGGAGCAGAAATGGGTAGACTAAATGCTTGCTGGCAGAGTTCATGGACAATTTTTTATTAAGAGTGTACACATAAATCTTTTATTAAGAGTGTACACATTCTAAGTTCTAGTAAACATTCTAAGTTCACAAAGTTCCTACTCATTCTAAATTTTTGAACTAGAGCAGATGCTGTTGCATGAGCTGCGGTTGCTGATTCTACGGTTGATGATGTTGTTTCCACTCTGCATTTACAAAATGAGTTTACAGGTTAATTTCACAACATAAAGAAGAAAGAAGATTTGACAACAACATGAATACTAAAAATAAAGTAGGCTCAGAAACATCATAGTTTATTATGAGTGAATTGTAGTTTCTTCTAATCACCTTGCGTGACCATCTTCGTAAAATATATTGCTGCGGGAGTTCATTACAATTTGTGTACTTAAGAAAAGCCAGAAGATGCTTGCAAGGGATGCCCGTAAATTCAAACATGTAGCATGAACAACTACCAAACAAAGTTCCCTTGGCATAAGTAATAATGGTCTCATTTTCAAGTCTACCACACAACCTCACAGTGTAATAAGCATTTGCAGCATTTTCATGATCTTCCACCAAACTCACATTATATAAGAGGCTTGATTTAAGTTGCTTTTGGAAGTCATAGAACATTACCAATGTGTACACTTGGGCCATTTGTTCCTCCATGTACCATTCGTTCTTCAATTTAGGTTTTTCTCAAGTGTACGGTGATTTTCTTTAAGTTCCTGTTCTCTTTTTTTTCCAATTACTCTCTCAAAGACTACCGCAAATTCTAGAAGTGAGTACTTCTTTTGAGTATGCTTCTTTAAGAAAGAATTCATTGTCTCACTTCTTTGTCTACTTGACATGCCGGCCCAAAAATGAGGCCTATGATAAACGGGAGCCCATTTCTCACGGATTTCAAAGTTATCCTTCAACCATTTATTATTTTCCGCTCCATATTCTATCATCAATGACTTCCATTTTTCTTCAAAAGAAATGATGTCATAAGAATTCCAAATAATATCTTTAAAAGATTCCATAAACTTACCATTTTAAACCAATTGAGGTACCTCTCCGGGGATCTTATCTAGAATATGCCATACACAATACCTATGGCGAATTTGAGAAAAAACATGTTTTATTGCAGCACCTATCACGCGGTCTTGATCCGTTATATTGCCAACTGGAGCATGTTTCATGACTCCTAACCATTTTTCAAATAACCAAACAAATGAGGCAACTGTTTCATTTGGAATCAAGCCACAACCCAGAAAAACTGACTGCCAATGATGGTTTATTCCAACAAATGGTACAAATAGCATTCCATAGCGATTTGTACTATGTGTTGCATCAAAAGAACTACATCACCAAACTCTTCATAATTCATCCGAGCAATTCCATCCACCCATATACAATGAGACAATCTACCACACTCATCTTGCTCGAATGCACACAAAAAATGAAGGATCTTTTTCCTTTTGCCATTGAAAAAAGTCAATTAACATTTGGCCATCGTGTCCCTTCATCGACTCCCTCATGTCTCTTTCATGATTTCTAGCATCAGTTTCAGTAAATCCAACCTAATCATATCGCCCACTAGTATTTTCAAAAAAAATCATTTGTTTGCATGTAGGGATATTAGCACCCGAAAGTTGTTCCATTAATAGTTTATCTGAACTAGACACAACACGATTTCGTGGCAACAAATGTCGTCTACCGGGTGAGGTGAAAGAATGATTGTGTACTTCATGAAATGAATAAAATGACCATGAATTTGCAACTTTGTTTAATTTCACACGCACAAGAGCATTGCAAGAAGTTCTAGATGTAGTTCTCATCCTAACATTGTTATTCTTACTTTTCGACACCCCCGCTTTATTACAAAGAAAAGTCTTGTCCACTACTTCACCATCCTTGACTTTTTGACCTCCCTTACGCATTTGAAACCCACCACATTTCGCATAACTATCATAAAATGTTCGGCTTATACAAGCGTATCAAATGTCATACCTAGATTTGGTATTAGATGGTTGTCAACGATGGGCATAAAATCACCTTCTTGTACCGACAAAAAATTGTCACCAAGTTGTGAGCAACCTTCCCCACTCTCCATACCTATTAAAAATTAGCAATATATAATCAAATTTCAATAAATGAACCATAAATACATGTATAAATTTTCAGATATAGAACATGATTTGAACCCTACTATCAACAGATTGCTTTTATCACTGCAATCTTGAACTACAAGTGAAAAACATTTGCAGGTCACAAAAGATTACTTTCTTTTTCTTCCCAAATTCGAAATTTAAGTTCAAAAATTTTCCAGACAAAAACTTTCAATGAAAAAGACTCTCATCTCACCAAAATTTATTGTTCTAATCAGAGAGGAAGGTGAAGAAAAAATATACCTTAATCGAAGAAAACTGCTAGGAAGAGATGCAGCGGCGTGTGGTAAGGAAAGGGATGGAAATCCAAGAGCAGCACAAAGGAGGGCTTAGAGGGAGGAGCAACTGTTATATATATGGGTAAGAGGCTAAGGTTTCTTCAATTGCGATTTGGGGAAGAGATCAAGAGCAATTTGGGGAGGTAGTGTTTCAAATTAGGGGGGGGGAATCGGAGATCATGAGTAAGGAGATTAATCGCAACGGATTTGGAAATTTGGGAACTCGATTTGGGGAAGAGATGATGAAATCGAGAGAGTTAGGGTTTTTTTCACTATTGAGAAGGAGAGAAGGAGATGACGGGAGAAACAGTGGGAAAAAGAAGATAAGGTTTTGGGGGGGGGTAGATTTTCCTATATTAGCCCCAACTTCAGTACGAGAGAGAGCGGGAGAAGGAGAGCCACATGATCTGGCAGCTGATCATGATGAAGATCGGACGGATAGGGTAGGGTGCCCACCATGGTGCGCAAGAAATGAGTGCGCAACTGAAAATATATATATATATATATATATATATATATATATATATATATATATAGAGAGAGAGAGAGAGAGAGAGAGAGAGAGAGAGAGAGAGAGAGAGAGAGAGGCCTTCCATTGTGCACTCCGTGTGAACTTTGCATATGGATGATCCGAACCGTTCACATTGATCTACACGTCTAAATTAGTCTAAATATATAAAATCAACTCATTTGGAA
Source organism: Hemerocallis citrina (assembly GCA_017893485.1). NCBI lineage: Eukaryota > Viridiplantae > Streptophyta > Magnoliopsida > Asparagales > Asphodelaceae > Hemerocallis > Hemerocallis citrina. Next base: position 418,020,772 of record CM030359.1, on the reverse strand, counting down.
TTCATTTGCTCAACAATCAAGTCAGTATAAAAACAAACGATATTCAGTCATACAATTTTGTAACACTTCAATGGATGGGCAAATGAATTCTAAATGATTTGATTTTATATATTTAGACTAATTTAGACTTGTAGATCAATGTAAACGGTTTGGATCATCCCATGTGCACTCCGTGTAAAAAGTTCACACGGAGGCTAGTGCATAACGGAAGAGCCATATATATATATATATATATATATATATATATATATATATATATATATATATATATATATATATAACTTAAACTAATAGTCCTACTCATCTCTCCTTTCTTTATTTTCAAATAGAGAAATGAGAGCAAAAGTAGGAATTCGTCCTTATCTTAACATGTGCATACCACATCTTTCAATTAACAAAAAATAAAATAAAAACTAAAACCCCCCCAACTCTTCCTCTCCCAAATCTCAATCCCCCCGCCTATGTGCCTTTCTCTCCCAAATCTAAAATCCCATGTATTCCCCTCACCTCTCGCCTCCCTGGCGCCGCCCGTCGAATGCCTCGCAGGCTATACACGTCATTCGCCACCGCCCGCAGCCATAGTCACGCCGCTCCCCACCATGCCGCATCCCACGTCACCTTCCTCGCCGTCTCCCTAGCCCACCTCACTCTTTGCCTCTCACGCTCAAATTCTTTATGTATGATTTGCATAATCATGTTACGTTTAGTTTCAATTTATTGATTGATTCTGTTATACAACATACTTCTATAGATACTGAGAAGTTTTGTATTTAGCATCATTCATTTGGTTGTTCTCCATTTGGATAGGCACTAAGAAGTCCACAGTTGGTGAGAAATCATTTCGTTTCTTACTTTTTGTAAGTTAGTATTTTTTTTTCATCTAATTTAATGAGATTAGAAATGAATTTTTCTGCTTGATAGATGAATGACTACATTGTCAATTTATACTCCTAACCGGTGACTAAGCATTAGGTAAAACAATTTTCTATACTTGTGTTTAAATTTTTATTTTAAGAATTCAATTGAGATTGCATTCCAATTGCTTTTGCATAATTTTTTTTATAGATTAAGAATTGAGTCGCAACATCATTGTGCAACAATTATTAGATTCAACATTATTATGGATCAATTTTTTCACTTCCGAACATAGGGTTTACAATGGAAATAGTTCTTTCTCTATTTTTTTAATGAATTTGATAGGGGGTTCAAGAATCAGATTGAAGATGGTTTTATTTTATTTTTAAAACTCTGTTAGACAGAGAATAGTTAAGTTTAGGAGGAATCATATATGGTTATGACTAATCATCTACTTTAGTTTCACTTTTGGGTTTTCAGATTGTTTGATTAATTTGTTGTTCTCATATATTTCTCTCTGATATTTAAATTTTTTTTTTAAAGTTTCAAAGGATGAATGTTCCCCAAGCATCAATTTGGTTATTTCTTTATGTCAGTGTAATGCATGGCTACTTAGACTACAAAAAACACTCTATATATCTTTTAAATTTTGCATTTGAGGGATTGATACATGATTCTGACATAGGGTCAGTTGTAAAGACCAACGATTGAGATTGATATGTATGATTAGCTACAAACTTTGCTCAAAGGTCATAAAACCTGATGGGCTTCAAGCAATTAAAATGGAATTTATATGTTCTACTATAATTTTTGTTGTTGTTGGGTTTGTGGATTGTATAAGTTTATTGAAAATACATACAATCTCTAGGTGGTTCAAACTATTTAGAGATTTTTATGTCTGACCTTTTTTTAATAGTTTAGTTTGGAGAAAGTATTATTAATAAATATTTAATTTACAATAATGAAAATTTAATAAGACAATGTTTACATTTAAATTATGATTGGTTTCTTATTATATTATGAAATTATTGTTTTAGTTTAGTATATGTTTTGTTCAAGAGGTTCCCAATTCCTTACTTAAATATGTAGTGTCAGTGTTTTCTCATCTCCTGCCTTATAATATCTTTTCTCTTGCACTCATAGATTCTTTTAAGATGAAATTCTTAATTTATCTCCATATACAAACATCGATCATATGGGTTTCTCCGAAGAAGCATTATGACAGAATATGTGTGTTCCTATCCTAATTAAGAGTCATATACTCTTTTTGTTCAGTTTATTCATTTCATTTTACCTACTTTGTGACATTATATTTTGTTGTAGGAGAAGAAGGGTACTGATAGAGAATAATATTTCACATATTCAAACTGGCACAAGAAAAGTAAGTTATATGTATATCAGTACTTTCATCCATTTGCTTTGCTTTAGTTCATCAGTTGTATTTATTTGTAGAATTGATGTCAACTTCTTATTTTAACATGACATCAAATAATCTTTGATTCTGCAAAAATACTCGAAGACTAAGGCATGCGGCTGGGTTCATGTCCAAGGTATGTTCTTGGAATGTCAATATACATTAAATTTCTAAGAAATTCCCTGGGTTCATTTCAATAAGTCTTTTATTGACTATATCTTTATTTGGTGTGCTTTTTTTTTTTTGATCCAATATTAGAGCATTTGTTAGATGAATGATTCTAATTCTTGGATCTTAAGGCCATTATCATGTTAAGGTTTGCACTCCAGCACAAGTTTAGTTGAATACTACTTTGGAATTACAAATTGATTTAATGCATCGAGAGTTTGATACACCTTGGCTATGGCCTATGGTTCCATATGCATATATTTTACCAAATTACATTCATATCATTCAAGATCGAACTTGCAATCAACATTCATACATATCAGTAGATTAAAGTGAGATATTTGCTATGTAGAACCATGTCTACGAAGCAAAGTGTGTTAGTATTAATGGATATGATTCATTAGGAGACATGCTGTAAAAAATGTATTTGTTATTATTTTTTAGTATTGATGTAAATCAAAATAATTTAAATTTTGTGTGTAAAATTTGCAAAATACCCTTGAGGTTTTTATTGATCTCAAAGTTGGTGGGTTAGCCTTCGGCTTAGATGTTATACATTGATGATGGCAAAAATCGCAGCAGATCAGAGCCGTATGATCCCTGCACGGATCTCAAAGCTTCTACAGGCAGATTAGCCATCACAGGCCTATTTTATAGGTCTGGGCCCACTCCAAGACATGGGCTTCTCTCAAGCCCATAAAAAGTGACAGACTAGGCCCACTAAGAGAGACACCCAGCCCATGATGGCTAGGAGTCTCATCTCTTATCCTCTCACAGGAATATCTTATCTCTTCAGGGGGGAGACATGAAAGATCCGACGATCACGATTCGGCATCTACAATGTCTCTCAGGCCTATAAATACTCCTCCCCCTCTTTAGTCACCAGGTAATCAACAATTCTCTAGTTTTCATGCTCTTACTCTCTCTTTCTGATTCTGACTTGAGCGTCGGAGGTTCTGTCATCTGGGCCACACCCCGGTGTTGTAGGCATTTTTGCCGGTCCGTCGGCCGCATCATCCACCATCCAATTCAGATCACAGGAGGCAAATCAACGGTCCAGATCCATCATCAGGAGCCCTAACAGTTTATAATGGCCAGGTCACAGGTTTGACTTTTAGTAGTTTCCTTCATTCATTAACTCACTATCTATTTGCTCCCACACCAAAATAAGCAGCAACAGATTGGCACCGTCTGTGGGAAACCACTGCACAAGTCGAACTTTTCTCCATGCCACCAAAACTGAGAGGGGCGGGCTCCAGCCGTCGCACCAACTCTCTTCGTCAGCCAACTCGGGTTCCTCCTATGGAAGATCAAATTCCTCCTCAACAGCAACCCTTGGAGCCTAATCACGCTCCGGTCAATGGAGAGGCACCGGGGGGCTCCCGACAAAACCGTCCTGAACAGCATCCTCACAACGACCGCGTCTCGGTCCACAATGCCTCAACTGATTCAATGGCTACACGAGACCCACGGGGATCTAAAAATCTCAACAAAATTGAAGGCGACCTACATATAAAGCTGAATAAGAGGCGTGCCCGATTTGAGGCCTCCCGTTCAGGACATCAAGCAAGCCAGAGAGCTCAGCCTTCTAAACAAGTATCAAGACAATCCTTCTTTCACAGGGGGCAGCCAGCTAGGGAAAACCCAACACAGGATGATCAAAGGCAACCTGGACAGAACAGAGATCGGAATGCACCGGTTACCAGGGCCGAGCTCGATCAATTCAAGCGTGACCTTCTCTATGCTCTCTAAGGAAGTCAAGTTCAAAGCCTTCCCCTGAACGAAAGATCCACTGACTCAATCAAATCCCAAAAGAATGACTATCAAGTCCTCCACCGAATCCAAGAGGTAGAGAAACGTCTCGAACAAATAAGGAATGAGGGGAGCCACTCCCACAGGGCCTACCGCCTTATTCGACCTCCATTCAGCCGAACTATTCTCGATGCACCTATTCCAAGGGGTTTCAAAGCCCCTCAATTCGAATCTTATGACGGGGAATCAGACCCGACGGACCATGTCGAGAGCTTTAAAACGCTCATGATGGTCTATAATGCCACTGATGCACTCATGTGTCGGACATTTCCCGCTACACTGAAAGGATCACTAGGGAATGGTATGCACGTCTAAAACCTGAGTCCATATTTTCCTTCGATTAGTTTGAAGAACTCTTCATCGCACACTTTGTTACTAGCCGGAGAACTGAAAAGACCAGCGTCTCCCTGCTGGAACTGAAGCAAAAAAGATAGAGAGTTTCTAAAGGACTTTGTCAAGCGAGTCACAGCAGAAGCAAGGTCAATTTCCTCTCTAGACTCCTCAGTGGCAGCTGCCGCCTTCCGCCACAACATCAGGCATAAAGAGCTAAAAGCATCCCTCGCCAAGAGGCCGCTTCGCGATTTCACAGAGCTCCTAGAACGGATTGAGAAGTAAAATAAAGTTGAGGAAGTCTTCAACCCTCCAGGCAAGAAAGAATCACTCTTCGGGAACAAACGAAAGATCCCAACTGAGAAAATGCCCAAAAAGTTTCAGAAAAACAGCGCAGGACTGCGTCGCCCTCCTCCTCTGCCTCGCTTCGACAAGTTTACTCCCCTAAATGAAAGCACATCTGCCATCTTCATGGCGGTAGAGAAAGATGGGATAATCCGTCCTCCTCCCAGGATGATGACACCCAGCAATAAAAGAAAAAAGAGCCTACGGTGCGCATTTCATAGAGACCATGGACATGCAACTAATAATTGCAAAGCCCTTAGACATGAAATAGAAGACCTGATTCAACAGGGCTACCTATCTCAGTTTTTCCAACGAGGCAACAATGCTAAAAAACCTCCGCCACGGGGGGCTAATAAGCGTCCTGAGAGGCCTTCTGAGTCAGGTCCTTCTGAGCATGTCGCCGTCCTACATACCATCCATGGCGGACCTATGGGGGAAGATTCTAACCTTTCTCGCGAGACCAACGCGAAGGAGGTTAATTCAGTTCATAACACTCCTCCTTCAGGCAATTCGGACCTCTTAGTCTTCTTCTCTGATCAAGATCTCGAAGGCATCAACATGCCTCATTGCGATGCATTGGTTATCAAACTAGGCATGGCAAATCACGAGGTGTGATGCGTTCTCGTGGACGAAGGCAGTTCTGCTAATATCCTCTTCATGGCTGCATACAAGGCCCTAAAACTCCCTCGAGATCAACTCAAACCGGTCAGTTACATGCTCCATAGCTTCACCAGCGTACTCGTCCATGTTGAGGGAATAATCACGGTTGATGTAACAGCCGGAAGGGCCCCAACAACTCGAACGGAGGGACTCGATTTTCTGGCAGTCGACATTAAGTCCGCGTACAATGCCATATTTGGTCACCCAGGACTAGCCTCCTTCTATGCTGTCATACTTCACCTGAAAATGAAATTTCCAACAACGACAGGCGTAGGCCAATTGCTAGGAGACCAATGAGCGGCGCGGGCATGTTACGCCGCCACTATCGGGTGCTCAATTCTCCCACTTGATACCATTGAGCCCCCGCCAGAAAGGAATCATGTGAACTCGGAAACTGTAGACGAGCTAGAGGTGATCCCCTTCTCTCTAGAAGATCGGAGCAAGAATTTTCGAGTTAGCAAAGCCCTTTCTCCACAGCTCAAGGAGTGCCTCATCGCTTGCATAAGGCAAAATCAAGACTTATTCACTGGACTACGGCCAATATGTCGGGAATTCCCAGAGATCTAATCGCGTATCGTCTTAGTGTGAGTCCCGACGCCAAGCCGGTTCAACAACGACGCCGCAAATTTGCTCTAGAGAGGCTCCAGGAGGTCAAAGAGGAGGTCGACAAACTCCTAGCCGCACGCTTCATCCAAGAGGTTAACTACCCAGAATAGTTGGAAAACATGGTAATGGTTCAGAAAGCCAACGGTAACTGGAGGATGTGTATAGACTTTACGGATCTCAACAAAGCATGTCCGAATGATCCCTTCCCGCTCCCCAGTATTGACGCACTGATCGACGCTACGTCGGGCCAAGAACTCCTGATTTTCATGGATGCATTTTCTGGATACAATCAAATTCATATGTTTCCACCCGACCCTCTGAAAACATCCTTCATCACCGATCAGGATCTGTACTGCTATCGAGTTATGCCTTTCGGCCTGAAAAATGCCAGTGCTACTTACAAACGCTGGTAAATAAGGTCTTCAAAGGAGATGGAGGTCTACGTGGATGACATGTTAATCAAGAGCCTCCGGAAAGAGGATCACGTCACGGATCTTCAAGAAGCATTCGAAGAATTGCGCAAGCATAACATGCGTTTAAATCCCACCAAATGTGCTTTCGGAGTCTCCTCTAGTAAATTCTTGGGCTTGATGGTTAGCCAAAGGGGAATTGAAGTCAATCCCGAGAAAATCCAAGCAATTCATAACATGACCCCCCAACAATGGTCAAAGAAGTGCAAAAATTAACTGGCCGATTAGCTGCCATCAGCCGATTCCTCTCCAAATCGGGAGAGAAGTGTTTACCCTTCTTTAAAATCCTCCAGGGCACGAAGGGTTTTGAATGGAAGGAAGAACAGCAGAACGCTTTTGAACAACTCAAAGCGTACCTAGAAAATCCTCCACTTCTTAGCAAGCCTGAGTCGGGTGAAGTCCTTTTTCTTTACTTAGCTGTTTCTGACCAGAATCTCAGTGTTGTCCTAGTCAGAGAAGAGGACAGGATCCAAAACCAATTTACTATGTGAGCAAGGTGTTCCATAATGCAGAGATCTGTTACTCAAAAATGAAGAAGGTAGCCTATGCACTGGTTACAGCAGCGCGAAAACTCCGCCCTTATTTCCAGACACTCTCCATATGCATCCTAACGGAACAGCCGCTCAAGCAGGTGAACCTTAAGCCCGAAAACTCAGGAAGGTTAATGAAGTGATCCATTGAGTTGAGTCAGCATGACATCAGCTACCACCCCAGAACGGCCATCAAGGCTCAAGCCTTGGCCAAATTCATCGTCAAGACCACCATCACCGACTTTCCCGAGGAAGACAAAACCCCCTCACTTTGGAAAGTATACGTAGACGGGTCATCTTGCCTCGAAGGAAGAGACGCCGGAATCATCCTACTTGGTCCTGATAATTTTACTCTCCAATATTCTTTGCGACTCAACTTTTCCGCATCGAACAACGAAGCAGAGTACGAGGCATTAATTGCTGGCCTCCATTTAGCACGAAAGGCTGGCGCGCAGAGAATTGAGGTGTTTAGCGACTTTCAGCTAGTTGTTAACCAGGTCCAAGGCGAATACGAAGCCATGGATGAGTGCATGGCCAAATATTTGTCACAGGTACAGAAACTCCTCATGGCATTCAAAGACCCCCATGTCACTCGCATTCCCCGCGAGCAAAATGGGCAGGCAGATGCCCTCTCCAAGTTGCCTTCCTCATCTCTCGATGGGCTGGACTGCACAATCCTCATTGAGGTCCTTCTCAAGCCAAGCATCGAGGAGGAAGAGTTGGAGCTCATGGCCATTGCGCCCTAAATACCTGAAGATTGTTGGATGAAACCCCTAGTCGATTTCCTCGACAAAGGAATCATCCCCAAGGACCCCAAAGAAGCAAGGAAGATCTGAATGAGAGCAGAAAGATACACTCATGTGGAAGGACTCCTATACAAATGCTCGTACACCATAGTTGATGGCATGCCCTATCTTAGATGTCTCACTCCGGAAGAAGCGCAATATGCCCTCAAGGAACAACATGAAAGGATGGGGAGTTGCCATCAAGGGGCGAGGTCTCTCGCACATAAGATACTCAATCACTGGTATTATTGGCCCACGCTACTCAACGATGTGCAGGAATATGTATGCCAATGCGACCCCTCTCAAAAGCATTCAGCAATCAGGCATGGGCCGCAAGCAGTCCTCAACTCTATGTCTAGCCCTATCCCCTTCGCCATATGGGGGATAGACTTGCTTGGACCATTCCCGCCGGCTGCTAGGCAAAAAATTTTCCTAGTAGTTGCCATCGACTAATTCACTAAGTGGGTCGAAGCAGAACCGCTAGCCACAATCACTGAGCAGAAAATTTAGCAGTTCTTCTAGAAGCACATCATATGCAGATTTGGGATCCCCCGAGTGCTTGTCTCAGATAACGGCACACAATTCACGGGAAATTTTTTTTGCCAATTCTGTACAGATTTGGGAATCAGCGCTTCGTCTCAGTCTCGCACCCCCAAACTAATGGCCAAGTAGAAAATGCAAATCGACAAATCCTGGACGGCCTTAAAAAGAGACTAGGGGAAGCTGCGAGAGGACTGTGGGTTGAAGAACTACCAAGTGTATTGTGGGATTATCGGACGACGAAGCGAACTCCCACCGGGGAGTCACCTTTTAACCTTGCTTACGGCTCAGAAGCACTCATTCCCCTAGAAGTTGGACTACCATCTCCCCCTCTTCTCTCTTTCAGTGAAGAGTAAAACCCAAATAATCTTCGAGCAAACCTCGACATTGTTGAAGAAATACGGAAAAGTCGGCTATACGGAGGAACATTTATCAGCAAAGGGTTGAGAAATATTATAACAAGAAAGTTCGCCCCGCCAATCTTAAGGAAGGGAACCTTGTCTTACGAAAACTCGAGATCTCGAACCCGCAGAGAAAAGGAAAGTTCTCCCCTAACTGGGAGGGGCCATACAAGGTCTCACAAGTGATTCGCCCAGGGTCTTATCGACTTGAAGACCTTGGGGGGAAGAAGATACCCAGAACTTGGAACACAGAGCACCTAATGAAGTACAACGAGAGCATCTGAAATGCGTTCTCCCTACAACGAGAGAGTTTGACACATGCTCTCCTAATTTCTGCAGAATTTATAACTTTTCTAATAAAGACCAGCCACTAGAGCAGTCATTTAGTTTTTCTTTCAATAAGAGCCGCCATTACTAGGGCGTCCAAGCATATAATAAGAGCCAGCCATTAGAGCAACCCATCTAGTTTATTCTTCAATAAATATTAGCCAATTAATTTCATTACATCTTGGTCAATTGAACAAAGCAAACAATGAGCTAGAAACGCCCAACTCATACTTAAAAGCTGCGCTAAACACTCATTACAAGCTTTCTACAACGCAAGTTCGGAATCCAGAACTCGGAAGTTGCAGCGTGCAAACATGCACGTTTAGAACACAACTCACCGATCGATCTATTCCTGCAACTAGCTGAACTTCCTTGGAGGCTCTGAAACAGTGAGTTGAGTGCCACACTTATACACTTAAGTAACACTAAACACTCGTTGTGAGTCTCCCCGTAATATGGGTTCGGAGTCCATACCCATGGCTCGATAGAGACTATAACAATTTATAATCACGCAAATTCACAGTGCACTTCGCTATTCGATCTGCTCCTGCAATCCGTTAACGCCTCGACGACCGGTTCGGAGTCCATGTTCATGGTTCAAAAGATACTGACAATTTGCTAAGAAGCAAGTCTAGAGTGCGCTTTACCATTCGAGCTGCTCCTGCAACCTGTTAATACTTAAACTAACAAGTTCGGAATCCATGTTCATGGTTAGAGTTACTCTCGCAACATGTAATCACACACATTCAGAGTTCAACTCGCCATTCGATATGTTCCTGCAACTAGTTAAATTCCCTCAACAACAGATTAAGAGGTCCAAAATCATGGAGTTCAACTCTCCATTCGATGTGATTCTAACAATCTATTAGAGGACCATACAGCAAGTTTGGAAAACAATTCTCTTTCAAAATTGTCCCTACAACTAGCTTGGTACAGGACTGAGAAATTCTCAGCTCCGTCTTACACCGTCGACAGCTCTTTAAGCTATACGCAACAGACTTGAGGCCATGTTATTTAGCAACAAAGAACCCGTTGATAACATCTCAACCATGACAACAAGGACTAAGCCTGTAAAAAGAGTTGTAAAAATATCATAAGTCCACAATTTCATATTCAACAGTACTACAAATATTTACAAGTAAGGAGTCATCAACCATACAACTCGATTTACAAGCCATCCTTACGACTTACTGGGCGTGGAATGTTATTCCTGAGAGACACAAGCCTCCTTGTAGAATGCCTGAAAGCCACCTCCTTCCCTTGGCTGCCAACACCTCGCACAGCAAACGTTGATCTCAGCGACTGTGACTGCTGACCGGCGCACGAAGCGCGTGACTCTCCACCAACCAAAGTCTGACTCAACAAAGCCGAAGCTCCTCTCGGGGCGCCTATGGGGTGTTGAAAGGGCACCAACGCTGTTTGCGCAGCTGCCCCAACACTCGGCCCAGCTCCTCCTACCGTCACACAATCCTTCGCAACAATTAAGGTGCTTTTCTTCGTTCCAACTGGCTGGTCCTCCCTAGAACTGGCAACATGCGGGGTGCTCACCGTTCGCAACCCACCAAGCCTCGCCTGGAGCCGGTATAGCTCCAAGTCCTTCTCAACGATTATCTCCCTGAGTAGGGCACATTCCCCATTGTTGTCCTTTGTCACCTTCGAAGGCAGTGGCAAGCTTGCCAGATGACTGGAATATAGGAGTGCTAACTCACAATCCCGCTCAACTAGCGCCGACTTAAGGCGAACGGATTCCAACCATTCCTCATCCGACTGAGCATGCAAACGATCGATCGCCAATTCAATTATGCTCAGTTGCTTGCGGAGGCACCCCACCTCGTCACCGCAGGAACCTTTTTCAAATCCCACAATCACCTTTCAGTAAGCGCAAAGAGTATAATCAGACATGGGACCAAAGTACAAAGTGTAACAAGCAAACACCGCTCCAAGGCACATCAACACAACAGGAAAAGCAATAACCAGTCTAGAAGATAGTTTCTTTAAAGTACTGAAAGGAAATACAGAGATGCGGTGGCCAGTCCGCAATTAGGCATCACAGAAGCAAACTACAAAGTCTAAGACGAAACAATGCAACAATAAACTGGAAAGACGAAAAGTATACCAAGGTGAATCAAGCGTCCACCTGCTTCGGTATCATCTCTGACAAGGCACTTCCAGCTGGGCCTGTCACCTTGTCCTTCTTCCCAGAACCGCTCTTCGCACCTCCCGTAGGAATATCAGCCTCAACATCGTCCTTCCTGTTGGGATCTAGAGGCTCACCAGATCGAAGCGTCATATGGTAGCCCTTCCCGTCAAAACTGGGAACACGCTCCACCACATGTGAGATCGCCAAGGCATAGGACCTCAACATCACCCCCCGAAGCTTCAATTTACACTCCGCATGGACCTTGGCCACTTTCACCTTCACATCCGAGGCCACGTCAGCGCGGGCCTTCTCCAGCTCCAACAGAAGATCGGCATTCTTCTTCTCTAACACCGACTCTCTCTCTGTGGATGCCTCTAGCTCGAGGCGCATCCCCTCCACCTTTGCGGCCAACGCCTCCAACTCAAGGCGCGCCTCCTGCTCCTTCTTCTTCATAGCTTCCAACTCCACCTTGGACTCCTTGGCAGCTTTCTTCTTGTCTTTTTCGGTACGAGTGATGCGAGCCCTCATGTTCTTCTCTTCGACCGCATAAAAGTCCACCAAGTGCCCAAAGTGGCTTATCGGGAAATCAGTTAAAAACATAATAATGCAAGAAAAGGAAGAACAACATAAATAACTAAGGAAATAGGGCCATACCGTCATATGCGCCCTCGCAATTTCTAAGACTGATCTCTCGGGGGCTCCATCTTCAACCTCTCCCTGTCATAAGCAGTAAGAAGGTGGTGACAAGCCTTAAGGCAAGCAGCAGAGTTCCCCAAGAAGTTCTCCTGGGCCTTCACATTCCAGTCGGGAGTATAGACCACGTCTCCCTGACTAACAAGCATCGCGACAGCCGTAGCAGTCAGTGGGGCTGACGCCGTACTAGCCACGACCGCAGCTAAAGAAGAACCTGCTCCAACGGCAGGTGGCACCCCTACAGGGGACTCAGTCTGTGCAGTAAGAATCGTGAGCGATAAGCTCGGGGAAGAAAAAGGATGCAACGCCGTCCTCTTTTGCTTCTTTGGCTCCTCCTCCCTCTTGTTCTATATCGCATCCAGCTCTACAAAGATATCCTCAAAATTCATGTCCGTCTTGCCTGCGAAATGAAACACGAAATAGTCAAAAACCGTAAAATCAAAGGAAAGTAGTAGAGGCACAAATAAAAAAGCTAGAAATCGAAAAAGGCATGGATAACAAGGCATGAAAACAGTAACAACAAAATCATACTAGGAACGGCCGGTCCAAGGCCACCTTCATAGAGCACTTCGTTGGTAATATCTTGCCACGACAACACCTTCAACCCCAGAAGCATGTCGCTAAGATTCTTCTCCTCCACGCTCATTATCGGCTCCACCCACACCGCCGAGGGAACCGTTTCCCTCCAAGTAGCTCGGCACTGCGAACAATGAAGAACTTCTACTTCCAGCATCTTGCTGATCAAGGAGTATCAACCAGCCCCCTATTCCTGTGAGGGCTGAGATACCAATGTTCCTCTATTTGGCTGAGTCAGCTGAGTTTGAAGTGTCTTCTAAATACCGCAAGACTCGGCACAGCTCCGAGCTGGTGGCACTGCAAGACGAAGCCAATGACATGCCTCCATGTGTTCGGCATCAGCTGCACCGGGCACAGTCGATACCAATTAAGTACTTCTTTAATGAAGGGATGGAGGGGTAGACGAAGTCCCGCGAAGAAAGCGTCGCAAGGAAAGTAACAATACTCCTCCAACATGGCATAACGCACCCTGACACCAGGCCCTGGCAGGAGTAGGCTGTACTCACTAGGAATGCCAAAACCTGCTCTTATCACGATCAACTCATCACGTGTAAGAATGGTGTCAGTTTGATTAGCCTCGGTGGTATGAAAAAGTTCTGGCTCATCATATTCCATGCCACTCCTCAAGAACTGGTGATCTACTACCGAGTATTCCCTAATCAACCCGGGGAAAAGAAACAATGGGGTCTGGAGCCTACATCCCCCATCTCTCTCGGGTTCGACGATCGTTTCCACAACGGCGGAACGATCAGCCTCACCACGAATGTCCTTCACTCCAGGAGGGTGATCAGGCATAGCACCCTTTTCTCCATCTAGACCAGCGGATCTAGTAGAGGTACAGACCGACGGAATACTAGACATGGCAAACAATAATCGCAAGAAATTTACCTAGTCCAAGCGAAGAAACTCCGAACCAATAACTGGAACTAGCACCGCCAAACTCAACGCCACGATTTCTAGAGAGAGAAGCTCTCCAAAAAAAATTAGGAGAGAGAAAGGGATTGTGGTAAATGAGGAAGGGGGATAGGATCAACCCCTATTTATAGGACCAGAGAGGGTAAAATCACCACATGGCGACATCTGAGCAAATCTCAACAAATCGACGATCAGATCACACCGATCCGAGTCCAACCACAGCAGTAACTTAACAACTAGACAATCAGTTGACAACATGAATGGTCACCACAATGTTCGGTCAACAGAAGAGACAGCACCCAGGAGAAAACTCACAAACACCTTGTGAACGTCTCGGGAGAGAAATCTCACAAACACTTAGTGATTATGGTGGGGTGAGCAAAATCACGAACACTTGGTGGACACTATGTACACCACCAACAAAAACCTACTACTCATCAAGCTTCTCTTGAGACAGCCTACTATCTCGTGAAAACTCCAAGATTGATCAAAAACCCCAAGATTGAAACCAACTTCAACAATCCAAGCACGATATTACTCCTACCTCGATGAGAAGACACCACAACGAAGACGAACCAACTCCGAGCGAAAATGTGATTTTTTGGAATACTAGACGATGGGTACACTCACATGAAGATGCACATATACGTATTTGTTGCCGATACACGAAACTTATATGAATACTAGGTATGCCCGTGGGACGTGCCTACGCACGTATTCGGGACTGCATGTAAATTTAGTTAGAGTTATTTGATTGGGTGAACTGCATATAAAATTCTAAAAAAATTAAAACATTTCGACGAATAATTGTTAAAGAGGTACAAAAAAGGTGGGTGTAAACAAATACACCCACCTTTCTAATACAATCAACTACTCTATACAGGCCTCCTCAAAAATTATATTGCTTCCTAATAGTTTTCTAATACGACGTCTTTAAAATGTTTCATACGGCACGTTATCGCGACGTCTTAACTTTCTTTAAAATGTTTAGTAAATATTTCGACCGTATTATTTAAAATTTTACAGGCAGGATTGTAGTAAAAATTTTGATAGAATCTCTCGTGAAATATTATTCCTTTTAGAGCAATTCCTTAACATCATAGACAGTCAAATTAAATCCTCCCTAGCCCAATCCAAGCCACATTACACAGACATAATATATATTAGGCTCTGGGAAAAAAAACTTCATATGACTAAAAATATAGTTTGGAATCATAATAGATTTTAGAAAATTTTCTAAAAATTTTGACAGAACCTCCCTTAAAATATTAGCCATTTTACAGCAATTCTTTACGGAATTCTGCTCACAATTAAAAATTTATCATCACCATCAAGAAATATAAACCCTCCCCAGGCCAATCCAAGCAACATCACAAAGACATTATATATATAGGGCTCTGGGAAGAAAAAATCTTCATATGACTAAGATACAAAATAAAAACCAAGATATCGTTTGAAAACATAATAGATTTTAGAAAATTTAGTAAAAAATTTGACAGAACCTCCCCTAAAATATTAGCCCTTTTACAGAAATTCCTTACGGAATTCTGCTAACAATTAAATATATGACATCACAGGCAATAAATATCAATCCTCCCCAGGCTCAACTAAGCAACATCACACAGGCATCATATATATAAGGCTCTGGGGGAAAAAATCAGAATATAATGCAAGATACAAAATAAAAAACCAAAATATGTTTGAAAACGTAATGGATTTTTTGAAAAACCTTCGAAAAACCTTTCAAAAACCAAACACAGAACCCAATACTCCACAAAATTGCGGGTACGGGTATTAACATAACTATATTATATCATCATTATACACAGATACTTACATAATCTCCCAAAATGCTAAATATTACAACTATTACATCCTTCACCAAAATTTACACCAACCAACCGAATGAGAGGTAAAAAAAAATTACAGTCTTGTAGAAAAACAGAATGCTTCATGTCTTCAAAAATGGGACCAAACAATGTACCTAAAAAAACAGTAAGAGTTTTGAAACAAATAGTAAGAGTTTACAATAATCAATAAAAACAATGAGAGTTTTAAAATTAACTAACAACAAACAGCAAACAATAACTATTTGTTGAGGTAATAATATGAGATGGAAGTATTTATGATCAATTTGCTGAGGTACTAATATGAGAAATTTGTTTTTCAGAGGACGGTTCACAATTTTTTAGCTTTCAAGTGAAAGAAACTTCTATTACAATGTGGAAGCTATGTGTATGGACTCATAGCTCGTGTCAACATTACATGAACAACACTCATGCATGCTCTTGGTGAAAATTCATGTATATCATTCTTAATGATTATTTTCCATATCCATATGCAAGATTTCAGGAAGAGGTTTCATTGATATGGAAATAGAAGTATATATAGTAATTTCTTCAAGATAAAGTAAAGATTATAACGAAACATAAAACACAAAACATAAAAAAGTTGCAAAGGTGGCTAATGAGATAACTTTTGTTTAGCAAATGTATCACCTTCTACATCCTCTGTGAAAAAATGAAAGTTTGAATGCTAAAAAAAAAATTCCTTTTGAATTTTTCATCATGCTTAAGGCATCGTGCCATGAAATTGACTTGCATTATTTTTTTCAATCACACAACTATAGTGAATAGGTCCTTATATAAAAAAATTAACCTGTTACAGGCATCATGTTGTGAGATAGAAATGATAAATTAGTAATATTATGAACCTCTTAGCATCTTTGTGAACAAAAGATTTGAGTTTTTAAATGCAATATTTGTCAAGTATTATGATGTATATGCCAATAGTATTTGATATGGTGTTATGGTTTTTAGTGCTGATGTTAGAATTTAATTGGGTTGGCAAAATCTTATGTATTTGAAAGATTCTGTATGGACATTTTTGTGGCATTATGTTATCATTGCGATTAGTAAAAAGTTACAACATATTTCCTTCATTAGCATGATTTAACATGAACTTCATTTCGATTTCTAAAAATCCATTTGTTTTCTTATTTTAATTGCATATATTTCTGTTGGGCTATATATCAATCTCATCGTGTGGTAAACATTTTTTTCAGATTAGGTGTAGGACCTTGTCTGGCATGGTAGCGAAAGGTTTGAGATAATGACAGAGATCCAGGTGGTAGAATCAGCCCCCCCTAGCTATTGTTCTTGATAATGGCCATTCGATCACCTATGCTAGACGGACAGGATAGGACCTGTAGTTCTTGGTGAGCGAGCAAGTTGCCAGGGAGCTGTACTAATACAGATCTTATGATCCAGTATTTTCCTACTATGAATCCCGGGACATCAACTATTATGCTAGAAGCTCTAGTCTTCTTATACGGAGCTATATGAAAATTCCAAAAATAACTCATTCACAAATAACGACAACCCAAAAATATACCTCATTCACAAATAATATAACTCATTCACAGATTCTCTTCAATTTTGATGAAGCAATTGATCTGTATATAAAGGAGGGGAAATATATGATGATTAACTTTGACATTCTATAAATGCCTACAAAAGTATAATGCACGTGATATAAATGCCTACAAAAGTATATGATCATTAAATGAAATGAATTGTCCATAAGAAAAAAAAATAGTCAAGCATTTAAAAATTGCAATGAATACATAATTTTGATATAGCTTGGCCAAAGGAGAGATTTCTAGTGCGGGCGCAGGCATTGAATGGTGGCTAGCAAGGATCACGGGATCAGGTGTAGTACGCCTGACCTCTTCATGTCCTCAAACAAAAGGAAGGCTTTATTGTAGCAGCCACTCTTGACAATAATTGCAAATTCAATTTGAATGATATATAGTTAGGGAAAAGTTAGGAGGAGATATTAATATTTAGTAAAGACTCTCTACACAACAATCAGGTCTCAGAATTGGAAAAATTAATAAGAAAATGCAATAGTGCTTGAACTTTTTGATCTTTCTAAAAATACATGTTCACTTGAATTTAAGTTCTCCACATAAAGTTGTCAATACATATTTCTTTATATAGAGAAAAAAGGAGATTTTTAAATAAAGTTTGTGTATTAGATATGCAGTTTTGCTTATATTATAAATTAATTCAAGGTAAGAATTCAGATCAATTATCTCATCAAGACATGGTATGTATACTATGTCAATTGCCCGTATAGGTGATTAGCAACAAATCTCATGGACTAAGAGATTCCGCAAAAGAATCCTTGCTATACACATACGACTGAATGTTTATTTAAAAATAAATGCTTTTCTTGGTTAAAATGTACAATCATTTGTTATTAAAGACTTCAAACAAAATGTTTTAGTAGTCAATCGATCACATTACGTCAAAAATGCCAGATTATATTAAAGGGTTAGATATTGAAACCTTGATGTATCCAGACATTAGTGTGACCAAGTAGTCCTCGTACTACGGCTCTGTGAATTGCTTCAATCTGTTTGGGTAAAAAAAGTAATTTTGGAAAAAATCATTAGTACCAGCACTGATTACAACCATGGAGTTGTTGATGATTTTCTGTGCTTTTGTTTGACCAATTAATTCTCTCAAGTGAAGCTTGTAATGCTTCAAGGAATCTATCTATACGGGTATGCATTCTTGGAATGCCACTAAATTCCCAGTACAACTCTAAAAACCTACGTCATACCTCTTAGAGCTTTAGCCATGCTCTAAATATTTTAAATTATTATACTCTTTGATACAGTTTTTTTCTATAGTGAACTCATAAATTTTCAATATTATACTTTCTCAAAAGATTCTATTTAATGTTATCTTTGTTATTTTTGAATTTTTTGTTATCTAAAGTTGCCATTTGTAACTTTGAATTACAAATGCAGCGCAGACATTTGTAAAGTTACTTGTATGATTGTATCGAACTCACGTACTGACAATATAAAAGTTTGTTACCTATCGTGTTGGATACATGTCTATGCTACTACATGCTAATGTCGATCTACAACTCTAAAAGCCTACCCCTCCTACCTCCACATTATTTCAATCAAACAAACTACACAAAACTAAAACAAAAAAACTCACCTTCTTATAAAGCTCATCAAGCGCATCCGTTGTAATTGTATACCCAACTCTAAATGTCGGCATCGACAAACTATCCACCATGTTCCTACTCACTGCTTTCTGCATTGTCGTAAACGACACGACACTCCCCAACTCTACCCCCACCGGCAAAGTCACCCCCACATTTTTGGTCTTTTTTCTCAATTAAGTGCATCAGGTCAAGTTTTAATGGTGTACGGAAACAATAAAGGGTACCGAGGCATAAAGCATTCAATAATTAATTCAATATACTCTAAAAATAGTCAAAATTTAAAATTTGAAAATTAGTGGCATTGAAATGCACCTCCTCTCATATCTTGGTGGCATTCAACCAATCATTATGCTGCTCACCATCACCATCTCTTTACCTTCTTCCTGCTTCATCAAAATTCATCTCAAATAAGAAACCAACCCCAAAATCTAGCAACTACCCATTATAGGATTAGATATGGCAAGAGGATAATTGTAGCCAAAATCTCACCTTGGAAATTTCTGCATGATTTTTTTAGGATAAAATCTCTGCATGAATGAAAGTTGATCTCCCTGCAAAAAGAAAAGAATATTTAAAAATAATTTATACTTTTGAAAACTCCACTGAAGTGTGATTAGTTACACATTACCCTCAATAATATGTGCAGAGCTGAAGATGAGGAGCAGTATAATGAAGTATGAAAACAGAGCCATCTGCAAAAACTGGAGAAGATACAGAGAAAAGAGAAGAGCGAGGGTGAGAGATATATAATAGCTCCGCGAACAAAAGCTGAAAAAAAACTATATAGTTAGTTTGAGAAATTCACGCTCAATATGTGCATATTTAATGCACGGGTTACTAAAGGACCAAATGATCTTATATGCAAATCTGTCATTTAATTTATTCCCGTGTCACTGTTATGAGAGAAATCTATGTCGAAGGATTATCACTCTTTCAACACCTCAACCAAAGTGATATTTTCCAATTAAATAAAAAGCATGTGAATAAAATTTTGAACTAAAATAAGGCTTCTAGCAAAAGATAAATCTCCTGTTTTGCACATGGGCCTTGCTAGGGGAAATGGAAATTGAATAGTATATAAAATTACGAAGGACAATGTCCGATTCCAACAAAGAAAAGCTGAACTAAGCTTCCATTCCAACATCCAGAATAACATATTCTTTTAAATTATTTAAACAAAAATTTGCTTAGATGTTGGAGGGCAATACTGAGCGCTAGAGTTTTGTACGTGAGTTACATGACACCTTACTGGACTTATGATCTGGAGTGAAAAAAAACTCTTACCCCTGAGAAATGAATGACATGAAGATAAATGATCATATCAAGTTAACCATAAATAGCTTCCAAGTAAATCAGAAGCTTGCTACTCCTTGCTCAGCTTATGAAAAAAATATTGTACATACAAATATGTGCATACACTTCCATATATCTATAACATGCCCATACGGCTTTGCTATGTTCATCTTCACCGAAAGCTTCCCATAGGATGACAGCACGTTCCGACTAACACAACATATACATGTATAAAAACAATTCAGCATTTATCACATGTCTTTAATTTTATATTTAAGACTAACTTTTAAAACTAACATCTGTCCATTGAAACTGCCAATTTAAAATTTCAAAATTTTCAAAATTGCTTATCTTTTTTATTTACCCAACATAACACTGCCAATTTATCATAACACATCTCCATAACTATAATCTATCTACAAAAGATCTTTGGTCCTCCTCCGGATCCATTAAGTCATATGTTCAAACAATAGCAAGAAGGATTTGCTAATTATCCAATGCATACATTTTGCTGAGGGGAGAAGAACACAATTGTCTAGTCCTAAGAAAAGGATGCATGTGTGATTATAGGTTTATGGAAGTGTCTTTGCATATGGTGGTTAGAGATAAGAATTTGTGAAAGTTCATTCAAAGTTCTGATTCATGGGGTTATTAAAGATCATTTCAGACATAGTAAGATCACATAAATTGAAGGAAGAAGTATAAATATTGAATTACAAATTTATCATTCAACTACATGAACGAATTATAAAAGAAATCAAACTATTGCTTCCTGGGTTCAATAAATTTAAAAAATATGAATCTGTTGGGCCCCAGATGTGTCATGTCAGCTCCAAAAGGTAACAGAAACAACTCATGTTTCTATTCTCCTTGTGGTAAGCTTAATAATATGAAGCAGAGTTTAGGTGCTCTATATGTACTCGACAGTCACCTAAAAGCTGGGTCTTTTAACATCAGAAATTCAGAATGTTAAAAATAATAAATAATAAAATGAAACGAAATCTTGTAGATTTCATTGAATCTCCTTCCCATAATCTAGATCATTTAGCACCAGGACAGTCATCTTTCTCACTTGAATTTACTGAACCAATCAATCATTTTTATTACAAAAGTTGAAGGAGGAGATAGGTAGAAAAAACTTACTTTTCACATGCACCCTTCCTATATCGATCCACGTGATATATCTTTGATGCTCTATCATACCACGCTTTCGTATAGTTTGGATCTGACTTCCACTTCTGTTGATGTTTTAAACTAAAAAAAACCAAAACCAAAACCAACAACTTTGATAAAGACATAAACAACAAAGTAAAAACCATTCTGAGAGGCTTACCGGTCTCTCAGCATACACAGGAATGAGAGGCTTACCGGTCTCTCAGCATTAAGATACCAAGGAGCCAAAGACATACTGAGGAATATGGGGATTGATTTCTTTTCCATCTTCGTTAACCTCGGCCGGGGCAAGCCCCGCCTTTCGGGCCTCCTCCAATTCCAACTGTTTCCAATGGTCCTCTCGAGACTTAAAGGACACTGCAATTAAGTACAGAATATATAAGTACATGAAAATTAAATCTTAGTGACATGAAATAAAGGCAAAAACCATTTAACAGCTCGGATCTTAAACGCATCCATAAGAGCAAAATTACTAAATTCAGCTCGATATCGATAATTGAACAATATCACGAATTGGAACCAATCTAATCAGTCAAAAACCTAAATTCCCAATTCATCAAACCCTAAATTGATGATAAAAAGCACAAACCCTAACAAAATTGATACTAAAATTGAAACCTTATAAAAATGGTGATATCTTGAAACTTTTGCCTCAAAATTTGTGCTGGCGTGGGATGCGTATCTGTTGATGATAAATGAATCTCATCATCAGAACTTTATCCCATCTATGGAATTATCTATATAGCACCAATCACAACAAAGGGTTCTAAAAAGTTATTGATATCAACATCTTAAATGGATGCTGAATTTGTAGTTAACGAAAATTTCTGATTTTTTTAATTTCAAAAATCAAAATTAACTATCTAAAAAAAATTCTAAATTCTAAATAATTCAATAGAACATAGACAAAAAGTCAGTGCTTAATTGACTTCATTGCTTCTCTAAACAACATTGCTTTTTATATTTAATTGACTTCATTGCTTCTCTAGTTAATTTTTATTTTTTTTTCAGATTCAAATCAAAACTCAAAATCTTATGCAACATTGCTTATGAAGGGCTCAAAATGTTATTTTGTATGTAACTGTGTATTATATAACGTGAATGTGATCTTTCAAGTGTGGTAATAGTGAAATTGTACTGATTATATTATGGGTGCACTGTGCACATTGAGAAATGCAACATTCATAACCTCAAAGCTTAAACAGCCACTGGAATGCAAGTCTATTGATAGTACCCATAGCTTCACAAATGCAACATTGCTATGTGAAGCAACTGGAAGCTATGTGAAGTCTATTAAGAAATGCAACATTCATATTATGGGTGATCATATTATGGGTATAGATCAAATTGAACTGTGAAGCTATGTGAAGCTATGTGAAGCTATGTGAAGTGGAAACAGCATTAACAGCATAAACAACCACAGGAATCTGCACAAAAATAATTCACTTTAACAAACTTATCATAATGAGCATAATCTCAATTCTCAAACCCACATTCATAATCTCAAACCCACAATCACACTTCACAGTGTTCATAGTATAAACAGTGAAATCAGCAAAATTCAAATAAATCTAGAGGAAGAAGAAATCTCAAATCAGAACAACTCAGGGGAAGAAAAATATGAATACCTCATGTTCTAAAACTTTAAAAAAATATTTAAAAAATTGTTAAAGATAACTTAAAGATACCTCATCGCAACCTTGAGCAACACAGACAAATCTCCTATTTTGATAAATAAGCAGTCATGAGTACAACTATTGCGGGGTTTTTCGAAGGAAAAATGTTATACAGTTAAAATATAAAGTTAAATTGTTACCTCAAAAAACACTTTGTCGTTGGGGCTGTCATTTCAAACTTCAGGTACTTCAAAACAGCAGCTTCCATTTGCAATACCTGTTTGTCTAGAATATTAGTAAACACAAAGCAAAAGCTATACTGAACCATACATAAGATGATGGGAAATTAATCACACCTCTTCCTTGAAATATGTGTTGTCAACAAACTCAAAATCAAATAAAACAACACAAATTAGAGGAAGAAGAAACTTAGGAAAATAGATCTAAATACCTTTACTGTTGTCGCCGTAGCCGTTGCCTAAACCCCTTTGCCGTCGCCGCTCCAGTCGCCGATCGTTGCTCCAATCACAGCGTTAGGGGACGGGGAGATGGAAAGATGGAAAGACAGGGATTTGGGGAAGATGGAAAGACAGGAGAGGTGAGCAGCGTTAGGGGGCGGGATTTGGGGAAGATGGAAAGACAGGGAGAGGGAAAGAGAAGGGGGCGGGGAGAAAGAGGGGGGGTTCGGGAAAATGGAGAAAGAGAGAGAGAGCGGTGGAAGAGAGAGGGGGGGTTTGGACTTTTTGGGGGAGAGAGAGGGAGACCGGAGACAGTGAGAGAGAGAGTGGGCGGGAGAAAGAGAGAGAGAACGGGTGTAACGGGTGTCTTTTTTTTTTGGAAAAGAGAGAGAGAGTGTGTGTGTGTTTGAATTTGTGGAGTTTGAAATTTGGGCGGGAAAATATGTTTTGTGAGAGTAGATCTGGTCCATTGATTTTGGGATAGATTGAATGTGAGCCACTTGATAGCTTTCTTTGTGTTTTATTATATAGATTTTTATGTGAATCCAATCCCTAGTTTAAAACTCCAAAATATTCTCAAAAAATTCCACAAAAAAAGCACTCTCGATGGATTTGTAAGGGGAAGAAACACCGGATCGGGTCGGGTTTACAACCCAAACCCACAAACAAAAAAAGAAAAAGAGGCTAAGGGCGTTAACGGGTTAAATCTAAACCCAATACGCAGTTGCTCCGCTCCACTCTTCCTCCCTATTCTTCTTCTTCTTCGAAAATCTCCCGCCAAAAACTCCAACTCCTCCTCACCTTCTTCGAAGTCGAGGGCCGAAAGCCCAAAAAATAGGGACTCGACTGCAAGCTCCTCCTCACTCCGACACCGAGCAACTACCTCTTCCTCCTCACTGCGACGCCGAGCACCATGCCTCACCGAATTCAATCTCTCACTTCGTCGAAGCTCGAAACCGGGCATCGAAAAATAGGCTAAGTCTATAGCTCGGTGAGAACTTAATCCATAGCTCGGAGAGTGCCTCTACAACCTCCATAGCTCGGCAAAAGACCCGTAGCTCGGCAAATTCGTCGAAACCCATAGCTCGGCGAGACGAGCTATTGCCGTAGCTCGGCAAGAATCCTATAGCTCGGCAAAGTGGTTATCTCTGTAGCTCGGCGACAGCGATACTCCCGTAGCTCTGCGAATTCGTCAAAACCCGTAGCTCGGCGGATTCACAACCTCCATTGCTCGGCGAGACGAGCTATCACCGTAGCTTGGCGAAGTGGCCGTCTCCATAGCTCGGTGAGAGCGATAATCCCGTAGCTCGGCGAAACCCCGTAGCTCGGCGAAGTGCTCAATCCTGTAGCTCGGCGAAACCCATGATCCCGTAGCTCGGCAAAGCCTCGAGAGCTCTATAGCTCGGCAAAATCCTGTAGCTCGGCGAAGAGAACCCATAGCTCAGTGAAGTATCAATCCCGTAGCTCAGCGAAATCCTGTAGCTCGGCGAGAGCTCAATTTTGTAGCTCGATCGAACGAGCTCGACGCGAACAAAGCTCCGGAGTCTCCAATCCATAGCTCGACCGAGATGATCAGTCCCCATAGCTCTACCGTCGCCGAATGAGGCACCTGCCAAGCTACGCATCGAAGGAGAAGAGAGTAGCTCGGCGAAATGGTTCACCGAGCTAGGGGGTAAAGAAGACGACTGGGATCCATCCGATCTCCAAGATAATCGCGCCAGATCATGATCAGCGCCTCGGGTTTTTTCTGGCTTGATCAAAGCCTTTCGGTCGTCTGATCACCTCAGCGTGCGAGCCAGGCCATGATGCACGCCTCTGATCGCTTTAAAAAGCGTAACAGGTCTGATAAATTTGAAAATTCAATTAAAAATTCAAAAAAAATATTTAAATTGGAAAAAATAATTTAAAAATCTAAAAAAATAATTAAAATTGAATTTATTAATTATAAATTTTAAAAGATTGATTTTGAGATTGTAGAGCATTCCATAAAATTCGGAGAAATCCGAAGAACTGTGGAAAAATTCTCAAAAAATTCCTAAAAAATTCCAGAGTATTCGAAAAAATTCGAAAAAATATGAAAAAATCCAGGAATACATTCACTACCTTCAGAAGCCACAGATCGGTTCCAGGTATCTACGAACACTCTTACTGCTAAGATTATTCGCCAGATTCTAAAAATAAGACGTACTACTTCTCGAAAGCCATGAAAATTGCCTTCCGGGGGTGGGGGGCTTATAATGATGGTAAAAATTGTAGCAGATCAGAGCCATATGATCCCTGCACAGATCTCAAAGCGTCTACAGGCAGATTAGCCATTACATACCTATTTTACAGACCTGGGCCCACTCCAAGACATGGGCTTCTCTCAAGCCCATAAAAAGTTATAGACTAGGCCCACTAAGAGAGACACCCAGCCCATAATGGCTAGGAGTCTCATCTCTTATCCTCACAGGGATATCTTATCTCTTCAGGGGGGAGACATGAAAGATCCGACGGTCATGATTCGGCTTCTAGAATGTCTCTCAGGCCTATAAGTACCCATCCCCCTCTTCAATCACCAGGTAATCAATAATTCTCCAGTTTTCACTCTCTTACTCTCTCTTTCTGGTTCTGACTTGAGCGTCAGAGGGTCTGTTACCGGGGCTACACCCCGGTGTTTCAGAGGATTTTGCAGGTCCGTCGGCCGCATCATCCACCATCCAATTCAGATCACAAGAAGTTATTCAATGGTCCAGATCCATCTTCATGAGCCCTAACAGTTTATAACGGTCAGGTCACAGGTTTGACTTTTAGTAGTGTCCTTCATTTATTAACTCACTATCTATTTGCTCCCACACCAAAATAAGCAGCAACATACGTCAATATTTTGAAAGATTGAATTTGAGTGGCATGTAGTTATTTAGGATTTAGAAGTGGATAAATATAATATATTATATGAAGTTTGATGGTTTAGATATAAAATATCAAATGTTAGTATTAGGGAAAAAACCTTCATGAATAGATGAGACATTGTCAATTTTTAGTGAATTTGGATATGGTTTCAATTAATCATTTTCATTTCTATCCACACACACACACAAAAAGTTAACCAATGTCAATGAAAAAAAAATCATCCACTAAATGTTCACATATTAAATAGAGAAAGTGAGCCTCATGTAGAGTACATAAAAGGTGATTATACTCACTTGGTGGAACCATTATGGAAGATCCACTCCGTCCATCATGTTTATCATGTTAATGGATGTATGTGTAGAAAAAATCAAGTAGTTTGGAGATCATTCACTCATCCATCATGTGGTTGAAAAATTAACGATTTCAACATTAATACAAATCGAACCACAAATTGGACCCACATGATGCATGGATGAATGACCTCCAAACCACTTGATTTTTTCTACACATACATCCATTGGCATGATAAACACGATGGACAGAGTGGATCTTCCATGAGGGCCTCAACAAGTGAATATAATCACTTTGTATGAGAAAAATTTTCTCGTATGAATATGAGGCTCTCATTACTCATTAAATTATTTCATTAGGTTTTGAATTATTTGCATATTTTAGAGATTAGCATAATCTTTTTGGATAGTTTTATTATCAACTTATATTTTGAAAAGTATGCGCAATATTGCACAGGGGTATTGTTAGGGTATTGGCCTCAAATACACATAGGCACTGAGTACTTGAAACTAGAGAAGAAGAGGATGAGACAAAGAAGCAAGAAAAGACAAACAGCAAATAGAAGAATGCAGCCTGGAGAGTTGCTGTAGACCTACCCTAGCTGCTGAGAGTTCATCGAGTGTACAGGTCCAACACAGGAGGGGACGGTCGACCGACCTTGGAGGTACAGTCGACCGGTCAAGTCTTGGGTTTGGTTCTACACGTTGCGGTCGACCAACCTTAGGGGTGCGATCGACCGACTTCGGCGCTGATTGTTTTGGGACTTACGAATCTAAGGCCCAATTGCTAGATTTGTGTTTATCTTTGAGATTTTACTTGGGACTATATATATGGCCGTAGACTCTAAAGTTTGTGTGGTTCTAATCCATCAATTTGTGTAATCAAGAGGTGAGCCGTTATCATTGTTCAACTTCAAGAGGCGATTATGCCGAGTGTTTCAAAGGTGAGAGAGAGAGACTGAGAGTTGTAATCTCTTTGTAATCTTTGTATTTCATGGGGAATAAGAAGTATTGGTTATCTCTGCATATTGATTGTGTTCTTGTGAGATCTTGCATATATTGTGATGGCTTGTTCTTGGTTCATCTAAGTCTTGGAAGTTTCTATTGCTTGTGGTGTGTTTCTGCTATTAGCACTACGAGTTATGGGGTAGAGGTATCAGAGCAGTTGGTTCGAGATGGCCAATAACAAGATGAAGATCGAGAGATTCGATGGGAGTCATTTTGTGATGTCGAAGATTCAGATGATAGCTTATCTTCATCACAAAGATCTTGATGATCCGTTATTTGATGAGAAGCCGATCGGTGCAGACAAGGATGCAAATGTCTTGGCAGATTGGAATCATTTGGATCAGAAGGCGCTGGGGCAAATTCAGTTGGGGCTGAGTAGAAAGGCGTTATTTCATATCTCGAAGGCAAAGACCACAAAGTAGGCTATGGAGATTCTCACGGATATGTATAAGAAACCATCGACATCTAATCAAATTCTTCATCTGAAGAAATTGGTTAATATGAAGTTGAGGGAAGGGGATTCAGTAGCAGAGCATGTGAATAATTATTGTATGGTTTACAACTAGATGGAAGCTGCAGGTTTGAAGTTTTCAGAGAGTGGATAGTCATTGTTACTTCTATCTACTCTACCCGATAGTTATGGTACGGTGGAATAGACTATTACAGGCACTATGACAGATTTGACGACTCTACAGGATGTGGTGAGCAGCATTATGAACGAGGAGATGAGAAGGGTGAGAAACGGGAGATATCCATCATCATCTTCTATAGATTCCGCCATGTACGTTGAGAAGAGACGTGGGAGATCTAAGAGCAGTCGAAGAAAAAAAGATCAGAATAGTTCATCTGACAACAATGGGGGATATAGTCCTGAGTGCTGGTATTGTCACAAGAATGGTCACATGATGCGCAGTTGTAAGGCTTATATGAAGAAGAAGCAGGAGAAACCGAAGAGTGATACTCCAAAGGAAGCTCAAGTGGGGCTTTTTGAGGATCTATGCTTATCAGCTCGGAAGGAGTTGGGCACTCAAGATTGGTGTATTGATTCGAAAGCTTCTTTTCATTGCACTTCGAGGAGAGAGGTGTTTGATAACTACAAGGAGGGTTCTTTTGGAGATGTGATCATGGAAAATGGTCACCGGTGTCCTGTACGTGGGGTTGGTACTGTTCGCGTGAATACCATTGATGATCAAAGTGTTGTCTTGGGGGAGACAAGGTATGTTCCAGACTTGAAGGAAAATCTTATCTCGATTGGAAGGCTGAACAATGAGGGGTTGTCTACTACAGTTGGTAGTGGAGATTGGTGTATAACTGCAGGTTCGAGGGTGATTGCAAAAGGGAAGCATGAGGAAATGCTGTATTTGCTTAGAGACGTGAGGGGCGTTTCTCTTGTAGTTGATTCTCTACCGGAATCGAGTAGTAGGTTGTGTGGAGTGCAACCGAGTTCTTTCAGTTGTGGCGGAAATGTTACTAATTTAGTGGGAGCTGCTGGCCATGGAAGTGATCCTAGAGGGCAAGACGTTGCTGTGGTGAGGGTACTTTGTGAATTGGCATTCGAAGCTTCAATTCTCTCATGTAAGGTAGAGAACACTGGTATCGATATGCAGGATGATGTCGGTGAGGATACCGAATTGGATCTGTAGGGATTGAATAATCTGCGGATATTGTGAAGGTGTCGTCCACGGAGACTTCTAATGTAGAGGGTGCATTAGAAGTTTTGAACCATGTCCGGTATTGATGGAGATTCTATGAGTTGGGGAGTCTCATAACATGAAATCCGACACGAAAGATTGTTTCTCTGATATTCGTGCTCTATGCAATTGGTGGAGCACATCCTTCATGAGGTGAGGAGTGGTGGTTGGTGCACTACACGTGGTGGAGTGGCGGAGGTGCTCTTCATGAGAGTGGGGAGTACTTGGGTCTTCCATGAAAGTGGGATATTGGCAGAGATAATCCGAGGTAAAAATTGCAATAACTTTGAAGCGTGGTGTATTTGGTCTAAGTGGGAGATTGTTAGGGTTTTGGCCTCAAATACACAGGCAATGATTACTTGAAGTTGGAGACGAAAAGGATGAGACAAAGAAGCAAGAGAAGACAAACAGCAAATAGAAGAATGCAGCCTGAAGAGTTGCGGTCGACCGACCTGGGGGTGCGGTCGACCGCCCTAGCTGCTTAGAGTTCTTCGAGTGTACAGGTCCAACAGAGGAGGGGACGGTCGACCGACCTTGGGGGTGCAGTCGGCCGGTCAAGTCTCGAGTTTGGTTCTACACGTTGCGATCGACCGACCTTGGGGATGCGGTCGACCGACTTCGACGCTGATTGTTTTTGGGCTTACGAATTTAAAGCGCAATTTCTAGATTTGTGTTTATCTTTTAGGTTTTACTTGGGGGCTATATATATGGGCATGGAATCTAGGATTTGTGTGGATCTAATCCATCAATTTGTGTAATCAAGAGGAGAGCCATTATTATTGTTCAACTTCAAGAGGGGATTGTGCCGAGTGTTTCAAAGGTAAGAGAGAGACTGAGAGTTGTAATCTCGTTGTAATCTTTGTATTTCTTGGAGAATAAGAAGTATTGGTTATCTCTGCATATTGATTGTATTCTTGTGAGATCTTGCATATATTGTGGTGGCATGTTCTTGGTTCATCTAAGTCTTTGGAGTTTCTATTGCTTGTGGTGTGTTTCCGCTGTTAGCACTACGAGTTATGAGATAAATTCTTCAACAAGTATATATATATATATATATATATATGAGGAGTGATCCAATGAGAAACACTTTTAAATGAGAAAATGAGAAACACTGATTTTGACCATTGGATGTGAGGGGATTTAGATGCATGGCTCTAATTCATTTGGAATAATTAATTGAAAACCCGGTTTTTTTCTACACATCTATAAAAAAAAAACCACCCAAAAAAAACCAGGTATCAGATCTTAATTAATATTTTGCTTCCAACTCATTACCTGTTCATTACTTGTCTAATATCTTAATTAATATCTTTTGAGTCTTAATTAATATTTGAAATCGCACCGTCCTTCAATAATAGCGCCGTTATATCACACAACCATCCAATAGTAGCTAGAACGGAAGAGATGAATTAATCAACAAATATTTGCCACAAATGTCAGTGCATTACGAATATTAATCATAAATCTTGTATTAGCATTTCACAAGAAGTAGATGAAAAAAAAAAACCTCACTCAATAAAACCTCAAGCAGGCCCTTTGCTTTATTACCAAGAAAATGGAAAATATGAATCTGAATCTAAAATAAATTCCTTAATTTTTTTTGTTTGATTTTCAATTTTTTTTTGTATTATGAATTTTCATTCTTATTGTTTTCTCGTTGAGTTGGTGTGGAGAAGAGAGTGAAGAAGAAGAGGGGCTTTTGATTGTGTTGCTAATTCTCTATAAGTTTTGTGCATCAATGAAATATTGTATTCTTGTTGAAGTGATGTCTCGGCGGAATTTTTTTTATCATTAAATCCATTTCTCTTGTTCCAGTTTGTCTTTGTTTTATTTGTTCATATCACCAATTAAATTTCCATATCACCAAAATTTAATTAAGATCTGATACTTGGGTTTTTTTTTGGTGATTTTTTTTAATAGATGTGCAGAAAAAAAACAGGATTTTCAATTAATTAATCCAAATGAATTAGAGTCATTCATCTAAATCCCCTCATATCCAATGGTCAAAATCAATGTTTCTCATTTTCTCATTTAAGAGTGTTTCTCATTGGATCACTCCTCTATATATATATATATATATATATATATATATATATATAAGCAATGTTCCATTGCAAATCACTGAAACCGTTGTTCGGAACAACGGCTTCGTTTATTTTGAACCTAAGTTGTTGTTCGGAACAACGGCTTAGGTTATATTCGGAACAATCGCTTAGGTTATATTCGGAACAACGGCTTAGGTTTATAACCTAAGTCGTTGTTTTGGAACAATGACTTAGGTTTAAAACCTAAACCGTTGTTTCCAACAACAGTTTTAGTGGTTTGCATACCCGTTTGCACGGGACCCGTTTACAATGGAGCATTGCTCTGTATATATTATCTTTTATAAAATTTAATGAATTTTCCTTCCATGTCTTGATCTGAATTGCCAAATTTGATAACGGAGATGAATACTACATGCCAAATGAAGAGGAGCTACCCAAGTACTTATATATAATAAAGTACAGTAAAACTCAAATAGAGATTTTAACACTGCTTAGTCTATTATTCTCTTCATGTGGCAACAAAATGTCACCAAGTATAGATTCAAAGCCGAAACTTACATGTCGTGAGTTTTACATTGTATTTCTTAAACTCAAATCTTTCTTTAAAGAGGGAGAAATAGACGTTTCTTACTGCATTCTTCTAATTTTTGTAGTATATATGTAGTTCATTAATTAAATTGAAGTTGAAGTCTTCTTAATACTCTTTGAAATTGAGTTCAGTTTACTCTGTGATCACGCAAATCTATCTGGTTTTAGTATTGCATTAGTTTTCGAGCAACCTAGCCAATTCATGTATATTAATTATCTGTAATTCAATATCCAGTTGTTATTATAGTCGATCTTAAAATTAGTTACATATCAACATTCAGTTTGTTAATATTGATGTATTAGACCTACAGTTTGTAATTAGGACTCTGGTCCCATGTACTTCCTTTACTAATATTAAGTCTAAATTGAAGCATCAAAGTCCTACAATTGTTCCTGATTTTAGGAAGCTAGCTAGGGTGGCATAATATGGCTTCCATTAATTGCACTTTGGAACACAAAGTGAAGAAAGTAAGACATCAATGGTGGTTACCATTATATATGCTCCTCACATGTCGAACACTCTCTTTTGCCAACCTTTCTTTCATCTCAATCACAGCACAATTAAAACATACAATAATTAATATTATAGTATCCCCTCCCCCCCCCTCTCACATCATATCATTAGTTTCACTTTCGCAGTCTAACTGTCTATTAGGGTTTCCTGTGGTTTCTTAGGTACATCATCACACCCAGTGTAGCACACAGTGTGTGTGTGTGTGTGTTTTCAGTCGTTCTATCATTCCTCACTAGCTTTATGTGCTTTTTAGGGTTTGTCTACTAAGGTTGGAGCAGGGCAAGGTACAAGATCACTATGATTTTCCTCCCAATCTATTATTTTTGTCTATATAATATAATAATAATAATAATAATAATAATATATGTATTATTTATTTATATATATCACTTGCATGCATGTGATGAGAGCAAAAGAGAGCGAGGGGGCTACCATTGTTGTGATAAGTACACTGAGCTTTTTTTCTTGAATTGGCATGGACATGTCTCCCCCCAACAAAGCAGCAGCTTGTTTCATGCATGCAAGCTCACATGTGCAATAAGCCCATCATGTTAACCCCTACAAGGTTGACATTGGGACCCATGCATCAGTAGTATAGGCTAGCTATGAAGAGATGAAAGGAGATGAGTTATTAATTGTTTGCTCCAGGGGTTTAAAGGAACATAGCATATGAGCATTAATGAGCAATGATGGATTAACAAGTACCAAAAATGAAGCAGTAATGGAGGCTAAAGGATTAAGCCATGTTGATAAATCATTAGCAGTTGGGAAAATCCATTTTTTTTTTTTCCTGCAGAACACTCGGCAACTAGATGAAAACTTTAAAATTGTGGTAAAGGTTGATACTTTCTCTCGTAAAAGAACATCCTTTGAACAAAAATCTGAAGACTTCAGGGATAGATATAATATATATATGTTACCTTTCTTTTTCATATCTCGATTTTTAAACTAGCTAGAATTTGATTTACGGAGGTCCTTTCATGTTAACTTTAAAAGCTACAAATCTTGAGCTAGTTGAGATACCAACTCTGGTGTTATTTATTTTATTTACTTTTTCAAATTTTACTGAGTTTCAATTAGAAAGAGGGAGGGGGGGTTTGGAATTCTTTAAATGTGCAAGAAAAAACTTTTTAAAAAAAATTAAGGTGACTTCGTCACTAATTCATTAATGAAACGTTAATAAAAAGTACACTTGACAGTAACATACATACATCAAAGTTCTTACAAGAAGATTCTATAATGATCTCACAACTCAAAATACAAAAGCATCTGTCGGAAATACAAATCATAATAGACATCCAGTGATGTCCAAACTGCTTGCAGCATAGTCGCCCTGATCTACTCCTCCTCCAATCGTATCCTCTTCCACGTCCCTGCTAGACCAGACCAAGCATTAACAAACGCAAAGATTAATTTTCGTAATATGCCTCTCTCTCCATTCCTCCCAAACCTCTCTAATCGACTTCGGACTAGTTTGCAGATCAAAACCTAACCCGATAACCTCCCAAGCTATCCTAGCTCTAGGGCAAGAGAAAAATATATGTTCTGTGATGTTTCCCTTGGCTTTTACAATATGAGTAAACCGATAACCTCCCAAGAAAAAACTCTTACCAATTTAAATTAAGGAATCTCTCTTGGCCTTTTTCCCTTGGATCTATCCTAGTTCTTTATGTATCTTTGTCCATATTGCTCTCCTAACCATCTTGTGAGCTGAATACTATTACACTACCTGACAACAAATAAGTTCTGGAACAAGGAGAATACATCTCTACTACTATAATGGGAGAGCCCCTTAGTCAGTAACCCACGTCAGTAACCCAACCCGTGCAACGCACGGGTTGGGTTACTTTGGTAAATATTTTCGAAAGTGGACCTGTTTGGTAAATATTTTCGAAAGTGGATCAGTTTGAAAATTATTTTCTTTTTACTTATGGGCTAATTTTGGTAAATATTTTCGAAAGTGGACCTGTTTTGTAAATATTTTCGAAAGTGGATCGGTTTGGAAATTATTTTCTTCTTACACTTATCATTATCCTTCAATTTTTCCCACGTGCACGTGTGCACGTGTCTTATACTAGTGTTTATAATTCAATATGCATGAGTAATTTGCAACAAGAAATTAATACACATACGGTCTCCTTAATTAAGACCGATAAAAAGTTCAGATGATTCAACCTTTAGTTTATTCATATTCAATTTTATATCCAACCATCCTTCACCTTTTTCCGGGATTTTTTTTTGTTACATTTCTAGATCAAATGTTCACATACATATTATCGCTCAGTCGATCTTGAACCAAGCTTCGAGCTTCCTAAGCTGATCAACAAGTCTATCTTCAAGCACCGCCCTTCGATCAAAACCTGAGATCCTGAAGAAATGGCATGCTGTGGTGGTTGGCTACTTCCCAACCACCAACTTGTAAAACACCAAAGAAAAAGGAATGACTTTTGTCCACAATGTATTAATTTCGATCAGCGTGTATGTGCATCCTACAGGTTTTTGTCATTAACTTTGGATTTAGCATTGGCTCAAGTGTTGTATATTTGCAGAGATGTCCTTCTTATTGTTTAATCATAGCAAGGCGCCCTCCCTCCCATTCTCTTGTGCATCAAACAAATCATGACCAAGTTTGGTGCAGGGACGGATTTGGCATGGGTCTAAGTAGTCCCAGGACCACCCAGAATTACAAAAAGTCTCCTAGTACTGATGGTAAATGTATTGGGTTATCTTCTAACTGGTCCAGGATTGAATCCTGGCCACATAGGCGATTTTTTTGGCCAACAAATCTGGCCCTTTTTTTTTATTTTGTTTAACCGCACAGATACCCTGTTAACCCTAATTGGCTAATTACCCTTCATATTCCCAGCCGCCAACCAACCCCTACTTCTACTATTCATCTTCCTCTTCCTCTTCTCATCTCTCTCTCACTCGAACCGAACGGAACCCATTCCTGATTCCTCTCCCGCTTCTCTCCACCACTCGCGACACCCTCCCCCACCACTGCACGCCGACCCTTTGTCTCTCTCCTTCCCCGTACATCTCGACGCCAGCCCCGCCGCCCGGTGATCTCTCAGCCACTCGCCGTCACCCTCCTTTGCCGGT
Organism: Hemerocallis citrina; assembly: GCA_017893485.1. Taxonomy (NCBI): domain Eukaryota; kingdom Viridiplantae; phylum Streptophyta; class Magnoliopsida; order Asparagales; family Asphodelaceae; genus Hemerocallis; species Hemerocallis citrina. Next base: position 417,985,507 of record CM030359.1, on the reverse strand, counting down.
GCCGGGACCGAAACAGGCAAACAGCACAAATCTTCAAGTAATTCTAGCACAAATCTATTGCTTTTTTTAATTATGTTTTGGCCCCAAAATTCTAGCAATTTGCCTCAATTAATTTATGTTAATTATATATTTGATATATTTGATTATGAAATAGGATGCTAAGTATTGCTATTATTTTTTAATTATATTTTTGGCCCCGAATTGTTAGCAATTTGTCTCATTAAATTTTTTCTAATTATATATTTGATGTTTGGTTTATGAAATAGGATATTAAAGTATTATAAATTGGTATCAAAATCCAAGGAATCTACAGGTGCACCACCAATTCAACAAGAAAGTGAACCATTGAATGATGAAGTAGATATAAATCCAAATCCACAAGTTCCCAAGCTACCACCAATTCAACAAGAAAGTGAACCATTGGATGATGAAGTAGATATAAATCCAAATCCACAAGTTTCCAAGCTACCAAATGATGTTAGTGAAAAATGGGCATATTTGGAGTTGGATCCCGGAAAAAGAAAACCTATTCTTGATTATCATCCAAATGAGCGTGATGAGGTAAGAAGAGCTTATCTTTTACATGGCCCTACTCAACCCCGTTTGGAGAGTTATCATGTTGAAACAATTTATGGGAAGAATCGTAGTTTTAAGGCTAATTGGTTTGATAAATATAGTTGGTTGGAATATAGTATTAAAGAAAAGGCTGCATATTGTTTGAATTGCTATTTGTTTTATACGGGGTTAGGAAACAGTAGAACTGCATTTGTGATTGATGGTTTTAAGATTTGGAATAAAAATAGCAAGTTAACTGACCACCAAGAAACAAGTCATCACAAGAATTGTGTGCAATTATGTGAAGCTCTCATGAACCAAAAACAGAGTATCGAGTCTTCTTATACAAAACATTCTGCAAAAGAGAAATCTGATTATCTGGTTCGTTTAAAAGCATCCCTTGAAGCAGTCAAATTTCTTATTAGAGGTGGATTAGCCTTTAGGGTACACAATGAAGGGAAAGACTCTATATATAAGGGTCATTTTCTTGAATTAGTAAATCTTTTGGCAAGAAATTGTGATCACATAGCTGCAGCGATAAAAAGTGGTGGAGAAAATAATAAGATGACATCCCCACTTATTCAAAAAGATCTTGCAAATGCATGTGCTGTTGAAACAATTAAAAAAATCGTTGAAGAAATTGGAGATGACATCTTTTGTGTCCTTGTCGACGAATCTGGGGATTGTTCAGGCAAAGAACAAATGGCAGTGGTTGTGCGTTTTGTTGATGAAAGAGGTTTTATTGTTGAAAGATTTGTTGGCATTGTTCACGTCGCAGATACAAGTGCAAAAGCACTTAAGGAGGCTCTTGAAACTTTGTTGTCCGGGTTAGGATTGTGCATATCTAAAATTCGAGGTCAAGGATATGATGGAGCAAGTAATATGCGAGGTCATCTTGGAGGTTTGAAAACTTTGATTCAGAATGAGAATCCGCAAGCCTATTATGTCCATTGTTTTGCACATCAACTCCAATTGGTTCTTATTTCAATTCTTAGGCATCATGATGATGTTGATTGGTTTTTTTGTGAAGTTAGTCGTGTGGTGACTTTCCTTCGTGCATCTAACAAACGTCAAGCTCTTCTTTGTAAAAAGCAAGTTGCTTATTTTGCAGAATTAATTGATAATGACTTGATTGAAACTGGTCCGGGGTTGAATCAAGAAATGTCTATTGCAAGAGCGGGTGACACACGTTGGGGATCTCACTTTCGGACTTTGAATCGGTTACATGACTTGTTTACTCCCATTCTTGAAGTGTTGGAAGATCTTCAAAGTGATAGAACGTGTAAAGGTGAACCACAAAGTTTGTTGGTGGTGATGCAAACTTTTGGATTCATTTTCATGCTCCATTTAATGATTGATGTTTTATCTGTTACAAATGATTTGTCTCAAGCATTACAAAAGGGTGAGCAAGATATTGTGAATGCTATGGAACTTGTCCGAATCAACAAGGAAAGGTTTATAGAAATACGAGAAGGTGGATGGGAATTGTTTTATGAAAAAGTTGTAGGATCTTGTGGTAACCTTGAGATTGATGTGCCCGACATGGATGCAAGGTATGTGAAAATTAATAAGTCGAAGCGCAAGGCTCCTATTGTGACAAATTTGCATTATTTCAGAAATGATTGTTTCTTGCGTATCATAGATTTGGTGTTGAATGAATTGGAAGACCGTTTTACTCCTGAGAATATTGAGTTGCTGCATTGCATTTCATGTTTAAGTTCTTGCGAGTCATTTAAGGCTTTTGACATTAAATCGCTTGTGAGATTAGCGAGATTGTATCCTAACGACTTTCTTGATGTTGATGATGTGGAGTTGTCTAGCCAACTTGAGAACTATATTAGAAGTGCTAAAGCTGATGATAGATTTTCCAATTTGAAGGGGCTCTCAGATCTTTCTAAGGCTCTTGTGCAAACAAAGAAGAACAAGACATATAACTATGTGTATAGGCTTATGAAATTAGCTTTGTCTCTTCCGGTGGTAACCGCAACTGTTAAGAGAGTTTTTTCAGGAATGAAATATGTGAAGGATGAGTTGAGAAACAGGATGTCTAATCTTTGGCTTAATGATTGTCTAATCACTTTTGTGGAGAAGGAAGTGTTTAGCACAGTCGATAATTTAGATATAATTAAGCGTTTTCAGGCTATGAAGAAGAGGAGAGTTCAACTAAACTTGTAATAGAATTATATATTTGATTCAAGTTGCAGCGTACTTCATTATGCCATTTTAACTATATGAGATATTATTACTTTATTTTTAATTTTTTTTTCTGTCGAGTTATATAATTATTTAATAGATAAAGGCACCCCCAGTTTTTAAATTCTAGATCCGCCCCTGGTTTGGTGTCATGTTTTTTTCTCTGAATAGGGTTTTCAATCCTGTGATTATAAGAATACGCATTCCTACATCTTGGTTGTTTTCTGTTTTGTTGTGATCAATTTGGATCCGTTGGTTTCATATATAAGAGAAGAACCGAAATCTAACGCAAGTTAAGCTAGCTGAAACAATTTATGACGTAATATTAATCCCTCTCATTGCATTCCCAAGCATTCTGTGTTATTATTTGGTTCGTACTAATTTTTTGGTGTAAAATGTTTGTACTAAATTAGTTTTATTGTCCAAGGGATGTGTATTATTTTATAGTTTTGTCTTTTTGTCAAAAAAAAAAAACATAACAAATTATTAGGTAATTTTTAAGCCCTTGAAATTGAAATGTTATTAGTTAGATAACTAAAACATAGGGCTGGCCCGAAAGCCCAGGGCTCAGCCCTAGGATCCGATGGGTTGGGTTAGGGCTATAATTTGAAAAGCTTGGGTCAGGACCAAGCAAAATTTTCAGGCCCTAAAAGTCTTTAGAGCCTGTTTAGGGTTCATGTTAAATACTGTTCACCAGCCCATTATCATCCCCAACTGAAGGTGAGAAAAAACGCAGCTAAGAGCCGGGGACGGTCCTGACGTATTTAAGGATCTGGGAGAAAAAAAAATTTAGGTCCTTTATAGATACGCATGTATTTTTATATATATTAATAAATTATAATATAACGGCTGGGGACATAAAAATAATACCTAGAAAAATAAAGATTACCTTTATTTTGCTTTATAACACCAAATACTGCATATTTTTCATTAAGCATAATGACAGCGACTCTTGCATCTGCCAAAAAAATAAATAAATAAATAAATAAATCACATCTCATCTAAAATATAAGGCCAGGACCCCAGGAATCAAGCTTATCATATAAATAAGATTCAAATTCCAGTTGGTCACTAAGCTTGCCTAACAATAAAATCAATCAACAATATTATTGTTGGAGTGATTTCTACCTCAGTACCCCCTAAACCCACAAAAGAAATTTTGAATTCTATTAATTAAAAAAAAACGACATGAGAGAGCTGAATTACCAGAGTATTGCTAAGAAGACCAACAATTTCTGCAGTCCTGCTAAGAAGACCGATAACTCCAATTACGCCTCTGATACCCGAGACACCAGGACTACAACTCCAACTACTACTCCTGCTAAGAAAAAATAACTCTGTAAAAGAAACAAATGAAAATTATCAGCTGACAATTTGAAGAAGATCTGAAGATGCCGAAAGGGGAGAAAGAGAGTGAGACAGTGAGAGCGAATTTGAAGAAGATGAAGAAGCTGGACAAAAAAAAATGAAGTAGTTGAAGTGACACTGAAAAATAGAGAGATTACTAAATTGGGCCCTTCCACTAAAAATTAATTACAAACCCATTAATTCATTATATTAATTATAAGACCTTTAATTTATTATGTTTAAAAAAAAAAGGGTCCCTCCCTTGAAGTGGGCCCTGAGCGGTCGCCCGTTGGCCCTAGGCCAGGGCCGGCTCTGTAAGAGCATCCACAGTCGTGTGCTATTTATGCATAAAATGAATTTTATAGCAAACGACCAGCTGCAGCCGTTTGCTATTTATGCATTTTATGCATAAATAGCGACAGTAGATTGCTTTAAATGAGAGTGGATTTGAGAGAAATGCATATTATACAGGCCGCAGCTTCACTTTCCGTCCCACGAAAACGAATCATTTTTTAATTCTCCGACGCAACTTCACTTTCCGTCCCAATTAAAAAATATATTATTTTTTTTCCATTTTTTCCTCGGACGGCACTTGAAGTGCCGCCCCTCAAAGGACAGTTTCGTCCAACCATTTTTTATTTTTTTTTCTTTTTTTAATTATTAAAATTATTAAAATAATCAAATAAATTATTTTTAAATGGCTAGAAATTTATTTTTTGAGCGTTAAGTTCCGCCCGATGATATTTATAGCTGATATGGCTAAAAATGGAGTTAAATCGGGACCGTCCAGATCGAGCACGAATCCTGAAGCACGGGGGTAAAAAGGTAATTTCACATACGGACGGATCCAAAACGGGTATTGGGCCTCCTTCTCACAGAACCAACCACCCGCGAATAGATCCACTTCAACTGGGCACGGGTCCCGACCCGATACAAGCCCGGTCCACCAAGAGGAGGATCAGGCCACTGATTTGATCAAATCAAATCAATCAACCTGATTGGCTCTCACCAGGGAATCAGGGGCTAACTTTCCAAAAACAGAATAAGAGGATTTTTCTCCTAACTGTTAGGCAGGAAATCAGGCCCCAAATCATTCCAAAGGCGACTATAAATACAACCCCTCTACCACCAAGACCAGGTTAATCACTTCTTCACCACTTAAGCTCTTTCCTAATCTTTATCTGATTACTGACAAGAGCGTCGGAGGGTGCGTCGCCGGAATCAACCCCAGTGTCTCGCACTTCCTTGCAGGTCGCGGCGGGAACAAGAAGGCCGAGCCAGCTGTTCAGGTTTTCCTCGGATCCACAAATTCTATCTGTTTACCCCCACACCGAAATCAGCGGTAACAGATTGGCACCGTCTGTGGGAAAATCACACGAACAGTCTCAGCCCATTCTCCGCCGTCCTCTGCAGCCATGCCGCCGAAGAAGAACAGATCCAGAGGGTCGAACCGTGGGGGCAACCCCACCGACCCGGCAAATGAAGCTCCGGTCAATCCTGTCCTCCAGTCCGACCTCCCTCCGCTGACCCAGCAGGTCCCACCTCCTCCTCCTCCCAAGCAGCAGCCCAACAACGGTCCGTCCGGTCACAACGGTCGGAAGGAGAAGCAGCCCCTCAATCCGGGCCACGTCTCGGTCCATAATGGGTCCTCGAACTCGATGGCTTCTCATCACCCCGATCTCCGCATCACACTACAAAACCGCCATAAGGACGACGACCTCCGCACCCATCTTGACGAGAGGCGGGCCCGAGAGGGAGCCTCCCGCCAGCGTCAAGGTGAGCGGTCGCCACATCGTCGGGACGGCAGAAGGTCCCCGGAACGCAGAGGCCGAGCGGCGTCCCCTGAGCGCCGAAGGAGGAAGTCCCGGTCCCCCAGGGATCGGCGTCATCCGAGGGACCGAGATATACCCATCAGCCGAGCCGAGTTCTTCCAGTTTCAGGAGACCATTCTGCAGGCCCTCAATCTCCGACAGAACGCCCAGAATGCTCAAAGGGTTCCGACGCCCCCCAGGGATCCCAGTCCCCGGCGCCGAACCCGGAGTCCTTCCCTGGCTCCCAGCCGACAGCAGCGGCAGCAGAACCCTCGGCGGTCCCAGGAGTACCGGCGCCGCAGTCCACGCTCCCCTTCCTATGAAGAGGAGTCCGAAGGGTCACACGACTACCAGCGGAGGGACGACGCGCTCATCCGCCGTATCCATGAGGTGGAGAGGCGCATCGGCCGCATGGACAGGGAGGAAGAGTCCCGAGCCGGAACCTTCCGTCCCGGCCGACCCCCCTTCTCAAGGTCGATCATGGAGGCCCATATACCGAGGAATTTCAAACCGCCACAGTTTGAAACATACTCTGGGGAGTCCGACCTGGTCGACCACGTCGAGAGCTTCAAGACCCTGATGCTGATCCATCAAGCTTCCGACGCAGTGCTCTGCAGGACCTTCCCTGCCACCCTCAGGGGGTCGGCTCGAGAATGGTATTCTAGACTCGCCCCCTCATCCATCTTCTCGTTTGAACAGTTCGAGACGCTGTTCATCACTCACTTCGTGAGTAGCCGGCGAGCCGAGAAGACGAGTCTTTCCTTACTGAACCTGTGGCAGGAGAAGGAAGAAAAGCTGCAGGACTATGTGAAAAGGTTCACCGCAGAAGTCAGGTCGATTGCCTCCCTAGACCAGTCCGTGGCCACCGTGGCGTTCCAGTCGAACGTCCTCAACGCCAACCTCCGATCATCCCTGGCCAAGAAGCCCCCGCAGGACTTCGCGGACCTCCTCCTGAGGTGCGAGAAGTACATCCAGGCAGAGGAGGCCGAAGCCCTTCCACGCTTCGGGGGGCCCTCCGCAAGGTCGAAGAGGAAGGCGATAGGAGAAGAAGGGTCCAAGAAAGCTCAGAAGGACACGGGCGGTCAGCGCCGCCCTCCCCCCAGGTTCGAGAAGTTCACTCCCCTCACCACAAATGTCTCTACTATCCTCATGGAGGTGGAGAAGGAGGGAATCATCCCTCCAGCCCCGAGGATACACACCCAGGCGAAGAGGAGAAACAAAGATAAGTGGTGTCGTTACCACCGAGACCACGGGCACGACACGAACGACTGCCGGGCTCTGAGAGATGAGATTGAAGCCCTCATTCGGAGGGGACAGTTGACCAAGTTCGTGAAAGCTAACGATCGGACAGATCGGAACTCTCCTCCCCCTCGGGGGGCTAACAAGCGCTCCGAACGGCGCGAGGAGACACCCGAATTCGAGGAGGAACGAGTTCTGCACCTGATCCACGGAGGCCCAATGGGGGGCTCCTCTAACTCCTCCCGAAAGGCCTTCGTCCGGGAGGTCAACTCGGTCCACAGTGCCCCTCCCCCGAAGGGTCTCGGCGTCCCTGTGTCTTTCTCCGATGCCGACCTCGAAGGAGTCCGAACCCCCCATTGCGATGCCCTCGTCATCGACCTCTGCATGGCCAACTTCAAGGTGCAGAGGATTTTGGTGGACAACGGGAGTTCGGTTAACATCCTTTTCCTCTCGGCCTTCCAAGGCCTGCAGCTGTCCCGAGACCGTCTCAAGCCGGCCGGTTACACTCTCCACGGGTTCACGGGGGTCCCGGTAACCGTCGAAGGGGTGATAACCCTAGACGTTACTGCGGGAAGCACCCCTACTACCCGGACCGAGCCGATGGACTTCATGGTCGTCGACGTCCCGGCAGCATACAATGTCATCCTAGGCCGTCCCGGCCTAGCCGCTCTGGAGGCCGTCCCCTCGGCATACCACTTGAAGATGAAGTTCCCCACTCGCTCGGGGGTAGGGGAAGTCAGGGGGAACCAGGAAACAGCTCGGAAATGCTACATGACTTCCACCAGGGGGCCAGTGCTCTTGCTCGAGACACTAGAGATCCCCGAGCCGAAGGCTCGCCCAACGTCCGAGCCAGCGGACGAGTTAGAAGAAGTACTCTTCTCCGACGAGGATCCGAGCCGAAAATTCCTCGTCAGCAAGTCCTTGCCGATCGTGCTGTTCTCCGACTTGGTGAGGTGCATCCGGGATAACCGCGACCTATTTGCTTGGTCGGCCGCGGATATGCCCGGCATCTCCGAGGACTTGCTCGTCCACCGCCTAAGCGTCGAACCGGGGTGCAAACCAGTTCAGCAGAAGAGGCAAAAGTTCGCTCCCAAGCGACAGCAGGCAATCAAGGAGGAAGTGAATAAGCTGCTGAAGGCCAAGTTCATCTAGGAGGTAAATTACCCCGAGTGGCTGTCGAATGTCGTAATGGTCAAGAAGTCCAATGGCTCGTGGAGGATATGCATCGACTTCACCGACCTCAACAAGGCGTGTCCGAAGGATCCCTTTCCTCTCCCGAACATCGACACCCTTATCGACGCCACCTCGGGCCATGAGCTCCTCAGCTTCATGGATGCCTTCTCGGGGTACAATCAAATCCGGATGTTTCCTCCGGACATCCCGAAGACCTCCTTCGTCACCGACCAAGGCCTCTACTGCTATCGAGTAATGCCGTTCGGTTTGAAGAATGCAGGCACCACCTACCAGCGCCTCGTCAACAAGGTTTTCCAGCATCAGATCGGCCGAAACATGGAAGTGTACGTTGATGACATGCTCGTCAAGAGCATCCGCGGCACTGACCATGTAGCCGACCTCCAGGAGGCCTTCAGTGTGTTGAGGAAGTACAACATGCGGCTAAACCCGAACAAGTGTGCGTTCGGAGTCTCCTCTGGCAAGTTCCTCGGCTTCATGGTGAGCCAGCGGGGAATTGAAGCTAACCCCGAGAAAATTAAAGCCATATTAGACATGGCCCCGCCTCGGAACGTCAAGGAGGTGCAGAAGCTCACCGATCGGCTCGCAGCCATCGGTCGGTTCCTCTCCAAGTCAGGGGAAAAGTGCCTCCCCTTCTTCAAAGCACTCCGGAGGGCTAAAGGATTTGAATGGGGCCAAGCACAGTAAGAATCGTTCGACCAGCTGAAAGCCTATCTGGTGAACCCCCCTCTGCTCAGTAAGCCAGTCCCGGGCGAGCCGCTCTTCATCTACTTGGCCGCTTCCGAGCAGACCTTGAGCGCTGTTTTGGTAAGAGAAGAAGACCGGACCCAAAGGCCCATTTACTACGTGAGCAAGGTGCTTCGGGACGCCGAGCTCCGCTATCCGAGGATAGAGAAGATAGCCTACGCTCTGGTCATGGCAGCAAGAAAGCTTCGGCCCTACTTCCAATCTCACTCGGTCGTTGTCCTCACCGATCAACCCCTGAAGCAGGTCCTCCACAAGCCAGAGACCTCGGGTTGGCTGATGAAATGGTCAGTAGAACTGAGTCAGCACGATATCTCCTATCAGCCTCGGACGGCAATTAAGGCACAGGCTCTCGCCGACTTCATCGTAGAATCCACTATCCCTGAGGTCGGCCACGTCCCGAATGGGCCCCCCATTTGGACAGTCTTCGTGGACGGGTCCTCTTGCAGCGAAGGAAGCGGCGCCGGCATCATCCTGAACGGTCCTGACAGCTTCGTCCTGCAGTATGCGATCCGCATGAACTTCAAGGCCTCGAACAACGAGGCAGAGTACGAGGCTCTCATAGCTGGTCTCGGACTCGCACGAAGTGCTGGGGCGCAGCGCCTTCGGATTCACAGTGATTCCCAGCTAGTCGTGAACCAGGTCTTGGGCGAATATGAGGCCCGGGACGAGCGAATGGCGAAGTACCTCGCCAAAGTCCGGGATCTCATGGGCCGCTTCGAAGAAGCCATCATCCAGCGGGTCCCCCGGGAGGAGAACTCACAGGCTGACGCTCTCTCCAAGTTGGCCTCGTCTTCTCTACAAGGTCTCGAACAGACCGTACTGATTGAAGTCCTCTCTAAACCGAGCATCGAAGACAAGACACCTAGCTCGGTGGAGTCATTGCCGGTCATGCTGCAGGACAATTGGATGAAGCCACTGGTAGAATTTTTAAGGGATGGAGTTCTGCCCTCGGATCCCAAAGAAGCACGCCGAGTCAGAACTCGGGCCGAGCGCTATGTCTTGATCGAGGGCGTCTTATACAAACGCTCCTTCTCTCAAATAGATGGCCGACCTTATCTAAGGTGCCTTTTTCCGGAACAGGCCGAATATGCCCTACAGGAGCTACACGAAGGCATCGGAGAGGCACACTCCGGATTCAGGTCTTTGGCCCGGAAAGCTTTGAACTATGGGTACTTCTGGCCGACCCTCCTTCAGGATGCCGAGCGACATGTTAAGCAATGCAGCTCCTGCCAGAGACACTCCAGCATCCGACGCCTCCCTCAGGCCAACCTCACCTCCCTATCGAGCCCTATCCCCTTCGCGATGTGGGGAATGGACTTACTAGGGCCTTTCCCTCCAGCTCCGGGTCAGCTCAAGTTTTTAGTCGTAGCCATCGACTACTTCTCGAAGTGGGTCGAGGCCGAGCCCCTCACCACGATAACTGAGAACAAAGTGGTGCAGTTCTTCTGGAAGAACATCATATGCAGATTCGGCGTCCCCCGCGTCCTCGTGACAGACAATGGGACTCAGTTCACTGGCACAGCATTCCGAGCCCTATGCGACGACCTCGTCATTCAACAGCGCTTCTCGTCCGTCTCACACCCTCAGTCGAACGGACAGGCCGAGAACGCTAATAAGCAGATCCTCGCGGGAATCAAGAAAAGGTTGGACAAGTGCTCCAAAGGATTGTGGGTCTACCAACTCCCTAATGTGTTGTGGAACTACCGCACGAGCAAGCGGACACCCACCGGAGAGTCCCCTTTCAACCTTACTTATGGGGCCGAGGCCGTGATACCCCTCGAGGTCGGAATACCTTCCCCTCGGCTCATGGCCTATGACGAAGCGCAGAATGCCAGGGACCTCAGGGGAAACTTGGACCTGATAGATGAACTGAGGGAAAGGGCATCGATTCGGCAACAGAATTACAGAAAGAGGGTCGAGCTAGCGTACAACAAGAAGGTCCGACCCGCCAACCTTAAGCAAGGAGATTTGGTATTGAGAAAGCTAGCCATATCCCTCCCCAGTCAAAGGAGCAAGCTAGCTCCGAATTGGGAAGGGCCGTACCGGATCACAAAAGTTGTTCGGCCTGGGGCATACCGACTTGAAGACATGGAGGGCAGAGAGCTTCCGAGGACCTGGAATGCCGACCACCTCCTGAAATACCAAGAGAGCGCCCCGGCGCCTCTCTAAGTAATCCGAGGTGTCGAACCATTCCTCTCCAACTTGTAACCCATTTTTTTCTCAAATTACATTATGTAAAACGGTTCGCCGTCAAGTATCAATAAAGAAAGCTCTGTTATGTTTGTGAATATGCATGTCACTCTCCCCTCTTATCACCTGCATTTTATGTTGCGATCTCAACCAATGGTTCGGAGTCCACGTTCGGCTCGGCCTCATTCCCTCAGTACGTCTCCGGGCGGACTAGAGGCGGACCGCCGTTCCGAACTGCTCCCACAGCCGTTGAACTATACCGATGGTTCGAAGTCCAACACTCGGCTCGACTTTACCTCCTCGGCTCGTCTCCGGACGAACCAGGGGTAGATCGCCGTTCGGAATTGCTCCCACAGCCGTTGAACTATACCGATGGTTCGGAGTCCAACACTCGGCTCGACTTTACCTCCTCGGCTCGTCTCCGGACGAACCAGGGGTAGATCGCCGTTCGGAATTGCTCCCACAGCCGTTGAACTATACCGATGGTTCGGAGTCCAACACTCGGCTCGACTTTACCTCCTCGGCTCGTCTCCGGACGAACCAGGGGTAGATCGCCGTTCGGAATTGCTCCCACAACCGTTGAACTATACCGATGGTTCGGAGTCCAACACTCGGCTCGACTTTACCTCCTCGGCTCGTCTCCGGACGAACCAGGGGTAGATCGCCGTTCGGAATTGCTCCCACAGCCGTCGAACTCCGCGACAACCCCGAGGGCAAACACTTGGTTAAATTCCTGCCCTAAAGATTGCCTTCCGGAAATCCCCTACGTTGTGGCGAGCGCTCGGCTTACATTCAGTCCGATCCTCGTCACGGAAACGGGGGAAAATAAGGAGGGTGGACCTACCCTTCGCTCGGAATCCGAGCAAGTGCCATTCCGAGCCCGTAAACGGAGAAAATTCACCTTCTCCTCAACTTTCGCGTCTGATCTCAATCAGACGGCCCAGATTTTGCCGAGAGCACTAAAAGACAAGATAGTGTTTTCTTGGGAGCTGTGCCCGTCTCGAGATGCGCGTCTTCATCCAGCGGTCCGTGTTGCGCCACGTCGCTCGGTTCATTAAAGTTCCCTATCTTCGGTCGGCAGCCGAGCAAGTGCCTTCCCGAGCTCGTAAACGGAGAAAATTCCCCTTCTCCTCAACTTTCGTGCTTGATCTCAATCAGGCGGCCCAGATCTCGCCACCTGCACAAAACGACAAGATAGCATTTTCTCGGGAGCTGAGCCGCCTCGAGATCCGTGTTTACAATCAGCGGCTCAGATCTTGCCACCTGCGCTAAATGACAATATAGCACTTTCTTAGGAACAGAGCTGCCTGGGAGTTCGTGCCGCACCCCGGCAAAGTCGCTAAACGACAGAATGCCACACATATATTGGCCAGTTCAGTCCAACAACCTCGCCGACAAAACCGACATGTTCGGTTCTAAGACCTCGGCGCAGAAAACACAGCCATAAACAAGACAAAAGCGCAGAGCAATAAAAAATATTTTATTAAACAGCCAGGCCGAAATACAAAGCACATCTGTCCCATAGTTACAAAGTGTTCGCAAGCAAGATACAATTCCGACCAACAACACTTAGTGTTCAAAAAGAAATATCTTCACTGAACTCTTCGGCCGACCGCTCGTCCTCCTCGGCTGACAGCTCCTCTGCATCCCCCCGGAGCTTCGCCATTACCGCCCGCAAGTACCGCATCTCCGAGAGCAAGTCATCCCGCTCGGCAATAATCTTCGACTGAATGTGCCGAATGCTTTTGACCCGAAGAGCGTTGCTGAATGCGGTATGCGATTCGTCATCCTCTCCTGTGGGGCTCAACTCGACGATCTTATTCTCCAAGCGTTGGACCTCGGCTTCCCGGAGACTGAGGACCAACGAAAGGTGGTCCCACTCACTCTCGGCTCGGCGTAACTTCAGATCGGCGCCCCTGGGACTCAGAACCACCGTTCCAGAGGTGCCCCCCGATTCGGCGTCATCATTCGAACGGTCAGAGTCCGAGCCATGGATCGTCACGACGAGCTGAAAAGAAGGGAAAGAGAATAACGCAAGTTCAATACGCCGCCGAAGTCCAACACACTTTCAAAACGTTCTAAGGAAACTTTCAAAATTCACATTCAGATGTAATGGTGTTACAGATGGCCGAACCGACCCTACAATTAAACTTTACAACAATCAACGGAAGTAAAAAACAACAAGGTCAAGATCTCCTCGGAAGGGGAATGCTTCGGTTTAGGGATACGCGAGAACGACGAGGTCTGCCCTCCGAGCTCGATCCTAAACCAACGAAGCGCGACCCCCCTTCGCTGCTAGCCCTGACCACGGCACCTGCCGAGGCCCCGCTCGACGAGACAGCCGCGCTGCTCTGCGCGTCAGCCGGACTCCGCCTGGTCATAGGCGAGCATATCGCAAGCTCATAAAACGTAATCCCCTTCTCACTTTCTTCGCGGGTACACGAAGTACTGCGAACGTTAGCCCTCTCCGGCGCAGGCTTGAGCGACGCGATCTCCTCCTCCAATTCGACAATCCTGTCTCTAAGAACGTCGTCCCTCGCCGACTTCATCGGGCGAGAAGGCCTTGACGAGCCGGAGGCATTAGCACCTTCGGCAGCGAGCCGACGGAAGTGGGTGACCTCAATTCCCCTATCTATCGTGATCCTTCTGAGCCTGTCGACGTCGGCCACTAGCCTCTTGCGTTCGGCCAACGCCTTCTCCAGCTCGGAGGCCAGCTTCACTGCTTCCGCCGAGCGTTCCCTCTCCGCCAATTCCAAGTGTCGGACCTCTGCCAGAAGATCGGCATTCCTCTGCTCGGCAGCGGTTAGCTCCCCGCGGAGCCGCTCGACTTCCCCTTCGGGACAAGGGGCTTGGTAGTGCTTCCGCAGCTGATACAGCTCGCGGCACTGCCTCCGTAGAACTGCCTTCACCTCCTCCGCCTGGCCGAGCAGAAGAAACCGCCTCTGTCGGCTGTCCTTGAGCTCACGTTTCATTTTGGCCAACTCCTTCCGGAGGCAGACGAGCTCCGTGACCGGACCGAACTTCACCTGAAAAGTAGAGATAAATCCGATACCCAACACTCGGAAACATCTACGGCTAGTCACACACAAATCCGAAGCTCAACACTTGGACAAATTTTGGCCAAACAAAATATTTTCATTTCCGAATCAAAGTGAAAGCTTTACACTAGCGGTGGCCAGTCCGCGGTTAGTCTTACAAAAGAAAAAAGACAAAAAAGAAGACAACCGAGTCAGGGGTCGACCTTTTTGCCGCTCAGGTTCGTCGACCCCTCGGTCTTGTCCTCGCCACCGTCCTCGCCTTCGCCTTCGCTCCAGCTCTCCTCCTCGGAGCCGTCCACCTTCTCGCCCTCGGCCTCGGACCCCGCAGGACCCTCGACGACTTTCGTCTCTCCCGCAGGCCCGAGCATCCCCGCGGGCACACCCTCCTCCCCTTCCACGGGGTCATAAAAGTGGTAGGAGGAGATGTCGAAGCCCGGGTTCCTGGTGGCTATGTGGGTCAGCGCTCGACCATAGGCTTCCTCCATGTTCTGGAGCATATGCTGAGCAGCCTCCTCCTGCACGGCCTTCTTCACCCTCTTCACCTTCTTCTGGAGCTTGGCCTGGGTCCTCTCGGCCCTCTTCTGTGCCTTCTCCGCCTCCGACCGAGCGTTGGCCAAGGCCTCCTTCAGTTCGGCGACCTCCTTCTCCGCGGCCTCAAGTTTAGCCGCCGTGTCCTTCGACAGCTGAATGGACGTGGCCAGCTGCCCCTCCAACCCCTTCACCTCGTCAGCCCTCCTCGTCGAGAGGAGCTGCTCGGCATCGAGCCGCTGCGTAACCTTGACGCGCTCTGCCCTCTCCCGTTCCTTCTCCTGCTCCTTGCTCGCCATCTCCTCGACCAGGAAGTTGAAGTGGCAGAGGGTCTGGAAAAGAGCGACGGATTAAAATCCGAACCCAAATACTTGGTACAAAAAAAAAGAGAAGAACTCAAGGGAAGAAAAGCCAAAGAGAAAGAGCCCGGCCAACTTACCGACATAGTGTTCCGAGCTATCTGCATCACGGCGTCCCCTGCTTGCCCGGCCTTCAGGGTCGCTCGGTCCTTCGGGGTCGGCAGGTGCTTCACGGCCTCCATACAGATG
The DNA here is from genome assembly GCA_017893485.1 of Hemerocallis citrina. NCBI lineage: Eukaryota > Viridiplantae > Streptophyta > Magnoliopsida > Asparagales > Asphodelaceae > Hemerocallis > Hemerocallis citrina. The sequence continues at coordinate 417,970,120 of CM030359.1, read as the reverse complement.
TTGCCATCGCCCAAGAAGCCGTCGACCTGCATGACTTGCCAGTCGGGGACGAAGATCTGTTTGTGACGCTCGGTCAGGATCTTCTCCGCCTCGGCAGTCAGGGGCGGAACTTGGAGGGACAACACCTCCGTCACACCGAACGTGCCGATCGACGGACCAGGAGCGTCCCCCTTCTGGGTCGGTGTCGGTGCATCCGGAGCGGGCGGGTCGAGGACCTGGACCTCCGCATGGTCAAGGACCATGACCTTCGGCTGCTCGGCGGTTTTCGTGACCGAAGGCTTCTTCGCTGGCCGGACCGAAGGCTTCTTCGCTGGCCGGCTCTCCTGAGTCTCCGCCGCCGACCTCTTCTTCTTCTCCTGCTCCGAACGACCTTTCGCCATCAGGGCCCTGTAGTCCATCTTCATCGTCTCTGCAAAAGCCGAATGAAAGAACTTAGATAAATTTTCATGAGCTTTAAACAATAAGTATAAATACCAGAAGCGTACGAGGGTCGATCGGACTGAGACCCCCATGGAACAGATCCTCCTCTGTAATATCTTTCCAACTCATGGTTGGCAAAGCGAGGAGCCTCCTCCGGACCTCGGCCTCTCCCTCATTCAGTGGCACCTCCTTCTTGGTGCGCTTGGGCAGGCCCTCCGTCTCCCAAACCGCCGGTATCACCCACGGTGTCAGGGATCGGACGAGGAAGTACTTTGTCTTCCAGTGTTTGATCGAGTCCGGATTCTCGATCAGTTTCACGCCCGGCCGGGGCGACAGGTAAAACCTCTGTTCTTCTTTCCTCGGCTGGCAGGGTCGATAAAGATTACGGAAGAGGAACATGCTCGGCTTAGCGCCAACCTCTTGGCATCGAAGGACGAAGGCTGTAACGTGCCTCCATGTGTTCGGCGCCAGCTGAGCAGGACTCAAACCGTAAAAGACCAAGACCTCAACCACGAACGGATGGAGGGGAAAGCGGAGTCCGGCGATAAGGGAATCGACCGGGAAGATGCACACGTCTGGCGAACAGCTCGTGTTTGCTCGAAAACCCGGCCCAGGGAGAAGCAGGACATACTCTAGCGGGATCCGGAATCCCTCTCGGATCATCCGAAGATCATCCTCGGTGAGCGACGAGATAGCATGGTCCACCTCGGAAACTTCCCTCGGCTCATTCTCCTCCACCAGTGGGGCTGTACCCTGAGTCACTTTCTCCAAGACGTCATCAGCGTAGTCCCGAACGCCGCCCACACTAGACAAGACAATGGGCTGCCGACCGAACGCCCCCGCCCTCTTCGGCGTCTCCACAATGGTAGCCACGCCCTTGTCCTTCCGGGACGGGGCCTCAACCTCCCTAGGCCGCTCGGCCACATCGCCTCCTCTATCCGGGCGAACGACCTCCTGCTCGCTCGGCTCCGCCACACCCTTCCCTTTATCCCCTCGGCCAACGGTTTGTTCCGAGGCGGGGGTCTCAGTGATCTTAACCATTTCAAAGAGAGAAGGGATAGAAACTGACTTTGAAGTGATGTGTACAGTCGGAGAGTTCACCGGAGTCTACAAACGCTACCGCGACAGCCAGCAACACCGCCAGAGAGCAGAAAACTTCGCAGCAAAGTAAAAACTGAGGAGAGAGAGTAAAAACGAAAAGTGAGACTTGGTCTAAGGGGGGGTGAAGATTTATAGTGAAAACGGGACGTCCCTTGGACTCCCAAAGCGACTTTTGGGCCGCTCTCGAAACATCGCAAAGGCCCACAACCGCTGTCTCCATCACCAAGTCAGCTAGCTCGGCACCAGGGGATCTGAATCCGAGCTACAAGCGAAACTTACATTACGGCTACAGGGTCCGGTCAGAATCCGTGCAAGTGCCTTTCCGAGCGCGTAAATGGAGAAAACTCACTTTCTCCTCAACACTCGTGCGTGATCTCAATCAGACGGCCCAGATCTCGTCGAGAACACTACACGACAAGATAGTGTTTTCTCGAGAAACGCGCCCGTCTCGAGATACGCGCCAGCGTCGAACGGCTCTAATTACACCGCGTCGCTCGGACGATCGAACCTTCGGATGCCTCACCTACGTCCAAGGAAGGCAGTAAAATTTTGATTCAGTTTTGAGGCGCCGCCTTCGGCAAGCGCCCCCCAGGTCCCGTGGCTCGGCTGGTATCCTACCGACCCACGGGCCCCGGTCAGAAACAGATCGGCACTCCTCTCGTCTCTAACTCCCCCGGGCTGACGTCCATCAGAAGCCATCAGCCCGGAAGGAAGACAGAGATGAGAGGGGACCCATCCACACTCAGGGATCGGGAGAAACGCACCATTCCGAGCCAGTTGTTTGCAACTGGAAGGCGCGGCTTGCCAGAGGGCTCTAACCGCAGCGCCTTCACAGTTGCTAACAACAGGCTCGGACGGTCCAAAAGCCCGAGCTGCAACTCATGATGAAGCGCACCATTCCGAGCTGGTTGGTTGCGACTGGAAAGTCCAATCTGTCAGAGGGCTCTGACAGCGGCGCCTTCACGGTTACAACAAACGGACTCGGATGGCCCGGAGATCGGCATCGGACATGGATCGTCACTCTCTCGCCAAGACCTCCACTCACTCCGACGCTCGCTTCGGAGCCACCAAAGAAAGCAGAAGATCTTGGTGAGAGAACGACCACCCGTCCTTCCGAAGAGGCCCACGCCCCGGGTCCGGACTATTGCCGTCGACCCTACTGTCTTATTGCTCCCCGCTCCTAACACCCCCATTCAGAGCAGTGAGGAATGGGGAAACAACAAGACAACAAGGCGACCGCCCGTCCTTCCGAAGTAAATCCTCCCTCGGATCCGAACTACGGTCGTCACCACTACTACCTCGTTCCCCCTTCGCTCCTAACATCCACTTTGGGGCCGTCAAGAACAAAGGGAAAACCAGGTAGAAGGGCGACCACCTCTCCGGACCTCAAGAGAGAAACTACCCAAGGCTAAGTACCCCCGAGGTCTGAAACTCTATGTTGATTGTGACAGAGATGGCAAAGGGAGTGGAGTACTTATAGCCAACCTTCAAGAACCAGTCATTATGACCCTCGGAAGTTGAAACGCCGCGTGTTAATTAAGGGACTTATCCTTAATGACATTGGGAAGGCGGAACGCCGCGCAAGTCCCAGAGCACAATTAATACCATTGAGAACAGAACCATCCCGGATTGCCAGAAACCACAGGTCCTTGGTCGGCATCCGAGCAAGTGCCTTTCCGAGCTCGTAAACGGGGAAAAACCACTTTCCCCTCAACTTTCGCGTCTGATCTCAATCAGATGACCCAGATTTCGCCAAGAGCACTAAAAGACAAGATAGCGTTTTCTTGGGAGCTACGCCCGTCTCGAGATACGCGCCAACATCCAACAGCTCAGATAACGCCACGTCGCTCGACCTGCCGAACACCACTGCCTTCGGTCGGCGTCCGAGCAAGTGCCTTTCCGAGCTCGTAAATGGAGAAAAAAAGACACCGATCAACCGCGACCGTTCGATCTCTCAGAAATTCGTGCTCCTGACGATGAATGATCCAGATTGCGCCACGCGCGCTAAAAGACAAGATAGCATTTTCTTGGAAAACGCGCCACCATCCGATGGCTCAGATTGCGCCACGTCGCTCGGAACGCCGAACCCCCTAGTCTCCGGTCGGCAGCCGAGCAAGTGCCTTTCCGAGCTCGAAAATGGAGAAAAACGCTGCCGAACTATAACAGCCGACAGATCCTTCCGAAATTGGTGCTCGTCCATGATCAACGGCTCAGATCAAGCCACGTCATTAATCGGTATCTAAATCGTTTTTTTTATTTATTTTAATCGTTTTATTTGTTTAAAAATTGCAAAAAAATTGCTAAAAATTCGGGAAAATTAGCTAAAAATTCTGGGGAATAATGGAAAATTTGGGGACATGCTTTCGGGCCCCGGAGCGAACAATTATTACCCCGAATGCACCGCTAAAGCCCCCGAACGATTAGCAAACACATCGCAGAATTAAACAAATACTTCGAAAAAAGTAGATAAAAGACTGTCAGATACCCCACACAGCTCAAGAACAGCACGCAGCGTCAAGAGTTACCTCACTACCCCCTTTTCTAGATTCAAAATGCCACATTTGGACTCCGATACAACTCCACCAGCCATTGAGACAGCTGAACTACTCCTCAAAGTCTGATCACGCTCAGTCTTTAGGAGTGGGGGCTCGTGATATGGCTAAAAATGGGGTTAAATCGGGACCGTCCAGATCGAGCACGAATCCTGAAGCACGGGGGTAAAAAGGTAATTTCACATACGGACGGATCCAAAACGGGTATTGGGCCTCCTTCTCACAGAACCAACCACCCGCGAATAGATCCACTTCAACTGGGCACGGGTCCCGACCCGATACAAGCCCGGTCCACCAAGAGGAGGATCAGGCCACTGATTTGATCAAATCAAATCAATCAACCTGATTGGCTCTCACCAGGGAATCAGGGGCTAACTTCCCAAAAACAGAATAAGAGGATTTTTCTCCTAACTGTTAGGCAGGAAATCAGGCCCCAAATCATTCCAAAGGCGACTATAAATACAACCCCTCTACCACCAAGACCAGGTTAATCACTTCTTCACCACTTAAGCTCTTTCCTAATCTTTATCTGATTACTGACAAGAGCGTCGGAGGGTGCGTCGCCGGAATCAACCCCGGTGTCTCGCACTTCCTTGCAGGTCGCGGCGGGAACAAGAAGGCCGAGCCAGCTGTTCAGGTTTTCCTCGGATCCACAAATTCTATCTGTTTACCCCCACACCGAAATCAGCGGTAACAGATTGAGACAACTCCCTTTTCTAGATTCAAAATGCCACATTTGGACTCCGATACAACTCCACCAGCCATTGAGACAGCTGAACTACTCCTCAAAGTCTGATCACGCTCAGTCTTTAGGAGTAGGGGGCTCGTGATATGGCTAAAAATGGAGTTAAATCGGGACCGTCCAGATCGAGCACGAATCCTGAAGCACGGGGGTAAAAAGGTAATTTCACATACGGACGGATCCAAAACGGGTATTGGGCCTCCTTCTCACAGAACCAACCACCCGCGAATAGATCCACTTCAACTGGGCACGGGTCCCGACCCGATACAAGCCCGGTCCACCAAGAGGAGGATCAGGCCACTGATTTGATCAAATCAAATCAATCAACCTGATTGGCTCTCACCAGGGAATCAGGGGCTAACTTCCCAAAAACAGAATAAGAGGATTTTTCTCCTAACTGTTAGGCAGGAAATCAGGCCCCAAATCATTCCAAAGGCGACTATAAATACAACCCCTCTACCACCAAGACCAGGTTAATCACTTCTTCACCACTTAAGCTCTTTCCTAATCTTTATCTGATTACTGACAAGAGCGTCGGAGGGTGCGTCGCCGGAATCAACCCCGGTGTCTCGCACTTCCTTGCAGGTCGCGGCGGGAACAAGAAGGCCGAGCCAGCTGTTCAGGTTTTCCTCGGATCCACAAATTCTATCTGTTTACCCCCACACCGAAATCAGCGGTAACAATAGCATTTTACCACTGCAATAAACAAGCTATGATATATGTATAATATGCGAAAATGCATAGTTTAGCAAAGCACGACTGTGGATGCTCTAAGAGGATACTAACTTGTACGACTGAGATTAATTTAAGTGATAGTCTATTATATTTGATCTATCGTTTCAGATCTTCTATGGATAGATTTAAAATATGCTCCTTTTATAATAGAGAAAGATATATAATTAATTACCCCCATAGGGGGGGGTGTGGGGGGGAATTTCCTCACATTCTCATTTTCTCTCTTTTTAATGAGAAGAAAGATAATTAGAATTATTTAATTAGACATAACTTATCTCTAATCGCTAATCTCTATCTTTAATATTATAATGGGAGAAGGCTTTAGTGTCATTTGTCAATCTATCAACCCGTGCAACGCACGTACATAACTATTATAAATGATATTTTAAGTTCAAACTCAGACAACTTCTAAATTTTTACTCTAAAAAAACTATATTTATTAAAACATGCATCGCACGTGTAAATTACTAGTCTATATAATAAAACACAAAGAAAAGCTATCAAGTGGCTATTCTTCAATAGTAAGGAAATCATTGGTCCACATCTAAGCTCCCAAAAGATCCCCACCCCCTGAAAAGTCCCCCCCAAACAACTCCTTTTTTTATTTAATTATTTCTCTCTCTCTCTCTATTTCTCTCTCTCATATTCAGATCAGTTTGCTCTCTCTATTTCCCAAACCATAAAGCTCCAATTTCTCTCTCCCCTAGGGTTTTTAAGCTGCTAACTCCAAATCCATAAAATCATTTTCTTAAACATTCGTTTTCATTCTATTGGCGATGCCTCCATCGTCCTCTCTAGCGCGAATCTCAAAGCAAATCCAAATCCAAATCCAAATCTAGTATCGAACCTCAATCAAGAGGTCGTCGCCGATATCTGATCCGCTGCTGATTTCGTATCGGCAACTCTCCTCCACCAAATCGAGCACGAAAATCAAGCTACTCCGTATCGCGACTCCCCTCCACCAAATCGAGAGCCTGTACATGTGATGCGGCGACTCTAATTTCATCTTATTAACCGAATTCTCACTAAATTTTTTATTTGTGTGTGCAGGGGATTATGCAGCTTTTTGCTGACTCAAATTTTGTATGTACATGAGATTTAAGTTCAGTGAGGTATGATTGATTTATTTTTGGATTTAAAAATTTTTAATTTTGTGATTTATTTGATGAGTTTTTTATTGATTTTGATTTAACGTGTACGCAAGTGAGAGATGGATTATTTGGTGGCCTCAATTTGGGCTTCCAAATCATAGCAAGACAGGTAAGCTGATCAGCAACCTAAAATAGCTTGCCAAATATGCAACATTAATTTCTTTACTATAAGAGAATATACTATCGTGAAGTGTTCCCTTCACTGGTTATTAGAAACCATAGATAACATAACATATAAAAAAATTTAGTGTATGTTTGGATATATATGATTAGGATTACTGGAGTTTACCAGGGAAGGGTGCAGACTCTCCACTTAAGAAAGACAGCTAAAGTAAATTTGTTATTGATCCATTTTGATTATTTTTTTTTATAAATTTACAATGGGGAGACAAAGTGAAGATAAAAGAAATGATTAGTTTGGATTATAGTTTTGAGAACTTTATGTATTACATTTAGGTTGAAATAATAATAAGAGGTATTTCAATCGCAAACTCAGCTCCGTCTCAGACAAACAAATATTTAGATTATTGGTATTGTAGATACCTTCAAACTTGCACTTGGGTTACCATTGTATTTAGATATGCTCATAGTGGTAATGAAATTAGAGTAGCTCTATAAAATTTATATGATCATGTCCTTACATAACTATTACAAGTATCTAAAAGTGATACTGAAGTTTAAAAAAAACTCTATACAGTGTTTCTAACAAACTATATACATTCCAGGTAAGTTTAAGTTAATGATCAAGAAGGCGATGGTTGCGCTTAAAGATAGATATATTGTTTCCTCAAATAATATGTTTCCTACTTCAATTAATTTGCTGGATCTCTAAAACTAATTTATATAATTAAAACAGGTGCACCGTAACCCCCCCCCCCCCCCCCCCCTAAAAAAAAAAAAAAAAACCACTTTTGACCAACAGTAACCGGAAAAGAAAGATGTAGGGTTTTACGCAAACTCATGAAAACCAGGTTTATTGAAATCTATACTTCCAAAGATTAGTCGGGGATTTAATATAATTTAAATATTAGTTGGAGAGTTAATTATATTATAAATAGAAACTAATATTCAATTCAGAGCTTATGTTTATCTTGAATTCTAAGTTATGAACCAACAAATATTTAAATTAAAGTTATTAATTTATCTTCCCTAAAAATTTCATACTTCATAAATACATGAGAAGATGTTGTATCTAAGAATACTAATAGAAACAACTTAAGCAACCAATCTATTATCAAAAAAAGGAACAGGACCAACCATAGAAGATCATATAAATTATCAAGATCACTCCTTAAATTCCGTCACACTTGCTGCTGAGAAAAACACAAACACCTTCCACTACAACCGTCGAGAGCTTCACCGGCGTTCTTTTCTAGCTCCATCAGCGTTTATAAACGCCGGTGCATACCCTACCGGCGTGTCGAGTGCTACACCAAACGCCGGTGCTGTGCGTGCCGGGCAATCATGGGCAGGATTCCCCGGCGTTTATAGGAACGCCGGTGTTCGGTTCACAAAGACCGGCGCTTGTAAAAGCGTCGGTGTATATTAATTTTTATTTTTTTTAAAAAACCGAATTTTAGCCTACCCCGGCGTTTCCCAAAACGTCGGGGTATATATATTTTAAATAATATTTTTTTTATATAATTTGAAATAATTAATTTTTAGAAATGTACACCGGCATTTTGTAAAATGCCGGGGTATTTTCATTAAAAAATATATATGCGGCTTTTTCAATTGAAAATCTGTATACGTATATATATATATATATATATATTTTTTTTACAACAAAAAAAAAATTGTACAAATTTTCAGTAATGCACAATAAAACAATAAAAAATTTAACCGACAAAATTCATTATATTTTGTACTGATTAACATACACAACTTAAGAAGTTTAAAGTTCTGTAAAATTCATAATTTAATTTTTCACTCACACAAGTATCAAGTTACATATACCCTGTTTACATCAAAAAAGTTCTAACAAGTTTGATCATATAAAATGATTTCACCACAAAAAAAGACAAAAAATGACTTGCAATTAGTAGATTTTCTTAATCGGTACACCTCCTTAAGTCGTTGTTTCCATCATGCTCGCTTTGGTTCTCTGTATTTGCCCGACTTGAATTAATTGGAACTCTATTCTGAAACTGTGTAAGTCACATTGTAAAAAAAAATTAGGTAATAATTTGCAGGGATAAAGAGCAACTAGCTAAGTCTAATAAAGCAACCACATCCAAATAGAAGAACACTAAATGTATGACATGCTTATGGTAGGATTTTAAAAAAATGTTGTTTATGCTCAACTATAATCAGCTTTATATCATTCTTTGTGCAGATAGAAAGAATACTACATATATAGCATAGAAAGAACACTACAAAAAGAACCCTACATAAGAAAAAAATTAATTGTATATGATACTTAAAAATTAATTGTATACGATACTTAAAAATTAACAAGTTCGGTTCATAGTTTCATAGGAACAAGTTAAACTTTCAGGACAAGCATGGTTGATAAGCAGTTATGTTCACAAATTCATTTTGATGAGAATAATCGAGTAAGCTATAGTAAAGATAGCAGTTACAGAAATAACTAGCAATAAAAAGTTTAAGCTATACAAAAAGTGCAATGCTGCATGAAGCAAAACTTTCCAGTTGCCATGATATACAGTTTTCTTATTAGCTCTGTGAAATTTGAAATACTTAACTGTCATTGTCTCTGCGTTTTTTTAACTGCAATGACAGGTTGATTTTCTGGTTGAACTGCTAAGTGAAGGAATTATTCACTTTTAGTTGTCTCTTTTTGGGGTTCCAAACACGATTCTGCTGGCAAAAAGAAATTGTTCAGCTGGATGTAAATGTAATGAACTAGATTGTTGACATAAATCATTTTTGTTTTTTCCCTTTGATTTTGTGGACAGTTTCTATTTTATGTACTTCTCCCTACTTCTGGTTTTTGCCAATAAGAGCTCCAATGAAAAATACTGAGAAAGAAATAAAGTAAATCAGAGAATTCGATGATTCTGATCCAAAAATACAACTATAAACAGTCTAACAAGTAATATACAGTTTAAAGTAATATACAGCTCGAATTCGATGATGATTCGATCATTTTCAACATGGGAAAAGATGGGAAAAGAAGGGAGTTGATTTTAGACTAATCCTCTCTAACAAGTAATCGTATAGCAACATTGAAGTTACGGTGGGGTTCGAGGAATTTAGACTAATCCTCTCTAACATTATATAATCATAATTAACAAATACAACAAACCCTAATTAGTCCACATTATCAAATCCCAACACATTCTCAAATCGCAAAGTACTCCTAAATCACAGATTATTCAGCACAAAATTCCAAACAATTTCATTAAAAAATAAAAAATTTATTAAAAGTTAAAAATAATCATACCAGAGATGAGCAAGGGTTTGAGAGCTAGAGAGGGGGAGAACGATGGCGTGAAAGAGCGATTAGGATGCCGGAGATACGACGGCAGGGAGCATGGTAGGAAAATTTTGCCGAAATGCCCTTGTTTTTGAAAATAATTAGTGACCTACCCTTGTTTCGAAAACATTTAGCGATTTGCCCTTGTCTGTGACACGTCAGCAACAAACGTTATTGGGAAAAACGGCATCAGCTAATTGTATGCCGTTATTCCCAATAACGGCATCTTCATTAGAAAAAATTTACGTGCCGTTATTCCCAATAACGACATCTTCATTAGAAAAAATTTACGTGCCGTTATTCCCAATAACGGCATTGGTTATTTTTAGTATAGATCTATAATGTATCAACATTGGCTCGAGATTGGAAAGCAAAAAAGAAAAGAACTGATGCCGTTATTCTGGAGAACGGCATAGTTTGTACTGATGCCGTTTTTCAGAATAACGGCATCAGTTATTTACTTTTTGCACAACTCCCTATAATCGAAAACCCCTTCTTCTCCCCCTCTTCACTTCGATTCTTTCCTTCACATTTTCCACACCGAAAACCCTAGACGCTCTTAAAAAAAAAACCCACAAGATCTTCGGTGTGTTATTAACTTCTATTTCGGAGTATACTCTTCAATCCTTCATTCAGAGTTCCTTCTCATTCCGAATCCGAAATCTTTGTAAGTAACCAAAAACCCTAATTTGTATTTTGTATAGTTGATTTTGACTGTTTTATTATGTAGTATAGTACAAATATTGTAGATTAGGGTTATTGAAGTAGTAATTTTGGAAGTATTGTTAGTGAAGTAGGGTTTACTAAATGTTGAATTTTTGAGAAGCACAAATTCTTAAATATTCAAGTACTTTATTTTGAAGTAGGGGTTTTGAAGATCCTAATACACTTAATTACTACCAAGTAAACCAGTCCTATGTCTTCAAACAATTGATAAGATGTTAAGTTTTGTAAAGTATATGTTTTCCCCTTTTTTGAAGTAGGGGTTGTGCTCACATGAACAAAAGTTTCATCCCCATTAACACATCCAGTATATGTGATTAAGGAGTAGTTGAGTGTTGTGTTTGGTAGTTCTTCTTGTATGCATAGAAGATCATCTTTTATATATATCCTGCATTGCTAATTTCAACAAAAGGGCTCATGCTCTCAATTTCACTGGCAGATCTACTCCTAAGACTGCTCATGCTCTCAATTTTTCTACTGAAAATGTTGTTGATTAGTGTTTGTTAATGTGTACAGGCCAATGGATCCTGCACAACCATCTTCTTCGCATGGTGTTGGTGCTTCTTCTACGTCTTCATTTGGACCACGGGGACATCCGGGTCCATTAGATCCTACAGTTCTGTTTCTGCAAGAAGACCACAGATCACAAGCCGTTTGGACCAGGGATGTGGAGAAGATGAGTTTCAGGATGCACAAGATCATGCCTGTGATCAAGAACTGTATTGCTATGGAAAATTATTTGGTTAGCAATGGATTTAGCGGGATGTCAACGCTGGCCAAAATAAAGTGTGATCACGCCTTGCTTACCGCACTGCTAGAGCGATGGAGGCCGGAGACACACACCTTTCACTTACCGTGCGGTGAGATGACGATCACCCTACAAGATGTAGCGGTGATTTCGGGTCTTCCAATTGACGGGGTGGCCATCACCGGCAATTTGATGTTTAACAAGGTTGCACTGGTGCGAGATTATTTGGGCTTGGATGTTGATGAAGTTGACCACGGCATATGGGTTGGGGAATCCATTAGACGTTCATTCCTAGACGATAGTTTCACTCATCGAATGGCAGAAGTGCCGACGGACATCGAAATCCAAAACTATACGCGCGCATACTTACTGTCGATGATTGGAGGGATTCTATTCCCTAACTCTTTAGGTGACGTGGTCCACCTCATGTACCTTCCATTGATAGCTGACCTGCAGACAGCCGGCAGGTATAGTTGGGAAAGTGCAGCTCTAGCCTCCCTTTACCGTGCACTCTGCAACTGTTCGATGGGGTCGATTCAAATGACCGGGCCGATGTCCATCTTGCAAATTTGGTGTTGGGAAAGAATACATCTCGGCCGACCCCGTGTGACTGTACTATCAGAGAGTTGGAGAGTACTCCCGGATAATCCCGTGATGAGAGCTCCTCTGGGTGCCTACTGGGCGGGGAAGCGTACATGGAGGGATAACCCACGTGGTGTCCTAACTTATTATAGGGACGAACTAGATCAATTAAGGGAAGAGCTCGTCAACTGGACCCCGTACACGGATGATCGGCTGCAACACCTACCACCTATTTGCACTGCTAATGCACAGTTGTGGTTGACCCTAGCTCCACTAGTGAATTTCTCAGTTGTGGAGTTTTATTACCCCGGCCGTGTTCTTCGGCAATTCAATGCACAACAACCCGTCCCCGTGAACTCATTATACGATCGTAGACTACACAACATCACGGGCCAAGGTCGATTACCGAACATGGATTGGGCCGATCACCACCGCGCTTATATAGGAGCATGGAATGAGCGGAGGTATGAGTTGGTAGTCGATGGTGTTGAACGTCCATATGATGGATCAATGCACACAACTTATATGGCCTGGTACCGTCGCATAACGAGACTTTATATCGCGCCAACAACGGATTTTCCAGCGGGTATCCAACAACCGATACCCGCGACTCAGGTTGAACCACCACCGGCATTTTCATCATCACAGCCGATGTATCAACCGAAAGCTTCATCGTACTGTATAATGGTAAATTAGTTTGTTTGTTGAATTTCAATTATTTCGATTAATTTTACTTATGCATCTTTACTTACAACATATATGGTTTACTATTATAGATCGAAAGCACATGGGACATGGCTAGAAAATATGCGAATGTGTTGAAGAGCAATGCCAATAAGGCATGCAAAGAATTGGCACGAGACCTCCTGTGCAATTGTCGTACCTCTCTTGAAGAGGTTGGAGATGGTCCTCGTTTCAATGAACTAGTGCGGTCAACCGAAGATCAACGCCAACAAGAACGGCCTACCGCTAGCCAATTTTCACCTCCACCACAACAAGCATTGGTATTGGGAAATCCATCACGTCATCGAAGATCCAAGTCCGTTCGTGACCCTCCACCGCAAAGCGCATTGGCAAATCCGGAGATTGAAGAAGGAGAAGGTCACGAAGATGAAGGAGCTGGTCCAAGTGGACCCCCAACGCAAGAACAACGGGAACGTAGGCGGAAAGTCCCAGTTCGGAGGAGAAGAGCACCCCAACATTTCACACCGAGTTAATTGGAAGCATTATTTGTCGTTTTAATGGTTTTTTTTGGTAATACGACGCTTTCTTTAGTATTACACTTTATTCTTTAGTATTACACTTTTTCACTCCAAGTTTGTGCATGTTTGTGCAGGTTTGTAGGAGTATCAGCATGTTATTTTGGAAGTTATGTCGAACTTGTGTTAAATGATTCTGTGAAATTAAGTTGAGTTGAGTAAAGTTGATGTAAAGTGCATGTATCTGTCAAACTCTGTGAAATTGAGTAGATGTATCAGCATGTTGTGAAATTGAGTGAACTTTGAGTATCTGTGAAATTGAGTGAACTTTGAGTATCTGCGAAATTGATGTATCTGTGAGAGTTGTAGAGATTGCAGAGATTTGAATGTATCTGTGTACTTTGAGTATCTGTGAGAGATGTATCTGTGAAATTGATTGCATTGAATGTATCTGTGTAAATTGATTGCAAATTTGATGAATTTGTGCATCAAATGTATCTGTGATGAATTTATGCATTGAATTGTATAAATTGATTGTAAATTGATTGCAGAGATTGCAATTCAGCTCAGATTGCAATTCAACTCAAGTTTGATTTTGATCCTGTGCATGTCTGAAATTCTTAAAAAAAAGAACAACCAATGCCGTTATTCTCAATAACGGCATCTTAATCCTGTAACGTTATTGAGAATAACGGCAACTTTATATATGGAAAATTAGCCATTTTGTAGTTTGCTGCCAAATTCCTGTCTCCACAGTCGTTTTTGAGAGTAACGGCATAGATCAAAGATGTCGTTATTCTCAATAACGGCATCTTTAAACTATGCCGTTATTCTTAAGAACGGCATCAGTTATTCTCAAAATCTCCAGATTTGAGTATTCTGCCAAATTCCTGTCTCCACAGTCGTTTTTGAGAGTAACGGCATAGATCAAAGATGTCGTTATTCTCAATAACGACATCTTTAAACTATGTCGTTATTCTCAAGAACGGCATCAGTTATACTCAAAATCTCCAGATTTGAGTATTCTGCCAAACTTTCTGCCTCCACAGTCGTCTTTGAGAGTAACGACATGGATCAAAGATGCCGTTATTCTCAATAACGGCATCTTTAAACTATGTCGTTATTCTCAAAAACGGCATCAGTTATACTCAAAATCTCCAGATTTGAGTACTCTGCCAAACTTTCTGCCTCCACAGTCGTCTTTGAGAGTAACGGCATGGATCAAAGATGCCGTTATTCTTAATAACGGCATCTGTTAAATGTACAGTTGTGCATGTTTCTATGCATGTTTTGTCCTGTTTTATTGTAAACAACAAATATAACTATGTCAACCATTGATTAAAAACACAAATCTCATTCCAAATAATTCAAACGTAAATTACTCAACATTAAGAAACAACATTAAAATACCGTACTAACGTTTACAAAGAAAAACATTTAACTAACATATAATAACTAAGAAAATATTCAAGTGCGGGTAGATTGTGAAGTCCCCACACTTTGTACATTCTTACAACTGCGTCTATTATGTCCGCTCACACCACATTTTGAACATACTTTTCCACTACTCCCACCTTCTCGAGCGTCCATGTCATTGCGGATACGAGTACTCTTAGGCCTCCCCTTGACCCGACGAAGACTAGGATCAACTATTAGTACCGGTGCGCTTTGGGTAGGCCAATAAGATTCGTCTGGGATAGGATTGAAAGATGGTGCCCATGTTTTTGCTAACGAATCTGTGGAGTAGAAAGGATCTATGTACGGTTGATAATCAAGCGCCCGGGAAGCACATGCCGCTAACACATAAGAGCATGGAACGTGGAACAATTGAAATTTCCCACATGTACAAGTTCGGCCTTCTAGGTCCACCGTATGCCAATGCCCACCCTTTTGATATCCACCGTCCATTCTAATGCCCGTTTTCACCCCAAAGACACCATCGCGATTATTGAACATTATGGCCTCACGTAAATTTGATTTTTCACGCCGGACATCAATAGGATCCTGGATCCGGGGTGCCCATAGTTTACCTTCAGCGATAAGTGTCTGCGCGGCCTCACGGCGGTCGATGAAATACATGTTGAGACGGAAAAATATCTGTTCTACAATTGCAGTGACAGGTAAGCTACGAACACCTTTTAGAACCGAGTTGAAAACTTCGGACAGATTTGTTGTCATAATACCATATCTACGCCCACCATCAGCAGTGAGTGCCCACTTCTCAATTGCTTTCTCCTTAACCCAATTAGCCGCATCAGCATTGCTAGCTTCAAGTTGAGCCATCTTTTCCTCGTACTTTTTCCACTGATTTTGACAAGCAATTACCTTTAATTTATTCATCAAAAATTTCGAACCGAATTTTTTATGAAAATTGCTAGCAAAATGCCGCATACAATACCAATGATATGCAAAAGGTTCCCTCCACGTGCCAAACTCATTTTCCATTGCTGATAAAATACCGGCATGTCGATCCGAAATGACGCAAAGACCTTCACGATCTGTCACATAGCACCGAATACAGTTCATGAACCTGTCCACGTTTCTATACTTTCACCTTCAACAAGTGCAAAGGCAAACGGAAACAACCTCCCGTTTGCGTCTGGTGAAACCGCAATCAACAAACAGCCTTTGTATTTTCCGTACAAGTGAGTACCGTCAACACTTATAACTGGTCTACATGATTTGAATCCTTCAATCGAAGGACCGAATGACCAAAAAACACCCTTAAATGTTTCTATATCCGGCCCGGTCGTAGTCTTCGCCCACTGTACAGCCGTACCCGGATTTGAAGCTTGAATTGCATTGAGTAGGTATGGTAATTTAGTGTACGATGTTTCAAAAGAACCATATAGTTTCTCAATTGCTTTATGTTTTGCCTTCCAAGCTTTCCAATATGATATTGTGTATTGGAGCCTACCCTTCACCTGCCCAATTATGGCTCTTGGATTTAATGAGAGTTGTTCCCTCAGAGTATCTATTATCAGCATCGATACAACCGTCGAGTCAATTTTGCTGTGATCCTGAGTCAATGTAGGATTCACACATGTGTGTACACCTTCTAGTTGTTTCACCACAAAATAATCACGACCTTTGGGAACAATTGCACGCAAGCGCCATGGACAACCAACTACATTTTGAAGTGATGGATTTTCTGCAATCTGCTCGGCTGAATGGTTGATGGGCGCGTATTTACATTTCACATGGTATAGACAACGATCTGATTTTACCGTCACGAATTCCCTGTGGTTCTTCACGGCATACATCTTTACTTGATGTTGTAGAGCATCTTTGGATGGAAATCTTTGACCAATGAATAGTTCATCCAAGTTGGAAGACCCAATGGAAGACTGGCCATGTTCATGTACGGTGGCACGGGACATCCATTCGCTTGATTGCGATCCACGCATAGCTGGACTTGTGTCCTGACTTGGCAACACGCAGGCATTGTTAACCGGCAAATGAACATTGTCGTCAACAACTGGAGCTTCAAGGGCAATCTCCTCATCATCATCCTCGAGCCCGCGTACCTCATCTTCTTCCTCTTCTACCAAGTCGTTATTTACAACGGCGTTGTCAAAGTCTTCCAAAGCAATGCCAGCTACCAAAAAATTTTGTGGCAATGGGGTCGGATATACCTGCTCGTATTCGGAGGAAACAGGTACCGTTGGAGATGTGTTAGTATCTCCAACAGTATTAGAAATCCTTGCGTGTGACTCTTCAGATGGTCTCAAAATCCTAGTTGGCCTTGGACCTTCGATAACAACTCTTGTAGTATTTGGAAGCCTCGTTTGATCAATATATAACTCAACTATATTCCAACTACAACTTGGATGAAGTGTCCTAAGCAAGACGGACCTCAGAGAACTGTCACTGTCTATGGGTACCAACATGAAGTACTGTCCATCCCCTTTACCAGCAGAATAACGGGCTCTCAATCTCAGACTCATTTCACTTCTGTCCCAATTGGTTACTTCATATATCTTATCTATTAATTCTGAGTAACCAAAATTGGGGGTAGCCCAAATAATTACCGGATCAACGTCACTATAAAAATATCCAATTTTTGGATCCTTAATTACTTCACCCCCATAATATAACCAAATAGGGATATCAAATTCCATACCTATGCATAAAAATTAAAACATATTCAAATCATTCACTACTCAAAATAAACAATACATTGAAATAAAAAACAAACATAAGGTTAGTATGATAATACCTTTCAAATGATACCAATAAAACCACCGGCAAAATATTCGTTGTTGAGGAAGACTGAAAATGAGAGTGGGAGTGAGGGGGTAGGATGTATGGAATTTTATAGGACTCAAATGGTAGAAAATTTTTGATTATGAGATCTAGGGTTTGTGGGTAAAAGGGGTGATGTGAGAGAGATGCGTTTTACGAATCAGAAGGGGAAGAAAAGGGGAGAAGAAGGGGTTTTCGATTATAGGGAGTTGTGCAAAAAGTAAATAACTGATGCCGTTATTCTGAAAAACGGCATCAGTACAAACTATGCCGTTCTCCAGAATAACGGCATCAGTTCTTTTCTTTTTTGCTTTCCAATCTCGAGCCAATGTTGATACATTATTGATCTATACTAAAAATAACCAATGCCGTTATTGGGAATAACGGCACGTAAATTTTTTCTAATGAAGATGTCGTTATTGGGAATAACGGCATACAATTAGCTGATGTCGTTTTTCCCAATAACGTTTGTTACTGACGTGTCACAGACAAGGGCAAATCGCTAAATGTTTTCGAAACAAGGGTAGGTCGCTAATTATTTTCAAAAACAAGGGCATTTCGGCAAAATTTTCGCATGGTAGAGGAGACGAGCGGAGGGCGC
This sequence comes from Hemerocallis citrina, assembly GCA_017893485.1. NCBI lineage: Eukaryota > Viridiplantae > Streptophyta > Magnoliopsida > Asparagales > Asphodelaceae > Hemerocallis > Hemerocallis citrina. The sequence continues at coordinate 417,951,882 of CM030359.1, read as the reverse complement.
ACGGCGGAGAAGACGAGCGGGGGGAGCACGGCGGAGGAGACGAGCGCTAGGGTTTGAGAGACGAGCGAGGGGATTTGGGTTGCGGCGCGGGAATTTGGAGACGAGCGAGGAGATTTGGAGACGAGGGGATTTGCGAGGAGATTTGGAGACGAGGGGATTTGGGCGCTAGGATTTTCTTTCGTGCGCTCGTAAATAGGAGAGAGAGAGGCGAAAGAGAAAGAAATATATTAACGCTGGTTATTGGAAAGGATTAAGGTAATTAGAGAGTATACCCGGCATCTCTTATACAACGCCAACCCCGGCGCTTTCTATAAACCGCTGGGAAATTAAGGCTTTTTTTTGCTTCCAATTAATAACTTCATTCGTCCCCGGTGTTTATTGAAAGCGCCGGGGTAAAAGCGCCACTGTAGGGTAATTTAGTTGTAGTGTTCCGACAGAGCAAAAGAACGATGACACCAACAAAATCATACAAAAAATGTTCAAACCATCCATCACTACAGGTCATGTACATAACATGATTTTTCTTCACTCCTAATTAACCAAAAACCTTTGTTATCCTATTTACTTCACTACTCTCTACACCGAAACTATAAACCCCAATTACATGTGTCACGCCCCGCTTCCCGAAATACAGGAACACAGACACGTAACTGAGGCCCAGCGAATGATATAAGTACGCCAACTCATATCATCCATAAGTTGTACCAGTCTTAGCTCAACAATATAAGAAAAATGAATCACAACCACGCAGAAAACATAATCACATAAACGAGAAAGAAATTCAATAACCGAATCTGGAAAATATGAACTTACCAAATAGCTCGAGAGGCTCCTGCTCCAATTGTAGAAGAGCCGCTCATCAATACCTTCGGGCAAATTCTCTGGCTCACTTGTACTTGTTCATTTAAAAAGAAAGAATAATTTGTCCTTAGAGCAAGTACGGATAACAAGTAGTGAAAGTAGAGAGTAAGGAATAAGGTACATAAAGGAATGTGAATCAAGATCAAATTGCAAGAACAATAATGGTACTAATAGCAATGGTCTTCATCAAGTATATATACATGTCAAGTAGGTCTATTATCAAGTTGTTCTTCCTATCTAGTGCACGTACTACTGCGTCCCATACCACAGGTTCGATGCACGCACAACAGTGTTCGTTTTAGACTTCGTGGTGGGGGTCTACAGAGCGTGTACTCGGGTATATCACGATAACAAGATAATAAGTTCACGTCTCCACAAGTAATTCTCCACCTTCCATGTCAAGTTCATGTAACAAGATAACAAGATAACAAGTTCACGTCTTCACAAGTAATTCTCCACCTTCCATGTCAAGTTCATGTAACAAGATAACAAGATAACAAGTTCACGTCTTCACAAGTAATTCTCCACCTTCCATATCAAGTTTTTATGTAACAAGATAACAAGATAACAAGTTCACGTCTTCACAAGTAATTCTCCACCTTCTACCGAGTACATTTTCTGAGAATGTCCGCTACTAGGTCAACCCTTAGAAATCCCGGCTTGTTTAGTCTTTTATTACTAAGTCATACATGTACATGCAAGTGGTTATAAGAAGGTCAAGGAAACGGTGCGAATGCAGCAACATGATGCATTGCACAATAATAAACATGAAGTAGTAAATCTAAAACAACAATTCTCTTTATATTATTTTAACTGATTCCTAATATAACTGGGTCGAAACCTCAGTACAAGACAGACAAGGCAGCATTACATAAATGTTCATCAAGTGGGCAATTATCGAGTTATTGTATCATGCATGTGGCAAGACTAATTTATAGCAAGTCATGTGAATTTTCCCAGTAAACAAGTCAAGTGAATTTTCCGAGTAAACAAGTCAAGTAAATTTTCCCAGTAAACAAGTCAAGTTTATCATGTCGAGTTCAAGTCACAAGATTTCAAGAAATAATATGTATTTAATCACGACGTGTTTTCTCATGTACAAGTTTATTTATTTTATTCATGTCAAATGTATGTCTAGGCTTGGGTTTGAATCAATGGATAATAAAAGAAGTCAAGAGTACGTCGGGTTAGCTCGTGTAAACCCTCGATACTCCTAACGGAAAGGACACAAGGCAAAGTTAACGATAAATGAATTGAAACTACTTGCATAAGAGGTCAATTAACTTTGAACTAGAATAAATAATAAAGTTCAAGTGGACTTGCCTTCTTCTTGTAGACGGTTCGAATATATAAAATGGAATAACGGGATCAGAATCCCAGGCAGCAGAACACGTACAAGATATTTGGCAGCCACGCCAAATCAGCAACTCCTAAAACAGCAAGCTCCAAATAACAATTTCCCAACAACAGTTCCAAAACAGTAACTCACCAACTCCACATAACCAGCACACCAATCAGAAAAGTCAAATCTCCTACTTCACAACTCCAAGACAGCAAAACTTCAACAACAAACTAATAACCCACTTCTTCCAACCAAACACCAAATAAAACCCACACCACACACTCAAAACAGCCACCCAACTCCAATCAGAGATACAAACCAACCAAACTCAACTTCACAACTCCAAACAGTAAACACTCCACTCCAATCTCCTAATCCACAACACCAAACACCAATATAACACCCAACAGCAACACACCACACAACTCCCAATACAACCAATACACCACTACAACTTGATTTCCAAACCCAACACAATAGCAACAAGTAACCCAATCTGTTCTTTCTCTACTTCAACACAGACACAGCAAGAGGGCGGGAGAGAGAGAGAGAGCGAGAGCGAGCGCGGGAGAGACGTGAACGGAAGAAGGGGAACGGCAACGGGGACGGCGAGTGACTGGTTGAACGGCGACGGGAAGTGGGTTCGGCGGCAAAGCGACTGGACGGCGATTGAGAAGATGGTGCCGCGACTGGACGGCGACGGAGAAGATGGCGGCGACTGGTTTGAAGCTTGAAGACGATGCGGGATGGAGGAAGGCGCTGGCGAGGGGTTCTAAAGCTCGGGAAGACGGCAATGGAGGGAGCGGAGCTTCGAGCGGTGGTCGGCTGGATGGACGAACGGGAAAGACGACTGTGGAAAACGGAAAGCAGCGGACGACGGTGACTGGGCTCGGGGTTGGAGTGGCGACGAGCGAACGGAGGGAAGATGGCGGAGGCGAGCTCGACGGAGAAGATGAGGAATGCAAGATGCCGAGGAGTTGGACGGAGAAGGAGAGTGGTGGACCTTCGGGATGATGGGCTTCGATGGGTGAAGACGAAGGAGCAGTGGGGCGGCAGCTATGGGTTCTGTGCGACGGGAGGCTGCGAGGCGGTTGTGGAGGGAGTGAGCGCTCGAGGAAGACGAGCGAGAGAGATGAAGGAAGGAGGAGGGAGTTGGGTTCTTTTGGATTTGTTCTGTTTTGTTTTGGTTGGAGACAGAGGAGAGAGATGGAGAACGGGGTAGGGGATGGGATTAAAAATAATTAAAGTAATGGAGTAGAAAGTAGGGTAGTTACAAGGTAATGGGAAGTGTGCATGCAAAGTGGGGAGAAGTTAGAGTACGGGTTTAGAAAAGTGGGGGTGTGGAGAATTGTATACGGGTAGGTGTGGAATAATTAGTCTGTACAAATACGGGTGTTGGATTATTGGATTTGGCCTTGGGCTTAAAATAAAAAATTAAACAATTGGGCTTCGAATTAATTTAATAAAATCAAATACAATTTGGGCTTAGAATAAACAATTGAGTTTCAGAATAATAATTTAAATAAAATCAATTAAGGAATAACAGTTATAAGATACTGATGATTTAAATACGGAAAAATACTTTAAAAATGTGTATTAATGGAAACAGGGGTTACAACATGAATAAAAAATACTTAATACGTTAAACATAAAGCCACCATCCAATTTGGAGTTTGATTTATTGGAACCAATTTTTTTAAACTCGGGGTCAGAAGTGGGATCACATTTTCACAAATATTTGGATTGGGAGCAAGATTGGTATCGACCAGATTAGTAATATCAGATCTATGTATCAGATTTTTTGGACCGAACACTTTTTCAAAATTAATAAAATATTTAATATGTTTCTATAATTAGACTGTTTTCCTCTCACCCTTCTATCGAGCTTGCTGGCAGAACTTAGCACCCCTGAAATGCAAAATTTTCATTTGGATGTTGAGTGGAGATAAACTCAACTCCAAAGATAGGTTACACACCAAAGGTTGGGATGGGGATCTAACATGCACTACCTGTGCATGTCCGATCGAAACCACATACCATATATTCTTTAAGTATCCTATGGCTATTCAAACCTGGCATCATTTCACACACAGCTTCAATATCACAAATCTGCCTACATCTATTAGTGAATGCTTCGCTAATTGGTGCTTCTACCACCATAACCACAAGTTCACACACTCTTGGCATTTAGTTACTTTGGCTGTTTGTTGGAGTATTTGGCATGCTAGGAATGATAGTATTTTTAACAGCAATGCTACTACTGTGGATAAACTGGTCACTAAGTCTAAATTTTGGTTTTCACATTGGCTAAATTCCGACAGAGAGTCGAAGAAGAAGGCCAAGATCCTTGAAGAGCTCAAGGGCACCGGCAATAGCAATCTAATGAAGCCAGGAGGCAGCGACGATACAGGAAACTCTCTTACCTGAACAAGTTCAGGGTGATCAACTTCGGTTTGGATGTTTTTTTTTTTGCTCTTTTTTGGGACATTGTTGGTCCAAATTTTGTTATAGACTTGTTATATCGTCATTTGAATGAGGTATTTTGTCATTTTTGTTTACGATATCTTTTTGGGAGAGTGGAAGGGGGATGAGATCATATCTTTGAGGCTAGTTGAGGTGCACGACAATAGTCCAATGCCCTCTCTACGACTCAACGGTATGCTATCTCGAACTCTGCCACACTCTTAACCCGTTAGTCCCTCCTCCTATGACACTACGTATTTGTATCTTAAGTTTACTTATCAATATATTACTATTCTCTGTAAGGTAGGATAATCCTATCTTTTATCAGTCAAAAAAAAATAATTAGACTGTTTTAAAAATGTTTTGATGAATTTGGATTATTTTTTTATAAATCTAATATTTTCGATTACATACTTGAACATTTTAATTTAGATTCTAACAATAAATAATAAAGAATAAAGTGGAATAGTATATGTGTTAGTCCAAATGATACAATTTGATTTATATACCCCAAAGAAAAAAAAACAAAATATTCAAATATTATTACATAATTATATCTTCATTTCTTGTATAAGAGGATCCATGTGAACATAATATTCAAATATTGAAATTTTTAATCATAATATTCACATATTGAAATTTTTAATCATAGGATCAGTTGGGATAGGGCCAATTCACCCGATCCAATTGCAAACTTGGTCGAACCCCGAATTATCTTACCGATCCCGAAATTTTGGGATTGTATCAGATCGGTCCCTTAAAAAATCGGAACCGGCCAACCTTTAAAACCAAGGTTGGAGCGGTGGATGAGTGCCCACATATAGTAGCTTTGTATGCATTAAATTAAATAAACAGAGTACTAATTAATTGTAGTGTCTGAGAAAAGCAAACAACACGCCCGTTGCTCAACATTCACATATGTAATCAGAAACTTCTGTATGTTTTTCTTCATTCCATATACAAAACTAATACCACATGCTCCACTTCTTTAAACCCCCATTATAATATTAGAGATAGAGATTAAGCCCCCCAAATACCACATGCTCTACTTCTTTAGTCCCACAAACACAATATATGGGGAAATTTGGTTCTTTTATCACCCCTAGTTAGCCCATTAAGTATAATTACGATTGATTCGAATGGGAAATCACAAATGAGAGACATTACACCAAAGAAGAATCAGAATTAGACAGAACTAAAACAAACAAATAAACCATTATCTGAAAACAAAACATTGACCCTCCTACACTCAACATGCTTTAATTCAGATTCTCGATCTTTGTATCTTGACATTGAGTCAAATAAGTTCTGACCAACACGTTTATGGTTCGACCATCTTAGCCCTATACTGAATGGATCAAGATAAGTGAAACTTCTCCACTATTTTAATGGGAGAGTTTGGGTTTGTAACAAACAAATCCTAACTTTGTAATTATATAAACACGTATAATACACGTCCAAACTATATAATAATGTTTCGGGTTTGTTCACATATTTCTAACAAACTTAATATAATAATGTAGTCAACTTTTCTGAACATAGACTTGGATCGTTTGAAATGTCGAACATATATGATACTGAAAACTCCATTACAGTATTTGTTGGGGAACTGGTTAGGGATCGTAAATGGAAGGATGAGTAGGTAAATGTTGGGAAACTTAATATAAAGCATTAAAGCAATGAAGCATACAATCCTCACGGGTGATGCAGCCATGCAGGTAATTTTATATATTGACAATAAATGTAGCAAATCATCTCAATGAATGGTCCAACCATTTATCGTGATCTGTTTGCCATAAAAATACTTCTTGAATATTTTTCATTATTCCGTCACTTGGCTGTAAAATGAATGGTATTTATGATTAGAACAAATGTGATTCACTTTGACGCTTGGGCAAAGTGCATTCATATGATTTGAGTTTTATCCACATACCTATCTACGCATCATGCTCTCTAACCAGTTAGCGTGCAACCCACATGGGCCACAGCGTTCTAAGTTATAACTGTGCTATCTTTAATTTGTACTTCAGTAGTGAGTAAAGGTACCACATGGTTTGAAATATTGTGTAAAACCTAAAATCAGCCTAAAAGTTACCAGTTGGCAGTCATTCGCTCTATGAGTAAACTGCTTGTTTCGCCGTTAATGGTGGATGTGAGACACATCCAACATAACTATTGCCAGTTGAAAGGGTTCCAAATATTGGGTACCTTAATCTTGAACCTGATGGATACCTATGACTTGCTTCAATGCTTCTAGGTATTGTCATTTCCAATTGTAATGTGCAGGTCAGTCCTTCACAATTTGAAGCTCATGCTGGTTGTGCTTCAAGGCGGAAGCCATGAGTATTGGAAACTTGAATGCCTTGGGTTATACTCTCTCCATTTCGACAATCCTACTCAGTTCTTTTCATTTGCTTTTCAGATATAATAATATTTACACTTCGAATGGTGTCACTTCATGAGCTATCCGTTTTCCTGTCAAAAGATTGAAAATAGTCGGTCAGCGAAAATGATGATCTTTGTAGCATATGGTGGATACCTTATTCTTTGTGATCTCTGCCCAAGGTCTTTCCACGTAGGTAAATTTTAGTTTGCTAAATGCTCTATAGCTTTGTTGGAGCTTATAAAATTTTCAATTCCTGGATTGATTTTTATTTTAAATCATGAAATACTTTTGCGTAAATTGTTTTCCATGGCTTAGTGTACATTTAGTGCTTTCCATGGCTTTGCATAAATTTATTTTACTTGCTTCTACTTTTACTTATTATGTTATTATTAAAAAATAATTACTAAGGGGCAACATAACATGGATTTGGCTAGGGCAACTCAGATCGCCGGGCCAGCCCTGCTAATAGATGTGTATTAATTGCTACATGAATTTTTAGTTGATTCTGGAAACCCTATAAAACATTAAAACCTAAAGCTATAGAAAAAACATGAAGAAAAGATTTTCTCGCCGCATAGTCTGACAATGAAAAGTGAAGTTAGGATCAATCTGTATTGCAAATTTTAGAGTAAAATTTTGTATACTGGTAAAAGCTTCATACTTAAAAATACTTTAAAATCCAGATGGATAATGTGATCCCGTCCAGTAAAAAGGTTAGCCAAACCAAGTTAATGAATATTCTACATAAGGCTCAAAATGTACCCTAAAACACCAAGAATGTACTCCCCAAGATGCAGAAAGCCAGAAACCAACTTAAGCTCATTTTCACACTATCCCACCTCTACAAGTTAACAAGCCCGAACCTGCGCTAATGGAAGAAAAAAAATAAAACAAACAAAAGCCAACTCTCAAGAGACAAAAAACTCAATAAATTTTAAACGAAATCTTCAACTAAATATTTATAGCTCATAAGAGCTGGACAAAAATTCATCATGCGTACGCACTTGCAAATTGGTAGCTAAATCTTGTAGATTGCCTAAGTAAAGCATTTTGTGTAAGGGAATCATTGATTCTTATAGAGTATAATTTGTAAAGAGCCATAAATCTGACGGTATTTTGTCCCAAAAGAGGGGGGGGGAGGGGGGGGGGAATTTAAAAAGCAACATATCGGGTCAACTAGAGAGCCAACAAGGAGACTTTATTATACCCAAAGCCAATGTTCAAGTCCATATTTCAGTTTCCTAGGAGAAGAAAACACAACACAGTTAAAATATATAACCCTCCACATAAAACCAACATCAAGAAAAGATTATAGAGCAAACGCAAGTCAATCTAATTCCATATGATGAATTCAATCAAATTGCCCAGAAAAGCAGGGTAACAACAACTGCCTAACTATGACCCTAAACAGGTCCGAAATACAAAGAATTTAAAGAATCTATAGAGCAAAAAAATAAAACAGGTAAAATAATCAATAACAGGTGATTAGTGGGCGAATCAGACGAAATGATGCAGCAATGTACCTTTGCCAAAACTAAAGGTGTCACTAACATGGTCCAATTTTACACCGTATGTAATGAAATGAAGATGAAAGGAGACACAGTGAACTTTTACACAATTTACTATATAACACCCATAAGCACACAAGATCTGTCATCATGGGCTTTTACTCAAATGCTCTGCCGAGAAAGCACATACGAGGGGTTAGTAAAAATTATAAGCAATTGGACAATTCACGCTGGTCATCTAAGTAAAAGCAATAATGTCTGGCACCAAGTAAAATCTTCAATCTAACACTATAAGCAGATTACAAATTTTCGGCATCGAACTAGCTGGATTACTACAACTCAATCCAAATTAAGTATCATATCAAATTAATTTCTAGAAGGCACTGTCAGGAGATTCCCTTAGTTAAACTCGGTTTCTCTCTTTAAGCAAAGATGATTCCAACTTAAGCCTACTTCAATTTTTTGTACAATTAGAACAGTCCTGAACTGTAAGAATAGAAATCGTGTATGCACAAATAAGACCTCAGGGAATAAGGCGTGTTCAATTTTCCCATCATTCTCTCGCCACCCACAGGATTAGTAATGAAAGTAACTTTCTCTGTCTGAACCATCCCATATTTGATCCAAGTAAATTCCATCCTCTTAATTCATCTACACTCTCAAGTCCACCTTAACATACTTGAAGTTCCAACATTCCAGTAACTTATGCATAAACAACACCGTGCACCCTAGTATACTCACTACAGATATCCAACATCCACTTAATAATCCCACTCTAAAAGTATACCTTCTCTTCAGAATCATCTCTAAAACCTAAATCTTCTCCGCACCAATAAAAAACCCTTGCTATCCTCTTCACTTTCCTGCTTTTTATACTGATGTTATACGCTCCAATCAGAAAAGTAAAAAACTTAATACGTTGAATGTAAATCCACCATCCAGTTTGGATTTTGATTTTGTTGGAAGGGTCAGTTTGATAAATTATAATATGTGGAAACAGCAAAGAGTGCACTCTTTGCTCAACACTCACATATGTAATCATGAACTTAATTTATACAAGTTTTTTGTCAGATACAGAACTAGGCTTTTTCATATGGCTTATAGAAAATCTATATGCTTCAGTCCTTTTGTTATTTTCTCTAAAGTTGCTCATGACTGATGATCACTTGCCAGCTGTGTATATATCCAGCCCCGGCCCTGGGGTAAAGCCCAACAAGCCCATTGGCTTGGGCAACCCCCTTTAATGGGGGCAACAAAATTTTTAAAAAAATCAATATATATATTTATGTAGTAAAATAAATTTAATTAGGGGCCTATGTGCAACAGTGTGGTAAGTAGATTTAGTTGGGGTTCTATGATTGCTTCAAATTACGCTTTTAGATTTAGTTTTTGGGTTCGATAATTTTGTTGAAGCTTACAAAATTAACTGTTCCTAGATTGATTTTTATTTTAAATCAGGAAATGTTTTTGCATAAATTGCTTTCCATGGCTTAGTGTACATTTGGTGTTTTCCATGACTTTGCGTAAATTTATTTTATTTGTTTTTACTTTGACTTTTTGTTGTTAGTATTAAATTTTTTTACTAAAGGGCAACAAAACATGAGTTCGGCCAGGGCAACCCGGATCTCCAGGCCGGCCCTGTATATATCTATATAATAAAACACAAAGAAAGCTATCAAGTGGCTCTCATTCAATTCCCCCAAAATCAAAGGCCCAAATCTAACCTCACAAAACACATTTTTCCCCCAAAAGTTTCGCCCCAAAACTCAAATTCAAATCCCCCCAAACAACTCCTTTATTTATTTAATTCTCTCTCTCTCTCTCTCTCTCTCTCTCTCTCTCTCTATCTCTATATATATATATATACATACTTATCGAAACATGGACTTTTATTTACAACTAATTATTGTCATACTATTCAAACTTGAGCTACATAATTGTTGATTTACTGTTTATAAGGCTTTTCATATATTATATCGTTCTGAAGACGTGCCATAGGCACGTGCCCATGGGTGCCTATGCCCATGGGCAAATCTAGTTCTGAGACAAGGACTGCCCCCACGATCCTTTTGTCTTTCTTAATTGCTCATATTTGAGCACTGAAACAAGATTGCCTCCACGATCCATCTTTCCTTATCGCTCACATTATAGTAACATGTGTCTAGTGTCGTGCATTGAAACACTGATGTGTTATGCTGCTTAACATGTCATGATATCTATGAATAATTTTTATGTTCGTATCCAACAAATCTGGGTAGAGATTGCCAAAGTCTTTCTTCATTTTCACAACACTCCTCTCAAAAGGGGATCGGACATGAAAGTAAAAAAATTTAAAATAAAATCTGAAACTTGAAAGAAATAAACTAAAAGTTAATAACAAAATTTGAAGGAAAAAGTCAGAAATTTTAAATGTTAAATCTAAAATTCAAATTAATAAAACCCAAAATAGAAAATAAAGTAAAATTTTATATAATATAAAACTGATCTAATTCAAAAACAATGACATTACTTCTGAATTAAATAATAAAAATAAAAAGTTACACTATAACCTGAAAAAATTTGCTTATAATGATAATCTGCATATTAAAAAACCAACGATAAAAATAATAATAATAAACAAATATGTTTTGTAGCATAAATACAGGAAAAAAAGATAAATTTAAAAAATGTGAAACCATCAAGAATATGATGTACTACAAAATTAACAAATGTAATAGTGAAAGATTCACACTAATAAGACAAGGATCGTCACATAAACCTTTCTCCTTTATTGATCACATTTAAGTAGCGTATTGTTGAGACAAGGATTGCCCCACGATCGTTTCTTCCTTCTTTATTGCTCACAATTTAGTGATGTATCTCTAGCATCATGCATTGAAACACTAATGTGTTATGATGCTAAACATGTCGTGACATCCGTTGATATTTCTTTTGTTCATATATATATATATATATATATATATATATATATATATATATATATATATATATATATATATTCTAATTCCGAAATAAATAAATTACTTCTGAATTACACAATAAAAGAATAACCAGACTCAGTTTGCTTATAATGAAAATCTTCAACTAAAATAACCAAAAATAAAAATATAAAACTGTAACATAACTACAGAAAAAAAAAATGAAACCATATAAGACTAGAAGCTAAAGAAAATTAACAAATGTAATAGTAATATAGAAACATTAAAAAGACAAGGATTGCCACATGATCCTTTCTTCTTTCTTTATTGCACGTACTTATTAACGTATTGATCAGACAATGATTGCCCCACGATCCGTTCTTCTTTCTACATTACTCAGACCTTGGAAAAACCAACGATGCAAATAAAAATGCAGCATAAATACAAAAAAAAAAAAACAGATAAAATTTTTAAAATGTGAAACCATCAAGACCAGGAAGTAATAAATAATTAACGAAATAAATAAATAACGAAGTCCGATGTCTAGCTCAAATGTCTGGGCCATTGGTGGGTAGATCTAGTTAGAAAGGAAGATAGGGAGGCTTGGGGTATCATAGCATCTGCCACTATGTGATGTCTCTGGCTAATCCGGAATGATTTATGTTTTCGCAATATCAAATGTACTTTTTCGGCTCTATGGCATAAAATTCTGGCTCTAACTAAAGAATGGACAGGTCACAGGGGAGCAACGAAACGTCTACGTATGGAAGAGGGGTAGGACTTGGGACGTAGAGGAAGCAAGGGGAAGGATTACACCACTACTTCAGTTCAACTAGACGTGGTCATGCTTTCTATTTCGTGTATTTTGGTTGGTGTGGGGCATTGTCTGCAGCCCTTGCAGCCCTTTCTATCTTACTTTCTGCTTTTATGGTTATTAGTTGGATGTAGTAGGGATGAGAGAAGGTATTTTGGATCATTTGTAATTAGTACTACTGTGTTTCTTTAATCTCGCATTAATGAAGCGATGACAGGGTAATCTTTTATCCAAAAAAAAAAATTAACAAATGTAATAGTAAAAAAAAACCACAATGTTAATATTAAAAAAACTATTGCCAAAAGATCCTTTCTTCTTTCTTCAATGCTCACATTTAAGTAATGTATTGCTCAACACAAGGATTGCCCGTCCTTTCTTCTTTCTTTATTGCTCCCTTTTAGAAAAACCAACGATCAAAATAAAAATAAATATTGTGGCATAAAATAAATAAATAAAAAAATGTGAAAATGTCAAGACAAGGATTGCCACATGATCCTTTCTTCTTTCTTTATTGCTCACATTTAAGTAACGTTTGCAGAGACAACTATTGCCCCACAATCCTTTCTTTCGTTATTGCTCACATTTTAGAAAAACCAACTATAAAAAAAAAATTTAAAAATTGCAGCATATATATATGTTAAAATGTGAAACCATCAAATATGTTAATAAGACAAGGATTGCCACATGATCCTTTCTTCTTTCTTTATTACTCACATTTAAGTAACGGACTGTTGAGACAATGACTCCCCCACAATGCTTTATTCTTTTGTTATTTTTATTGCTCACATTTTATAAAACCAACGATAAAAATAAAAAATAAAAAACTGTACATAAAAAAGGTTTTTTAAAAAAAATATAAATATACAAATTTTAAAATGTGAAACCATCAAATACATTAATAAGACGATGATTGTCACATGATCCTCTCTTCTTTCTTTATTGCCCATATTTAAGTAATGTATTGTTAAGACAAGGATTGCCCCACAATCCTTTCTTCTTTCTTTTATTGCTCCCAATCGGGAAAACTAACGCTAAAAATCAAAATAAAAATTGTGGCATAAGAACAAATAAACAAATACAAAATTTTAACTTTGTGAAACCATCATATATGTGTTAATAAGGCAAGGATTGCCACATGATCCTTTCTTCTTTCTTTATTGCTCACATTTAAGTAAAACGTATTGTTGATACAAGGATTGTCCAACAATCCTTTCTTCTTTCTTTATTGCTCACATTTTAGAAAAAACCAATGATAAAAATAAAAATAAAAATTGTAGCATAAAAAAGATTTTTAAAAACAAGGATAAAATTTTTAAATGTGAAACCATCTAATAAGACAAGGATTGCCACATGATCCTTTCTTCTTACTTTAATATTGCTCACATTTAAGTAACGTATTGCTGAGATAAGGAATCCTTTTTTTTCTTTCTTTATTGCTCACATTTTAGAAAAATCAACCCCATAAAAATTAAAATTAAAAATTTAAACGTAAAAATATTTTTAAAATAGAGATAACTGTTTTAAAATGTGAAACCATCTATCTAATACATTAATAAGACCAGGATTCTTTATTGCTCGCACTTAAGAAATGTGTTGTGGAGACAACAATTGCCCCACGATTTTTCTTCTTTCTTTATTGCTCACATTTTAAAAACACCAATGATAAACAATCAAAATAAAAAATTGTAGCATAAAAAATTTAAAAATAAAATAAAGATAAAATTTATGTTAATAAGACAAGGATTGCCACATGATTCTTTCTTTTTTCTTTATTGCTCACATTTAAGTAACGTATTGCTGAGACCAGGATTGTCCCAGGATCTTTTCTTCTTTCTTTATTGCTCACATTTTTAGAAAAGCCAACAATAAAAAAATTTAAAAATTACGCATTAAAAAAAAAATTAAAAATTGAAACCATCAAAGACTAGGAAGTAATACAAACAAATGTAACAGTAAAAGAAAAACAATAATAAGATAAGGATTGCCACATGATCCTTTCTAGTTTCTTTGTTGCACACAAGTCACAACTAAGTACCACATTGTTGAGACAAGGATTGCCCCACGATCCTTTCTTCCTTCTTTATTGCTCACATTTTAGTGATGTATCTCTAGCGTCGTGGATTGAAACACTAACGTATTATGATGCTTAACATGTCATGATATCTGATGATATATCTTTGGTTCGTATCCAATCAAAACATTTATATAATCCAAATCTAGAAACAATGAAATTACTTCTGAATTACATCCTATAAAATAACATGTTTTATTTTTCTTATAATGAAGCAATAATAATACATATCAACCAAGATGCTTTCAACTCCGGTCACATCATATCATAATATAAAAGTTTTCACTAAAATCATATCATCACAGTTCATGGATCTCCAATCAGTGGACCTCCTGAACCCAATGTTCAGATTCTCTATCTTCGAATCTTGGTGTTAAGTCGTATATGTTCTGACCAACAAGTTAATGTTCAACAGGGAATGAGGCAAAACAACTTAACGACAACACCCCAAAAATCAACTTGCAACCCAAATTTATTTATCCTAAATTAAACAGAATCAGAAATTTAAAGCGGGGAAAGGAAGAGAATCATACCTTTCGGATAACCCAGGGTCCCGGCCGAACTGCTGATTTCAAAAGATCGGTCTTTTGAGAAACCTGTAAAGAAAAAGAGCGATAATTAAGTAATATACAGTAATCAAATATTAGAACTAGAAAGGACGAACATATGAGAAGTCAACTTTCTTGTGTTGCTAGGGTTTCTGAAGGATCGCCCAACTCCTCGATGATTGTTCGTTTTAGAAACCCTAACAGGACCAAAATCGACATTAGGGTTAGAATTGGGGGAAACTCAAGAATCGAGTAATTCTCGAAATAGAAATCGAAATTGGGGTTAGAAGAATACCTGATTCTCGCCATAGATTGGTCGTCTTTTAAGAAACCCTAAAAGACCAAAATCGACATTAGGGTACAATTGGGGGAAACTCGACAATCAAGTGATTCTCGCCATTGAAATCGAAATTAGGGTTAGAAGATGATGCACTCGATTTCGCATCGCCATTAAAGAACTCAAATAGAACTCAAGAACTGTGAATTAGAGAGGGAACGAAAAAGAAGAGAGCTTGGGTTTGAGAGAAAAGCTCCAAGATGGAAGGAGAAGAAGAATCAAGAACAAGAAGAAGATAACAGAGAAGAGGAAATGGATCCAATTATTCAGACATAGCTCATAACCGAGCTGTCCACTTGTATTTATAATGTTTCATTACACGTGCTTAACATGTACATTTACTCTTTTACATATCAGTCCCTATACTTCCATTTATTTACTTCCCTAACCATTCGGGTGTGTATCAGAAGAATACCTGAAATCGAACCTAGGGTTTCGAAAAAGATTGGCGATTTCATGATTTTTTTATCGCCCCCAATCTCTAAGAAAATGCTGGAAAAAGGAAGAAGAAATTGGAAAATAGGAGAGGTTACGGATAACTGTCAAAGATGTAGGTGGACTCTAATAATAAGTACAACTAGATACACAATTGAAAATTTCAAAAAGGCGATTGCAAAGGCGATTTCAAACCCATTCTTCTCCGGCCTTCATCTGCAAGATCCGGCGGCCCCTCATCTTTTCGCCACTTCTCCCCTTCATTAAATTTGGTCAGCTCGCTCTCCTCTCAAGACCCATATCCTTGTTTTCGCCTCTATCTTTCACCTCGGTTTTCGACCCGCTCCCTCCTCCGGTTCTCTCCCCGCCGTCTCCCTGACTTCGTTTCGCTCGAAGTGGTTTCCCACTTCATCGGAGGAGCCTGCGCGGTGAGTGGTGATCCCGTTGCCGTCTCCCTGACTTTGGTATCCTTCTCGTTTTGTTTCCTGCGGTGGTGCTCCCGTCGCTTACCGTGGCTCCTGGGCCGATCGTTGTCGAGCGCTATTCCTGTAGTCCCTCCTGCTTAGTGCCTGCCTCCGGTGGATACCATTCTGAGACCGCTCTCCTTTTCTTCCTTGCGCTGTATGCCTCTTCCTGGTGGTCCCGCCTAATCCCCACTGTGAGTATTTTTGCATTAATTGGGTGCTGGGTGTCTGTTTGGTCTTTGGTAGGGCTTCTCTATTTCTAGTGTGTGAGATTGCGGTTCTCCGGTGCTGTAGTACTGGTGGTGGTTCGTGTGTTATTTATTGCAATTTTTCTTCTCCTCCCCCGGCAGTTCCGTTCCGTCAGTTGTTGGTTTCAGCGATTCGCTGTGCCCTGAGCAATTGTTCGCTCTAGTTCAGTAAGCTCTATTATTCTCCCATTATTGTATCTTATCTCCTTCATTTTCTCTCTATTTTGAGGGAGTTTTTAGCCCCCCTCGTGCTCCGCTGTTTAGTTTCTTGGTGGTGGTTATTTGGTGCAATTGGTACTGTACTGCACTGTCTCTATTTTATTGTGCAGTGTCATTCTTTGCTGGTGATCTTTTAACGATGCATCTCTCCGAGCATGATGCTATGTCTAAAAGTTTAGTGCCGGTTATAGTATTGCAGAGGGAGTTGTCTTCTCCTCGACTCGATATCTCCTATCCTTCCCGGCGCTCTCCTATCTTTCCTAAGTCCCCTTCTTCTTGTAGGTCCAACCCTCTTATGGTTTGCTTCAGATGCCTCCTCCCCGGGCATTTTAAACATGAGTGCATGAATAAAATCGGGTGTCTTTTCTGCGATAAGTTTGGTCATTCGCGCAGTAGATGCTTTTCTCTCCAAAAACTCCTTGGTTTCCCTAGAGGACATCTCTTACCGGCCAAACTTCTCTCCTTTCTAAACTACCCCATTTTAAAGCGCAAGCACCTTGCTAGCTTGGCTGGGAAGCCTTGTCTTGTCTCTGGTAAGGATCTCAACTCCTTGGCAGTAGTGCCGTTACCAGCTTCGAACTCCACTAATTTTTCCACAACCTATTGTGATTCTATTGCTAATTTTCAGCCTCCTAATAGCGCTTACCTTTTTAAGGATCATAAGGTGTTTTCGAAACTGGTCTCCTTCCTTTGGTTGGGTTTTTACAAGGCTCGTGCCCCTTTTTCAACGGTGGCGCCTTCTCTGAGTTTGAGTCTGGTTAAACTCGAAGGTTTATTTAAATCCTTTGTCCCATGTCGTTCTTGGTCTCCTAGTGTGATTGGGCACGCTCTACATCGCCGCATTTCAGGCCCTCTGTTGCATACTATCAAGGCAAAACTTTTTTCGAAGGCGCCTTCTTTATGTTATAATTATTCTTGTTCTATGATGATTTCTTCTCCCACACTTCCGACATTCTCTTTTCATTTTCTGGGATGCATCTTCTCGTTGTATCAAGTGTTAGGGATTCAATCTTGGCTCCATCACATCCTAATGGAGGTCTTGCACTATCTGCAACCTTTTCCCCTCAAGCTTTCTCTATTTCCAATTAATTCTTCTTTCTCCCGTTTTCCCTATCTTACTAACTCCATCCCAATAGCCCCTTCAGTTGATTCCAGTCTGCTCTCTCCTTCCTTTTGCATCATCAAAGATGTAGCTAGCTTGTCGGTTCCTGATGCAGTTTTTCCCCCATTGGTGAAGGTCATCCCTCCCACTGGCAAACGGAAATACCATAAGAGAGTCTATTGTAATTTGCAGAATCGGGTGAGCGCCCAAATTCTGGCTAGGAAAGCAGCTTCTTTGTCGGTCCCTCGGATCCTGCGCAGTTGAGACTCGGCTGCTCGACGCCTTCAGCGGTGTAGGCAGGCTGTTTTTTCTTTTTTGTGATGCTAGAGTGTCCTTGAGCTTCGGTATCGCTTTCTGCTCCGATTCTCCACCTTTCCCCTACTTTGTGAGTGTTCGATGCTCCGAGTCGTCACTGCTTGCTAGCAACAGCTCATTGTGCCTTGCGGAAGCGAGCCGTAGTGTGAGTTTGCAATCCTCTTGGATTTGACAGGGCGCTCCTTTTCTTTCCCTGTATTCCTGGCTTCCGGCTCAGTCCACCTTATTGGAGTTCGTTCGATTTTTGTATCGCAGTTCTATTTTTGTGTGCTTGTCAGTCGCTTATTGTTTTCTTTGTTGTTTTTCTCTTTCAGTTTTACACCTTGTAAAACCATTGTATCTGTATTTGTATAGCTACTTTTTTATTGATTAATATATTTTTTGATGGCTGGAGCCTCTTGGCTCTATCCGATATATCAAAAAAACTGTCAAAGATGTATGAAGGTATATCGGGGTATATATAAAATTCTACGTATTCAATATCCTACTTTTTATCATATTCAATGGTGTTGTTCGGAGTTTCAAATGAGTGGCGATTCATAAGGCAATTCAAAAACGATTCTTCACCAGCTCATTCTCTGTTCTTCCTCCTCCAGATCCGGCGGAGCCTCACCTCAAAGGCCCTCCTCCCCTTCATTAATATCGGTCAGCTCGCGCTTCTCTCTCGACCCATTTCCTTATTTTCCCCACTCTCCTTTGTTTCAGTTGTCGACCACCTACACCCTCGTCCCTCATCCGGTTCACCCTTTGCCGTCTCCCTGTCGGCGGTTCGTGCGGTGTGATCCCCCCCTTCCCCGGAAGAGATCGCGATCTTCTCGCTCGTTTTCCTGCCGATCGCATTCGCGCGCAACATCCCGTCCACCTCCTTGCTTTGTGCCTCCCTCCGGTGGAATCCTTTCGCCGGCCGCTCTCCTCTTCATCCTTTATCGGTGAGATTTTCCTGGTGGAATCAGCTAGCGCGGTTTCTTACTATTCAGCCAACCACTGTGAGTTATTCTGAGTTAATTGGGTGCTAGGTGTGTTGTTGGGGTATTTGCTAGTGCATTTCTGTTTCTAAGGTTTGCGGATTCGGATTTTCTGTGTCATGGCACTGCTTGCGGATCTATTGTAATTCTTGTAATTGTGCTTCTCTTCCCCCTGCGGCTCCGCTCCGTCAGTGGTGGCCTTCAGCTTTTCGCTGTGCCCTGAGCATCAGTGCGCTCTAGCTCTGTTAGCACTGTGTTTCTTCTCTTATTGATCTTTATCTCCTTCCCTTTCTCTCTTTTTTGAGGGAGTTTTTTTGCCCCCTTCGTGAGGCACTGGTTACATTCTTGGTGGTGGTGTTTTGGTGAATTTGGAACTGTACAGTCTACTATTTATTGTACAGTGCCTTTTCTTTGTTGGTGGAATATTTTAAGGCATTCTTGGTCTAGTTTCAGCCATGAATCTCTCCGAGCATTACGCTAGATCTAACTGTTTAGTAACGGTTACAGAATTGAAGAGTGACTTGTCTTCTCCTCCTTTAGATAACTCTCATCTTTCTCGGTGCTCTCCAATCTTCACTATTTTCCCTTCTTCTTGTAGGTCCGACCCTCTTCTATTTTGTTTCAGGTGCCTCCTTCCTGGGCATTTTAAAAGTGAGTGCGTGAATAAAATGAAGTGCATTTTCTGTGATAAGTTTGGTCACTCGCGCAGCCGATGCTTTTCCCTTCAAAAACTCCTTGGTTACCCAAGAGGATATCTATTACCGGTCAAACTTCTCTCCTTTCTTAACTGCCCCCTTTTAAAGCGCAAGCTCAATGCTAGATTGGCAAGGAAGATGAGTCTTGATTCTGGAAAGGATCTCGATTCTGTGGTAGTTGTGCCTTTTCCAGCGTTGAACTCCACTATTTCTTCCACTGCCTATTGTGATTCTATTGCAATTCTTCAGCCTCCTAATATAGCTAACATTTTTAAGGATCATAAGGTGTATTTGAAACTGGTCTCCTTCCCTCGTTTGGGTTCTTTCAAGGTTCGACCCCATTTTTCTTCGGTGGAGCCTTCATTGAGTTTGAGTCTGGATTATAACGAAGGATTGTTCAAATCCTTAGTCTCTTGTCGTTCTTGGTCACGTACTGCGTATAGGCACGCTCTGCTTCGCACCAGTTCAGTCCCTCAGATGCATTCTGTCAAGGCTGCTATTTATTCTAAGACACCTTCTTTATTTTATAATTTTCTTGTTCTATGATGATTTCTTCTCCCAAACTTTCTACTTTCTCTTTTCATTACCCAGGATGCATCTTATCGTGGTATCAAGGTTTAGGGGTTCAATCTTGGCTCAATCACCTCCTAACGGAGGTCTTGCACAACCTGCACTCTTATCCCCTCCAGCATTCTCCGACTCTGGTTAACTCCTCTTTATCCCCTTTTTCCTATCTTACTAACTCCATCCCAATACCCTCTTCTGCTGATTCCAGTATGCTCCTCACCTCTTATCGCATCATCAAAGCTGTAGCTAGTAAGTCTGACCCTGCTGCAGATTTGCTCCCATTGGCGAAGGTCATTCCCTCCACCGTTAAGCGGAAATACAATAAGAAAGTCTTTAATAATTTGTAGAATCGGGCGAGCGCTTGTATTCTGGCGAGGAAAGCAGCTTATGTGTCAGCTCTTCAGCTTGTGCACAGTTGAGTTTCAGCTCCTCGATGCCATCTGCGGTGTAAACAGTCAGGCTTTTCAGTTTTGTGCTACGAGAGCTTCCTTGACCTACTGTCTCGTTTTCTGCTCTGCTAGCCCAGCTTTCCCCTTTTTCGTGGTGTGCCAGGCAGATTTTGGTGATTCTATGTGCTCCGAGAATTCTCTTCTTGCTCACGTCAGTGCCTTGTACCTTGCGGCTGCGAGCCGTAGTGTGAGTTTGCACTCCTCTTGGGTGCGGCAGGGCGCTCCATTTCGTGCTCAGTTTCCTTAGCCTCAGGCACAATCTCCCTTTTTCGGAATAGTTTCTACTTTTGTATCGCAGTTTCCTTCTTTGATTGCTACCCTGTCATTTTTCGATTTCTTTATTGTTTTCTTCTTTTCGTTTTACAGCTTATAAAACTATTGTAATTTTATTTGTATCGTTACTGTTTTTATTGATTAATATATTTTTTGATGGCTGGAGCCTTTTGGCTCTATCCGATATATATAAAAAAAAATATCCTACTTTTTACGCTACCCTTATAGGTATAATACCGCGTAGCCTACTCTTTACGCAACGTTGAAAGTTAATTCATTTCTTTTCCTAGATTACCAAGTCCAAGTCAAACCAAGTTTAAAAACAAATTACATCAAAATCCAAGAGGCTCAAATTTATTTTTTTAAGTTATTTTGATTGGTTGGACGGAACAATATGTTCCGTCCATCCATTTGTTTTTCTCATTTGCCATATTTTAGCAAATGACAACTGCAGCAAAACACTCAATTTGTCATTTGCTATTTTGCCAAATTGCCAAAATAGAAAAAATGATTGGGGATGCTCTAAGACATCCAAATCCGATTCGAAGTTGCAGATTTGGGCCAGAAAAGTGGGTGAGACTTGATTTTTCCCCGAAATAGGCTTACTTTTTTAAACTAATTCCCAAAATATACCACTTTCGAAACTAACTTGCAAAATAGACCACTCGTACTACCGAATTGCGGCCTCTTCGATAACGCGGTTGGAATTCCCTATTGTGGCCTACATACATACCAAAAAAATCCAGATTCCAAAACTTGGCTTAAAATTTCTCAAGTCCAAAGAAGTCCAAGGGAGATATAACTAAGGTCGCAGTTGGATACTGCAGCCTCGATAATACAGAGTCTGCATCCGTTATTTTAATTTTTTTTTGGAAGTTTTAGATTTCTTACACATCATATCAAAGATTCAACTCTCTGAAAATTTGGAAGTTTCCACAGTCGCAATTGCCAACTACGGCCTCAATAAAAACTAGGTCGCAGTTGGAAACTGCGACTGAAACTTCCAAGTTTCCAGATAGTTGTTTACTGTCTGGAAACTTTAAAGTTTCATAGTCGCAGTTGCCAACTGCAGCCTTAGTAAAAATTCGGTCATATTTTGGCTATTTGTGTTGATGTTTTTAATGTGCTGAAAGTGGTCTATGTTGGAATGTATATCAATGTCAAATCAATGCAAAATGCCAAAAGTTGACTATTTTGGAATGTGTATCAATGTCAAATTAATGCAAACTGCCAAACTTGACTTGTTGGAATGTGTATCAATGATGTTTATGTCAAATCAATGCAAACTGCAAACGTATTATTAAAAAATTAAAATTAAAATAACTGAGGCCGCAGTTGTCAATGGCGACCTTAGTATTATCGAGGCTGTAGTTGCCAACTGCAGCCTCAGTGATATTGGTTTGTGCTGTTGCTTTTTATGTGCTAATATTGGCTTGTTGGAATGTGTATCAATGATGCTTATGAAAAATCAATGCAAACTGCCAAAAGAGTATTTTGTTGGAATGTGTATCAATGATTCACATGCCAAATCAATGAACAATGTCAAATCAATTTTAAATTTGTCTTCAACTCCTATATATACAAGAGTGAAGTATTCTCTTAAACATCATGTTCCTCTTGAACATGATCTAGTGGGGGAAAAAAGATGAAAAAAAGATGGAAAAAAAAGACGAAAAAAAAGAGAAAATTTTCAGAGATGAAAAAAAGAGAAAATTTTATGTGAGTGGTAATGGATCATGTAATCAAATATGTGAGATTATGTTGAGTTTATATGAGCTTAAGGATGGAGATATATGCATGTTCATACTAGTATACTAGTACATGCTGAGTTTCCCTCAACGGGTAGGGAAGAGTTCTGATTCTGCCTATTTTCTTCTTTTTTTTAAATGCATGAGTAGCAACTTCTTCTCCCTTCATACACTTCAATGCACCACCATTAGACAGAGTGCAGAATTCCTCTGGTTTGGAAGATGGAGTAGTAGAGGGTGTCACAGTGTATTCATGCTACTTTTCAACTTATTGACATGCACACCTCCTATTCATGCACTAAATAGCATGAATAGGAGGAGTGCTTGTCAAGAAGTTGTAAAGTACTATAAATACATTGCTACACCCACTACTACTTCAACCTCCTAACCAGGGAATTTCACCTCTATCTAATGGTGGTGCATGAAAGTGTATGCAGGGAGCATAACCGCTACTTCTGCATTGAAAGTGTAGTCTTTCCTACCCGTTTGAGAAGAAACCCAACCTGTTGTTGTATGCTAAAGTGATGGTTGCCTCTAATCAAATTTATATGTAATCAGTTTGTAATATATGCATTACTGTAATTTCAATTGAATTAATGTAATCAGTTTGTAATGTAATCAGTATGTAATTAGTTTCCAGCATTTATAGAAATTAAAATAACGAAAACTGCAGTTTCCGTATTATCGAGGTCACAGTATCCAACTGCGGCCTCAGTTATATCTTCCTTGGACTTCTTTGGACTTGAAAAATTTTAAACCAAGTTTTGTAATCTGGATTTTTACGGTATGTATGTAGGACGCAGTGGGGAATTGCAACCACATTACCGAATAGGCCGCAGTTCAGTACTGTGAGTGGTCTATTTTGGGAATTAGTTTCAAAAGTTGTAACACCCCGCAAAATTGTGTAATGACAATTTTGCCCTCATATGTTACGCACATGTATTTTGTACCGTTACAAGTAATATTCGTAACGTTCTTTTATATAAATGACATACGTATTTTGCACTTCGACTATTTATGCATTTCCTGTCTTCCCAAAATTCATTTTTAACCTATTCGAGCCAACTCAGATATTAATTTTCAATCCTTGTGTTCTTACGTGCATTGCACGTGTTATCGATGCACGTGTCAATTTCATAGAATATTTTCTATGTGTTACAATTATTTATTTTATGACTTATTCGAATTTGTTTTATAAACGAAAATTCATTTTTTCTCCTATTTTGATTAAAATATTTTATTCGTGCGGTGCATGTGTTTTTTATATACATGTTGATTATATTATGGTATATGTATAACGGAATATATTTTCGTATATTGTATTTCGATTATTTATAAACATTTTTCCGTCGATAAAATCTATTTCGTATTTTAATATTTTTACGTGCGACGCACGTGTTTGCAGTGCACGTGTTAGTTGCATTTTCTTTCAAAATAAAATACATGAAGTATATGTGTGTCTATTTTTATTCATGCATGAAAACTCTAAATTTTTAATCAAATTAAACTAATTTTATTTAAATATATATTATATATATTAACATATTTTTAATTTAAAAATAAAAAATAATTAAAATCGTGTGTGGTGTACACAAGCACGTGCACGTGCACACGTGCAATGTGCACACCAAGAAAGTTGGCCGGTTAGGGGGTGTGCTGACATGGTGTGAGTGGAGAGAGAAGGTAGGATTAGTGGGCTATTAGTTATAATAACCATCCATAATTATCTATATAATTACCCTAACCTAAATCATTCCATACACAACTCATTTTTATCAAAATCAAACCAAAAAGAAGATAGGTAGAGGGCTTACGGTTGTAGCTGTTATTGGATTTCGGTGGACTTTTGAGATCATTTTTGGTGTTTTGTGAGGGGATTTTGCTACTAGTACTCTTCTTTTAGGTGGGAGTTTCAATATACTTTCTAATTTGTAGTTTAATTGTATGTTTAGGTGATTTATATAATTACAATTGTAGATGCAAATTGCTTAGTTTATTTTCTAATTTTGATGTGATGCATGTTGTAGGAAAAATCTAAAATTTTAGTGATTGATGAATGAAATACATGTTAAATGAGAAAATTATGGTGTAGATTTTATGTGAAATTAAATTACAAATTGTGCAAATTATTTTATGTGATGCCATGCAAATTTTAATTAGTATAAGTAGATTTTATATAGACAAATTGTGAAAGAAATTGAATCGTTCTTAATTTGAATTGATTATAAAATTTTTGAGGAAACTCCCATCATGTTAAATGATATTGAAAAGATAAAAACATATGAATGTGTTGTAGAGTAATATTTATAATTTAGTAAAGGCATATGGTGTTGATCTGTCTCAAATTTCTATCTACTTCTAAATTGTGTACAATTACTTCATTGCATGAGCAGTCAGTATGAATTAGTTACTGGATATTCTACACCGTGTAGAATGAGTAAACAAAAAGAGCGTGATGGATCGAAGTAGTTGAGCGTTAATGTTTTAAATAAATGAAATTGGCTGAGACTAAGTTCTTAATGTGTAACACCCTAGAATTTTAAATAATATTTTCGAGATTAATAAATGAATTAAAGTGATTTTTTTAATTTAATAAACATTTTTCTGAAATTTGTTTTTTTGCACGTGCAAAATACGTGCAAATATTTTTTTGAGAAACTCAAAGTCAGAAAATATTTTGGGAAAACCTAATATTTATTAGTAGGTATTATTTATGAATTTCCTGGAATTTTTTTATGTTCATTTGACTTATTTTCAAATATTACAAAAGAGGGGCTTTTGTGCAAATTACCACTAGGGGGGTAAAAACTCCAGATTTTCGGATTTCTGGACTGGGCATAATGGCTGGCCAACTCAGAGGTAAAGTGTTTAATTTTTTTTTCTAATAAATTTGGTTTATTTTGCTAATTTATTAAAGAACGATCTTTTTGCAAAATTGCCACTGGGAGACAAAAATTACAAAATCAATTTTTCTGGACTTGATATTGATGCCGGCCAGATCTGAGAGGATATTTTTTATTTAATCTCAACTAAATTTGTTAATCTAGTTACCTAGTATAAAAGATCTATATATGTAAACTAAATTCTAAAGGAATGTTTTGCAAAATCTTCTCAAAACCCTAATTACCCAGATTTCGGCTATATAGGGGCTACTACAACCGTTTCTTCTCTGCACAAAAAAAAAGTATATTTTTATTATTGATTTCTTGGAGTTTCGAATGGAGGATCTTGGAATTTGCGAAAGGATGAGCTTTTCTTATTCTTTATTACTTTCGTTGATTCTTCAATAAGGTGGATGACATATGTTTGATTTCTTGTTGTTCTATGCATGTCAAATCTGATGATTTGTTTAGTAGAATACATGGTAGATGATTGTAAGATGAAGTAATGGTGAATGAATAATTAAAAATATAACTTTTTATGAATAATATGCAATGAATGAATAAATATACTATATAGATGACTAAAGAATGTTAAGAACTTAGTAGAAATCATGGGTATGTTGTTCTCTTTCATATTCTTGCTGATTTGATTATATAATGAGTTTGTAAGATGTATAGTGCATATAGATGATTAAAGTTGGATGCTTTACTATTGAAGGCTATATGATTATGTTTTGATGTTTTGGTTGGATGGAACTTGACTAAATAATTGTTGTAGACGCATATAATCATGGGCAAATTGATATAACTAGTGGCATGAGAGGTTAACAAATTCTAAAAGAGTTTTGGGATCAAGGATTAGGCCTTTACATGTTGAAAGATTGATTTTTTTTATTTTCGGGTTTGACGATGAACAGGCCGAAAGTGGATTTTTGAGTCTTTATGAAGTTTTGGTTGAATTTGGGCTTGCTAATGATATTGAGATTGAATTAAACATATACAATGAGTTTTGATGAAGTTGCTTATACATACACACGAATACCCACATACGTACATACATACATACATACATACATACATACATACATATATATATATTCTGATCTTGAAGGATTTTGTTTGGAAAATTGCTCTTTCGTGATTTTGTTGAAAGTTTGATTTGATTTATGAACTCCAGTATATTAGGCAAGTTGTATTTGATTATCTCAGGATTTTGATTTCACGAATTCATGCTTTTAAAGATTAAAAACTATGTATCAGTTGAAAAGTGCACGTAATTTAAAGAGGCTGTTTTTGGCATGACGGTCGACCGCCCAAGAACAACACTTGAATTGACGATCGACTATCAATTGTTTGGTTTTGGATTTTCAGCGTGTCATTCGACCGCCGCTTTTTGAACTAGGATGTCGGTCGACAGACAGCTGCTGTACTGATTGTTTTTGTTGAGTTTTTGTTGTTTTTCTTGAGCGATTATTTCATCGAACTCATGGATTATTGAACTACTATTTTAGATTAAGTTTTTGTTACAAATTACTGTATTTTACAGAGTGTTATATTTTGATTATAATAGAGTTTAACTCGTATTTCTATGGATTTAGAAAGCAAATTAATATGGATTTCGAGCAGTTGATGTTTTGTGATTTTTCTATGACTTTAAAATGTGAAACTCAGTTGTTTAAGAGATTTAATCTCAGATTTTACTTCTAAAAATTTATGGGTATTTGGATAAATTTGGATTTGTTTGATTAAAGAAGTTTCTTAATATGAATGAATTGATGATAGAATCAAGAGAATTTTTAATGAAAGATTTGTTTTGATATTTAAGTTGTGAGTCTCTAGAGGTTGAGTGGGATTTCTGTAAACCGGCATATGCGATTTTGTGGATATTGGTCAGTTGGGGCCTTGGGGTTATTTTGGTGGAATTAAGTCCGTCAGGGTACACCAACTCTAGGGAGGGAAAAATTGTGTTTTAATTAATAATAATCAACCTAAGGACAGGCACCAGTGGAGATGTGATAGAACTTGGGAAACGTAAGTATGAGCTCTGTTGTTAGTCCAACGGATGTATTCCAGGACTGTATATTGTTGTGTCCCTAGTATATTCGCGTGTCGAGGGTCGGCGGGCCTATTCACGGAATGTCTAGAGGACAGTTGGTGTGTTCGCGTGTCGAGGGTCGGCAGGCCTATTCACGGAACATATGGTGCATTCGCGCGTCAAGGGTCAGTAGGCCTATTCGCGGGATGTGTTGTGTATCTGCACGTCGAGGGTCGGCAGGCCTATTCGTGGGGTACACTGCTGGGAGGTGATTCTCCGAAGTTAGAGCTATGCTTACATGATGCTTGCGCGTCGAGGATCGTCAGGCCTATTCGCGGACTGTTCTATCTATCACTGTAGTAGGATTAGTTGCATAACGAGGGAGTTAACCCTATAAAGAGGAGAACGATAAGGGCTTGCACCGGACTTATGTAGTATGGAATGCATAGAATCCGACAAGTATGCATTAGAAAGTCATCATACTGTATTTGTGTTTTCTTGACTTGTGTTATGCATGATGTTTTCTGTTTTCCTACACTTGACACTTAGCTTAGTTTCACTTGATGTTTTCATGCTTTATTTATCGTTATTTCATATTCCATCTTGTTACTACTGTGGGAATGTTCTGACTATGAATTTATTCTTTATGTTTCATTTAAATTGTATTTCTTTTGATGTCACTCACACTGTTATGGCTGACCCCTGTAGTTTTGGAGATTGGGGTTATCTCTAGCCTCATATTTTACAGGTAGGTGCCGTTAGCTTGGGATTGGAAGCATGTGGTAGAATGATAATATGGCTTATGCAAATTGTAAAATAATGGATTGTAAAAGGAAGAAAATATAATTCATGGAGTTAATTTTCCGCTATGCTATGTAAAGAATTGATGTATTAAAAGTTGAAAATTTTTCTGTGTTTTGCTATGTTTACTATAAAATTGAGGTAGATGCTGGGAATTGTGCCACATATTTCTGAATTTATTTATTGGAAATTCGGGGCGCTGCATATTTAAGTCCATATATGTTGTGATCTGAGCTTCGGCTCAGTGGGTAGGCGCTTTGTCGCCTAGCTATTGGCGCTGGTTTGAGTGGGATATACTCTGTTATTATTTCAAATTTTTTAAAAAGGTGAAATGAAGGATAGTGAGGTATTTAAGGAATCAGAGCGCTTTATAACTGAGATTTGAGCTTAGCCCAGTAGGTTGGTGCTTGGTTTCCTCGCTGATGGTACTGGTTCGAGCCATGGGGCTCGCTATTGTGAGAATTTTTTTTTGGAAATTTGGAGTTTTTAAAAGAGTGGAAATTTCTTAATATTCATATAATTCATACTAGAATAATTGTGGAACTATTTTATACTGTTCGAAAGATATTTTTATAAATTTAGAGGTATGATATGCTCATTGCAAATTGGAGTTCAATCCCAAAACAAACATGGTTGAAGATATTTAAAATTTCTCTATTCGAAATTTAAAGGCAAGGTTTGAAATTGGAAAATCGAGAATTTTATGTGTTGATCTTAAAAAAAATTTGATGCTAAAAATATACGGTGTTAATTAAAGTGTTGATTGAGATATAGACTATTCGTTTTGAAAATGGTTAATTTTGAAGAAAAGAGTTCAAGATAATTTTGGAAGTGATTAGTTTGTTTTGTTAATTTAAAAGTTGTTCATGAGAAATTTGATTGGAAATTATGATCGAATAAATTATAAAAGTTGAATACTTCATGAATAAAGAGAATTGTTGAATAAAAGTTTAAATATTGTTGTTGAGGTTGGATATAACCTATATTGATCTCTAGAGTGAGATAATTGCTGGAATCTAGAAGCTAGGCGAGACCCTTAGAAACCGGCAGTTATGATTAATGAAATTTGAGAACTAACCAGTATGGGTTGAGTATCTCTTGAGAAGTAGCCAGTTTGGTCTGACTGACTCTCGTGTTGGTTTAAGTCCGGTAGGGTAAGCTAGCTCTATGTTATGATGATTCGTCTAAAACTAAAACTTAAGGACATGCACTAAGGGGAGACGTGATGAACTATGGGCAAACATTTGTATGAGGGCCTCAGTTGGTTGCGGTGTAAGATGGTTTCCCCGGAATTATCAAGGTGTGATTGGGAGTTGTCCCCAGCTCATCGGCGGTGTGGGATTCATCTTCGGAATTATCCGGATCGAGACGACGCTCATGGGGTATTTTGGGACTATTGAAGCGTCATTGCTTGTGGTGTGAGAATGGTTTCCCCGGAATTATCGAAGTGTGATTGGGAGTTGTCCCCAGGTCATCGGCGATGTGGGATTCATCTCCGTAATTATCGGGGCATGAGCTTAATACTCATAGAATATCTAAACTTTACCTTAGTCACCGTAGTAGTAACTCATGACGAGGGATTCAACCCTTTAATGTGGAGTACGTAGGTGCTTGCCCTCGGACCTATGTACTATGAGATGCATAGAATCCGAACAGGTATGCATTAGTGTTATCATAGCGTAAACACCTACATTAGGTATTAATTCATTGCATACACTGAAATGTTTATGATAGTCATTTTTCACACTTTATTTTACATTCAAGTTTGTGTTTGCAAAAGTATAAAAAATCGTGATATTACGGCATAGTGAGGATCGCTGTTTTATAATATTGCGTCGGTTGTAAGCAACTGACGTGCCCATAATTTTCAGTGCAGGGCTTGGATTGTGAAAAGAACACAAAGATGACTTGGTGCTAAATATTGCTTTCAAATTTAAGTTGTTATTATTAAAGTTGTATTTATCATATTGTATTTATTTTAATTTCCGCTGCGTTAATGTAAAAGAACAGTGTTGTATGAAAAAATTTTAAATTCCTTATAAAATTGTACGAATTTGAAGTAAAAGATTCTGTTGTGCTACGAATTACCGTGTTTTGGAATTTGGGGCATTACAAAAGTGGTCTATTTTGAGAATTAGTTTCAAAAAGTGGCCTATTTTGGAAAAAAATCGTGAGACTTCCAGGTGTGTTGGGCTTAAACTAGTCCTTTTTCAGAAAAAATATGATGGAAGATGCCTTTTAAAGCTAAATTAAAATTCAGTAAACTCTACCCTTTTGCTCTTCACCAATGGACTATACCCTTTTGCACTTCACCAATGGACTATACCCTTTTACTCTTCACCAATGGAAAAAATGGTTATCAGAGCAATTGATGATGTGGTGGCTACTATATATTAGTGGTCATAGTAACAAAGTTAGGATTTTATTCGGTAAATTTGATAATAATCTGCAAATAGTTCCTCATCCGAACCAATTCGCGAATTATTCGCCGCTTCTCGAATAATTCGTGCACTGCACGAATAATTCGTGAAAACAACGAATTAACGAATTGTTCGTGAATAATACCCAATAACCCAATTCAACCAATTTCCTGTAGCGTCCCTTGCGTATCCTCTTCCCTTGCATTTTCTCTTCACTTCTTGGGCACAACCGCATAGTTTTGTCTTCCCCCAATCAGAAGGAGCACTGCGTTTCCTCTTTCCCTATTGCAATCAAAAAAATTTCGTTCGCTCAATCACTATAAGGTATGATTCTTGATCTCCTATCATCTTCATCTATGTCTTTGTTCACTTCAATTGATGAGGGCAGTATACAGTTAGGGTTCGTTTAATCATATCTGTTCAGTTCGTTTGAACTTTGAACCCATACCAAATCTGAAATTCAATCACAAAGTGAATATAGTTATCAAAATTGGTTGGCCGCAATCCCTGAAGTAGCAGTTTTTTAGTAAATATCTTATGATTTATAACCATTAGTAAATGTCTTAAGATTTATAACCATTAGTAAATGAAAGGGAATTAAAACATGGAACAAACACCAAAAGATTCTTTTTTATCAGAACGTCAGATTTTTACTTCCTACAGATCCTTTATCTAAATTTAACCAAAAGCTGACCAAACAAAAGTTGCGTAATTTCCAATTTGGATGATAAAAAAGTTTTAAATTGATCTATATTTAGTGCATTACATATATTGTAACCATATTAATTCAAGTTCTGTAATCCCTGTTTCCGATTGGATGGATTATTCTTCTTGTATTTTGATGGTATTTTTCTTTTCTAATTTATTGTATTTTGGGTCTTTGTCCTATTATGGGCTTTCTATTTCCGTTTGTTTTCTTATATTATTATTTTTGGCCCATCCACATCCAAGCCCAAAACCATCTCTTTATTGGGTATTAAACCCAAAAACCTAGTCTACCCAAACTCAGATTCTCCTAACTACTAACCCAGATTCCCCTCTCCTCAATCCCCCGTATTCCTAACTCTCCACAATTTAATCTTTTTTTATTATAATAATTCTTCCCCACTCCCCTAAAAAACACAACTGTGCAACCACCCCGTTCGCACACTCTCTCTCTCTCCCGTTCCTTCTCTCCCCCGTTCTTCTTCAACAGCTCAAAACCAAACCAAAGCAACCAAAACAACCCAAAACAACCCAACCCCACCTCACATCCTCATCTCATCGAAACTCCGACCATCACCACCGCCACCACCTCCTTTGATGTTGCCAACCTCCAACCACCATTCCCATCTCCATTTTCCCTTTCCTCGTCGCCCTAATAACCACCGAAACCCATTAACCCTTCGCCATCAACCCATTTCGACTACACCTTCGAACTCCTCGTCGCCGCTCCCAACCACCCCGATCGCCTTCTCCTCCATTGCCAAGAACCCCCTAGCGTCCTCGTCGCCATTAAAGCCAAGACAACACGTCGCTCGTCTCCTCTGTTTCGAGCGCGAAACAAAGTTCGCTCCGCCATCGAAGCCATCGACGCTGCGTCGCACCTCGCGTCGCCGCCGCCAGCCACCCCGAACACCGTTGTTGTCCCCATTACAACAATCGCTGAGTTCTCTCCCCCGCTCTTTCTCTCTCAGTCGAAGTAAAGGAGAAGAAGAAGTGTGATTGGTCTTTACGGTGTTTGGTGTTTTGCCACACCAGATCCCCGTACGCTGTTCGTTGTTTGCCCCGATCCACCGTAGGGGTGATAGCCGATCGGTCGCATTTGCTATTCTGTGTTCGGCACACACCAGATCCCGATTCCCTGTTTGCCGTTTTGCCTGGATCCAGTGTAGGGAATTGTTGCTTGGTTGCTTGGATTTTCTTTGCATGGTCTTTGCACGTATCTTTGGGATTGCTCCTCGGGATTCTGATCCCGTTATTCCTTATTCGTATTTGAACCGTCTACAAAAAAAAGGCAAGTCCACTTGAACTCAGTTATTTATTCTAGTTTAAGATTTTTGACCTCTTGTGCAAGTA
The DNA here is from genome assembly GCA_017893485.1 of Hemerocallis citrina. Taxonomy (NCBI): domain Eukaryota; kingdom Viridiplantae; phylum Streptophyta; class Magnoliopsida; order Asparagales; family Asphodelaceae; genus Hemerocallis; species Hemerocallis citrina. The sequence continues at coordinate 417,918,958 of CM030359.1, read as the reverse complement.
GTTCCTTTTAATTATCTTAAATTTGCCTTGTGTCCCTTCCGTCGGGAGTATCGAGGGTTTACACGAGCTAACCCGACATAGTCTTGACATCATATTATTATCCATTGACTCAAACCCAAGCCTACATACACACTTGACATAAATAAAATGACTAGAAATTGTATATAAGGAAAATGAATGGTGATTGAATACAATGATTGATTGAAATATTGTGACTTGATCGATGACATCATAAATTGACTTGTACAATGTAAAGAACATTCTAATTACTTTACATTAGTGTAATGTATTTCATGATACAATAGCATGCTAATTACCCACTTTGATGAATATATATGTGATAGCTTTTATGAATTCATGCTGCTTATACTGTTTTGCATAGAGGTTTTGACCCTGTTAACTTGAGAATTAACACAACTGATACTAAATAGATTTTTAGCCTACTGAGTCTAGTTTCCAACCCAAGTGACGGATCCTGATTCCGAATCACGAGCCGTGAGATATCACATTTTTAGTCTCTATTGGTCTGCGATTTTCAGACTGCAGAATTAATGCAACATCGATACATTTAGTAGTGAAACACCATGTTAATAATATTAGAATGCCATGAAAATATCCAGAAAATTTATAGACATGCTTAGGGTTCATCTCTAATTTTCGTAGATTTTTATAATGTTTTTATACTATGTTTCCACCCATTAGATGTTGACATCTAGTTGCTGCCAGAACAGCTAAACTGCAAAGAATAGGGTGTTTAGCCTAGCTACAGTGAAAATTAACAGAAAGTTACTGAATATAAATTGTAGCCCTATGTGTCTAGTTACTGATAGCATCCTGGAACTTTGAATTCCGAATTATATTCTATGAGTTATCACTGTTTTAGTGTAACTGTGTCGGCTGTTTCAGATTTACTATTTCATGTTATTATTGTGCAATGCATCATGTTGTATTATCATCATTCCCTTGACAATCTTATACACACTTGCATAAACATGAGTGAATTAATAATAAAATACTAAGCAAGCCGGGATTAATAAGGGTTGACTTAGTAGTGGATAGTCTCAGAAAATGTACTCGGTAAGGCCTATCGTGATATCGTATTGACATGGAAGGAGAAGTATTGATTGTGAATGATTGATTGGAAATTGAAAATTGTAAATGATTGTTATTGACACCGAGTACACGCTCTGTAGATCCCACTACTATGTCTCAAACGAACACTGTTTTGCGTGCACCGAACCTGTGGTATGGGACGTGGTAGTACGTGCGCTAGTTAGGAGAAGCAACATACTAATGAACTTAAGTTGACACGTATATACTTGATCATGATCATTGTTATTAATACCATTATTGTCTTTGCAATTTGATCTTGATTCATATTCCTTCATGTACCTTATTCCTTACTCTCTGTTTTTTACTACTTGCTGTCCATACTTGCTCTAAGGACATTTCTTTTCTTCATTCTAGCTAATCCAGCTACAAGTGAGCCAGGGGATTTGCCAGAAGGCATTGGCGAGCAGTATTTCTAGTTTGGAGCAGGAGATACAGTAGAATAAACTATTCTTTCCATGTTTTCTTCATCTTATTGTAATTCATTTGATTAAACTTGTATCCCGGACTTTTGACCCATAACTGCTATTTATTTTCTCAGTATTGGTTATTATGTTGGACTATTGAATTCTTAAATTCAGTTATTGTTTATGCGATGATATTATCTGCGTAGTTGTGATTATTCTTTTTGCATAATGCTGAGTTGAGACTGGTACAGCTTATGAATGATGTTAATATTATTCGCTGGGCCTTCGTCACGGGCTCGTATTCCCGTATTTTGGGAGGTGGGGTGTGACAATTTCATAACTTCTTATTTGTTGACAAAGTTTTGAGAAAATATCAATCTCAATATAAGATAAATATCATACTGCCCTCATTTGAAGCAAACTTGACTCAGGCTTCAAATTCTTCTCATTTTGATCTATTTATACCTAAAGAAAAAAACCCGCAACCATTCAAATTTGACTTTAAAAGATAGACCAGCCAACAGTCCATAATTCATACAACTCCACTTAGAAATACTTGCAGTGGAGAAGAAAATATGACTATCAGTAGGATTGTTGAATAGTTCAAATACATTGATAGTTCAAATTTTACACCATTCTTATTTGCAATCTTTATGATCACCTACAGTTAACAAATGAAATTTGCCAGTTAATTTTTGTGTTCTAAGTATATTATTTTATATGCTTATGTGCAACACTTGCTTACATTGAAGAATGCTCTTACTATTGATTATGCTTTATTTTCTTACCAGAATGCCTAGAGGAAATGATCTGTTGTGTGATCATATTACTTAGGTTGAAGGACATAAAGTTCGGTGCAACTTTTGTCAAGAAATATTTGTCGGTGGCATAACTCGCATGAGAAATCCCTTTTCAAACATGGTCTGTAGAGATATACGCCCTTGCCTCAGTGTTCTTGATGAAGTTCGTGAAGCTTCTTTGAAAGTAATACAATAATTAGAATAGATAAATGAAAAACAAAAACTCAATGATTTTTTGAAGCAATCAGGAAGTTCTATCGAGTCTCAAACGGAAGAGCTGAATCACTATGGGTCCCGCTCAAAAGTTCTGGTACAAAAAACTATCAATTCAGTGATGAAAAAATTATGAAAAGGAAGAAGCAGATAAAACAATAGTTATAGTTAATAATAATTTTTCATTTCATTTATTGCGATCATCTGATTTTCGTGAAGCACTTGCCGCAGTTGCAAAAGTTGGGCCAAATTATGAAGCTCCTAGTAGTGGGACTGAAAGAACAAAATTGTTATATAAATTTAAGCTTGCAGCTGAAGATCATGTCTAATTCATGAAAAAAGAATGAGATAGTACTGGTTGTACAAGTATGCCCGATGGAAGAAACAAGACATACTTGAATCTACCAGCAGCTTCATCTATGGGTGTAGTTTTCTTGAAATCTCTCTGCACAGTTGGGTATAAAAAAAATGCAAGATATATTTACGACTTTATCTCATCAGTAATTGATGATATTGGTCCGCACAATGTTATTCAATTTGTTTCTGACAATGCTTCAAATTATCATGCAGCTGGAAATTTAATTGTGGAAACGTATCCACATATTTTTAAAGTCAGTTGTGCAGCCCATTGCTTTAACTTGATGTTCAAGGAGTTTGATACGCTTGAATTTGTCTCTCCCTTGCTTGCTCAAGCTCGAAAGATTGCAAAATTTATTTATAGATATCAACATGTGCTGGAACTGATGAGAGTTCATACAAGTGGTCGTCGGTTAAAGAGACCAGGGACTACCAGGTTTGCAACACATTTTATATATCTTTACTCAATTTTGAAAGAAGAGCAATCCCTCCGCTATATGGTGGCATCAACAGAATGGAGAGATTTGCCTCCTTGTAAGACTGTAGAAGGTACTGAAATGCAACAAATAATCATGGGAAGAGAATTTTGGAAGTGCGGAAAGTGCTTATAACAACATTGGAACCTCTTTTTAAAATATTAAGGATGGTGGATGGTGATGGTTCTACTGTTGGATACATATATTATGCAATAAATAAGGTGAAAGAGACTATGAAATATGTTTTTGATGAAGATCCAAATATGTATTTACCATTTTGAAAAATTATAGATGAAAGGTGCGTAAAATCTTTAAATTCATATATTCATTTGGCCACTTTTTATTTGAATCTGCATCTAATCCATTCTGGCCATGTAAAGATGAACTAGTTATGTCAAAGATGTTGACACATGAAGAGAATTCCAATGCAATTAAAAAGCTTAAAGAGTATCATGCAGATCCAAAAATCTTTGGAGCTATGGATATTGAATCACTTGAAGTAGCTCATCCAAGTAAGATGGATAATCAAGCGAAGAAGAAGGGTTTAGAACTAGTTATGTCAAAGATGTTGACACATGAAGAGATGTCCAATGCAATTAAAGAGCTTAAAGAGTATCATGCAAATCCAAAAATCTTTGGAGCTATGGCCATTGAACCATTTGAAGTAGCTCATCCAAGTAACGATCATTATACACTTTCTCTTTTTTTAAATTTATTTATAAATTTTATGTGTAGTATAATGTTACTAACATTAATTTATAATTTCTATTAGGGATATGGTGGGATATGTGGGGTGGCTCTTTGCCTATCTTGCAGAAAATTACAATTAAAATTTTGAGTCAAACTTACAGTGCTTCAGCATGTGAGAGAAACTAGAGTGCTTTTGAAGCGAGACACAAAAAAGGGAAACCGACTAGAACCAAGCAGACTTCAAGATTTGGTCTGTGTGAGGGTAAATGCTCTCTTGAAGAGGACCATGCCCAAAAAAGAGCAACTTGATACGGTACCCATCCATCTTGATAATGTTGATCCAAATGTGACGTATATATACTACAGAGATAGAAATGTTCCAATCCATGACGATCAACATGGCAGTGAAGATAACAATATTGATAGTGGTGAAGAAGATGTAGCAGATGATAATGATGATACCAATGAATTGGAGTTCCTCTGTTGAGTTATAAATGATACTTACGATTTTTATATTTTATTCATTTACTGAGTAATACGAAGTGTTTTTTCATTAGTTATGGTTTCTTTTTTATTTAGTGCTCATCATGAGAAATATTAAAGTCAACATGAATTTCTTGAATAATAAAACATTTAATTTCATGCTTTGGTAATTAGTTATTGTCGCTTTATAACTTTCGAGGTCGAGTACTTTAAGTGATTGCCTCGGTGAGGGTTGCTAGCTAATCTGAGTAAGAGAACAACACAATGGTTCATGCGATGGAATTCTCAGGTTAGATAAGAGAAAAGGTGGTAAGGCGGTCCTAACCCTATTCGAAGCTCATTTATGACCTTCCTTCTATTCAGTGCTTGGGAATGGGAGATTGATACTAGTATTTTTCACGTGCGATACACATTTTGATAAGAGTTGGAGGATTTTCACTTGCGATATACGTGTTAAGAAATAGTTTTGGAGTTGGATGTGCGTTGCACGTAATTGGAAAAAATATTTTAAAGAAAAGCTACAATTTGTACGTGCAATGCACATGTTTATAAGTAGAATTTGAGTTGTACATCTGTATGTTTAGTGTTAAAAAAATATTATAAAATTGTTTTGTACGTGCGTTGCACGTTTTAAATAGGTGGAATTTTTTTATTTGCTAATTTTTATTGTAATTAATGGGAGAGTTGGGGTTGCACATGCAACACTCGGGTTTGTATGTTGACAAATGACAACCCCAACTCTCCCATTATAATATTAGAGATGTTTTTACTTTGGTGATGGGTACTAACTACTAAGATGCATTAAATTTTGTATTTCTTTCTTCCCGAACTTATGCCAATTTTTCGGAATTTACCAATTTTTTGCCGAATTCCAAATATTAAATCTTACTGAATTATTCCCGAACGCTTGATTTGTGACTATATTAGTCGTTAAGGTGACTACTAAATAATTGTTGTGCAATTATTGTCTGCCATAGTCAGTTGTTGCTGACATAATAAGTGAACTAGTACCTCATAACACTTTTATTCTTCACCAATTTGCAGATAACTATACACATACCCTTTTTGGTGACTGAGTGTACTCCGTCAGTTTCAGGTTTCATGTGATACCATGTGGCGATTTTTTGTTGTTTTTTGAATTTTTTTCCAAATATACCCCTGATTGCTATTATTATTTAATAAAGTTATTTTCCATAATCAAATGTGCTTATTACTCATTCCATCTTTAAGAAATAGAGAGAATGTGAAGAGTTGTTTTGGAGAAGTATGTTTTAATAATTTAAAAAAATTCAGCGGGGGGGGGGGGGGGGGGGGGCAGGGTATGACGGCCAAACCAATAAAAAATTGACATCATTAGTGCTGAAGCAGTGAACCACAATAAGTTTATGTGTATAATATACCAAACCACACCCCAAAAAAATTATGGGTATAGTTTTCTGCAAAATTGGTGTAACATGGATATAGTTTAATGAAATTTACCCAAAATATATGCGCTTCACTGGCATTTTTTATATCTTTAATTCCCTGCATTTTTAAACACAGAGTAAGATTATACCTGTTAGGTTTTGTGAGAAATTTACAATTGGGAATTAAGGTTAATATCTGGATCTAAGTGCACGAGATATTCACCTTAGGTATCAAAATTGGAATACCTAGGCTGCAATCACAAGCCAGTATTTATTTCTAAATACTGGTGTGGGTACTGGGTTCTCAACCCACTCAACCCACGTTCTGATATCCATACAATTAGTACGTGTAACACACGTGTTACCCATAGAACAATATTACACATAATATACTTCATATAATGAGAATATACCTATATATCCAACAATCTTCTCCTATATTCTCAATATATAGACGTACTGGATTATCTCATCAGTTCAACATGAAGCTGACTGGCTGATAGCAGTCTTAAAATAGAAGAAATGCATCACTCAATGTACGGTTCATAAGGACTAAATCAATTATAAATCTGAATGGTTCAAATAGACTAAACCAAAATAATTAAATAGTTCTCAAACCATATCACAACAGAATAGTTCACAATGACTAAACCAACTAGAATAATCTGTTATAGTTTCAAAATCAAACAAAGCAAATAAACTTCAAGAACAAAATATGAGTTTTAAGCTCATGAACACAAGAGTCTTAAACTCAACAGAAGTTTTACCAAGCAAGCGACTAATTTATTCTCGAAAGAAATAAACTGAAACTTTATCCTTGCACACTGCTTTATGTTTACTCCTCCATTTTGAGCAAATCATTATTTTCGAAATCTACATTGACAAATTCAACTCCTCCATCTTTGCTAGCTTATTGAAAACAAGAATATCAAGAGACACATCTCTAAGAATTCCAACGAATTTCACAAAGTATCTAATTCCACAAAAGAACTTAGTACAATTCATAATTAGCTTAGCAAAAATGTAACGCAAGCATCACAATCATGTTTCTTTAACTAAATAAAGAACAAGAACTATTATAGTTTCTACACAAGAACTATACTATGTTTCATATTGGAATGATAGAACCGTCAAATTAATTATAGCTAATTCTGAATCATCAAAATTAGAATGAAACAAGAATCCATAAAAGAGATATATCATCAAAATTGAAATAATATAACGACATTCTAAACATCGGAAACACATCGACAAGTTTTCATATTTCGTATTGGAATAATATGATTATTCTAAGTAAATTCCTTAGATATATAATACCATCAAAATTGGAATGACATTATATATTTGTGGAATTTATGTGGAATCATCAAAATTATCTAAAACATGTCAACTGCCTAAAATTGATGCTTAAGTTTGAACTTCTCTATTGCTTCAATTGGATTCTAAATTTCAAAATAATTAGGATGTTAAAGCTTTGACTCAATAGCATTCAACTCCATTTTCCCCACAGTTTTGATAATTAGATCACTTTCAAGTTTCTTAGCAAGAGCATTAGCCATGCTTGTCACAATTGTACTTTATTTATGAGAAAGTTCAACTAGGCTTCTTTCAGCCTTAATATACTCCTCTTACTATTATAGAGTGAGTTATGAGCTACAGTGCATTGTTGCTTGATAGTCGCATAACAGAATTAGTGAATTACTTAAACTTCTTAATGGATAACTGACAACAATTTCTTTGATCCACTCAGCCTTTTCCCCTACAGAGGATAACACATAGAGGTCTGATTTCATGGATAATAGCACAGTGCCTGTTTGCTTTTTATTTTCATAACATTTCTGTTTCTCCTAGTGTAAACACATAGTTATCGACTTTTATTAAATTCTGAGCATCATAATGCATCAGATCAACCATTCATTCGAAGAATGACTAAAGTAGCACAAAGCAAACTCTTGAATACCACTCAAGTATCTCATTAGCCACTTACAGGCACTCAAATGTGTATGGGATTATTAGTGAATCTGCAGATCATACCTACCTCAAAGGCTATGTCTATTCTAATGCAGATCTTTGTAAACACGAGACTGTCAATTACTTTAGAATGATCGACCTGTCTCATAGTTACACCATCATTAGGTGTCAAACTTTTATCATAATCATAAGGTGTTTCAAAACACACCTTCAATCACTATATCCCCACTTTTGAAACATATTTTGATTTGATGAGTTTGACTAAGAGTTATCCCTTGCCAACTGAAACTCACCCCTATACCTACAGTGTCCACAGTACCTAGGTTTTTCATGTTGAATTCTTTGGATAGCACAATTTTAACTTCATTTGTAATAGAGAGGTCACTTCCAAGAACCTACATGTCAACAAAACAAGTAAATAATAGCCACTATATTTGACACACCACAAAGTTGAAGGCACTGATCTGAATTACTTGATTCATATACTAGGCTCTTTCAAAAAAAATTCAAATTATTAATTCGTCGGCTATACATGTTTTAAGAATATACAATGATTTTACTAAATTGTAAATCTTGTTCACTAAATATATTAGTTCAAAACTTTCCAGTACAAAACTGTTCAATACAAAACATCAAGTACAAAATTTTTTAAATATCCTTTATGATTGAAAAAATTTTCAATAGATGTAAGGGTAAGAAGAATACTTATTGTAGCAATATGATAAACATATGAGTAGACATCAAATAAATCTACCCCATTTTTCTCAGTTTTAGTGTTAGCTACTAAAAAGCATTAAAATTGCTACTGAACAATCAAAATTAAGTTTCTTCTACAAAATCCCACTTACTTACTATAGTTTTAGCCCATTTTGGCAGATCAACTAAATTAAAGTATTACTGTATGACACAAAATCATCTCATTGTCGACTAAAGACTCTTCTTAGCTCATTTGTCATTCAGGTTTTTAAGTGTCAGTAAGGCTGGTTCTTGATTCCAACTGTGAATAATTGAACGTGTCTGTAGGACTAGATTATTTCATACATTTATCGTTGATGAACACATCCTCAAAGAACTCTACAAGTCTAGATTCTTCTAACACAAATTAAATAGATCAAACATCTGTCTACAGAACTACATTCTACACTTTCTAAAAATACACAAATATTTGTTGTAGGTCCTACTTTAGGCCTTCTAGGGTCATGTACTCTAACAAATGTATCACAACACAAATTTTCACTTTAATAAAATTATGTGTTTTCATGCCATGATTTACAATGTGTATTCAATTTAGAGTGTAGTAACACATTAGAGATATGATTAACAATACAACATCACTCATAATTACACAGGACAAACAACAGTCAATAATATAGAATTCAACATTTCACTAAATGTTTGGTTCTAAATTTTATCAATATCTTTTAACTGTTGTAAGTAGTGTGCAGTAGAGATTATGCCATATGCAAACTTCTCTTAAAAATTGTTAAAACATATTCACCACCTCTATCATCTGAAACCTTTTGATCTTAGCATTTAACTAGATTTTAATTCATAAAAAATAGAGAGTGCTACATCCTCCATATATGTATGAAAAACATTCCATAATCATCTACATAGGTGATTAAATACTTCTAACCAATTATCGTCTCAGCTAGTCACAAAGCTACTCAGATCACAAATATCAGAATGTATTGACTCAAGAAGTTGTGTGCTCCTAGAGATCATACTAAATGACTTTCTAGTAATCATAATCTGAGCACAACTTTCATATTTGTCATATTTAATGTAGTGTCATTTAGCAGAGTTATGAATTTTAACATAAACAAACAATTTAATATGTAGTTCATAGTGATTCTATAACCCCTGTTTCCACTAATACGTATTTTTCAAGTATTTTTCCGTATTTTAAATAATGAGTATTTTGTAACTATTCCTCCCTAATTTATTATATTATTCAAACTATTTTATGAAGCCCAATTTTTATTCATTCTGCATTTATATATCTAATCTGAACCCAATTGTTTATTATAAGCCCAATTTCGTATTTTGATTTTATTAATTATTAATCTGAGCCCAAAGTTTAGCCCAATTCCCTAATTGATTTATTTAAAATGTTTTGAAGCCCAACCAGCCAATATTACTATTATTATTTTATTTTACCTTGAGCCAATCTATTAAAGCCCATTCTGACTATTGGATCTCCTTGACCCATTATTAAAACCCACTAATCCAGAACCCATATAATTGTACGGATCTATCCTATATGCTTACCCATATACAATTTCTTAACTCTCCCCCACTCTTCAATTCCCGTACTCCAACTCCCCATCACCTCGTAACTCCCCTACCCTCTCACCACGTTCCCCTCTCTCTCTCTCCCCTCTGTTTAAAACAAAGAGAAAAACCATCCCTGTTCTCTCTCTCCTACTCTCTCTTTTTCATATCTTTCCTTCTCCCGCTCTCACTCACTTCCTCTATTTCACCAACAGAGAACCCAAAGCCCACATCGCCCAACCTCGTCTTCCTCTTACGCTGAAGCCCCGAGCGTCGCTCGCCTCCGCCATCCTCCACCCTGTCGTTGCCCCGTCGAGCACCTTTCCCCTTCGCCTCTGCTCAAGCACCGCCGCCTGAGCCCAGGTCTCATCGTCCTCCTCTGTCGACGCCCCGCCTCATCTCCGACCTCCGCTACTCCTCTTCGTCGCCATTCCTCTTCCCCAACCTCCGAAGAACCCAACACCACAGAGAACTCCCTAGTCCTTCGTCTTCCTCAATGAGACTCGCCATCTTCCTCGACCTCACCCTTGCTCCGCCGAGCAGCGCCGCCCCTTTCTCCTCGCGGCACAGCCTCCCTACGTCGTCCCTCTGCCTTCGAGCGCTTCCCGCTCGAGCTTCGCAAGACAACCACACCCGAGCCTCATCCTCGTCCCCATCGTCTTCCTCCTCCATCCGCCATTGTCGCACCTGTCTCCTTCCCCTCACCTCGTTGACTTCCACCTTGCGAGTGCTTCCCCCTCGAACTACCTGTGCCTCTGCCGAAGTCCTCCGCCTCCATCGCCAGTGTGACCACCATTGCTGCTCGTCTCCCCCACTCGAAGCCTCCCTTCGTCTTCAAGCTCCTCGCTCCACCCTCCGTTCACTCGTCGCCTCCCCGAGCACTCTCACCCTCCTCTGTCGATGCGCCAGCCCCCAGACCCATCGAAGCTCCATCCTCTCGCTCTGAGCACCTCGTCGCTCGAGCCTCCCTCAACCTCCTGCCGTCCCTCCCTGTTGTCGCTGCCTCGCCGCCGTCGCGACCTCCAGGCGCTCGCTCTTGCCAGTCGCCATTCCCATTCTTCCGCGCTCTGTGTGTGTGTGTGTGTGTGTGTGTGTGTGTGTGTGTGTGTGTGTGTCGAAGGGGAGATGAAGAACTGGGATTGAATTGTTAGTGTTGCTATTGTGGGCTGTTGGTGTATTGGTGTATTGAGTGTTTGGGTTGGTTTGTATCGCTGCTTGGTGTTGTGTAGGACTCAATCTGGGTTTGCTGGTTGATGTTTATAGAGGTTGGGTTATGTGGAGAAGTGGAGTTGGTGTTGCTCTTATTTACTGTTTTGGAGTTTGCTGTTGTTGCTGCGACGTATCTTGCACGTGCGTCGCTGCCCGGGATTTTGATCCCGTTATTCTTGTTTTCAGTATCATCGTCGACGGTTAACAGGCAAGTTTCCTCTTGTACAACTCGTTTGTTCTCGTACAAGCTTTCTTTGCAAAATACCGTAAGTATATTCTTTGACTCTAATTTGTATTCATCAGTCGGATTGAAATCTGTTGCTATACATAATCCATTGTTCCCGTGTTCGTACATGATCAAGAATACTTTGTTGTCATATGCATTGCATGAACACGATTGATACACACATATATACTCTTAGAACTATATAGGATGTTGTGCATGAATTACTTGTCTTGTTACTAGTTTGAATGTTGTTATTATATTTTTGATTCTTGATTAAGTTTTACATATGCCATTGGTCACATCATAGTTACAAAATATTTTATAAACCCTGAAATATGTTTTCGTGCATTGCATAAGTCTTGATACTCGATCCTGTCAGGTTACCCGTTCTTGTTGTTGCATGTAAATATTTATCGATCTAGTTATTGTTCATGTTTGATTAAAATAAAAATAACAAGCTGGGGTATAAAGGGAAAGATTTAGTAGTTGGCAATATAGAAGAGCGTACTTGGACGGAAGCTCGTGGTTTCCCGATGCAAGTTGCAAGTTTGCGAATTATATGTTTATACGTTTCACGCTACAAGTTTACACTATGCTTCACTCTATATGTTTCACGTTACAAGTTTGCACGTATCTCGAACAAGATACTATTGACATATTTTTTTCGAGTACGTGACCTATAGAATCCACCACTAGTCTAAACGTTCACTTGATTGCGTGTAGCAACCATGTGGTATGGGACGCATGAAGTGCTACCTAGATAGAATTAATAAAAGACATAAGATTAACACGTACACTTGCATGATCTAGTTACATGTTACATGTTCCTGTTGACTTGCTTACTTGTTTACATATTACATGTTTATGTTGACTTGTTTACTTGCTTACTTGTTTACATGTTACATGTTCCTATTGATTTGTTTACTTGTTTTACATGCATGCCCTATTCATGACTCTGTTTACATTTTGTATTTCTCTTATTGCATGATTATTGATTCCATGATATTCTTCCTACTTCTTGTTTTGTTTTTATACCTGTCCCGTTAGCTTGTACCACTTGCGGTCTGTGACTTGCATTAACGGGTATCTTCTTGTTTTTTTCTTTTTGTAATAATATACTTGCAGGCCCGAATGGAGAATTACCCGAAGGTGTTGCTGAGCAAGTGTTTGTCTTGTTTATTTTCATGTTGCTTTAGTTCATGTTTTATTCATGTACTCTTTATTGTAATCCGGACATGTTTGATCCGTAATTACTTTGTATTTTCCAGCTGTTGGTTATATGATGTATTATGTCATGTACTATGTCATGTACTTTTGTTATCCTATTGTGATTTTACATGCTTGCGTGATTTTGTTGTTATCATGTTGTTGAGTAACTGTACAGCTCATGAATGGTGTATGCGCATCATTCGCTGGGCCTCAGTCATGGACTCGTATTTTTGTATTTTAGGAAGCGGGGCGTGACAGATTATAAATTTCAAAACAACTTGAATGTTAAAGTTTTTTACTCAATAGCTTTTAACTCCATTTCCCTCACTGTTTTGATAATAATATTACATTTCCTCACAAACAATTGAATATATAGTTCTCAATTCCTAGCCAATTATGCTACATTCAGGAACACAATTAGAACTATTATTATTAATTGTCTCATTTGTGAAACTTAACTTATACATGCGATTGATAATATAAGCACATTATAAGAGTTAATACAAAATTACTCTACCACATTTCACAAAACTATTTGCTTTCTCTAGTGATTCTAGCAATGTCCACTTGCTCAAACACATTAAGCGAAGATTTCTTTCCTCTATTCGTTCTTCATCATCTTTATAATGCTAAATAAGATAATGACTAACATATTATAATTCAACTTTGCACACACAGTACAATGAACGAGAAAGAACAAAACTTAACTAATAGAGTCATATTCTACATTAAGAGATGCTCTCTCCTAAGTTACAGACATTAGTTATACATTTTATACATCAAAAAATTTAATTTTATTTTATTGGAGAAACAAATATATGATCTCACACAAACTGCAAACAATGGATTTGTCAAAATATCTATACACATAGTATGATAAAATACTTAACAACCCTAAACATACTAGTTTTCCAAAGCGAGAATAACTATGATCTAAAACTCTCAGTCATATGATCAAACGCACAAAACGTTAACACATTCATCACATGAAAATACTAAGAAAGATTAGAGTAGATCATACCGACACTTCAAGTTAGAATTGTTTTCCAAATTCTATGGAGAATCCTGCATAGTGCAGACTTATCATACCGTGATGCAAATCCATCGTATCCAATATACACAATTTGTAAGTAACGTCGAAGTTCCTACATTCATCAAATTGTTAAAGATTAGCCAATTAAACGAATTATTGACACTGTTTAATTCTAGCAATAATTTAATTTGGAGATCCAAACATTATAGTTAAGATATATAGTTTAACTTATCAAAAATAGATATTTGGTTTTAGCACATAGCCAAAACAACTGTTCAACTTGTATTTAATTAAACAAATGATTAATACAGTCTTGAACTTAACCACTTAGCATCATAGTAATTCTATAGTTCAAAACATAAACTTAAAATGAATGTTTTGAGCTTCCAGTACATAGAAAAATATTTAACAGAAATTTAATGCGAGGAAAGTGAAGAACTTATCTTTCACCATCTCTTCCCCTTCAATTGATTAGACTCATGTCTGTTTGGGAACAAATCCAAATAACAAACCATTATGCGCCAAAAAAACCCAGCATCGAACACCTTGTGTGCGTCTAAACTGCAAGATCCTCTGAGACTTCCAACTGCAGTAGAAGGCGTAGTCGCAAACAAATCCTTCAACAAATTCAACCAATTCGGCAACCTTTCCATAACAAACCATGGATGAAGTTCGAAGTTGGGGTCCACACAAAAGTACTCCTCTCTCATCTCCTTCACCAGAATTCTTAATAGATCGGGATCGGATCCGATAATACAAAAGAACAAATCTTTCAAGATCAAAACCAAAATGAATTTGGATTCTTGGGTTCGGATTTACACAGCAAAGAGGAACAGGAGGAGGAAGGCAACGGATCCCGGCATCTGAGGGAGGGCGGCACCGCCGATCAGTGACCACGGTGTCAGAGGGAGGGCGGCGAGGCTGCCGCAGTCGACGTCACAGGTGGTCGGGGGTTCGGATCTGGAAGATGCCTCGACTGGAGGTCGACGGCCTCGCACGAAGGTGGGCTTTGACTGACGGTGAACGACAGAGGAAGAGACGACGGGCGGCGAGCGACTCCGACCAAGATAGTGATGGTCGGCGACGGTGGCTCCGAGGGCTTCGACAAGATCCGACGGGATCCAACAAAGCTCTGTTTTTCCTTTTGATTAATCTCACAAATTGATTCACAATATATCAAGATTGTTAGGTTTTGTGAGAAATTAACAATTGGTAATTAGGGTTAATATCTAGATCTAAGTTGCTTGAAATATTCACCGTAGGCATCAAAATTGGAATACCTAGACTGCTATCACAAGCCAGTATTTATTTCTAAATGCTGGTTTGGGTACTGGGTTCTCAACCCACTTAACCCGCGTTCCGATATCCATACAATTAGTACGTGTAACACACATGTTACCCATAGAACAATATTACACATAATATAGTTCATATAGTGAGAATATACCTATATATCCAACAATACCGGCATTTGCAAAAAAGCCGCCAAAAGTGTCGGCTAAACCTGTGCCAGGAAAGATATATACTCTATCCCGGGGTTTTTAGGAAACGCCAATATAGACCTAGTATATCCTGGCATTTAAATGAAAAATGTCATGTCTTGTTTTCCCTAAAAAAACACTGGGATAGAGTTAATTTTTCCTCCAATTTTATTTATTACTTTTTTCGGTGTGTGCTTTTTGTTTTTTATTTGTTTTTGTTTTTTGAAAAACGCTGGGATAGGATTTATTTTTTCAAACCAAAATACCTATATTTCAATTCATAATTATTTCTTGCAATTCATTGCAGTAAATCATCCACAAATACAAGAATCAAACATAATAAACAATAGAAAAATATTTTAGAGCACACATTCATTCCATTATTCATAAAAACTCGAATAAACAATGCAATCCAATAATCATCCACAAATTTAAAGAATGCAAAAGAGCACAAAATCGCATATATGGCTAAACCAGATATCAGTTTCACAAAAACTTAAGTTTCAATGTATAGCAATAAAGAATTAAGAATAAATGAAAAAATCGGTTATAAATTACCGCGTACGCCTTCCTCCACCAGGGTTATTTTCACTGCCTCCATGCTCGTCGTAAGTTTCATTTCCATGTTGCATTTGTGGATGAGCATGACTTGAAACAGATGGTACTTTCTATTGAACCTATGTAACATCCAATATCTTCAGAAATTAATAGATAAATATGCACATGGTAGTTTGTTAAGAGTTCTTTTTTATGTTCCCTCAATCGTAGACAAAGGAGAGCTCACATGACATACATCTACCACTCCTATGTTTGTTATCTACAGTGAAATTAATAGATTATTTCCTAATTTAGGTGAAGATTTGAATGATATTAACTAATGAACTAATTATTTGCTAATTATGGTTAACTGAGATGTCACTGGATTTTCTAACTTTAAACAAGGGAGTAGAATTTGATTTATCCACCATCTTGAAAACATGATTTGTTTGTATGTAGGATCGATCTACCTATATATCTTAACATTTTGTTATCTGTATTTACAGATTAAGGCAAAGATTGTCAAATTGGAATTGGATTGACTCATCAATTGGAATTTCAACAAGACTGTCAAAAATTTTCAAACTTTGGTTTCTTCAACATGAAAAAAATAATTTATATTATTTACCGGTGTCGACAATGGAATTTTGATGTGGTATTTGTTGCATGATTATAGCTACAAGAATTTTTCTACGTTGTTGCACCTCTGCCATCAGCTCAGACACATCCTCGTTGCGAGGAAGCTCGGAAGTAGATGCATAAGGACCTAAGACTTGAGGGGGTGTTGGTGCTAAATCCAATCCACGTACACGACTATAACGCTTTCTATCCCTCACTTTAGACATAATTTCCATCTGAAATGTTAATGGATCAGAGGAAAAAGTGGAAGACCTCTCTTCATGCAGCTCTCTGGCATTTTTATGCAAAAAGATAGAAGAAAGCATTAAGATTAAGTTATTTATTTGAAAAACATATTAAATATCAAAGAAGCAGACATGAGAGAAAGATTTACCACTATATCGGATGTCTTATCATCCACAAAGCTCCCATTTTTTGGATGTGGGTAGCATCAAAAAAATCACACCCTCGCTGCTCGGAAGCTCGGAAGTAGATGCATAAGGACCTAAGACTTGAGAGGGTGTTGGTGCTAAATCCAATCCACGTACACGAGCTATAACGCTTTCTATCCCTCACTTTAACTTCCAACTGAAATGTTAATGGATCAGAGGAAAAAGTGGAAGACCTCTCTTCATGTAGCTCTCTAGCCTTTTTCTGCAAAAAGACAGAAGAAAGAATTAAGATTAAGTTATTTATTTGAAAAACATATTAAATATCAAAGAAGCACACATGAGCAAAAAATTTACCACTATACAGCTGTCTTATCATCCACAAAGCTCCCATTATTTTGGATTTGGGTAGCTTCAAAAAATCTATCTCGCCAATTCTCTTACCATCATTGGACTATTTCCATAGATGAGTAAGATGCAATGATTAAGTCATGTGATATTTTATTGAGCTAAAGACATGAAAACCCCAATGACCTCGACTGCTTTTGCTGGTTTCTTCTATTTTCTATACAATTCAAATTAGTATTACTCAATTAACATGAAAAACAAACACTTCGAGAACAAATCTTATATGCATATGAATATCTTTCCTTAAAGTACAAGATAACCATCATTTACTAATAAGAACATTATCTAATTACAAAACCCGGAGATTCTGGCATTTACATATATTGTTTAATCCTTTTAGTTTGGACTATTATACACACAGATAGAGACAACAGCAACACAAATAGAGACAACAAGAACAAAGAAACAACAACAAAACCCTAGATCAAACATACCAACATTTCCCTCCTCTATCTCATCCCTTCTTTATCTTTGATAAACACACCACACTTCTTAACCTAGACACACACACAAACAAAGACAACAACAACAACAACAACAAGAGCGACGACAACAGCAACAATAACAACTTCAACCAATGAACAATGTAAATTCCACAAATAGCAAATCTCAGATTTAATCAATCAATAAGAACTAACAAAAATATCAAACCCTAGATTCAATCAGTTGATCAAAGGAAGAAGAAGATAGTGGGATACCCGATGGGAGTCTCGATGGTTGTTGGATTCAGGTAGGGAGATGGTTGCACCGGTGGAGGTGATGGTTGACGTCGGGCTCGATAAATCGAAGAGGAAGGGAGGTCGGGTTGTTGGCATCGGGCACGAGAATCGAGTAGGAAGGGAGAGGATAGGAGACGGCAACAACAACGACGAGAAATGCTAGAATTGGGAATTTGATATAAGAGGAAAATGTTAGAATTGGTGATTTGAGAAAATGTTCGGAATTTAAGGGAGGATATCTCGGCATTTTCTTGGAAAACATTAGGATAAAGTAATGATATCCCGCCATTATCCTCGAAAACGTCGGGATAAAGTAATATTTTTCCTACGTTTTTGAAAACAATGGGAAAGACTAAGGCTAAGCGGCTTTTAGTCCCTAGACTTTCCTGGCAATTCAACAAAATGCTGGTAAAAATTCGCCGGCAAAAATAACATTTTTTGTAGTGAGGTAGGAGGCTTGAAGTTCTTTGGGACAGTTCATAATGACTTGATATAGGTTGTTAGAATAGGCATGCTAAAAATTGACTGACCTCACTTGCATCCATTGGTAAACACGCTTGGAAGTTTCAATAGGTCCCCTTTTGGAAAGGTAACCATTCACAAAAGGAAAGAAACAAAAAAAAGGAAAAAGGAAAGAACGAAATGAGTATTATTTATAGGTAAGTTTAGTATGAGACTCATTAATCATCAAATGAGTAGATCTCTATATTACACATAATGAAACTCTCGAGCAATTATAAAGTACAAAAAATTGAATATTAATTGGCCGTGCACTACTAGTTCATGGTTCATGTACAACTTCATTATTTACAACTTCATTATTTACAGCTTCTTATCTATATGAATTAATGAAAAATTAAAGCATAAAGTAAAACACACAAAAAACAATAAAAAAGTTAAAGAATCGCATTACAAATAAAATAAAACTAGTATTATACACGTGTTGTGTACGTGGGGAAAATTGGGGGAATGAAAAGGGCAAAAAAAAGATCTAGCAGCACGTGCGTTGTATAGGTTGGATTAAGGACAAATTACACTCAGGCCTTCTCCCATTATAGTAGTGGAGATGAATAATTATTCTATTATACTCAGATAAATCAGTAATAAACTTACCATGGGTTACTCTAATGCTAGAAAACCTACTAAAATTACCCTAAATCCAGGAAACCTACTAAGTCTGTAGAACCACAAAGAAGTCTGCTAAATTTAAAGATAACAAATTAGCGTTGAATCACAATAATTAGATTCAACATCACAAAAGCTATTGCTAGCTGCGCTTTTTCTCTTTTTTCCCCAATACATAAACATACAGATTTACTACATTCCTGCAATCAATTGCTTAAGTACTCCTGAACTGGGTTAAGTGAGATCAAGTGAGAAATATTCGAAGAAAAACCTAACCATTCAGTTTCTCCAAAGTGTCAATAGCAACATGGCAGTTCGAACACCAAAGGCCTTCCCATCCTCAGAGCGTATGCTGCACGCATAGTCACAAATCCGGCGTTCGAAAATAATTCGGCAAGATTCAATATTCGGAATTCGGCAAAAATTCGGAAAATTCGGGAAAAAATCGGCATAAGTTCGGAAAGAAAGAAATACAAAATTTAATACATCTTAATAGTTAGTACCCATCACCAAAGCAAAAAAAATGCTTATTAGTGTGTGAATGTAGTCATTGTATATTATATAAGAATATAAGATAAGAATCAATAAGCTTTACGATTATTACTTGCTTCGATCATCAGTTTTATATGACATCACACTGCATACCACAAATTACACATACACCATAATTAGCTCCGAAAATACTGATATAGCACCACCTAGTTCTCAGTCTTGTTTTATTTGTTAGCTACTTAACCTATGCACCAAACAACCAATTACAAGAGTGCTTTATAAGAGAATATCTTAGACTATTACAAATTAGAGACAACAATTACAAAATAATTTCAAACTCAAGTTTCCAGGTTCATGCCATACTTCAATCCTCGCTCCCCTTGGTTCCATATCCTCTTAAAAATTTGATAGCAGC
Source organism: Hemerocallis citrina (assembly GCA_017893485.1). Taxonomy (NCBI): domain Eukaryota; kingdom Viridiplantae; phylum Streptophyta; class Magnoliopsida; order Asparagales; family Asphodelaceae; genus Hemerocallis; species Hemerocallis citrina. Next base: position 417,898,910 of record CM030359.1, on the reverse strand, counting down.
AAGTTCACACAACAAATGGCTCATTTTATTGATCAACAATTGCAATGAACATGGACATAGATGAAAATGATAGGAGATCGAGAATCATACCTTCTAGTGATTGAGCGAATGAAATTTTTTTGATTGTGTTACCGCTGAATCTGGTGTGGGGGTAAACAAATAGAATTTGTGGGTTCGTGAAAAAACCTGAATAGCAGATCCAAACCTGTTCCGTCGGAGTTGGGCTGCTGACTCCTACCGTACACCTGCAAGGAAAGTGCGAAACACCGGGGTTGATCCTGGCGATGCACCCTCCGACGCTCTTGTCAGTAACCAGTGATGATTAAAAAAGAGCTTAAATTGGCAAAAAAGTGATTAACCTGTAGCAGTGGTAGGTGGGGGGTATTTATAGTCGCCGTTGGGATCAGATTAGGAATGTGATTCCTGTGATCTGATAAGGCGTAAAATCCTCGTAATCAGATTAGGAATGTAATCCCTTAATTCCCGGTGAGAGGATAGTCGCGAATCAGGCCCGTTGATTTGGTTCAATCAGATACCCTAATTCTATCCTGTCGGACTGGGTTCGTATCGGGTCGGGACCTGTACCCAGTTGAGGTGAATCCGTTCGCGGGTTATTGGATCTGTGAGAAGGGGACCCAGTACCCGCTTCGGACCCGTTAGTAGGTGAAATTACCGTTTTACCCCTGAGCAAAAAGATTCGTCTCCGATGTGAACGATCCCGATTTAATCCTATTTTTAGCAATATCATGAGCCCCCCACTCCTAGAGACTGAGTTTTTCAGTCTTTGAGGAGTAGTTTTACTGTTCTAATGGCGTACGGGATTTTATCGGTGTTCTTAAGGGAGTTTTGGATCTTGCTTGGGGTGTAACAGTGTTATTCTGGGCTTGTAAAATGCCCAAAAATATTCTCAGAATTTTCTGGATTTTTGGTGATTTTTCCAGATTTTTCAGGATTTGTTCTCATTTTTTGAATTTTTTATTCATTTTCCGAATTAAATAATTAATTATCGAAAATATTAATTAATTATTCTAATTTAACAATTATTTTTCCAGAATTTTATAATAATTTTTCTGAATTAATAATTATTTTTAGAATTTTTAATTAATTTTTTTCGATTTTTTAAATATTTTTTCGGATTTTTAAATAAAAAAACCATTAAATAAATAAATTAATTAATTAAATATTACCTGACACGTGGCACGATCTGTGCCGTTAGATCCCGGCACGAATCTCGAGGAGGCGCGTATCCCAAAAGATCGTTATTTTATCGTTTTGTGGAAACGTGGCGCGATCTGAGCCGTTCATCAACTCTTGTGCGATTTTTGCGAAGATCCAACGGTGGGAGTTGCTCGGTATCGTTTTTCTTCACTTTTCACCTCGAATTGGTACTTGCTCGGTTAGCCGACCGAGCAACTTCGCCCAATTTTGCGCAGCTCGGATCCGATCCCGGAGCCGACCACTGAGGTGAAGCCACGTGGCATAAAAAATATATTTTTTTCTTTTTCCTTTCTTTACTCCCGCCAGCTCTGTTCTTTCTTTTTCCCTTCTTCTTCTTCGTTTCCTTCGACCCAGACTTCGACCCAACGACGCCTCCAACCCCGACTCCGTCTCCGTCCTCGACTCCAACTCCGTTCCTGTAAGCGCCAGCGGAGCCAGGCAAGCTCGGTGAACGAAGCGGGAGGTCGTTCGGCGAAGGAGAAGAGCTCGCGAAGGGAAGCTTGACGATGGGTTCGATGCTTGTCATCGTTGGAGCTCTTCATAGTGGAGGGGGGAGGTCGAGCTTCGACAGTGGAGGAGTGTTGCTCGACGTCGTGGTGAACGTGGCGGAGCTCGGAGCTCGGCCCTGGAGGAGTTAGGTTCGGTGTCGACGGAGCTTGGCTGTGGGCTCGTCGACACTTCGACAGCGGAGAAGAAGGTGTGTTGCTCTTAGCGAACGCAGTCGAGCTCGTCGAAATTTGGTGACGAGAGCTCACTCGAGGGAGCTCGAAGGAGATGTTGAAGCTCAGACCTCGGCATCGTGATCGGCCACGGCGGAGCTCGAGGAGGGAGCTGATGGCGAGTTTGTCTTCGGCAGTGGCGAGTTCGTCTTCGTCAGTGGAGAGTTCAGCAGTGGAGAGAGAGAGAGCTCGGCAGCGACGGGTTCGGCGAGGAGCTCGGAGCTCGCCCATGGGGTTGGTGAGCTCGGCAGAGGTTGACGAACAGAGCTTGAAGAGAAGCTTGGTTTTTATGGAGATGGAGGTGTGAGCTTCGGCGTCGGAGGCAGCCGGCGACGGAGGGGGAGCTCGGCATTGGAGAAGGAGCTCGGCCATGGTGGTGGCAAGGCATGGAGGTAGAGATCGGGTTTTGGGTTTTTGCTTGTTTGGTTTTGGCGCCAGGAGATTGGAGAAGGAAGACGGGTGACGTGGCATTTTTTTTTTATATAAATATTTTTTATAGCGTCTTGTTCGGCGAATCCGAGCATGGATTTTGAGGCAATTTTTTGGCCATTTTGCAGCTCGGTAGGGCAGTAGCTCGAATTGGAGATCCGAGCTACGTGGCTCGATCTGGGTCGTTGGATGGTGGCGCGAATCTCGAGACGGGCTCAATTCCCAAGAAAATGCTATCTTGTCATTTAGCGTCGCTGGCAAGATCTGGGCTGTCTGATCGAGATCTTACACGAATGTTGAGGAGAAAGTGAGTTTTCTCCGTTTTGACGCTCGGATGGGAACTTGCTCGGTTAGCCGACCGGGCTCTTTGATGTTGGGGCTCGGATGGGAAGAGCTCGGATTCTTGCTCGGGTTCAGTTCGGATTTCTCCCTCGTGCGAGTGGCTCGGCTCGGATTTCCGAGCTATTCGGCGCAGCTGCATTGAGATCTACTTTCCCGGTGCTACGGAGGTCCAATCGGGGAGTGCGACCCCTCATTTCGAAGCTTGTTCGAAGATCTACAACTTCTCTTCAGGAGTGGGATGAAGATTCACCCTCCTTCATGGTCAAAATAGCCCCGCAACATGCTTGTCTTCATGAAGTTGATAAGTACTTTGGTCTTGGGGATTTTGGAAGAGGAGCTCCACTCCTAGGGGCGGAGAAGCTATGCTAGGAAGACCCTTGTGCTAGGAAGACCCTTGTAAGACGTGCTAGGAAGATCCTTGTGCTAGGAAGACCCTTGTAAGATGTGCTAGGAAGACCCTAGGGGCGAAGAAGAGGCGCGAGCGGCTCGGATCGTTAGTCACTCGGCTCAGAATACTGAGCGACGTGGAGCGATCTGAGCCGTCGGATCTCAGCGCGGATCTCGAGGCGGGCACAGTTTTCAAGAAAACACTATCTTGTCGTTTAGCGTCGCTGGCAAGAACTGGGCCGACGAATCTCAGCGCGGATCTCGAGGCGGGCACAATTTCCAAGAAAACACTATCTTGTCGTTTAGCGTCACTGGCAAGATCTGGGCCGTCGGATCTCAGCGCGGATCTCGAGGCGAGCACAGTTTCCAAGAAAACACTATCCTTTCGTTTAGCGTCGCTGGCAAGATCTGGGCCGTCTAATCGAGATCTTACACGAATGTTGAGGAGAAAGTGAGTTTTCTCCGTTTTGACGCTCAGATAGGCACTTGCTCGGTTAGCCGACCGGACTCTTTGATGTTGGGGTCGGATCGGCACTTGCTCAGCATCCGAGCGGAGGGAAGAGCTCGGCTCTGGAAGAGAGCTGTTTATGAGACGAGTGTGAGAAGGGACTCTATGAGAGAGTTGTGCTCCAAACTCGTTGAGAAGAGGTCAGCTTCGGAGGCGAGCGGAGTGAAGAGCTCAGCTCTGGAAGAGAGCTATTTGTGAGACGAGTGTGAGGAGGGACTCTATGAGAGAGTTGTGCTCCAAACTCGTTGAGAAGAGGTCCGCTTCGGAGGCGAGCGGAGGGAAGAGCTCGGGTCTGGAATAGAGCTATTTGGGAGACGAGTTTGAGGAGCAACTCTAGGAGAGAGTTGTGAGCTCCGAACTTGTTGAGAGGAGGTCCGCCTGGGAGATGAGCGGAGCGAAGAGCTCGGATCGGGAAGAAAGCTATTTGTGAGACAAGTGTGAGGAGGAACTCTAGGAGAGAGTTGTGCTCCAAACTTGTCGAGGAGAGGTGGCGCTTCGGAGGCGAGCGGAGTGAAGAGCTCGGCTCTGGAAGAGAGCTATTTGTGAGACAAGTGTGAGGAGGAACTCTAGGAGAGAGTTGTGCTCCAAACTTGTCGAGAAGGGGTCCGCTTTAGAGGTGAGCGGAGTGAAGAGCTCGGCTCTGGAACAGAGCCATTTGTGAGACAAGTGTGAGGAGGAACTCTAGGAGAGAGTTGTGCTCCAAACTTGTCGATAAGGGGTCCGCTTTAGAGGTGAGCGGAGTGAAGAGCTCAGCTCTGGAACAGAGTCATTTGGGAGACGAGTTTGAGGAGCAACTCTAGGAGAGAGTTGTGAGCTCCGAACTCGCTGAGAAGAGGTCCGCTTCGGGGGGGAGCAGAGTGAAGAGCTTGGCTCTGGAAGAGAGCCATTTGTGAGAAGAGTGTGAGGAGCAACTCTAGGAGAGAGCTTCAGCTCCGAACTCGCTGCTTATGTGAGAGAATCAACGGTTGTGGGAGCAATTCCAAATGGCAAACCACTTCTAATTCGCTGAAGAGCAAGTTATTTGAAGCAGAATCGAGCCAAGTGTTGGACTCCGAACCATCGGTAGAGGTAGTCAACGGTTGTGGGAACAATTCCGAATGGCGAACCACTTCTAACCCGCTGAAGAGCAGGTTATTTGAAGAGGAATCGAGCCAAGTGTTGGACTCCGAACCATCGGTAGAGGTATTTAACGGTTTTGGGAGCAATTCCGAATGGCAAACCACTTCTTACCTGCTGAAGAGCAGGTTATTTAAAGAGGAATCGAGCCAAGTGTTGGACTCCGAACCATCGGTAGAGGTATTCAACGGTTGTGGGAGCAATTTCGAATGGCGAACCACTTCTAACCCGCTGAAGAGCAGGTTATTTGAAGAGTAATCGAGCCAAGTGTTGGACTCCGAACCATCGGTAGAGGTATTCAACGGTTGTGGGAGCAATTCCGAATGGCGAACCACTTCTAACCCGCTGAAGAGCAGGTTATTTGAAGAGGAATCGAGCCAAGTGTTGGACTCCGAACTCGTTGTTCAGCGAGTCATGACTCGGAGAGGTAGAGATGAAGCAAGAGCAACAATTTCCAATGAAAAAATGTAAAGTTTTATTGAAATAAACTAAGTGGCTGCTTCAATATGGCGAGCAATTATTACATGCTATTGGCCGGATTACAAGCATCGGCCTTATTAAAAATCAAGATCCTGCTTCTATGATAAGGTGAAGACCTCTTGGGAAGAGCCGGGAGGTTTTGAGTCTTAAAGCTCGGCGGGCCCTTCGGTTCGTTTGTTGGCTCCTCAGGGGGGAAGCCTGGCCCCCTCTTTTTGGACGAACTTGGTCAGGTGCCCTCGCTGTATGAGTTCTTCGATCTCCTCCTTCAGAGCCCGACAATCTTCCGTGTCGTGGCCGTGATCCCTGTGAAAGCGGCACCACTTATCCTTGTTCCTCTTCTTACCAGGTGTTTTCATTCTTGGGGGAGCGCGGAGGAGCCCTTCCTTGTCCACCTCCATAAGAACTTCTGATATATTGGCAATGAGGGGGCTGAACTTCTCAAATCGAGGATTCGGGCGACGCTGTCCATTGCCGTCCTTCTGGGATTTTTGGGAGCCCTCTTCGCTTGTGCTCTTCCGTTTATTCCCGGAAGATGTCTCCTCAAAGCCCGGGAGATTCTCGGCTTCTTCGGCCCGAATGTACTTCTCGCTCCTAAGAAGGAGGTCGGCGAAATTATGTGGGGGCTTCTTGGCAAGGAAGGAGCGAAGGCTAGAGTTGAGGACGTTCGATTGGAAGGCGGCCGCTGCAACAGGCTGGTCAAGGGAAGCAATGGATCTCACTTCTGCAGTGAACCTCCTCACATAGTCTCTCAACTTCTCTCCTTTCTCCTGGTGGAGCTGGAGTAACGAGATGTTAGTCTTCTCCGTTCGTCTGCTACTCACAAAATGAGTGATGAATAGGCTCTCGAATTGCTCGAAGGAGAATATGGAAGACGGGGCGAGGCGGGAGTACCACTCCCGAGCCAAACCCTTAAGAGTGGCTGGGAAGGTTTTGCACAGCAAAGCATCGGAAGCTTGGTGGATTAGCATGAGGGTCTTAAAGCTTTCGATGTGGTCCACGGGGTCCGACTCCCCCGAGTAAGTTTCGAACTTCGGGGGTTCGAAACCTCTTGGGATAGGAGCTTCCATGATGGTCCGGGAGAAGGGAGGTCGGCTCGGGCGGATGGTCCTTCCTCTTAACTCCTCATCCTTGTCTATTCGGCCGATGCGCCTCTCCATCTCGTGGAGACGGCGGTAGAGAGCATCGTCCCTTCGACGATAGTCAAACGAGCCTCTGGACTCGTCTTCATAGAAAGGGAAGCGACGACGGTAGCTCTGGGAGCGGCGAGGGCTAGGCATGCGCTGTTGGTTGCTAGGAGCCGGAGGAGGAGTTACGGACCGATGGTGAGGACTTTGGACCCGTGGAGGGGTAGGAGCCCTCTGAGCATTGTTATTGTTGGGTCGGAGGTTGAGGGCTTGCAACACTGTTGCTTGGAACTGCTGGAACTCGGCACGGGTGATGGGTGCCTCATCGTTCCTCGGATGTCGTCGACTGGTAGGGGAATGAGGTCTTCTCCTATGGTGTTCGGGGGACTCTTTCATCCCTCTTCGGGTAGGGGACCTTCTATAGTCTCGGTGGTGAGGGTTTCGCTCATCTGGACGTTTCTGGCAGGAGGCTCCCTCTCGGGCCCGCTTTTCATCCAGACGGCGACGAAGATCCTCATCTTTCTGTCGGTTGAGGACGGTATTTCGAAGGTCAGGGGCCTGAGGACTGTGGGAGGCGTAAGAGTCCGTAGAGGCATTGTGTATCGAGATGCGGTCCTGATGGAGAGGTTGCTTTTGCTTCCGTGGATCGGGACCGTTTGGGGGTTGCAGGTTCGGAAGAGGAGGTGGGTTCTACTGGACACGATCCTCGGCGGGCGGAGGGCGCCGCCCCAGTTGTTGAGAGGGATTGACAGGGACTTCTTGCTGGTCCGCGGGGTTGGGTGCACGATTGGACCCTCTAGATCTGACCTTTCTGGAAGGCATGGCTGGAGATCTGATTGCCGAGGAAGAGGCGGAGGCTATTCGTATGGTGTTCCCACAGATAGCGCCAATCTGTTACCGCTGAATCTGGTGTGGGGGTAAACAGATAGAATTTGTGGGTTCGTGGAAAAACCTGAATAGCAGATCCAAACCTGTTCCGTCGGAGTTGGGCTGCCGACTCCCGCCGTACACCTGCAAAGAAAGTGCGAAACACCGGGGTTGATCCCGGCGACGCACCCTCTGACGCTCTTGTCAGTAACCAGTGATGATTAAAAAAGAGCTTAAATTGGCTAAAAAGTGATTAACCTGTAGCAGTGGTAGGTGGGGGGTATTTATAGTCGTCGTTGGGATCAGATTAGGAATGTGATTCCTGTGATCTGATAAGGCATAAAATCCTCGTAATCAGATTAGGAATGTAATCCCTTAATTCCCGGTGAGAGGATAGTTGCGAATCAGGCCCGTTGATTTGGTTCAATCAGAGACCCTAATTCTATCCTGTCGGACTGGGTTCGTATCGGGTCGGGACCCGTACCCAGTTGAGGTGGATCCGTTCGCGGGTTATTGGATCTGTGAGAAGGGGACCCAGTACCCGCTTCGGACCCGTTAGTAGGTGAAATTACCGTTTTACCCCTGAGCTTTAAGATTCGTCTCCGATGTGAACGGTCTCGATTTAATCTTATTTTTAGCCATATCAGATTGCAATAGGGAAAGAGGAATCGTCGTTCCTTCTGATTTGGGGAAAAAAAATCTACGCAGCTGGGAAGAGAAAACACAAGGGAAGAGGAAAGCAAGACGCTACAAGGAAATAGGGTTGAATACTTGAGTTGGGTTATTGAGTATTAGTCGTGAATAATTCAGCAATTCGTGATTTTTGCGAATTATTCGCACACTTTGCGAATAATTTGCGAAGCGACGTATAATTCGCGAACTAGTTCGGCTGAGGAAATATTCGCGAATAAATCGCGAATTTGCCGAACTAAACCCGAACTTTGTGACTATGGCTGCACGAACATATGCAACACAGATTTGGTAACATGACAATTTGCAAAAGGCATATACTTCGGGTTCAGGTTCTTTATACCCCCGATTTTCCTGATTTTTTGCTGGCTCGAAAGAGAAAAGGCCACAATGTATACAAGTACTAATTGAGTTTAGCTCATCCAAGTTGAACTCTACTGGGTGAATGTCTTGCAAACTTGGGTTCGATGAAAAGAAAAGACGGCGAAGCGAGAAGAAGAATGAAGCGTCGTTGTGAGAAGAATGTATCAGCAATATCAACAAGTCATAAAAGTATTTGGATGGGATTCGATCGCCAACGGCAGTTGGGCTATTATTGGACCTGTATTTGGGCAATCGTTTGAGTCAATCTTATACTCCAAGTTATATCGTACGGCTCCTATCGTGTGGCTTCTTCTTCAGGATATATAGACGGTTATTGTATCAAGACTAAACCTTTGATTTCTCTAGATCTCTAAATAATGTAATAACCTCTACTGAGAGAGGTTAGTACTTCATTGAGATTTCTCCATTGTAAGTAAGGCTAGAGAAATAGTTCTTTTGTGAGTGAGTATGTAACTCTGTAATATTCTCTAGTTAAATAATATTTTCCTATATTTTTTTCCAGATTAGGGTTCGCCCAAAACCGGGACAAATATTTGTGTGATTTGTGTGATATACTTGCTTGGTTGTTTATCAGATCTGCTTGTACTCCTCGCTACCTTGCTCAACAATTTCGCTGTGCCACAATTTCCTAACAATTGGTATCAGAGCTACATTTGACGAGTCCTTTGGTGAAGATGACAAGACTGAGGTACATGAAGATCAAGCAGTTCAACGGTAAGATAAACTTCAATCTCTGGAAGGTGAACGTGCATGATGTACTGGTTCAAGAACGTTTACATCTAGCCATAGATGGAGATAAACGAAAGCCATCTGACATGAAGAAAGAGAAGGAGGATGGGATTTGTCTAAAAGACCTAAGTTTAATCCGATTATCATTGGCGGACGAAGTCAAGTTCAACATTCTTGAGGAGAAAAGTGCGGTGAGTTTATGGGCAAGACTCATAACTGACTGCTTGGGATCATCATTATCAGATCTGATATATTAGAAGAGGAAATTATTTTGTTTCTTAATGAAGGAAAGCACCGTTCTTCAATATCATCTTACGAAGTTTAATCATGTATTATCTGAACTAAGGACAATAAACGCAAATGATCTAAGCGAAAATAATAAAGCTTTCAATTTAATATATTCACTTATAAATTCGTACGAGTATTTGATAACTACCATGCTACACGGAAAGTCTGGCAAGAAGAATATTTTCGGTGGCTGTGTAATCAAGGGCTTAAAGGAAGATCAACTTATGAAGGAGACTCAGAAATCATCGTCTACCTCCACAAGTTGCTTAGTAGTGAAAGATCTTTTGATTGAAAATCAAAGTGCGCATAAAGGTGTGATTCTGTTGCCAATATTGCAAGAAGGTTGGACATTATAAGAATGATTGTTGCAAGTTGTTGAATCTGAAGAGCGCCAATATTGTCAGTGCCACTGAATAAGGTGAAAATTTTGATTTTCTTCATGTTTTAAATTCTTTAGATGTTGATTCTGGTTGGTTTCTTAATTTCAGGTACTTCTACTCACATTTGCTCTGAGAGGGAGAAATTTTTTACTTACAAGTCAACAACAGGCCATTGTGTAAGAACGGGTACTAGTGATGATTGTGAAGTAATTGGTGAGGGAACAGCTGATTTGAAAATGTCAGATGGAAACATGTACACTCTAAAGGAAGTCATGCATGAATATGATATCATTGGGAACTCTAGAAGCATGCACGTAGTTGCAGGTTCATATCTCGAGGTAGAGTTCTGCCTGTATGGGAAGGTTTGTCGTAAGGTGATATTTGGAAAGAGGGGTGTTGGACCAAGTCAACACAACTTGTACGTGCTTTGGAACATGAAATCTTGCACAAGTGTTCCTAAGTCCGGTATTCCTAAATCATCATCTAGTTTGCCGCCACTAGAATCATCAAAGCGAGACCTGACATTCGAATATTGTCGAGAGGTGGAGAGTGCCATAGGATAGTTGGAGTTCGTGTGGAGGTGGCTCTTCCATGTTAACGCCTACTGAGGTATGCCCTTGAAGGGCATACTGATTGGTGAAATAAAGTGGAAGATTAATTCAACTAGTTGAGGAAACTACTGAACCGAGTTTATTTACAGGCGAAAAGTAAAAGATCTTAGAGATGAGTAATCACACAGTGTAGATAGCATGCGTATGCAATTCAAGGTGGAGATTGTTAGGTATGTCTTACATACTTAGGTTCAATGAGAAGAGAAGACGGTTTAGTGAGAAGAAAAACGAAGCGTCCTTGTGAGAAGAAACTATCAGTAACAACACAAGTCAGAAAAGTATTTTCCAGTCGACCCCCCCCAAGGGCAGTCGACCATCCATAGTCTCTGGATAGGATTCAACACTTTGCAGTTAACCGCCTATTATTGGACTTGTATTTGGGCAACCATTTGAGCCCATCTTCTACTCTAAGTTAAATCGCACAGCTCCTATCATTCATGTGGCTTATTCTTCATTATATATTGGACATTTACTGTATCAAGACAAAACCTAGGGTTTCTCTAGATCTTTGTATATTGTAATAGCCTATATTGCGAGAGATTAATACTTCAATGAGATTTCTCCATTATAAGTGAGGTCTGAGAGATAGTTCTTGGTGAGTGAGTCTGTAACTCCTGTAATCTTCTCTGGTTGAATAATATCTCTCTATATTTCCTCCCGGATTAGGATTTGCCCAAACCGAGACAAATCTTTGTGTGATTTGTGTGATCTACTTGCTTGGTTGTTCATCATATAGTTTTTGCTCATCACTACATTGCTCAACAACTCTGTTGCGCCACAATTCCTCAACAAACTCTATTAGTTTTAGCAGAATATCATCGACGTGAAACTTAGCATATGAAACAACAATACCCAAGGACTTAACAACAAGATAATTGAGAAATCATATGGACCAAGCACAAATTTGAATTTTTCCCCAAACTGTCCCACTTTTTGAAAGTTTTTTTCCCAAACGGCCCTACTTTTTTTTTAAAATTCCCAAAATGCCTTACTCGCTTTCCGAAAAAGCAAGTTTGGGTAAAACCCCATCGCTTTTTCAAAAAGCGAGTGTGAGGCTTTGGTTTTGGATAGCCTACACTCGCTTTTTGAAAAAGAGATGGGGTTTAACCCACACTCCCTTTTTCAAAAAGCGAGTGTCGATTGGAACTTTTTAGCCCCCACGCTCTCAATCAGATCTCACTTTCTTTTTTACTCTCTATCTTCCTCCTCCTCTTCTAACGTAACCCTAACCCATCGTAGATTTGTTCTAATTTCGGCCATTAACCCATCAAAATACGTCGATTCACATAAAATCCTTGCATTTCTCATCTTCTTTCGATTTTCCACTTCTCTCATCCTCATTTAACCCCAAAAATCCTAAACCCCAATATCCAAGATTGTGTTAATTTTCGATTTTGGGGGTAAAGCTTGCGATTGAAGGAGGTGGGGTGCTTCGAATTTGGGGGTAAAACTTGCGGTATATTTATCAAACTCTTCCTTTTTTAATGTTGTGTCAATCACCAAAACTTGTTGATTTTATTTAATAAACAACTAGCAAAAATTTTGTAGGTTTATAGTTTGGAGTATATATTTTGATACGGAATATAGCTTGGAGTATATATTTAGGTATGTAGTTTGGAGTATATATTTTGATACGGAAAATAGGAATTGAGTTTCAAAAAAACAATTGTAGGTTATATATGTAGATTTGCTCTAATAGAAAATTGGATATATATATGTAGATATATGTAGGTTATATATTTTGGTATAGTTAATAACGATTGTTTTTAGTTGTAGTATACACTCTTTTATTATAAATGGCACGCACGATGAGGAATGTGGAGGAAGGATCGAGTAGTAGACCTCCTCGCGGCGATGGACCATGTAGTTCTTTTGGCCCACCTCTTCGCGGTGGCGTAGTGGTCGTCGTGGTGGTACCGAGCGTACTAATGTAAGTGAATAATTTTTTATATTCGATTAGTTTGATTATCATACAATAAAATGTAATATCGGTCTTTTGATGTAAATGTTATTGTTGTATAGGTCCTAACTAATCCAAATGAGGCGAGTTCTTCTTCTTCAGCCCCTTCATCATCTTATATTCCTCTTGAAGGTCCAGGTCCGCTCGACTCTACAATCCTTACTCTCCAGTCGCATCACCGTTCGAAGGATGTGTGGGAAGGTGAATCTAAGGAATGTACATTTAGGGGGGGGGGATCATCCACTGCCTATGCACCTACAGATTCACGAGATCCTACGGGACTGTGGATTATATGGTATTGCACTGATGAGCTCCATTAAATGTGATCGGCCTCTTCTTACTGCACTGCTTGAGAGATGGTAGCCTGAAACACACACCTTTCACCTGCCAGTTGGGGAGATGACTGTGACACTGCATGACGTCTCTATACTCACCGGTCTTCTAGTTGATGGACAGGCAGTGAATGGCACAATGAACTTCGAGCTGGTACATCTAGTGGAACAGTACCTTGGTGTCGAAGTGGAAACCGGAGCAGTAAATGGAAATTTTATTTGGTTGAAGTGGTTGAAGAACACATTCAAGAATCGATTGAATGAAGATTCCACTCAGGAGTGTTGGGATTGGGGCGTCAACAAACGTCCTCTGGTCGCAGCGGAACTAATTAGAGCAATGAGGAAGTCGAAGTAAACGAGGCGAATAGATTGAGCAAGCAAGTAGATCTACCAAACTAACACAAACACAACAACGATGACTTATCCCGGTTAGTTTTTGCTTAATCCGAGGGGAAATATAGGGAGATCTGATATTCAACTAGAAGAGATTATAAGGAGTTACTGATTCACTTAACACAAGGAATTAAACTCACCCACCAAGAACTATCTCTCTCTCGAGCCTCTCTTTGCAATGGAGAAAAGAATATATGAAGTACTCCCTTTCATATTGGAGGAGTTTACAATATATATAGAAGAATAGAGAGAAAACCTAGTTCTAATCTTGATCCTCAGTCGTTCGATAAAACCTGGAAAAGAAGTAACTGAATAGGAACCGTACGATCTAACTTGGAGTTGAAGATTGGGCTGAACCGACCTAACAAATCGAGGTCCAAAACTGAACATAGCACCACGGGCCGTACGACTCTCTGACTTCCTAGTACAACAGCGGTAGGGGGTGCAGTCGGGGGGTGCGGTCGACTATCACCATGACCAGTCAACCGCAACTAGCCTTCACCTGCTGCTGCTGCTGTTCTCCTTCTACTCGCTTCAACGCTTCGACCTCCGTGCTTCATATTACATTCTTTTAATCTGAACAACGAGTATACAAGACACAATCCTAACAAGAAGGAGGTGGAGTGCTACTGCAGGGCCTACATCCTTACACTATTTGGCGACGAGATGTTCCCAAATTTGACTGGTCATAGCATCTCCTTGATGTACTTCCCATTGATGGCCGATCTGGGAAGAGTCGAACAGTACAGTTGGGGTAGTGCCGCTTTGTTGTCCCTGGACAGGAGTTTGTGTTTGTGCAATCTTGGTTCGGTACAGATGAATGGACCAATGATCTTACTACAAGTCTGGAGTTGAGAGCGTATTCATGTGGGTCGGTCCGTAGTGCGGAGGCAATCACCCAATTGGATCCATCTCCCCGAGGACCAGTACATGTTACCTCCACTCGGTGTGTACTGATCTGGCAATCATACATGGATGGCCAACCCCAACAGATGCCTAACGTATTTCCGTGATGAGTTGGATAGGTTGGCAGATGATTGCATCGTGTGGATGCCCTACACGGAGGCGCGTGTTGCTCGACTACCGCCTATTTGCTTTGTACTGCTGTTCGTAGGATTTACATTTGCTACATCATCATCTTCGTCCCCATCATCATTTTCTACACTCTCATCAACTTCATTGTCTGTTTCTTCCTCTTCTTCATCATCGTCTAATAATTCGTTGTTAATGGTAGCATTTTGAAATAATTCAAATAAAGTGTCATTTGGAACATAGTCATGAACCGGACTAGTTGACATGGCAACTCAACTTCTGTAGAATCCGGGTTTGTTGTATTTGTGAAGGTGTCTTCTTGTGGGGACAGTGGGATTGCTTGTGAAGTTTGAACGGGATTAGCCCTCATCTGCTGTGTTGGTACTATCCGTGTGAAGCTTGAGCTAGGAATATCATGTGGCTGAGCATTCAAAATTTGAATTTGCTGAATATATAACTCTAATGCAAACCAAGTACAATTGGGATCAAGTGTCATTGACTTCATAGCATTATCAGTAGAAACGGGCACTATCATAAAATACTGACCATCTCCTTTTCCTGCTGCGTATCGAGCTAAAATTTTCACATTCCATTGATATATATCCCAATTAGTAACTTCATAAATTTTCTCAACTAATTCTGTCAATGTAATGGTACGAGGTGTCCAAACTATTTCAGGATCTACCGCACTATAACAACAACCAATCTTTGGATCACGAATTATTTCACCACCAAAGTATAACCAAATAGGAATATCGTAATCCATACCTACGTATATTTATATGAATATACGAGTTATTATCTACCCAAAAACAAAACCTATGAAAATGTACAAAATAATAGGCCAATATGCATCATACCTTCACAGGCTTATTCGGAAGGATAAAGCCGTAGATATTTGGGTAGAAGAGTTGAAGTTGCTATCCTCTTCAAGTTTATCAAAATTTCAAAATTTGGATCTTTCGGAAGATGGGTTTAGAGTTTTCAGAGATATTTTATGGGTTAATCGACGAATTTTTGTGGTTATTGGACGAAAATGAGATGAGAGATGGGTTAGGGTTTCGAGGTTAGAAGAGGAGGAGAAAGATAGAGATTCAAAGAGAAAGTGAGATATGATTTCGAGCGTGAGGGCTAAAAATACCCAATCGACACTCGCTTTTTCAAAAAGCGAGAGTGGGATAAATCTCCTCGTTTTTTGAGAAAACGAGTTTAGGCAAGTGAAAAATTAAGCCTAACACTCACTTTCTGAGAAAGCTATGAGGATTTACCCAAACTCGCTTTTTCAGAAAGCGAGTAGGCCATTTTGGAAATTTTTTTTAAAAAAAATAGGACAGTTTGGGAAAAACTTTCAAAAAGTGGGACAGTTTGGGGGGAAAATTCCACAAATTTCGACTCTTTATAACTGAGTTGCAGTCTTTACATATATGGCAAGTGTTTCTTTGGCATCTTCCCACGTTAGGACAAGATTTGTTGAGATGAACTAAACCTAATATCAGTCCTCAAACTACTATAACTTGAAATTGGTTATGCAGTGAAAGTTAGAAGAGGTTATATCATAATCATTTATCGAATATTTGTCGAGAAATGAGAACATAGAAACTTCAACGATCCATATTATAGAGTTAGTAGGTCTTCAGTCATATAAAAGAAGAGCATATAAAAGAAAGGTTTTCTTGAGAAGTAACATTATAGGTTAGTAAAATCTAAAATTCTATTAAGAATTTCATCAAACACATCATGTGCTAATCAATTTGAGTATAATACAATTTGAGTGAGGTTTACACCTTCAACTAATTTACTCTAAAATCACCAGTTCTAAACATGAGATTATTTGCAGTTAAAAGGCTAATGATAATCACAGTGAAAATACTTGCAATTCAAAGGAAACTTGCAACTACTTACGACAAACCGGACACTGTACTTTCCATCACGAACTAGAGGCCAACCATCGTTAGTGCTAGCAATGCTCATGGTTTGATCACCAGAACAAAAAAATGACATCTTAAGCCAATATTAATCATAAGAAAATACGAACAAGGAACCCATATTATGACATATAGATAAACATTCGTGCACCACAGATGCTCCTACCTAACCCAAACCTCCCCTTCCTACCTCTGCTAATCTCCGGCTCCGACTCACCCAGGCTCTCCCCTCTCCTCCTCCTCTGATCTTCTTCTTCGACCAACCTGATCTCATCCCTACCAGCTGCAACCTTCACCCCATCAACCCTCTACTTCGGATATGCTATCGGAATTGGAACTCAGGGGGTGCGGACCCAACGAGAGGGTCCGCCACACCCCTACAGCCACACCACCCCCCCACCCTCCGATATTCAGCTACCAACCCCTCCAAGTCCTCAACCTATGACTACCTCACCCCCAACACTGGTCCCAAATCCTAACGCTACTAAACAACCTTTCCACAGGGAGGGTGAACCCTCGGGGCTCAGCGGCGCTAGCTCCCCCCAGCGAGCACATTGAAATGCACATCTTAGGCATGAGGGGAGAGGCCCAATTCATCATCGCCCGACTGTAGAGATACAGCTGAGAGGACGGATCCAAAGTGGGGGTCCTCCTACTGGCCAGTATCAGCATAAGAGAACCCCCACAGCGGGCCGGCATCACGCTCAATAGCATCAACAACATTACAGCACTGAAGCGTAGTTCAGGGACACTCACAGGGACGTTCTTGCAAGAAATAGAGAAAGAAGCTATCGTGATACAACTCATAAACCCCACCTTTACAGGGAACCAAGAACTCACCACAGGGAGTCTAACCAACACAGGGACTCTAACCAGCACCTCTACAATCACAGAGAGCATGCACGCCCAATCTCCCCTCCAAAACCAACGACGCCAATGCACCACCACTCACCTCCAAATGCTACCTCACCCACAGCGGAACCCAACCAGCAAATCCAACTCCAACCTCTTGCTCCCCCCCACCCCGCAACCCCCACCAACTACTGCCAAGAAAGCTGACCCTTAGCCCTCCAAGGTCCAGCGTTTTATGGGCCCAAAGAAGGGGTCCAAATGATGGATCTAAGGAGGGTGAGGGACTATCTCCGGTTGGGGTAGAGGCAGAGGATTGGAAGGATGTTACTTACAAAAGAAAAGGAAAACCCAACTCGCCACCGCCAACATCAAAGGAAGACAGAAAGCAACAGAGAAAAGGAAAGCACAAACCGGTGCCGTGCTTCAATTGCAGAGAGTTGGGGCACTATCGATCGGAGTGTACCAAAGAAGTGTGGTGCCTGAGGTGTATGATGTGGAACCATTTATCTTACGATTGCACCAATGTCGTTACTTCAAACAATGACGAAGAGAGACGCGTGTACAGGGGTAGGTCACCTGACAACCCAGCGACGATCAAGCTCGCAACTAGTCTTGCTACTATAAAAAATGAGGGAAAATGGCTTAGTCAGTGGTGCGCGGTGGCTCGAGTGACTGCAGGAAGACCATCGGAGACCCATGTTCTCCAAGCTTTGAATGCGCGATGGCCGATGAAGGCGCACCGCGACTGGATTGTCAAGAGAATGTGTCCCCTTCAGTTTTTGGTCTCTTTCCCATCACTGCAAAAGATGACGGAGATCACAGGATTAGCAACAGTAGATTTTGGGCATTTCAAGATGGAATTTAAAGCTTGGTCGCCGAACTTCGGCGCTGAAAAACCTCAGGGAGAAAGATACTGGGTGTGGATTCACAACGTACCATTGCATTTTTGGAAGAAGGAGGCATTGTAAGAGATGGTCTCCAACTTCTGCACAGTGGAAGATATCGACGAGAAAACAGTTCGTCGATCGGAAATAGTATCGGCAAGGATACTGATCAGAACTAGGGACATCGCTTTAATGCCGAGATTCGCCAAAGTATTCTCTTATGAGGATTCCTACCTCATACGCTTTGTCCTTGACAAACGCGCAGAGAGAGAGAGGAGGAAGTAACCTCCATCACGCCCCCATCGCATTCGTCCTCTCTTAGAGACGGCCGTAGCTACAAGGAAGTTGCGTCGCCAACATGGGAGCTCACTATCGACGGGACCCACGAAGTGGAGCGAGCCCATCGAGAGGTGATCAAGGCAGCCAGAGAGATG
This sequence comes from Hemerocallis citrina, assembly GCA_017893485.1. Lineage (NCBI taxonomy): Eukaryota > Viridiplantae > Streptophyta > Magnoliopsida > Asparagales > Asphodelaceae > Hemerocallis > Hemerocallis citrina. Next base: position 417,880,826 of record CM030359.1, on the reverse strand, counting down.
GAGTCTCAACGGGAGGCTTCAGCAAAGGGATCAGAGAGGGGTGGATCAGGGAGGGACGCCGGTTATCAACTTCGAAGCCAGATCAGGGGATCCAACGACCATGATGACACAAGCCCAGATTTGGTTAACTTCTCACTTTCAGGGGTGAATGAGGAAAAGGGGAAGCGGCAGTTAGCTCAAAGTTGAACTCAATTGCTGCAAAGGGGTCAAGCACTGCATGCAAGCAAGGAGGGACTCGCTGAGGAGCATAGAGGGGGGACAGAGCTTGCATGCCCCAAAAATGGCAAACACCAACCCCGTACTGCTTCGGGACAGGAGTTGGTGAGGGACAGTGCCAGCGTGGGGAAGAAGCCAAGCCAGAGAGCTCCTTCCACCAGGGAGTGGGTAGAAAGAGTTTGGAAAGCACTAGAAAAGCAAAAGGTGGTTGCTTTGGACCAAGAACACCAGGACTCTGCTAGCGTGTGGAAAGCGCCAGAAAAGCAAAAGGTGGCCTCTTTGGACCAAGAACACCAGGACTCTGCCAACGTGGGGAAAGCAACGAGCAAGGATTTGCTTAACCACAGAGAAAAGAGCTCTGCAGTGAGTGAGATGGGCACTGAGGGAGTGGGTAGCAAAGCTGCTATTCTGAGGAATGACAAATGGAGTAAAGAAGACAACGGAGAAGGAGGAGGTGAAGAAGAAAGATATATCGCCCCTTCGTTATTAACGCCACAGACCTCGTTACCCATACCCTCTGTTCCCACTGATTTTCCCTCCAATCCAAAGTCGCCAGCTGGCATGAGCGGTGAGAGTACCGCTCTCAGAAGTCAAGCGGTGGGCGCTTGCTTCGAGAGGAGCATTAAGTTGGATCGCAGGGGTGGGTTAAGCTATCCCTCAGATGAGAGTATACATATTGGGCTGGTGTGTAAGCAATATATAAGCGTTAATGGACCCAAAGAGGGGTCTAAAACGCATTTTATTGTCTCGGGGACTAGTATCTCTATAGTGTCCAATATTCAGACACAATGTCAGACGGGTTACGGGACCACTGAGGGGACCGCAACGACAAGCACCTCTATTATTATTGAAGCACCAATATGTGGGCTCAAGGAGGAGTCCACAATGAGAGAGCCTACTCCACAACCAGAAACTCAACATACAGATAGTGATGAGGACCTGGAAGGGTGGCTAAATCTATCTAGACGAAGAATTCACATTCACAGATGAGGAGTTAGAGGATCTAGAGTTCATCGCTAACACTCAGAGGGAGATTTCTCCTGAGATGGTCTTGTCCACACTTCCAAAATCAGCACCTGGAGATAAAACTGGACAGTCGCGCAGGGCGGTTGGGTTCAGAGTTCAGCGATCACCAAAGAAGGCTCATGTGGAGTCCTTGGATGACTATCTCGAGGTAGCAGTGGCAGCCAAAGCAGCTAAATTCGACAACGGAGGTACGATAAGTTATTTAGCTACTATATTAAATTTCATGTCAGACTCTGAAGTTTTTTTTTCTTGGCTAAAACATGTGGGTTAGAAGTATGTGACACAGAGCATATTGCTTTACTACTCAATAAAATTAGGGATTGGGAAACTGAAAGAGCTAAGATATATTATGAGAACGCTCTAGGAGATAGCGCTGAGCGACAGACATCCCCGAGGATGTAGCCGGCCCCATACCCACACCAACGATCACCCTTGACACAGTCCCCCAATGAATACACTATTCTGGAATGTCAGGGGCTGGGGGATAAGGGGAAGAGAGATATGGTTAGGGACGTTATTAGCAATTTCAAGGCGAAAGTGGTAGGGCTACAGGAGACCAAACTTCAACACGGGCTCAAACTTAATAGAATAGGGGGTCACAGAATCAAGGAATGGGTATTACGCCCATCAGCAGGAGCCTCAGGAGGGATCGCTATTGGGTTCAACTCGGATATTTTATCCTGCACTAAGGTATACAGTGGAACGTTCTCCCTGACTGCTCGACTGAAACGACGGTCCGATGATTGGATGCAGACGGTGACTGTCGTTTACGGATCGAATGTGGCTACAGATCGAGATGCCTTTTGGCAAGAGCTGGTCGATATCCGACATCGTTGGTCTGGAGCTTGGATTGTTGAAGGGGATTTCAACATCACCAGATTTGCTTTCGAGCACAAGGGACGAGGATCCAACGACAGACACAGAGAGGATTTCAACAGGGTGATTGCAAAATTAGAGTTGATCGACATCCTTATTAATGACAGACTATTCACATGGTCTAATATGCAAGCGACTCCGGTTATGGCCAAATTGGATAGGATACTTGTATCAATGGAATGGGAAGCTAAATTCCCATTAGCTATAGCTAGGTCGATTCCTAGACCCACGTCAGACCATACTTCGATCCTGCTCGATGTGGGGGTACGTGGAGCGCAGAGGCCACGAAAATTCAGATTTGAAAAGGTCTGGCTGGAAATTCAAAGGTTCCATCACATGGTGATGGAAAATTGGGCGCTCCCAACTGCTGGCAGAGATACTGCATCCTGGTGGTGTGAAAAAATCCGCAAACTGAGAAAGCGGCTGCGCAGATGGAATCGGTCTAGGTTCTCGACCATCTGGCGTACAAAAGATTCCGTTTTGGAAGGAATCGGTGAGCTAGAAAAGGTGGAAGAGATGAGAGTCTTGTCACAAGAAGAAAGAAACAGGCTATTAGAGCTCCGGGGAAATGTTGCCAATCTTTATAAGTTGGAAGAGATCAAATGGCAACAAAGGTCAAGGATTTCGTGGCTCAAGGAGGGAGACGCGAATACGGCCTACTTCCACAGAGTGGCAAGCGCAAGACGTAGATCCAATATCATCCTTTCAATACAGACGGAGACGGGAACATCGCAAGATGAAAATGTGATTTCCACAACTTTTTAAAATTACTACAAGGGCCTCTTTGGAAGGAAGAATGATTTCAGGATCCCTTTGAAGGAAGATTATTGGCAGGCATACCAGAATGATTATGTGAAAACTCTCTCCAATTTGGAGGAACCTTTCTCGGAAATTGAAGTGAAAAAGGCCATCAACCAAATGGGAGCAGACAAGTCACCTGGGCCAGACGGCTTTCCAATGATGTTCTTCCAAGTGTTCTAGGAAGAAATTAAAGGGGACATCATGGCACTGATGGAGGAATTTTTCCATAACAACCTCAGACTGGGCATGTTCAATTTTGCAGAAGTTTTCCTGATACCCAAACGAGAGGAGTCTAAGCGCGTAGGGGATTTCAGACCGATTAGCCTCATTAATTGCTCAGCGAAGATCATCACAAAGGTCCTGGAAATCTGCCTGGGGAGTATAATGGATAATATAATCAGTAAAACCCAGACGGGCTTCATCAAGGGCAGATGTATCCTGGATTGTGTAGCCACTGCTGAACAACTTATCCACCACTGCCATACGAGCAATTCTAAGAAAATCCTTCTAAAACTGGATTTTGAGAAAGCATATGACTCAGTCGACTGGGAGTGCCTGCTCGAAGCTCTCAGAGGGAGAGGATTTGGGGACAAATGGGTAAGATGGATCAAACAATGTCTACAGACTAGTAAAATGGCAATTTCAGTGAATGGGCGGCCAGGTCCGTCGTTTCCTTGCAAGAATGGACTCCGGCAAGGGGATTCGTTATCCCTACTTCTTTTCACTATTGTAGCAGATGTGCTGAGAGGAATGCTAGAAAATTGTCGGAGAAAATGTTGGATTATGCCCGTGGCCAGCAGCTCCTCCAATCTGTTGGATCCTGTAGGCAAGGCAACAAACTCTAGATGGGGGGTGAATAGTGTTTATTAAAATTAATTTGCGGAATAAAGAATTTTTCTTCGGTGCAGTCGACTTAGGAGTGAACCAGTCGATTGAGATAACCAAATAAAAGAAAATTCAAACAACTCTGTGCAGTCGACTTAAAGTTGAAGCAGGCGACTGAAGACACAGTTAATATTCAAAGATACGAGACTGACCAGTCGACTGATAATGTGCTGAGTTGACTGTCCAGACAAGTTTCACAGAACTTTAAACAAACAGAAAAATGTAAATGCAAGTTCAAGAGATACAACCACAGAGTACACACGATGTATCCTGGTTCGGTCCTTCCGACCTACATCCAGTCCCCAAGCAACCCACTTGAGATTTCCACTATTCTTAAAAAAATAACAAGAATACCCTACGGTGTTCAGACAACAACCTTGTCTAATCCGTAGTCCTTTCTCTCAACCAAAGAAAGCACCCCACTCTACCACCAAGAGTGAAACGACCGACTCTACACTCTAGAGTCTAACTCTCCAACCGAGAGCAAAAGAAAATAATAAAAAGTTGACAGTCAACCTATAGCCTTGTTTGTGTTATGTGATGTAGAACGTGGATAAAAGAGGTCAACTTCTATATCCAGTCCAGAACGAATTCTGATGTTATACTGGACTGAATGTAGAGAACCAAAAACTTAGAACTTGAAAGCTTTGTCTCGTGAACACTTAAAAAATTCTCAAAGAGTGCTCGGAAATGTTAGATCAGTGTTAGATCTTTATCAGTGAATTCTGAACTCTATTTATAGAGTTAGAATTCCTGGATATTGGGAGGCAGTTATTCCAACTGTCAACCAACGGATCTAAGTAGCTTTTGAATTTGAAAATCGATTTCAAAAATAGAAAACGGTCAAAAGCACTCGAACAGTCGACTGGGTTGCCATAATGAGTCGACTGGTCAGAGTTTGAATAAATTTAAACAGTTTTGTACTCACAGTCGACTGATAGAAGCATCGGTCGACTGGTACTCAACAGTTAAACCATTTCAAACTGTTTTGACCTTTTTTGATGTTTGAAAAACACACATTGTAAAATAGTGAGTGTATGTGTGTGTGACAAGGCTTTACATCATACTAAGACTCAACAAAAGTAAGATTACATTGTTTACAAGACATGACTATAATTGACATTTTTAAGCTTGAGTCTTGGCTTGAGTCTTGAGTCTTGAATGAAGCTTTAACCATTGTCTTTATCTGGAGCTTTTGTGCTTGTTCATTTGTTCAGTTGTATAGTAGTGAGTCCTTTGTGTATAGCACCTGCAATTATAAAGTATAGCATAGATACATGTGCAGTGTGTTGTGATCATCAAAATCAAGAATCACCATTCTCCCCCTTTTTGATGCTGACAACACAATAGCTGATAATAAAAGAAAATAATACAAACATAGAAATGATATGCTCCCCCTATTAAAAACACAACATGCATAGATGTATCATAAAACAGACTGTATCAGTCGACTTATAATGGAAGCAGTCGACTTAACAGAGAAAGAATAAACACAGTACACACAATTTAAACACAAATATAGTAGAATAAACACAATACACATAATTTAAACACAAATACAGTAATATCAGTCGATTTATAATGTTAGCAATTGACTTACTAGTGAGAAAAAAAATAAACAAAATAAACACACAGAACAGAACACAGTAAAACAGATAAGATGAAAAAATAAACAGATAAGAGGTATTTCTCCCCCTTTGTCATCAACAAAAACAAAAGATAACCAGTAATAATAAGAGAAATAACTGTCTCATACATAAATAACAGAGTCATCAATACATACGAAAATAAAAACAGAAATAAGGAAAAATACATAATAAGAGAAAAAAGTCATCAATCGTCGTCTTCGGTGTCTTCATCAACAGCTTGAGACGGTGGGGGAAATTGAGAAGTAAAGAGGTTAGTTAGGTTGGTGATTTTGGAGTCAAGAGAGTCAAGACGAGAATCAAGAGTGACTGAATGTTCCATAAGATAGTTGACACATTGATAAAGAGTAGATGGATCATCATAATTAGCATGAGGACGAGAAGAACTAGAAGATGCTGATGGTCTAGCAGAAGATTCTAGAGGAACTTGTGAGGGAGGAGGAGACCTAGGGAAAGTTCTAGGAGGAGGGTCAAGAAGCTTCATACGGGCTAAACTAGCACGATCGAAGCATTCATAATGCTTAACGACATTGGTCTCGGAGTCGAGATCAATATCATAAGCCTGAAAAACCCGGGTAAAGAGACATCCAAAAGGTAAGAAATGAGTATGATTTTGTTCAAGTTTTGAAAAAATGACACGACCCCAATTTATAGCAATCTTACCAAAAATGGCATAAACGGCTTGTTGCAGTTCCATAGAATACTGGTCATAACTTCCTCTTTTGGGAAGAATGTTATAAGCAAGTATTCTTGCAACCAATTTTGCAATAGGTTTGATATTTCTACTAGTCATTGGGGGTCCATGATTGGGCAAAAATATTTTGGGCAAAACAGATAAATCATCAAAGATAATTTCACTGAGATCGAGTCCTTCGTCATCAATACCCATTATGAGATTTATTCTCTCGGGTGTGAGTGTCATCTTAGTATTTTTGACCGAGGAACAGATAACAACGTCTCCATCTTTCTTTTGAACAACTCTCATATTTGTGTAGAAAAGATAGATAAGTTGGGGATAGTAATTGGGTTGATTGACTAAAGATAGATACTCATAAAGACTGCAATTTTGAAAAATAGGAACTAGGTTGAACCTATCTAAGTCATTAAAATTGACAAACCTTCCTGGAAAAATGACAATGGTACACATGAGATACCATCGTTCTAAGAGATCAGGACTCAAAAGGTATTGTGAATAATCCTGAGATGCTGAACTACCATCATGAGATCTTTTAGAACGTTTAGGGGCCATTAGAAGAGAGTGTAGGAAAGATTTTACCAACAAAGAAGAAAAAAGAACAAACAGCAGACGAGAATCAGCAGCACGGCAGTCGACTCTTCTAATAGATTTTCTTCTCCTGCCTTAGGGTTTCTGATTTGGGGGTAAAAGTAAAAGTGAAGATGGAGGCTGTGGAGAAGGGTTTTAACTGAAAATAGACGGCTGTGATTCAAGGGTTAAGAGATCAACGGTGGATAGAGAAGTCACGGATGAGTAAAAAGATAGAAATTTGTCTCAAAATCTGATGATTCGACGTGACTGATTAACTCGCGACAGTCGACTTATAGTATAGAACAGTCGACTTAGTCGAGAAGAAAATTAATTTTTATATCTACTGATCAGTCAACTTGGGAAAGTTTCAGTCGACTGTCCAGAGAATAAAATAAGTATATAAAAAAATACAGTACAGTCGACTTAATAAAAACACAGTCGACTTAACAGATGAAATTTTCAATAAATATCAATAAAATTACATATTCCTAGTTCTCTTCTTAAGTTAATAAAAGTATCTTCTTTAAGTGGTTTGGTAAAGATATCTGCTACTTGTTTATCAGTAGAGATAAAGTCTAAAGATATATCTCCTTTTAAAACATGATCACGTAGAAAATGATGTCGAATATCAATATGTTTCGTACGTGAGTGTTGAACCGGATTTTTAGATAGATTAATTGCACTGGTATTATCACACATAATTGAAGGTTTTTCAAAGGAAATACCATAATCTAATAAGGTTTGTTTCATCCACAAGATTTGTGCACATGCCAAACTTGCAGCGATATATTCAGCTTCTGTAGTAGATAGGGACACTGAATTTTGCTTTTTACTGCACAAAGAAACTAGTGAATGTCCCAAAAAGTGACATGTCCCACTAGTGCTTTTGCGATCAGTTTTACTACCAGCAAAATCAGCATCGCTATACGACAAAAATTGAAAATTATCGGTGCGTGGATAAAATAAACCATAATCAGATGTGCCTTTAATATATCTTAAAATTCGTTTCACAGCTTTTAAATGAGACTCTTTAGGACTAGACTGATATCTAGCACATAGACATACGCTGAACATAATACCTGGTCTACTTGCGGTTGCGGTAATATATAAGAGTGAACCAATCATACCTCGATAGAGTTTTTGATCAACACACTTACCTAATATATCTTTGTCAAGGGTAGTAGTAGTAGCCATAGGTGTGGATTTACTACTTGTACTATCCATGTTAAACCGTTTGAGTAATTCCTTTGCATATTTTCCTTGATTAATAAATATGCCATTTGAAGACTGTTTAATTTGAAGTCCAAGGAAATAATTGAGTTCATCCATGTGACTCATCTCAAACTCGTTTTTCATAGTGTTAGCAAACTCTTGACATAGATTATTATTAGTAGAACCAAAGATTATATCATCAACATATATTTATATGATTAAGATAACATTATTAATTCTCTTAATAAACAAGGTAGTGTCTACTTTACCTATCTCAAATCCTGTTTCTAAAAGAAAAGTTTTCAGACGATCATACCAAGCACGTGGTGCTTGTTTAAGACCGTACAAAGCCTTTTTCAATTTATAAACATGATTTGGAAATTGTTCATGTTCAAAACCTGGTGGTTGTTTAACATAAACATTTTTTTAATAAACCCATTAAGGAAAGCACTTTTAACATCCATTTGATAAAGTATAAAATTCATGAAACAAGCAAAAGATAATACAATACGAATTGATTCTAGTCTAGCAACAGGAGCATATGTTTCATCAAAATCTATATCTTCTTCTTGATTATACCCTTGAGCAACTAGTCTAGCTTTATTCCTTACAACTTGTCCTGATTCATCTAACTTATTTTTAAATACCCATTTGGTACCAATAATAGTATGATCAGGAGGTCATGGAACTAAATCCCATACATCATTCCTTATAAATTGGTTTAATTCATCTTGCATGGCATTCATCCAAAATTCATTCTCACAAGCTTCTTGCATATTTTTCGGTTCAAAATTCGACAAGAATGCTGTATGAGAAATCATATTAATATGTGATCGCGTCTGAATACCATGGGAGATGCCACCAATTATTAAGTCATGAGGATGATCTTTAACTTCAACAAAAGATTTTGGTAAAGTTGAAGATATCACAATAGGATCAGTCGACTTGACAGGTTCTTCAGTCGACTGCTTTACTTTAGTGGACTGGGAGTCCTTATCGGTCGACTTATCCGCAATACTAGTTTGTTCTAAAGATTTAATCACATTATTTAAAGGTGATGAGTCAGTTTCATCATCTTTAATTAAATTTGATGAAGGCAGAGATTCATCGAATGTAACATGCATTGACTCTTCAATAGTCATTGTAGACTTATTGAAAATTCTATATGCTTTACTCCTATTTGAGTATCCTAAAAAGATACCCTCATTAGATCTAGGATCAAATTTATCTAGATTATCTTTAGCGTTCAGAATAAAATACTTACAACCAAATGTCTTAAAATAAGAGACTTTAGGAATTTTGTTAAAAAATAACTCATAACAAGTCTTCTTTAGTTTAGGTCTTATAAGAATCCTATTTAAAATATAACAAGCTATAGCAACGGCTTCAGTCCAAAAATACTTAGGTAAATTGCTTTCAACAAGCATGGTACGTGCACATTCTTGCAACGTCCTATTTTTCCTTTCAACCACTCCATTTTGTGGTGAAGCTCTAGGAAATACAAATGAATGTGTTATACCATTCTTGTTGCAATATTCTGTAAATGTTTCATTCTCAAATTCTCCACCATGATCACTTCTAATAGTGACTATGGTTAGAGATCTTTGGTTTTGAATACGTTTACAAAAATTTGCAAATTTATCAAAAGCATCATTCTTATGTTTTAAAAAGAATGTCCAAGTGAATCTTGAAAAATCATCTACTAAAACAAATACATATCTTCTTTTATTTAAAGAAACAACTCTAGTAGGGCCAAATAAATCTATATGAATTAATTCGAGCGGCCTACTAGTAGAAATTACTTCTTTTGTTTTAAAAGTGGATTTGATTTGTTTTCCTAGTTGACATGCATCACATAACTTATCCTTTTTAAAGGATAGTTTTGGTAGTCCTTTAACTAGGTTATACTTAGATATTTTTGAGAGATTTTTCATATTCACATGGCCAAAACGTCTATGCCAAAGCCAAGAATCATTATTAGAAGCTATTAAACAAAAATCATTTGAAAACTCATTTGTATTCAAACATAATTCATAAATATTGTTTTTGCGAAAACCTTGAAAAATAATATTTTGCATAGTAGAATCATAAATTAAACAAGCATCTTTTTCAGATACTATTTTATATCATTTATCACACAATTGACTAATACTTAACAAATTATGTTTTAATTCACTAACTAACAACACATTTTCTATAGTGGGGTTAGAATTTTTACCAACCATGCCGATTCCTATGACTTTTTCTTTGTTGTTATCACCAAAGGTAACTGTTCCTCCATCGATGTTTTGTATGGTGGATAGAAGATTGGCATGACCGGGGATATGTTTTGAACACCCGCTGTCAAGTATCCAGCGATCTTTCTTTGATACGTATAAAATATTCAATGTAAATATGGTACCCTTTTCATTGGGTCCAAAACATATTAGTTTGGGGGAAACCAAATCCATAATGAGTTTGATTTTCCTCCATAAGCAGGAATAAAATTAATAGAATTACATACATTTAACATATATGAATTGATATACGCAATTCTATCATTCTGATTTAAGTTAACTGGAACCCATACAAATTTGTTCTGTCTAGTCGACTTTACTGTATCCTTCAGTCGACTTCTACTAAAAGTCAGTCGACTGGATGATACGATAGGTCGACTTATATGAGGTTTTGATCCTGTTGAATAAGATTCAATTCCTCTGGACAGACGACTGATGGATGGATTCAGTCGACTTAACCGAACGTCAAACTTGCTTTTATCACTAAAATTTATTACCTTAGGCTTTTCAAAGAATTCATATAGTTTATGTGTAACACTAGAAATAGATTCAGATTTATTTCTACTAGTGTTTTTAGAAGAAGATTCTTTTATAGGAGAATTTCTGAAACCAAGACCATATTTTTGACTAGATTTCACTTGATTATGAAGGACATCATTTAAATTCTCTTTGCCTTTGTTAAACTTAGACACGTTCTTGGATATCTCTTCATAATTCTTTTTTAGAGATTCAAGATCAGTATCTAAACTTGCAATGCGAGAATTTAAAGATTTCACTTCCTTATCGAGGTTAATATTTTCTTGAGAAAGTGTTTGATTAATTTTTCTAGATTCTTAACTCTAATCTTTTCCTTTTTCAACTCTTGAAAGATTTCATTAAAAGCATCAAGTAAATCTTCTGAATGAAAATCATTACTTACATGATCTTGTGAAGCCATAAAGCACATGTTTGCAACTTCATTGTTTTCATCAGTTTCTTCTTCTGAAGAAGAATCAATGTCATCCCAAGTTGCTTGATAAGCCTTCTTGTTCTTGGCAAACTTATTCTTTGTGTACTTGTCCTTCTTGAAGTTGGATGTCTTTCCCTTATTCTTTGTATTTTCTAGGGGACAATCCTTCTTCATGTGACCTGTTTTATTGTACCTGAAACAAGTAGGAGGATCATTAGAATCTCTAAATTTGGAATTGAACTTACCTTTCTTTAGAAATTTTTTGAATCTTCTAGTAAACATGGCTATCTCCTCTTCATCTTCTTCCTCATCTTCTGAGTCTGTCATGGCTTTAAAAGCCAATGATTTCTTCTTTGCCTGTTGTGGTTCTGCATCCTTCTTTCGCTCTTCAATTTGAACCTCGTACGCCATTAGATTTCCCATAAGATTCTCAAGAGAAAGTTGTGACAAATTATTTGCTTCTTCTATTACAGTGGTCTTCTTTTCCCATTCAGGAGTGAGTGCACAAAGAACTTTTCTAACCATCTTTGCTTGAATGTATGTCTTTCCAAGTGCCACAAGTGAGTTTGTAATGTCAGTAAATCTGGTGATCATCTCGGACACATTTTCATTTTCCTTCATGCGGAACATCTCAAACCTGTGAACAAGAACATATATTTTAGATTCTTTCACTTTGTTTGTTCCTTCATGAGTTACCTCGAGTGTATGCCAGATTTGATGTGCAGTTGTAGCATTTGATACACGGTTGAACTCCTCCTTTGTGAGAGCACAAAATAATGCATTCATTGCTTTTGCATTGTTCATAGTTTGGTTCTTCATATCATCATTCCATTGTGCATATGGAATAGTAGGAGCAGTGTATTCCGTTTCCGTCATGTGCCATATTTCATAGTTGATTGATTGGAGGTAGATCTTCATTCTGCACTTCCAATAGTTGTAGTTTGTTCCATCGAATAGAGGTGGTCTTTGTGTAGATTGGCCTTCATGGTACTGATTTGTATTCGAAGTAGTTGCCATAGCCTTTAACCTTGCTCTGATACCAAGTGTTGGATCCTGTAGGCAAGGCAACAAACACTAGAGGGGGGGGGGGGTGAATAGTATTTATTAAAATTAATTTGCGGAATAAAAAATTTTTCTTCGGTGCAATCGACTTAGGAGTGAACCAGTCGACTGAGATAACCAAATAAAAGAAAATTCAAACAACTCTGTGCAGTCGACTTAATGTTGAAGCAGGCGACTGAAGACACAGTTAATATTCAAAGATACGAGACTGACCAGTCGACTGATAATGTGCTGAGTCGACTGTCCAGACAAGTTTCACAGAACTTTAAACAAACAGAAAAATGTAAATGCAAGTTCAAGAGATACAACCACAGAGTACACACGATGTATCCTGGTTCGGTCCTTCCGACCTACATCCAGTCCCCAAGCAACCCACTTGAGATTTCCACTATTCTTGAAAAAATTACAAGAATACCCTACGGCGTTCAGACAACAACCTTGTCTAACCCGTAGTCCTTTCTCTCAACCAGAGAAAGCACCCCACTCTACCACCAAGAGTGAAACGACCGACTCTACACCCAAGAGTCTAACTCTCCAACCGAGAGCAAAAGAAAACAATAAAAAGTTGACAGTCAACCTATAGCCTTGTTTGTGTTATGTGATGTAGAACGTGGCTAAAAGAGGTCAACTTCTATATCCAGTCCAGAACGAATTCTGATGTTATACTGGACTGAATGTAGAGAACCAAAAACTTAGAACTTGAAAGCTTTGTCTCGTGAACACTTAAAAAATTCTCAAAAAGTGCTCGGAAATGTTAGATCAATGTTAGATCTTTATCAGTGAATTCTGAACTCTATTTATAGAGTTAGAATTCCTGGATGTTGGGAGGCAGTTATTCCAACTGTCAACCAACGGATCTAAGTAGCTTTTGAATTTGAAAATCGATTTTAAAAACAGAAAACGGTCAAAAGCACTCGAACAGTCGACTGGGTTGCCATAATGAGTCGACTGGTCAGAGTTTGAATAAATTTAAACAGTTTTGTACTCACAGTCGACTGATAGAAGCATCGGTCGACTGGTACTCAACAGTTAAACCATTTCAAACTGTTTTGACCTTTTTTGATGTTTGAAAAACACACATTGTAAAATAGTGAGTATATGTGTGTGTGACAAGGCTTTACATCATACTAAGACTCAACAAAAGTAAGATTACATTGTTTACAAGACATGACTATAATTGACATTTTTAAGCTTGAGTCTTGGCTTGAGTCTTGAGTCTTGAATGAAGCTTTAACCATTGTCTTTATCTGGAGCTTTTGTGCTTGTTTATTTGTTCAGCTGTATAGTAGTGAGTCCTTTGTGTATAGCACCTGCAATTATAAAGTATAGCATAGATACATGTGTAGTGTGTTGTGATCATCAAAATCAAGAATCAACTCAATCAAGGGTGCACGATTCTCCAATATACTGATGACACCCTACTGTTTGGGAATGGGACAAAATTAGAAACAGTCTGCTTTAAAGGGACCATCTACTGTTTTGAAGCCTGTTCAAGACTGAGGATAAATTTTCACAAGAGTGCACTGATTCCCATTACTCTCTCTGATGAAGAAGCTCGGGAACATGCAACTATACTAAACTGTATGACGAATGAGTTTCCAATCAAATATTTGGGGCTACCACTCAGACCAGGGAGACTCTCTAAGTCGGACTGGCTGCCGATAATAGATAGGGTGGAGGACAGACTGTCTGGTTGGAAAGGAAAATCGCTGTCACTAGGAGGCAGAGTGATACTCATTAACTCAATTTTGTCTAATCTGCCCATTTACTACATGTCTTTTTTTGAGCTTTCAAAGTGGGTTATCCAAAGGATTGACCGAATTCGAAAAAGATTTCTTTGGAAAGGGGCAGAGGCGAATAGGGGAGGTTACCACCTGATCAAATGGAGTATTGCTTGCATGAAGAAGAAGCATGGAGGACTAGGCATCATCGACCTTAGAGATGTGAACCTTGCCCTTTTGGGGAAATGGTGGTGGAAGGTTTTTCACCATGGTGGGGAAGAATGGCAAGATTTCATTCAACCATACCTACGGGGAAAAGGTACGAGAAGTCTAGACTTTCGAGTAGGGGCTAAGGTCTCCCGATTTTGAAAATGAATTACCAAAGCAAGAGGACCGTTCAATTCAGCAGTTACGTCGACTATCGTTAATGGACGGTCCACTAAATTTTGGTGGGATAAGTGGTGTGGTGCTTATACACTAAAGGAAACTTTCCCAGAGCTATTTGCCAAAACGAATAGACCCAATATCTCTGTAGGAGAGACTTGGGAGAAGAGAAATTGGAGGCTGTCATTCCGAGGAGCTCTTACCCCAGGATTACATCAGCAATTGCTCGAACTGCAAACACACATCACGCGAACTGGAACGATATGCGCCCAAGAACCAGACCAGATGCGATGGGGATTAGAGACCAAGGGAACTTTCACGGTCAGGTCCTTGTACCATCGAATTCACTTCAGGGGATGTAGACCCAGTTGGGTACAGGTGCTATGGAAGGAGAAAACACCACTGAAAGTCAGAGTCTTCCTCTGGCTAGTACTCAATAATGCAATCCTCACGAGAGAGAACCTGGCCAAAAGATAACCTCAGAATGGGACTGACTGCGGGTTCTGTAACATGCATACGGAGACTTTGAATCACCTTTTTATTCACTGCCCAAGGAGTAAGGCGACTATGGTAGAGGTTTTAAGAGCCCTGGGTACAAGTGACTACCCTAACGAATTTGAGGATTTGTGGATCGGCCCCAAATTCGCATCAAGTCTCCACGAAATGAAGGATACGTGGTACATCGCCATTGCGGCAACTACATGGGTGTTATGGCTAGACAGAAACAACCTTTATTTTCGGGCTTCATGTAGTAGTATTTCTGGTAACCTTACTCATATCATGCATCTTATTTCTTTTTGGGCTATAGCTGCCGCCACAGGAGCGAGAGGGAGGATTGCCAGAGTCTTCCAGGTGGAGGATTTTGATGATGAGGAGGTAGAGTTTGGGCCGACACTAGACTGAGGGGCGGCACCATCCATACTCATCAGAGTCTCTATAGATGCAGTCTCTGCTAGTTTGTTTTTGGCCTACTGTACTTTTGGTTGTTTTGATGTATGGAGGATTAGACCCACCCCCAGGGTTTTGTTGGGGGTTTATGTTTTATTTCCTGCATTGTTTTTTATTTCCCGCTCTGTACTTTTGTTTTTCCCCCAGTTCACGGGGTTGTTTTATTAATTTCTTATTAATGAAACAGGGTGGCTTTATTCCATCTTTTACCTAAAAAAAAAAACATATAGATAAACTAGATTTGTCCGTGGGCACGTGCCTACGGCACGTCTTCAGAACGATACAACATATGAAAGTCTTGTAAACAGTAAAATAACAATTACGTAGCTCAAGTTTGAATAGTAAAACAATAATTAGTTGTAAATAAAAGTCCATGTTTCTATTAGTATATGTTGAAAAATAGTTATAAAAGGAGGTGTAAAATCCTACTTCTTAGAACTTCGAGTGTGAAAAATGATGAAATTTAACTGTTGATGAGATATTTGCTATTTTCAATGTAACATGAGCAATAAAAAAATGCATAAAAAATTTGGAAATTTACAAACCCGAAATCTGAAAAATATAAATTTCTGAGTAAATAGAGAGAGAATGTGTGTGTGAGAGAGAGAGAAATAAATAAATAAATAAATAAATAAATAAATAAATAAGTTGTTTTTGGGGATTTGAATTTGAGTTTTGGGGGAAGCTTTTGGGAGGGAAAATATGTTTTGTGAGGTTAGATCTAAACCATTGATTTTAACCCCATTGAATGAGAGCCACTTGATAACTTTCTTTGTGTTTTATTATATAGACTAGATTTGCCCGTGGCTACATGCCTACGGCACGTCTTCAGAACGATATAGCATATGAAAAGTTTTGTAAACAGTAAATCAACAATTATATAGCTGAAGTTTGAATAGTATGACAATAATTAGTTGTAAATAAAAGTCCATATTTCCATATATATATATATATATATATATATATATGGGAAAAAGGGGTATGAGCAACTTGCTCATTTAGTAAATGAGCAATTGATGATGTGGCATACATGTGATTGGAAAAACCTTAAAAGGGTTAGTTGTCCAATGTATCACATGCATGCCACATAATTAATTGCTCATTTACTAAGTGAGAAAGTTGCTCATATCCCTTTTACCCTATATATATATATATATATATATATATATATATATATATATATATATATATATATATATATATATATATATAGATGAAAAGAGAGTGAGAGAGAGAGAAAGAGAGAGATAAATAAATGAGTTGTTTTGGGAGATTTGAATTTGAGTTTTGGGGGGGAAACTTTTTTTTGGGGGGGGGGGGGGGTGGAATGTGTTTTGTGAGGTTAGATCTGGGCCTTTGATTTTGGGGAGAATTGAATGTGAGCCACTTGATAGCTTTCTTTGTGTTTTATTATATAGACTAGGTTTGCCCGTTGACACGTGCATACGGCACGTCTTCGGAACGGTACACCTTATTTGATCATATAAAATAGTTTTGGAGGTCCAACAAATTAATTAAAGTAATAAACATAGAGCAAAAAACATATTATATGATTTTTTTGATTTTTTTTGAATTTTTTTTAAAGTTTTTAAAGTTTTTTAATTTTTTTAATTTTTAAATATTTTTAAATTTTTAATTTTTTTTTTGAATTTTTTTAATAGAAGAGGGAAAGAGAGAGATTTTTTTTTTAAAAATAAATATAGAGGTTGTTTTGGGTGGGAAATTTGAATTTGAGTGTTGGGGGGAACTTTTGGGGGGAAAATATGTTTTGTAAAGTTAGATCCGGACCTTTAATTTTTGGAGAGATTGAAGGAGAGCCACTTGATAGCTTTCTTTGTTTTTTATTATATAGATATATGGAAAAACCTCAACCCAAAATTGTAAAAAAAACCCCAAAAGAAAAAGTACTATAGTCTACATGATTGGCACATAGATAAATGACAATTACAACCGAGACATTGGAAAGAGGGATCCAGAGAACTCACACTGGAGTCATAGACGTCAGGGTCGTCGAAGTTGAGAACCCAGATTTGATATGAACATATTCAAAAAAATAAATTGGTGCTTTTAGAATAGACAAGAAAAAAAGATACATAGATTTTCAAGGAATTAGAAGTAAATCTAGGAAAATTTGAATGCTTTGGAGCACCTACAGTGGCCTGCTATATTTGTCATTTTGCCCAAAAAATGGCAAAATAGCAACCACATCGGTTTGCTATTTTGCCATTTTTTTTGGCAAAACCGTTACAGTGATCTGCTATATTGAGAAATTTTTTGGCGATTCTTAAAATATAGAGTACGAAATATGTTGTTCTGTCCGTATTATTATTATTGTTTAATGAGATCGGATGGTACAACATGTATCGTTCTATAATTTATTATTATTTTTTAAAGTGTTGGACGGAACAACTTGTTCCGTCCCAAAAAAATGATCGGACGGGAAATGTTGTCCCGTCTGAGGAGAAAATTTCTCAAAGGGGACAACATGTCCCATTTGAGGACTTGAGTCACTTTCAACCTTTAATTAACCCACTTAATGATATTTAGTAGGGGTGGACAACTATTATCCGAACCGACCAATCCGAACCAATCCAACCCGAACCGACCGGTTTTTAACCTAACCAATTGGGGGTTTGGATTAGATCGGTTCTTGATCTTCAATAACCAATTGGACCAGTTCAGTTTTTGGATGAGGCTTTCAAATAACCGATGAAACCGAACCAACCATACCTCTATGCATAAGTCCATAAAAAATATAATTCTCCTTTAATTTCTTGAATATACAAATAGTCATTTCTCATTTTTCTTGAGATACAAACAGTCTTTTTTAATTTCTTTAATACAAACTGAGCAGTTGTTCTACCTATGTTTTGGTTCTTCATAATCCTATGTGTTATGTTGTTGAGAAATGCTTGATTTACAGTGTGACCCAACTTAATAGAATCATAAAGTTGATGTAACATTTAGTAGTTACTTTAATCAAGTTAAGCAGAAATTATTTTCTAAATCTTTTTTTTATTGCACCTGAAATTCAATTAGCTATGGTTTTGATGTTTCTTTTATGATAATAAACTAAGATTACAGAATTATGCAAGTGAAAAAGCAGTTTATCTCACTCATTTAAACGTCATCATCTCAAACAATTAGTGCAAAATTCATCAACAACTTGTGGTTTTATGAATCTTCATTTTAAATTCATTTCTAAATAACAAATAGCAGGTTGTTTCTTAAGTTTGATTGAAGTTGATCTTTTAAATTTTAACCAAATTATGAATGATGTTGAAGGTGAAAAATAGCACGCCAAACCGACCATCCAATCCAATCCAAACTGAGCTTAATCGGCTTGGATGGAAACCGATCCAATTAAGGTTCGGATTGGTTGCGGATGAGAAAATAAAAAAACCGATCTTCTTTGGATCGATGGTGGATGGTCCATATTAGGTCGGATATCGACCGATGCCCACCCCTAATATTTAGTGTTAATTTAGAGGGTTTTCAACATATATGTCCCTAACAAATATGTGAATATCATGTATACCCCTCACAAATATGTATTTTCATATTTGTCCTCAACAATATATACAACATCTCTTAATTACCCCTCTAGTTAAAAAAACTCAAAACGATGGAGAATTTTCAGTTTTTTTATGGACTTGATGAAAAATGATTGAAATATTATTTTCTCTACCATTCAAACTGTATATTCTTCATTCTTGTAAATCTGGGTAATTGTTAATCCAACCGATACTCATTAACTTTTTTCAAAATTTCTTCATTTTTTCAAGAAATGGACAGTTACATCCTCATTTTTTTTAAAACTCTTAAATCTCTTATCATTAGATTGTCTAATCTGATCTTTTAATTTGATTTCTATTTGTCTCGTAAGGGTAAAGTCATAGTTAACTTGGTGATATCTACGTAGGGGTAAATATGAAATAAAGTTCAAATTGTTAAGGCCATATATGACAATATATATTTGTGAGGGATGTATATGATATTATCATATTTGTTAGGGGTATACATGTTAAAAACCCTAATTTAAATATAGTTTAGGTTAATTTAATAGTTAATCAATTCACTTAATGATATTTTAAATACTAAACCAAATTTAATTCTAAATAAATTAATGTGACAAGACAACATGTCCCATCTACTCAATTTTTCTTAAAAAATTGTTTAAATATGGCAAACCATTAGGGAATCGTTTCTCAATTTTGCTATTTATTATTTTGCCATTTTGCTACAAAATATAGTGAAACTTTTTTCAATTTTGCTATTTGCCATTTTGCCATTTTTCTATAAAATAACAATGACTATTCTGGATGCTCTTAGATCATGATTAGATTAGATTAGATTAGATTTATATTTTATTTTGATTTAACAATTTCATTTATCATCATTTTCTTAAAACCAATTATCCTCTTTATTCAATAAGATAAAACACAAAACTTCTATCCATACCCAATGATATATGGATAAATCATAAAATGATACTATTTATTTAATTAATTATTGATTAATGAATTAGTGACAATGTCAATTTTTTTTTAGGAAAGAAAGTTTTAGAAAAGGATGAAAATTTTTGAGTAGAAATATTGAATGGATAATTACCAGCGCTAAAATATGTAGTGATAATCAAAGAACCCTTAAAATAAGCGTCCAAAGATAAGACCACCCAAAAAAAACAAAAAATAAAAAAATAGCCCACCGAAATCCCGCTGTAATATCCGCGCCCGTCCCAAATCTGACGGCTACGCTCACACTGCCACGTCAGCTGTTACCACCTTTGAAAAGAGGTCAAGTCAAATCTCTCCACTTCCGAAATCGTCATCAAAAGGCGTGCTAAAACCCCAAAACCAAAATTACCATTCTTCTCAGAACGTCAAGAGTATCCCAAAAAGACTCCCCACCTTTTTTAACTGTTCAAGAGCGAATCTTGGAGAAGGTGCGAATCTTGAAGATGAGGAAGGCGGCTGTTGTGGCGGCGGCGGCGGTTGTGGCGGTCGGAGCGGCGGCGGTTGTGGCGGCGGCGGGGTTGAGGATGAGGAGGAAGAGGACGGGGCGGTTGTCCCGGGTGAGGGCGATTCTGGAAGATTTGAATCGGAAGTGCGATACAGAAAGGGGTAAGCTTACGGAAGTGACGGCGGCGATGCTGGCGGAGATGGAGGCCGGGTTGGAGAGCGAGGGGGGGAGCAAGATCAAGATGTTGATTAGTTTTGTTGATAATCTTCCAACTGGGTATTTCTTTTTCTTCTTGAATTTGTTTCAATTTTTAAAAATTTTTGTGAAGTTGTTTTTTTTAGTATCATATATTTGTGAAGTTGTTGGAGGGAGAATAGTGCGAGTTTCGAGGGTTTTGTGTGGTTGGCAGGGTCACTTGACATGATAATGAACATTAAAACAAAGTTGTTGAAGTGGAAAATAGTACTATGAGCTTTGAAGTCTCTGGCGGAATAGTATGGCCTGTAATGGGGCCTAGATGATAATGAGGTTGTACTTAAACTGTTAAAGGCAGTGATATATAGCTCCTCAGGATTTTTTAAAAAAAATTTTCAAAATTTTTTTCAATGTAATTAAGTTGTTGAAGTGGATAATGATAGTTTTGAGTTTTGGTGTAGTGACATGGTTATTTCACATGGTTGCATAGTCTACTGAAGAATGAAGAATAGTATACAGGGACTATGGTGGGCCAGGATGATAATGAGATTGTACTTAAATAGTAGAAGGCAAGGATAGATACACATTCATGATAGTGAGGGTATATTATTTGAGAAATGCTATACATACATTGTTTTTTATCCCAAACTTATATTGAGGTTATCTTTTAGTGATTATTTGG